>JAPPVO010000032.1:107186223-107786223 GCA_030407325.1 Camellia japonica
AGCTTACACTCGCGCAATTTTGCGCAGCGCACTGTTTGTGCTGTTTGCACTCGGCTATTTTTCGCAGCGCACGGTTTTGTGCAGGTTACACTCACGCTATTTTGCGCTGCGAACTGTTTTGTGCAGCTTACACTGGCGCTATTTTGCGCAGCGCACTGTTCTGTGTAGTTTATCACTCGCGCTATTTTGCGCAGCGCACTGTTTTGTGCAGTTTACACTCGCGCTATTTTGCGCAGTGCACTATTTTGTGCACTTTATCACACGCGCTATTTTGCGCAGCGCACTGTTTTGTGCACTTTATCACTCGCGCTGTTCTGCGCAGCGCACTTTTTTGTGCAGTTTACACTCGCGCTATTTTGCGCAACGCACTGTTTTGTGCAGTTTACACTCGCGCTGTTTTGCGCAGCGCACTATTTTGTGCACTTTATCACTCGCGCTATTCTGCGCAGCGCACTTTTTTGTGCAGTTTACACTCGCGCTATTTTGCGCAGCGCACTGTTTTGTGCAGTTTATCACTCGCGCTATTTTGCGCAGCGCACTGTGTTGTGCAGTTTACACTCGCGCTATTTTGCGCAGCGCACTGTCTTGTGCAGTTTATCACTCGCGCTATTTTACGCAGCGCACTGTTTTGTGCAACTTACACTCGCGCTATTTTGCACAGCGCACTGTTTTGTGCAGGTTACACTCGCGCTATTTTGCGCAGCGCACTGTTTTGTGCAGCTTACACACGCGCTATTTTGCGCACCGCACTGTTTTGTGCAGTTTATCACTCGCGCCATTTTGCGCAGGGCACTGTTTTGTGCAGTTTACACTCGCGCTATTTTGCGCAGCGCACTGTTTTGTGCAGTTTATCACTCGCGCTATTTTGCGCAGCGCACTGTCTTGTGCAGTTTATCACTCTCGCTATTTTGCGCAGCGCACTGTTTTGTGCAGTTTATCACTCGCGCTGTTTTGCGCAGCGCACTGTTTTGTGCAGCTTACACTCGCGCTATTTTGCGCAGCGCACTGTTTTGTGCTGTTTGCACTCGGCTATTTTTCGCAGCGCACTGTTTTGTGCAGGTTACACTCGCGCTATTTTGCGCAGCGCACTGTTTTGTGCAGCTTACACTGGCGCTATTTTGCGCAGCGCACTGTTTTGTGCAGTTTACACTCGCGCTATTTTGCGCAGCGCACTGTTTTGTGCAGTTTACACTCGCGCTATTTTGCGCACCGCACTGTTTTGTGCTGCTTACACTCGCACTGTTTTGTGCTATTTACACTCGCGCTATTTTGCTCAGCGCACTGTGTTGTGCAGTTTACACTCGCGTTATTTTGCGCAGCGCACTGTTTTGTGCAGTTTATCACTCGCGCTGTTTTGCGCAGCGCACTATTTTGTGCAGCTTACACTCGCGCTATTTTGTGCAGCGCACTGTTTTGTGCAGTTTATCACTCGCGCTATTTTGCGCAGCGCACTGTTTTGTGCAGTTTACACTCGCGCTATTTTGCGCAGCGCACTATTTTGTGCACTTTATCACTCGCGCTATTTTGCGCAGCGCACTGTTTTGTGCACTTTATCACTCGCGCTATTCTGCGCAGCGCACTTTTTTGTGCAGTTTACACTCGCGCTATTTTGCGCAGCGCACTGTTTTGTGCAGTTTATCACTCGCGCTATTTTGCGCAGCGCACTGTGTTGTGCAGTTTATCACTCGCGCTATTTTACGCATCGCACTGTTTTGTGCTATTTACACTCGCGCTATTTTGCTCAGCGCACTGTGTTGTGCAGTTTACACACGCGTTATTTTGCGCAGCGCACTGTCATGTGCAGTTTATCACTCGCGCTATTTTCCGCAGCGCACTGTTTTGTGCAGTTTATCACTCGCGCTGTTTTGCGAAGCGCACTGTTTTGTGCAGCTTACACTCGCGCTATTTTGCGCAGCGCACAGTTTTGTGCAGGTTACACTCGCGCTATTTTGCGCAGTGCACTATTTTGTGCAGCTTACACTCGCGCTATTTTGCGCAGCGCACTTTTTTGTGCAGTTTACACTCGCACTATTTTGCGCAGCGCACTGTTTTGTGCACTTTATCACTCGTGCAATTTTGCGCAGCGCACTCTTTTGTGCACTTTATCACTCGTGCTATTCTGCGCGCCGCACTGTTTTGTGCAGCTTACACTCGCGCTATTTTGCGCAGCGCACTGTTTTGTGCTGTTTACACCAGCGCTATTTTGCGCAGCGCACTGTGTTGTGCAGTTTGCACTCCCGCTATTTTGCGCAGCGCACTGTCCTGTGCAGTTTATCACTCGCGCTATTTGGCGCAGCGTACTGTTTTGTGCAGTTTATCACTCGCGCTATTTTGTGCACCGCACTGTTTTGTGCAGCTTACACTCGCGCTATTTTGCGCAACGCATTGTTTTGTGCAGTTTACACTCGCGCAATTTTGCGCAGCGCACTATTTTGTGCTGCTTACACTCGCGCTATTTTGCGTAGCGCACTGTTTTGTGCTGCTTACACTCGCACTATTTTGCGCAGCGCACTGTTTTGTGCAGTTTATCACTCGCGCTATATTGCGCAGCGCACTGTTTTGTGCAGTTTATCACTCCCGCTATTTTACGCAGCGCACTGTTTTGTGCAGATTACACTCGCGCTATTTTGCGCAGCGCACTGTTTTGTGCAGCTTACACTCACGCTATTTTGCGTAGCGCACTGTTTTGTGCAGTTTATCACTCGCGCTATTTTGCGCAGCGCACTGTTTTGTGCAGTTTACACTCGCGCTATTTTGCGCACCGCACTGTTTTGTGCTCCTTACACTCGCGCTATTTTGCGCATCGCGCTGTTTTGTGCTATTTACACTCTCGCTATTTTGCTCAGCGCACTGTGTTGTGCAGTTTACACTCGCGTTATTTTGCGCACCGCACTGTCTTGTGCAGTTTGTCACTCGCGCTATTTTCCGCAGCGCACTGTTTTGTGCAGTTTATCACTCGCGCTGTTTTGCGCAGCGCACTGTTTTGTGCAGCTTACACTCGCGCTATTTTGCGTAGCGCACTGTTTTGTGCTGTTTACACTCGCGTTATTTTGCGCAGCGCACTGTTTTGTGCAGGTTACACTCGCGCTATTTTGCACAGCGCACTATTTTGTGCAGCTTACACTCTCGCTATTTTGCGCAACGCACTGTTTTGTGCAGTTTACACTCGCGCTATTTTGCGCACCGCACTGTTTTGTGCTGCTTACACTCGCGCTATTTTGCGCATCGCACTGTTTTGTGCTATTTACACTCGCGCTGTTTTGCTCAGCGCACTGTGTTGTGCAGTTTATCACTCGCGCTATTTTCCGCAGCGCACTGTTTTGTGCAATTTATCACTTGCGCTGTTTTGCGAAGCGCACTGTTTTGTGCGGCTTACACTTGCGCTATTTTGCGCAGCGCACTGTTTTGTGTTGTTCACACTCGCGCTATTTTGGGCAGCGCACAGTTTTGTGCAGGTTACACTCGCGCTATTTTGCGCAGCGCACTGTTTTGTGCAGCTTACACTCGCGCTATTTTGCGCAGCGCACTGTTTTGTGCATTTTATCACTCGCGCTATTTTGCGCAGCGCACTTTTTTGTGCAGTTTACACTCACGCTATTTTGCGCAGCGCACTGTTTTGTGCACTTTATCACTCGCGCTATTTTGCGCAGCGCACTTTTTTGTGCAGTTTACACTCGCCCTATTTTGCGCAGCGCACTGTTTTGTGCACTTTATCACTCGCGCTATTCTGCGCGCCGCACTATTTTGTGCAGCTTACACTCGCGCTATTTTGCGCAGCGCACTGTTTTGTGCTATTTACACTCGCGCTATTTTGCGCAGCGCACTGTTTTGTGCAGTTTACACTCGCGCTATTTTGCGCAGCGCACTGTGTTGTGCAGTTTACACTTCCGCTATTTTGCGCAGCGCACTGTCTTGTGCAGTTTATCACTCGCGCTATTTTGCGCAGCGTACTGTTTTGTGCAGTTTACACTCGCGCTATTTTGCGCAGCGCACTGTGTTGTGCAGTTTACACTTCCGCTATTTTGCGCAGCGCACTGTCTTGTGCAGTTTATCGCTCGCGCTATTTTGCGTAGCGTACTGTTTTGTGCAGTTTATCACTCGCGCTATTTTGCGCACCGCACTGTTTTGTGCAGCTTACACTCGCACTATTTTGCGCAACGCATTGTTTTGTGCAGTTTACACTCGCGCTATTTTGCGCAGCGCACTGTTTTGTGCTGCTTACACTCGCGCTATTTTGCGCAGCGCACTGTATTCTGAATTTATCACTCGCGCTATATTGCGCAGCGCACTGTTTTGGGCAGTTTACACTCACGCTATTTTGCGCAGCGCACGGTTTTGTGCAGTTTATCACTCGCGCTATTTTACGCAGCGCACTGTTTTGTGCAGATTACACTCGCGCTATTTTGCGCAGCGCACTGTTTTGTGCAGCTTACACTCGCGCTATTTTGCGCAGCGCACTGTTTTGTGCAGTTTATCACTCGCGCTATTTTGCGCAGCGCACTGTTTTGTGCAGTTTACACTTGCGCTATTTTGCGCACCGCACTGTTTTGTGCTCCTTACACTCGCGCTATTTTGCGCATCGCGCTGTTTTGTGCTATTTACACTCGCGCTATTTTGCTCAGCGCACTGTGTTGTGCAGTTTACACTCGCGTTATTTTGCGCACCGCACTGTCTTGTGCAGTTTATCACTGGCGCTATTTTCCGCAGCGCACTGTTTTGTGCAGTTTATCACTCGCGCTGTTTTGCGCAGCGCACTGTTTTGTGCAGCTTACACTCGCGCTATTTTGCGTAGCGCACTGTGTTGTGCTGTTTACACTCGCGTTATTTTGCGCAGCGCACAGTTTTGTGCATGTTACACTCGCGCTATTTTGCGCAGCGCACTGTTTTGTGCAGTTTATCACTCGCGCTATTTTGCGCAGCGCACTTTTTTGTGCAGTTTATCACTCGCGCTGTTTTGCGAAGCGCACTGTTTTGTGCAGCTTACACTCGCGCTATTTTGCGCAGCGCACCGTTTTGTGCAGGTTACACTCGCGCTATTTTGCGCAGCGCACTATTTTGTGCCGCTTACACTCCCGCTATTTTGCGCAGCGCACTGTTTTGTGCAGTTTACACTCGTGCTATTTTGCGCAGCACACTGTTTTGTGCTGTTTATCACTCGCGCTATTTTGCGCACCGCACTGTTTTGTGCTGCTTACACTCGCGCTATTTTGCGCATCGCACTGTTTTGTGCTATTTACACTCGCGCTGTTTTGCTCAGCGCACTGTGTTGTGCAGTTTACACTCGCGTTATTTTGCGCAGCGCACTGTCTTGTGCAGTTTATCACTCGCGCTATTTTCCGCAGCGCACTGTTTTGTGCAATTTATCACTCGCGCTGTTTTGCGAAGCGCACTGTTTTGTGCGGCTTACACTCGCGCTATTTTGCGCAGCGCACTGTTTTGTGCAGTTTATCACTCGCGCTATTTTGCGCAGCGCACTTTTTTGTGCAATTTACACTCACGCTATTTTGCGCAGCGCACTGTTTTGTGCACTTTATCACTCGCGCTATTTTGCGCCAGCGCACTTTTTTGTGCAGTTTACACTCGCCCTATTTTGCGCAGCGCACTGTTTTGTTGCAGTTTACACTCACGCTATTTTGCGCAGCGCACTGTTTTGTGCAGTTTATCACTCGCGCTATTTTACGCAGCGCAATTTTGTGCAGATACACTCGCGCTATTTTGCGCAGCGCACTGTTTTGTGCAGTTTACACTCGCGCTATTTTGCGCAGCGCACTGTTTTGTGCAGTTTATCACTCGGGCTATTTTGCGCAGCGCACTGTTTTGTGCAGTTTACACTCGCGCTATTTTGCGTAGCGCACTGTTTTGTGTAGTTTATCACTCACGCTATTTTACGCAGCGCACTGTTTTGTGCAGTTTACACTCGCGCAATTTTGCGCAGCGCACTGTTTTGTGCAGTTTATCACTCGCGCTATTTTGCGCAGCGCACTGTTTTGTGCAGTTTATCACTCGCGCTATTTTGCGAGCCGCACTGTTTTGTGCTCCTTACACTCTCGCTATTCTGCGCACCGCACTGTTTTGTGCAGCTTACACTCGCGCTATTTTGCGCAGCGCACTGTTTTGTGCTGTTTACACTCGCGCTATTTTGCGCTGCGCACTGTTTTGTGCAGCTTACACTCGTGCTATTTTGCGCAGCGCACTGTTTTGTGCAGTTTATCACTCGCGCTATTTTTCGCAGCGCAGTGTTTTGTGCAGTTTACACTGGCGCTATTTTGCACAGCGCACTATTTTGTGCAGCTTACACTCTCGCTATTTTGCGCAGCGCACTGTTTTGTGCTGTTTATCACTAGCGCTATTTTGTGCACCGCACTGTTTTGTGCTGCTTACACTTGCGCTATTTTGCGCATCGCACTGTTTTGTGCTATTTACACTCGCGCTGTTTTGCTCAGCGCACTGTGTTGTGCAGTTTAAACTCGCGTTATTTTGCGCAGCGCACTGTCTTGTGCAGTTTATCACTCGCGCTATTTTCCGCAGCGCACTGTTTTGTGCAATTTATCACTCGCGCTGTTTTGCGAAGCGCACTATTTTGTGCGGCTTACACTCGCGCTATTTTGCGCAGCGCACTGTTTTGTGCTGTTCACACTCGCGCTATTTTCGGCAGCGTACAGTTTTGTGCAGGTTACACTCGCGCTATTTTGCGCAGCGCACTGTTTTGTGCAGCTTACACTCGCGCTATTTTGCGCAGCGCACTGTTTTGTGCAGTTTATCACTCGCGCTATTTTGCGCAGCGCACTGTTTTGTGCAGTTACACTCACGCTATTTTGCGCAGCGCACTGTTTTGTGCACTTTATCACTCGCGCTATTTTGCGCAGCGCACTTTTTTGTGCAGTTTACACTCGCCCTATTTTGCGCAGCGCACTGTTTTGTGCAGTTTACACTCACGCTATTTTGCGCAGCGCACTGTTTTGTGCAGTTTATCACTCGCGCTATTTTACGCAGCGCACTGTTTTGTGCAGATTACACTCGCGCTATTTTGCGCAGCGCACTGTTTTGTGCAGCTTACACTCGCGCTATTTTGGGCAGCGCACTGTTTTGTGCAGTTTATCACTCGCGCTATTTTGCGCAGCGCACTGTTTTGTGCAGTTTACACTCTCGCTATTTTGCGTAGCGCACTGTTTTGTGTAGTTTATCACTCACGCTATTTTACGCAGCGCACTGTTTTGTGCAGTTTACACTCGCGCTATTTTGCGCAGCGCACTGTTTTGTGCAGTTTATCACTCGCGCTATTTTGCGCAGCGCACTGTTTTGTGCAGTTTATCACTCGCGCTATTTTGCGCTCCTTACACTCGCGCTATTTTGCGCATCGCACTGTTTTGTGCTATTTACACTCGCGCTATTTTGCTCAGCGCACTGTGTTGTGCAGTTTACACTCGCATTATTTTGCGCAGCGCACTGTCTTGTGTAGTTTATCACTTGCGCTATTTTCCGCAGCGCACTGTTTTGTGCAGTTTATCACTCGCGCTGTTTTGCGCAACGCACTGTTTTGTGCAGCTTACACTCGCGCTATTTTGCGTAGCGCACTATTTTGTGCTGTTTACACTCGCGTTATTTAGCGCAGCGCACTGTCTTGTGCAGTTTATCACTTGCGCTATTTTCCGCAGCGCACTGTTTTGTGCAGTTTATCACTCCCGCTGTTTTGCGCAGCGCACTGTTTTGTGCAGCTTACACTCGCGCTATTTTGCGTAGCGCACTATTTTGTGCTATTTACACTCGCGTTATTTTGCGCAGCGCCCAGTTTTGTGCAGGTTACACTCGTGCTATTTTGCGCAGCGCACTGTTTTGTGCAGCTTACACTCGCGCTATTTTGCGCAGCGCACTGTTTTGTGCAGTTTATCACTCGCGCTATTTTGCGCAGCGCACTTTTTTGTGCAGTTTACACTCGCGCTATTTTGCGCAGCGCACTGTTTTGTGCAGTTTATCACTCGCGCTATTCTGCGCACCGCACTGTTTTGTGCAGCTTACACTCGCGCTATTTTGCGCAGCGCACTGTTTTGTGCTGTTTACACTCGCGCTATTTTGCGCAGCGCACTGTTTTGTGCAGCTTACACTCGTGCTATTTTGCGCAGCGCACTGTTTTGTGCAGTTTATCACTCGCGCTATTTTTCGCAGCGCACTCTTTTGTGCAGTTTACACTGGCGCTATTTTGCGCAGCGCACTGTTTTGTGCAGGTTACACTCGCACTATTTTGCGCAGCACACTGTTTTCTGCAGCTTACACTCTCGCTATTTTGCACAGCGCACTATTTTGTGCAGTTTATCACTTGCGCTATTTTGCGCAGCGCACTGTGTTGTGCAGTTTACACACCCGCTATTTTGCACAGCGCACTGTCTTGTGCAGTTTATCACTCGCGCTATTTTACGCAGCGCACTCTTTTGTGCAGCTTACATTCGCGCTATTTTGCACAGCGCACTATTTTGTGCTGTTTACACTCGCGCTATTTTGCACAGCGCACTGTTTTGTGCAGGTTACACTCGCGCTATTTTGCGCACCGCACCGTTTTGTGCAGTTTATCACTCGCGCCATTTTGCGCAGGGCACTGTTTTGTGCAGTTTACGCTCGCGCTATTTTACGCAGCGCACTGTTTTGTGCAGTTTACCCTCGCGCCATTTTGCGCAGCGCACTGTTTTGGGCAGTTTATCACTCGCCCTATTTTGCGCAGCGCACTGTTTTGTGCAGTTTATCACTCGCGCTATTTTGCGCACCGCACTGTTTTGTGCAACTTACACTCGCGCTATATTGCGCATCGCACAGTTTTGTGCTATTTAGACTCGCGCTATTTTGCTTAGAGCACTGTGTTGTGCAGTTTACACTCGCGTTATTTTGCACAGCGCACTGTCTTGTGCAGTTTCTCACTCGCGCTATTTTCCGCAGCGCTCTGTTTTGTGCAGTTTATCACTCGCGCTGTTTTGCGCAGCGCACTATTTTGTGCAGCTTACACTCGCGCTATTTTGGGCAACGCACAGTTTTGTGCAGGTTACACACGCGCTATTTTGCGCAGCGCACTGTTTTGGGCAGCTTACACTCGCGCTATTTTGCGCAGCGCACTATTTTGTGCAGTTTATCACTCGCGCTATTTTGCGCAGCGCACTTTTTTGTGCAGTTTACACTCGCGCTATTTTGCGCAGCGCACTGTTTTGTGCACTTTATCACTCACGCTATTTTGCGCAGCGCACTATTTTGTGCACTTTATCACTCGCGCTATTGTGCGTACCGCACTGTTTTGTGCAGCTTACACTCGCGCTATTTTGCGCAGCGCACTGTTTTGTGCTGTTTAAACTCCCGCTATTTTGGGTAGTTTATCGCTCGCACTATATTGCGCAGAGCACTGTTTTGTGCAGCTTACATTCGCGCTATTTTGCGCAGCGCACTGTTTTGTGCAGTTTATCACTCGCGCTATTTTGCGCAGCGCACTGTTTTGTGCAGTTTACACTCTCGCTATTTTGCGGAGCGTACTGTTTTGTGCAGTTTATCACTCGCGCGATTTTGCGCAGCGCACTGTTTTGTGCAGTTTACACTCGTGCCATTTTGCGCAGCGCACTGTTTTGTGCAGTTTATCACTCGCGCTATTTTGCGCAGCGTACTGTTTTGTGCAGTTTATCACTCCCGCTATTTTGCGCAGCGCACTGTTTTGTGCAGTTTATCACTCGCGCTATTTTGCGCAGCGCACTGTGTTGTGCAGTTTACACTCGCGCTATTTTGCGCAGCGCACTGTCTTGTGCAGTTTATCACTCGCGCTATTTTGCGCAGCGCACTATTTTGTGCAGTTTATCACTCGCGCTGTTTTGCGCAGCGCACTGTTTTGTGCAGCTTACACTCGCGCTCTTTTGCGCAGCGCACTGTTTTGTGCTGTTTACACTCGCGCTATTTTGCGCAGCGCACTGTTTTGTGCAGTTTACACTCGCGCTATTTTGCGCAGCGCACTGTTTTGTGCAGTTTACACTCCCGCTAATTTGCGCAGCGCACCGTCTTGTGCAGTTTATCACTCGCGCTATTTTGCGCAGCGCGCTGTTTTGTGCAGTTTATCACTCGCGCTATTTTGCGCACTGCACTGTTTTGTGCAGCTTACACTCGCGCTATTTTGCGCAGCACACTGTTTTGTGCTGTTTACACTCGCGCTATTTTGCGCAGCGCACTGTTTTGTGCAGTTTATCACTCGCGCTATTTTGCGCAGCGCACTGTTTTGTGCAGTTTATCACTCGCGCTATTTTGCGCAGCGCACTGTGTTGTGCAGTTTACACTCGCGCTATTTTGCGCAGCGCAGTGTCTTGTGCAGTTTATCACTCGCGCTATTTTGCGCAGCGCACTATTTTGTGCAGTTTATCACTCGCGCTGTTTTGCGCAGCGCACTGTTTTGTGCAGCTTACATTCGCACTCTTTTGCACAGCGCACTGTTTTGTGTTGTTTACACTCGCGCCATTTTGCGCGGCGCACTATTTTGTGCAGTTTACACTCGCGCTATTTTGCGCAGCGCACTATGTTGTGCAGTTTACACTCCCGCTATTTTGCGCAGCGCACTGTCTCGTGCAGTTTATCATTCGCGCTATTTTGCGCTGCGCACTGTTTTGTGCAGTTTATCACCCGCGGTATTTTGCGCAGCACACTGTTTTGTGCAGTTTACAATCTCGCTATTTTGCGCACCCCACTATTTTGTGCTACTTACACTCGCGCTATTTTGCGCATCGCACAGTTTTGTGCTATTTAGACTCGCGCTATTTTGCTCAGAGCACTGTGTTGTGCAGTTTACACTCGCGTTATTTTGCGCAGCGCACCGTCTTGTGCAGTTTCTCACTCGCGCTATTTTCCGCAACGCACTGTTTTGTGCAGTTTATCACTTGCGCTGTTTTGCGCAGCGCACTGTTTTGTGCAGCTTACACTCGCGCTATTTTGCGCAGCGCACAGTTTTGTGCAGGTTACACACGCGCTATTTTGCGCAGCGCACTGTTTTGGGCAGCTTGCACTCGCGCTATTTTGCGCAGCGCACTATTTTGTGCAGTTTATCACTCGCGCTATTTTGCGCAGCGCACTTTTTTGTGCAGTTTACACTCGCGCTATTTTGCGCAGCGCACTGCTTTGTGCACTTTATCACTCGCGCTATTTTGCGCAGCGCACTATTTTGTGCACTTTATCACTCGCGCTACTCTACGCACCGCACTGTTTTGTGCAGCTTACACTCGCGCTATTTTGCGCAGCGCACTGTTTTGTGCTGTTTACACTCGCGCTATTTTGCGCAGCGCACTGTGTTGTGCAATTTACACTCGCACTATTTTGCGCAGCGCACTGTGTTGTGCAGTTTAAACTCCCTCTATTTTGTGTAGTTTATCGCTCGCGCTATATTGCGCAGCGCACTGTTTTGTGCAGTTTACACTCGTGCTATTTTGCGCAGCGCACTGTTTTGTGCAGTTTATCACTCGTGCTATTTTGCGCAGTGCACTGTTTTGTGCAGTTTACACTCTCGCTATTTTGCGGAGCGCACTGTTTTGTGCAGTTTATCACTCGCGCGATTTTGCGCAGCGCGCTGTTTTGTGCAGTTTACACTCGCGCCATTTTGCGCAGCGCACTGTTTTGTGCAGTTTATCACTCGCGCTATTTTGCGCAGCGCACTGTTTTGTGCAGTTTATCACTCGCGCTATTTTGCGCAGCGCACTGTTTGTGCAGTTTACACTCGCGTTATTTTGCGCAGCGCACTGTCTTGTGCAGTTTATCACTCACGCTATTTTGCGCAGCGCACTATTTAGTGCAGTTTATCACTCGCGCTGTTTTGCGCAGCGCACTGTTTTGTGCAGCTTACACTCACGCTCTTTTGCGCAGCGCACTGTTTTGTGCTTTTTACACTCGCGCCATTTTGCGCGGCGCACTGTTTTGTGCAGTTTACACTCGCGCTATTTTGCGCAGCGCACTATGTTGTGCAGTTTACACTCTCGCTATTTTGCGCAGCGCACTGTCTCGTGCAGTTTATCATTCGCGCTATTTTGCGCTGCGCACTGTTTTGTGCAGTTTATCACTCGCGCTATTTTGCGCACCGCACTGTTTTGTGCAGCTTACACTCGCGCTATTTTGCGCAACGCGCTGTTTTGTGCAGTTTACACTCGCGCTATTTTGCGCAGCGCACTGTTTTGTGCAGCTTACACTCGCGCTATTTTGCGCAGCGCACTGTTTTGTGCAGTTTATCACTCGCGCTATTTTGCGCAGCGCACTCTTTTGTGCAGTTTACACTCGCGCTATTTTGCGCAGCGCACTGTTTTGTGCAGTTTATCACTCGCGCTATTTTGCGCAGCGCACTGTTTTGTGCAGTTTACACTCGCGCTATTTTGCGCAGCGCACTGTTTTGTGCAGCTTACACTCGCTCTATTTTGCGTAGCGCACTGTTTTGTGCAGTTTATCACCCGCGGTATTTTGCGCAGCACACTGTTTTGTGCAGTTTACAATCTCGCTATTTTGCGCACCCCACTGTTTTGTGCTACTTACACTCGCGCTATTTTGCGCATCGCACAGTTTTGTGCTATTTAGACTCGCGCTATTTTGCTCAGAGCACTGTGTTGTGCAGTTTACACTCGCGTTATTTTGCGCAGCGCACTGTCTTGTGCAGTTTCTCACTCGCGCTATTTTCCGCAACGCACTGTTTTGTGCAGTTTATCACTCGCGCTGTTTTGCGCAGCGCACTGTTTTGTGCTGCTTACACTCGCGCTATTTTGCGCAGCGCACAGTTTTGTGCAGGTTACACACGCGCTATTTTGCGCAGCGCACTATTTTGGGCAGCTTGCACTCGCGCTATTTTGCGCAGCGCACTATTTTGTGCAGTTTATCGCTCGCGCTATTTTGCGCAGCGCACTGTTTTGTGCAGTTTACACTCGCGCTATTTTGCGCAGCGCACTGTTTTGTGCACTTTATCACTCGCGCTATTTTGCGCAGCGCACTATTTTGTGCACTTTATCACTCGCGCTATTCTACGCACCGCACTGTTTTGTGCAGCTTACACTCGCGCTATTTTGCGCAGCGCACTGTTTTGTGCTGTTTACACTCGCGCTATTTTGCGCAGCGCACTGTGTTGTGCAGTTTACACTCGCGCTATTTTGCGCAGCGCACTGTGTTGTGCAGTTTAAACTCGCGCTATTTTGCGCAGCGCACTGTGTTGTGCAATTTACACTCGCGTTATTTTGCGCAGCGCACTGTGTTGTGCAGTTTAAACTCCCTCTATTTTGTGTAGTTTATCGCTCGCGCTATATTGCGCAGCGCACTGTTTTGTGCAGCTTACACTCGCGCTATTTTGCGCAGCGCACTGTTTTGTGCAGTTTATCACTCGTGCTATTTTGCGCAGCGCACTGTTTTGTGCAGTTTACACTCGCGCTATTTTGCGGAGCGCACTGTTTTGTGCAGTTTATCACTCGCGCGATTTTGCGCAGCGCACTGTTTTGTGCAGTTTACACTCGCGCCATTTTGCGCAGCGCACTGTTTTGTGCAGTTTATCACTCGCGCTATTTTGCGCAGCGTACTGTTTTGTGCAGTTTATCACTCGCGCTATTTTGCGCAGCGCACTGTTTTTTGCAGTTTATCACTCGCGCTATTTTGCGCAGCGCACTGTTTGTGCAGTTTACACTGCTATTTTGCGCAGCGCACTGTTTGTGCAGTTTATCACTCACGCTATTTTGCGCAGCGCACTTTTAGTGCAGTTTATCACTCGCGTTTTGCGCAGCGCACTGTTTTGTGCAGCTTACACTCACGCTCTTTTGCGCAGCGCACTGTTTTGTGCTTTTTACACTCGCGCCATTGTGCGCGGCGAAATGTTTTGTGCAGTTTACACTCGCGCTATTTTGCGCAGCGCACTGTGTTGTGCAGTTTACACTCCCGCTATTTTGCGCAGCGCACCGTCTTGTGCAGTTTATCACTCGCGCTATTTTGCGCAGCGCACTGTTTTGTGCAGTTTATCACTCGCGCTATTTTGCGCACCGCACTGTTTTGTGCAGCTTACACTCGCGCTATTTTGCGCGGCGCACTGTTTTGAGCTGTTTACACTCGCGCAATTTTGCGCAGCGCACTGTTTTGTGCAGTTTATCACTCGCGCTATTTTGCCCAGCGCACTGTTTTGTGCAGTTTACACTCGCGCTATTTTGCGCAGCGCACTGTTTGTGCAGTTATCACTCGCGCTATTTTGCGCAGCGCACTTTTGTGCAGTTTATCACTCGCGCTATTTTGCGCACGCACTGTTTTGTGCAACTTACACTCGCACTCTTTTGCAGCGCACTGTTTTGTGCAGTTTATCACTCGCGCTATTTTGCGCAGCGCACTGTTTTGTGCAGCTTACACTCGCGCTATTTTACGCAGCGCACTGTTTTGTGCAGTTTACACTCGCGCTATTTTGCGCAGCGCACTGTTTTGTGCCGTTTATCACTCGTGCTATTTTGCGCAGCGCACTGTTTTGTGCTGTTTACACTTGCGCTATTTTGCGCAGCGCACTGTTTTGCGCAGTTTATCACTCGTGCTATTTTGCGCAGCGCACTGTTTTGTGCAGTTTAGCACTCGCGCTATTTTGCGCAGCGCACTGTTTTTTGCAGTTTATCACTCGCGCTATTTTGCGCAGCGCACTGTGTTGCGCAGTTTACACTCGCGTTATTTTGCGCAGCGCACTGTCTTGTGCAGTTTATCACTCACGCTATTTTGCACAGCGCACTATTTAGTGCAGTTTATCACTCGCGCAGTTTTGCGCAGCGCACTGTTTTGTGAAGCTTACACTCGCGCTCTTTTGCGCAGCGCACTATTTTGTGCTGTTTACACTCGCGCCATTTTGCGCGGTGCACTGTTATGTGCAGTTTACACTCGCGCTATTTTGCGCAGCGCACTGTCTTGTGCAGTTTATCACTCGCGCTATTTTGCGCAGCGCACTGTTTTGTGCAGTTTATCACTCGCGCTATTTTGCGCACCGCACTGTTTTGTGCAGCTTACACTCGCGCTGTTTTGCGCAACGCACTGTTTTGTGCAGTTTACACTCGCGCTGTTTTGCGCCGCGCACTGTTTTGGGCAGCTTACACTCGCGCTATTTGCGCAGCGCACTGTTTTGTGCAGTTTATCACTCGCGCTATTTTGCGCAGCGCACTGTTTGTGCAGTTTACACTCGCGCTATTTTGCCCAGCGCACTGTTTTGTGCAGTTTATCACTCGCGCTATTTTGCGCAGCGCACTGTTTTGTGCAGTTTACACTCGCGCTATTTTGCGCAGCGCACTGTTTTGTGCAGCTTACACTCGCTCTATTTTGCGGCGCACTGTTTTGTGCAGTTTATCACTCGCGGTATTTTGCGCAGCACTGTTTTGTGCAGTTTACACTCTCGCTATTTTGCGCAGCGCACTGTTTTGTGCAGTTTATCACTCGCGCTATTTTGCGCAGCGCACTGTTTTGTGCAGTTTACACTCGCGCTATTTTGCGCAGCGCACTGTTTTGTGCAGTTTATCACTCGCGCTATTTTGCGCAGTGCACTGTTTTGTGCAGTTTACACTCGCGCTATTTTGCGCAGCGCACTGTTTTGTGCAGTTTACACTCGCGCTATTTTGCGCAGCGCACTGTTTTGTGCGGTTTACACTCGCGCTATTTTGCGCAGCGCACTGTTTTGTGCAGCTTACACTCGCGCTATTTTGCGCAGCGCACTGTTTTGTGCAGTTTATCACTCGCGCTATTTTGCGCAGCGCACTGTTTTGTGCAGTTTACACTCGCGCTATTTGCGCAGCGCACTGTTTTGTGCAGCTTACACTCGCTATTTTGCGTAGCGCACTGTTGTAGTTATCACTCGCGCTATTTTGCGCAGCGCACTATTTTGTGCAGTTTACACTCGCTATTTTGCGCAGCGCACTGTTTTGTGCAGTTTATCACTCGCGCTATTTTGCGCAGCGCACTGTTTTGTGCAGTTTACACTCGCGCTATTTTGCGCAGGCACTGTTTTGTGCAGTTTATCACTCGCGCTATTTTGCGCACCGCACTGTTTTGTGCAGTTTACACTCGCGCTATTTTGCGCAGCGCACTGTTTTGTGCAGTTTATCACTCGCGCTATTTTGCGCAGCGCAAAGTGTTGTGCAGTTTCCACTCACGCTATTTTGCGCAGCGCACTGTCTTGTGCAGTTTATCACTCACGCTATTTTCCGCAGCGCACTATTTAGTGCACTTTATCACTCGCGCTGTTTTGCGCAGCGCACTGTTTTGTGCAGCTTACACTCGCGCTCTTTTGCACAGCGCACTGTTTTGTGCTGTTTACACTCGCGCTATTTTGCGCAGCGCACTGTTTTGTGCAGTTTATCACTCGCGCTATTTTGCGCAGCGCACTATTTTGTGCAGTTTACACTCGCGCTATTTTGCGCAGCGCACTGTTTTGTACAGTTTATCACTCGCGCTATTTTGCGCAGCGCACTGTTTTGTGCAGTTTACACTCGCGCTATTTTGCGCAGCGCACTGTTTTGTGCAGTTTACACTCGCTATTTGCGCAGCGCACTGTTTTGTGCAGTTTATCACTCGCGTATTTTGCGCACTGCACTGTTTTGTGCAGTTTACACTCGCGCTATTTTGCGCAGCGCACTGTTTTGTGCAGTTATCACTCGCGCTATTTTGCGCAGCGCACTGTTTTGTGCAGTTTACACATCGCGCTATTTTGCGAGCGCACTGTTTTGTGCAGTTTAGCACTCGCGCTATTTTGCGCACGCACTTTTGTGCAGCTTACACTCGCGCTATTTTGCGCACGCACTGTTTTGTGCAGTTTATCACTCGCGCTATTTTGCGCAGCGCACTGTTTTGTGCAGTTTACACTCGCGCTATTTTGCGCAGCGCACTGTTTTGTGCAGTTTATCACTCGCGCTATTTTGCGCAGCGCACTGTTTTTTGTGCAGTTTACACTCGCGCTATTTTGCGCAGCGCACTGTTTTGTGCAGTTTATCACTCGCGCTATTTTGCGCAGCGCACTGTTTTGTGCAGTTTACACTCGCGTTATTTTGCGCAGCGCACTGTTTTGTGCAGCTTACACTCGCGCTATTTTGCGCAGCGCACTGTTTTGTGCATTTACACTCGCGCTATTTTGCGCAGCGCCTATTTGTGCAGTTTACACTCTCGCTATTTTGCGCAGCGCACTGTTTTGTGCAGTTTATCACTCGCGCTATTTTGCGCAGCGCACTGTTTTGTGCAGTTTACACTCGCGCTATTTTGCGCAGCGCACTGTTTTGTGCAGTTTATCACTCGCGCTATTTTGCGCAGTGCACTGTTTTGTGCAGTTTACACTCGCGCTATTTTGCGCAGCGCACTGTTTTGTGCAGCTTACACTCGCGCTATTTTGCGCAGCGCACTGTTTTGTGCAGTTTACACTCGCGCTATTTTGCGCAGCGCACTGTTTTGTGCAGCTTACACTCGCGCTATTTTGCGCAGCGCACTGTTTTGTGCAGTTTATCACTCGCGCTATTTTGCGCAGCGCACTTTTGTGCAGTTTACACTCGCGCTATTTTGCGCAGCGCACTGTTTTGTGCAGCTTACACTCGCGCTATTTTGCGCAGCGCACTGTTTTGTGCAGTTTATCACTCGCGTATTTTGCGCAGCGCACTGTTTTGTGCAGTTTACACTCGCGCTATTTTGCGCAGCGCACTGTTTTGTGCAGTTTATCACTCGCGCTATTTTGCGCAGCGCACTGTTTTGTCCAGTTTACACTCGCGCTATTTGCGCAGCGCACTGTTTTGTGCAGTTTATCACTCGCGCTATTTTGCGCAGCGCACTGTTTTGTGCAGTTTAGCACTCGCGCTATTTTGCGCAGCGCACTGTTTTGTGCAGTTTATCACTCGCGCAATTTTGCGCAGCGCAAAGTGTTGTGCAGTTTCCACTCACGCTATTTTGCGCAGCGCACTGTCTTGTGCAGTTTATCACTCACGCTATTTTGCGCAGCGCACTATTTAGTGCACTTTATCACTCGCGCTTTTGCGCAGCGCACTGTTTTGTGCAGCTTACACTCGCGCTTTTGCACAGCGCACTGTTTTGTGCTGTTTACACTCGCGCTATTTTGCGCAGCGCACTGTTTTGTGTGTTTATCACTCGCGCTATTTTGCGCAGCGCACTGTTTTGTGCAGTTTACACTCGCGCTATTTTGCGCAGCGCACTGTTTTGTGCAGTTTATCACTCGCGCTATTTTGCGCAGCGCACTGTTTTGTGCAGTTTACACTCGCGCTATTTTGCGCAGCGCACTGTTTTGTGCAGCTTACACTCGCTCTATTTTGCGCAGCGCACTGTTTTGTGCAGTTTATCACTCGCGCTATTTTGCGCAGCACACTGTTTTGTGCAGTTTACACTCTCGCTATTTTGCGCAGCGCACTGTTTTGTGCAGTATATCACTCGCGCTATTTTGCGCAGCGCACTGTTTTGTGCAGTTTACACTCGCGCTATTTTGCGGAGCGCACTGTTTTGTGCAGTTTAGCACTCGCGCTATTTTGCGCACCGCACTATTTTGTGCAGCTTACACTCGCACTATTTTGCGCACGCACTGTTTTGTGCAGTTTACACTCGCGCTATTTTGCGCAGCGCACTGTTTTGTGCAGCTTACACTCGCGCTATTTTGCGCAGCGCACTGTTTGTGCAGTTATCACTCGCGCTATTTTGCGCAGCGCACTGTTTTGTGCAGTTTCACTCGCGCTATTTTGCGCAGCGCACTGTTTTGTGCAGTTTATCACTCGCGCTATTTTGCGCAGCGCACTGTTTTGTGCAGTTTACACTCGCGTTATTTTGCGCAGCGCACTGTTTTGTGCAGCTTACACTCGCTCTATTTTGCGTAGCGCACTGTTTTGTGCAATTTATCACTCGCGGTATTTTGCGCAGCGCCCTATTTTGTGCAGTTTACACTCTCGCTATTTTGCGCAGCGCACTGTTTTGTGCAGTTTATCACTCACGCTATTTTGCGCAGCGCACTGTTTTGTGCAGTTTACACTCGCGCTATTTTGCGTAGCGCACTGTTTAGTGCAGTTTATCACTCGCGCTATTTTGGGCAGTGCACTGTTTTGTGCAGTTTAGCACTCGCGCTGTTTTGCGCACCGCACTGTTTTGTGCAGCTTACACTCGCGCTATTTTGCGCAACGCACTGTTTTGTGCAGTTTACACTCGCGCTATTTTGCGCAGCGCACTGTTTTGTGCAGCTTACACTCGCGCTATTTTGCGCAGCGCACTGTTTTGTGCAGTTTATCACTCGCGCTATTTGCGCAGCGCACTGTTTTGTGCAGTTTACACTCGCGCTATTTGCGCAGCGCACTGTTTTGTGCAGTTTATCACTCGCGCTATTTTGCGCAGCGCACTGTTTTGTGCAGTTTACACTCGCGCTATTTTGCGCAGCGCACTGTTTTGTGCAGTTTATCACTCGCGCTATTTTGCGCAGCGCACTTTTTGTGCAGTTTACACTCGCGCTATTTTGCGCAGCGCACTGTTTTGTGCAGTTTATCACTCGCGCTATTTTGCGCAGCGCACTGTTTTGTGCAGTACACACTCGCGCTATTTTGCGCAGCGCACTGTTTTGTGCAGTTTACACTCGCGCTATTTTGCGCAGCGCACTGTTTTGTGCAGTTTATCACTCGCGCTATTTTGCGCAGCACACTGTTTTGTGCAGTTTACACTCGCGCTATTTTGCGCAGCGCACTGTTTTGTGCAGTATACACTCGCGCTATTTGCGCAGCGCACTGTTTTGTGCAGTTTACACTCGCGCTATTTTGCGCAGCGCACTGTTTGTGCAGTTTATCACTCGCGCTATTTTGCGCAGCGCACTGTTTTGTGCAGTTTACACTCGCGCTATTTGCGCAGCGCACTGTTTTGTGCAGCTTACACTCGCACTATTTTGCGCAGCGCACTGTTTTGTGCAGTTTACACTCGCGCTATTTTGCGCAGCGCACTGTTTTGTGCAGCTTACACTCGCGCTATTTTGCGCAGCGCACTGTTTTGTGCAGTTTATCACTCGCGCTATTTTGCGCAGCGCACTGTTTTGTGCAGTTTACACTCGCGCTATTTTGCGCAGCGCACTGTTTTGTGCAGTTTACACTCGCGCTATTTTGCGCAGCGCACTGTTTTGTGCATTACACTCGCGCTATTTTGCACAGCGCACTGTTTTGTGCAGTTTACACTCGCGCTATTTTGCGCAGCGCACTGTTTTGTGCAATTTATCACTCGCGTTATTTTGCGCAGCGCACTATTTTGTGCAGTTTACACTCTCGCTATTTTGCGAAGCGCACTGTTTTGTGCAGTTTACACTCGCGCTATTTTGTGCAGCGCACTGTTTTGTGCAGCTTACACTCGCGCTATTTTGCGCAGCGCACTGTTTTGTGCAGTTTATCACTCGCGCTATTTTGCGCAGCGCACTGTTTTGTGCAGTTTACACTCGCGCTATTTTGCGCAGCGCACTGTTTTGCGCAGTTTATCACTCGCGCTATTTTGCGCAGCGCACTGTTTTGTGCAGTTTATCACTCGCGCTATTTTGCGCAGCGCACTATTTTTTGCAGTTTATCACTCGCGCTATTTTGCGCAGCGCACTGTTTTGTGCAGTTTACACTCGCGCTATTTTGCGCAGCGCACTGTTTGTGCTGTTTATCACTCGCGCTATTTTGCGCAGCGCACTATTTGTGCAGTTTATCACTCGCGCTATTTTGCGCAGCGCACTGTTTGTGCAGTTTACACTCGCGCTCTTTTGCAGCGCACTTTTGTGCAGTTTACACTCGCGCCATTTTGCGCAGCGCACTGTTTTGTGCAGTTTACACTCGCGCTATTTTGCGCAGCGCACTTTTGTGCAGTTTATCACTCGCGCTATTTTGCGCAGCGCACTGTTTTGTGCAGTTTATCACTCGCGCTATTTTGCGCAGCGCACTGTTTTGTGCAGTTACACTCGAGCTATTTTGCGCAGCGCATGTTTTGTGCAGTTTACACTCGCGCTATTTTGCGCAGCGCACTGTTTTGTGCAGTTTATCACTCGCGCTATTTTGCGCAGCGCACTGTTTTGTGCAGTTTACACTCGCGCTATTTTGCGCAGCGCACTGTTTTGTGCAGTTTACACTCGCGCTATTTTGCGCAGCGCACTGTTTTGTGCAGTTTACACTCGCGCTATTTTGGCAGCGCACTGTTTTGTGCAGTTTACACTCGCGCTATTTTGCGCAGCGCACTGTTTTGTGCAGTTTATCACTCGCGCTATTTTGCGCAGCGCACTGTTTTGTGCAGTTTACACTCGCGCTATTTTGCGCAGCGCACTGTTTTGTGCAGTTTATCACTCGCGCTATTTTGCGCAGCGCACTGTTGTGCAGTTTACACTCACGCTATTTTGCGCAGCGCACTGTTTGTGCAGTTTACACTCACGCTATTTTGCGCAGCGCACTTTTGTGCACTTATCACTCGCGCTATTTTGCGCAGCGCACTGTTTTGTGCAGTTTACACTCGCGCTCTTTTGCACAGCGCACTGTTTTGTGCAGTTTACACTCGCGCTATTTTGCGCAGCGCACTGTTTTGTGCAGTTTATCACTCGTGCTATTTTGCGCAGCGCACGTTTTGTGCAGTTACACTCGCGCTATTTTGCGCAGCGCACTGTTTTGTGCAGTTTACACTCGCGCTATTTTGCGCAGCGCACTGTTTGTGCAGTTTATCACTCGCGCTATTTTGCGCAGGGCACTGTTTTGTGCAGTTTATCACTCGCGCCATTTTGCGCAGCGCACTGTTTTGTGCAGTTTATCACTCGCGCTATTTTGCGCAGCGCACAGTGTTGTGCAGTTTACACTCGCGCTATTTTGCGCAGCGCACTGTCTTGTGCAGTTTATCACTCACGCTATTTTGCGCAGCGCACTATTTTGTGCACTTTATCACTTGCGCTGTTTTGCGCAGCGCACTGTTTTGTGCAGCTTACACTCGCGCTTTTGCGCAGCGCACTGTTTTGTGCTGTTTACACTCGCGCTATTTTGCAGCGCACTATTTTGTGCAGTTACACTCGCGCTATTTTGCGCAGCGCACTGTTTTGTGTAGCTTACACTCGCGCTATTTTGCGCAGCGCACTGTTTTGTGCAGTTATCAGTCGCGCATTTTGCGCGCACTGTTTTGTGCAGTTTACACTCGCGCTATTTTGCGCAGCGCACTTTTTGTGCAGTTTATCACTCGCGCTATTTTGCGCAGCGCCCTGTTTTGTGAGTTACACTCGCGCTATTTTGCGCAGCGCACTGTTTTGGAGTTTCACTCGCGCTATTTTGCGCAGCGCACTGTTTTGTGCAGTTTATCACTCGCGCTATTTTGCGCAGCGCACTGTTTTGTGCAGTTTATCACTCGCGCTATTTTGCGCAGCGCACTGTGTTGTGCAGTTTACACTCGCGCTATTTTGCGCAGCGCACTGTCTTGTGCAGTTTATTACTCGCGCTATTTTGCGCAGCGCACTCTTTTGTGCAGTTTATCACTCGCGCTGTTTTGCGCAGCGCACTGTTTTGTGCAGCTTACACTCGCGCTATTTTGCGCAGCGCACTGTTTTGTGCAGGTTGCACTCGTGCTATTTTGCGCAGCGCACTGTTTTGCGCAGCTCATACTCGCGCTATTTTGCGCAGCGCACTGTTTTGCGCAGCTCATACTCGCGCTATTTTGCGCAGCGCACTGTTTTGTGCAGTTTATCACTCGCGCCATTTTGCGCAGCGCACTGTTTTGTGCAATTTACACTCGCGCTATTTTGCGAGGCACTGTTTTGTGCAGTTTATACTCGCGCTATTTTGCGCACCGCACTGTTTTGTGCGGCTTACACTCGCGCTATTTTGCGCATCGCACTGTTTTGTGCTAGTACACTCGCGCTATTTTGCGCAGCGCACTGTTGTGCAGTTTACACTCGCGCTATTTTGCGCAGCGCACTGTCTTGTGCAGTTTCACCCGCGCTATTTTGCGCAGCGCACGTTTTGTGCAGTTTATCACTCGCGCTGTTTTGCGCAGCGCACTGTTTTGTGCAGCTTACACTCGCGCTGTTTTGCGCAGCGCACTATTTTGTGCTGTTTACACTCGCGCTTTTGCGCAGCGCACTATTTTGTGCAGTTACACTCGCGCTATTTTGCGCAGCGCACTGTTTTGTGCAGCTTACACTCGCCATTTTGCGCAGCGCACTGTTTTGTGCAGTTTATCACTCGCGCTATTTTGCGCAGCGCACTGTTTTGTGCGTTTACACTCGCGCTATTTTGCGCAGCGCACGGTTGTGCAGTTTATCACTCGCTATTTTGCGCAGCGCACTATTTGTGCAGTTTATCACTCGCTAGTTTTGCGCAGCGCACTGTTTTGTGCAGCTTACACTCGCGCTTTTGCGCAGCGCACTGTTTTGTGTGTTTACACTCGCGCCATTTTGCGCGGCGCACTGTTTTGTGGTGTTTACACTCGCGCTATTTTGCGCAGCGCACTGTTTTGTGCAGTTTATCACTCGCCCTATTTTGCGCACCGCACCGTTTTGTGCAGCTTACACTCGCGCTATTTTGCGCAACGCACTGTTTTGCAGTTTACACTCGCGCTATTTTGCGCAGCGCACTGTTTTGTGCAGCTTACACTCGCGCTATTTTGCGCAGCGCACTGTTTTGTGCAGTTTACACTCGCGCTATTTTGCGCAGCGCACTGTTTTGTGCAGTTTACACTCGCGCTATTTTGCGCAGCGCATTGTTTTGTGCAGTTTACACTCGCGCTATTTTGCGCAGCGCACCGTTTTGTGCAGTTTACACTCGCGCTATTTTGCGCAGCGCACTGTTTTGTGTAGCTTACACTCGCTCTATTTTGCTCAGCGCACTGTTTAGTGCAGCTTATCACTCGCGCTTTTTGCGCAGGGCACTGTTTTGTGCAGTTTATCACTCGCGCCATTTTGCGCAGGCACTGTTTTTGCAGTTTATCACTCGCGCCCTTTGCGCAGCGCACTGTTTTGTGCAGTTTATCACTCGCGCTATTTTGCGTAGCGCACTGTTGTGCAGTTTACACTCGCGCTATTTTGCGCAGCGCATTGTTGTGCAGTTTATCACTCACCCTATTTTGCGCAGCGCACTGTTTTGTGCATTTATCACTGCGCTTTTGCGCAGCGCACTGTTTTGTGCAGCTTACACTCGCGCTTTTGCGCAGCACTGTTTGTGTGTGTTTACACTCGCGCTATTTTGCGCAGCGCACTGTTTTGTGCAGCTTACACTCTCGCTATTTTGCGCAGCGCACTGTTTTGTGCAGTTTATCATTCGCGCCATTTTGCGCGGCGCACTGTTTTGTGCAGTTTACACTCGCGCTATTTTGCGCAGCGCACTATTTTGTGATGTTTATCACTCGCGCTATTTTGCGCAGCGCCCTTTTTTGTGGAGTTAACACTCGCGCTATTTTGCGCAGCACACTGTTTTGTGGAGTTTACCCACGCGCTATTTTGCGCCGCGCACTGTTTTGTGCAGTTTATCACTCGCGCTATTTTGCGCAGCGCACTGTTTTGTGCAGTTTATCACTCGCGCTATTTTGCGCAGCGCACTATTTTGTGCAGTTTATCACTCGCGCTATTTTGCGCAGCGCACTGCGTTTTGCAGTTTATCACTCGTGCTGTTTTGCGCAGCGCACTTTTTGTGCAGCTTACACTCGCGCTATTTTGCGCAGCGCACCGTTTTGTGCAGGTTGCACTCGTGCTATTTTGCGTAGCGCACTGTTTTCCGCAGCTTATACTCGCGCTATTTTGCGCAGCGCACTGTTTTGTGCAGTTTATCACTCGCGCCATTTTACGCAGCGCACTGTTTTGTGCAGTTTACACTCGCGCTATTTTGCGCAGGGCACTGTTTTGTGTAGTTTATCACTCGCGCTATTTTGCGCAGCGCACTGTGTTGTGCAGTTTATCACTAGCGCTATTTTGCGCATCGCACTGTTTTGTGTACTTTATCACTCGCGCTATTTTGCGCACCGCACTGTTTGTGCGGCTTACACTCGCGCTATTTTGCGCATCGCACTGTTTTGTGCTGTTTACACTCGCTGTTTTGCGCAGCGCACTGTTGTGCAGTTTACACTCGCTATTTTGCGCAGCGCACTGTCTTGTGCAGTTTATCACTCGCGCTATTTTGCGCAGCGCACCGTGTTGTGCAGTTTATCACTCGCGCTGTTTTGCGCAGCGCAGTGTTTTGTGCAGCTTACACTCGCGCTGTTTTGCGTAGCGCACTATTTTGTGCTGTTTACACTCGCGCCCTTTTGCGCAGCGCACAGTTTTGTGCAGGTTACACTCGTGCTATTTTGCGCAGCGCACTGTTTTGTGCAGCTTACACTCGCGCTATTTTGCGCAACGCGCTGTTTTGTGCAGTTTACACTCGCGCTATTTTGCGCAGCGCACTGTTTTGGGCAGCTTACACTCGCGCTATTTTGCGTAGCGCACTGTTTTGTGCTGTTTACACTCGCGCTATTTTGCGCAGCGCACTGTTTTGTGCAGTTTATCACTCCCGCTATTTTGCGCAGCGCACTGTTTTGTGCAGTTTATCACTCGCGATATTTTGCGCAGCGCACTGTTTTATGCAGTTTGTCACTCGCGCTATTTTGCACACCACACTGTTTTGTGCAGCTTACATTCGCGCTATTTTGCGCAGCTTACTGTTTTGTGCTGTTTACACTCGCGCTATTTTGCGCAGCGTACTGTTTTGTGCAGGCTACACTCGCGCTATTTTGCGCAACGCACTGTTTTGTGCAGCTTACACTCGCGCTATTTTGCGCAGCGCACTGTTTTGTGCAGTTTACACTCGCGCTATTCTGCGCAGCGCACTGTTTTGTGCAGTTTATCACTCGCGCTATTTTGCGAACCGCACTGTTTTGTGGAGCTTACACTCGCGCTCTTTTGCGCAGCGCACTGTTTTGTGCAGTTTACACTCGCGCGATTTTGCGTACCGCACTGTTTTGTGCAGTTTATCACTCGCGCTATTTTGCGAACCGCACTGTTTTGTGCAGCTTACACTCGCTCTATTTTGCGCAGCGCACTGTTTTATTTTTTTGCACTCGCTATTTTGCGCAGCGCACTGTTTCGTGCTGGTTACACCCGCGCTGTTTTGCACAGCGTACTGTTTCGTGCTGGTTACACTCGCACTGTTTTGCGCAGCGCACTGTTTTATGCAGCTTCCACTATTTTGCGCAGCGCAGTGTTTTGTGCAGTTTATACTCCCGCCATTTTGCGCAGCGCACTGTTTTGTGCAGTTTACACTCGCGCTATTTTGCGCAGCGCAGTATTTTGTGCTGTTTATACTCCCGCTATTTTGCGCAGCGCACTGTTTTGTGCAGTTTACACTCGCGCTATTTTGCGCAGCGCACGGTTTTGTGCAGTTTATCACTCACGCTATTTTACGCAGCGCATTGTTTTGTGCAGTTTACACTCGCACTGTTTTTCGCAGCGCACTGTTTTGTGCAATTTATCTCTCGCGCTATTTTGCGCAGCGCACTGTTTTTTGCATTTTATCACTCGCGCTATTTTGCGCGCCACACTGTTTTGTGCAGCTTACACTCGCGCTATTTTGCGCAGCGCACTGTTTTGTGCAGTTTATCACTCGCGCTATTTTGCGCAGCACACTGTTTTGTGCAGTTTACACTCCCGCTATTTTGCGCAGCGCACTGTTTTGTGCAGTTTACACTCGCGCTATTTTGCGCTGCGCACTGTTTTGTGCAGTTTATCACTCGCGCTATTCTGCGCACCACACTGTTTTGTGCAGCTTACACCCGCGCTATTTTGCGCAGCGCACTGTGTTGTGCTGTTTACACTCGCGCTATTTTGCGCAGTGCACTGTTTTATATGTTTATCACTCGCGCTATTTTGTGCAGCGCACTGTTTTGTGCAGTTTACACTCGCGCTATTTTGCGCAGCGCACTGTTTTCTGGAGTTTATCACCCGCGCAATTTTGGCGCAGCGCACTGTTTTGTGCAGTTTACACTCGCGCTATTTTGCGCAGCGCACTGTTTTCTGCAGTTTATCACTCGCGCTATTTTGCGCAGCGCACTGTTTTCTGCAGTTTACACTCCCGCTATTTTGCGCAGCGCACCGTTTTGTGCAGTTTACACTCGCGCTATTTTGCGCAGCGCACTGTTTTGTGCAGTTTATCACTCGCGCTATTTTGCGCAGCGCACTGTTTTGGGCAGTTTATCACTCGCGCTATTCTGCGCAGCGCACTGTTTTGGGCAGTTTATCACTCGCGCTATTCTGCGCAGCGCACTGTTTTGTGCAGTTTATCACTCGCGCTATTTTGCGCAGTGCACTATTTTGTGCAGTTTACACTCGCGCTATTTTGCGCAGCGCACTGTTTTGTGCAGTTTATCACTCGCGCTATTTTGCGCACCGCACTGTTTTGTGCTGTTTACACTCGCGCTATTTTGCGCGTCGCACTGTTTTGTGCTGTTTACACTCGCGCTATTTTGCGCAGCGCACTGTGTTGTGCAGTTTACACTCGCGTTATTTTGCGCAGCGCACTGTCTTGTGCAGTTTATCACTCTCGCTATTTTGCGCAGCGCACTGTTTTGTGCAGTTTATCACTCGCGCTGTTTTGCGCAGCGCACTGTTTTGTGCAGCTTACACTCGCGCTATTTTGCGCAGCGCACTGTTTTGTGCTGTTTACACTCGCGCTCTTTTGCGCAGCGCACTGTTTTGTGCAGGTTACACTCGCGCTATTTTGCGCAGCGCACTGTTTTGTCCAGCTTACACTCGCGCTATTTTGCGCAGCGCACTGTTTTGTACAGTTTATCACTCGCGCTATTTTACGCAGCGCACTGTTTTGTGCCGTTTACACTCGCGCTATTTTGCGCAGCGCACTGTTTTGGGCAGTTTATCACTCGCGCTATTTTGCGCAGCGCACTGTTTTGTACAGTTTACACTCGCGCTATTTTGCGCAGCGCACTGTTTTGTGCAGTTTATCACTCGCGCTATTTTGCGCAGCGCACTGTTTTGTGCAGTTTATCACTCGCGCTATTCTGCGCACCGCACTGTTTTGTGCAGCTTACACTCGCGCTATTTTGCGCAGCGCACTGTTTTGTGCTGTTTACACTCGCGCTATTTTGCGCAGCGCACTGTTTTGTGCAGTTTATCACTCGCGCTATTTTGCGCAGCGCACTGTTTTGTGCAGTTTATCACTCGCGATATTTTGTGCCGCGCACTGTTTTATGCAGTTTGTCACTCGCGCTATTTTGCGCACCACACTGTTTTGTGCTGTTTACGCTCGCGCTATTTTGCGCAGCGGACTGTTTTGTGCAGGCTACCCTCGCGCTATTTTGCGCAACGCACTGTTTTGTGCAGCTTACACTCGCGCTATTTTGCGCACTGTTTGTGCAGACACTCGCTATTCTGCGCAGCGCACTGTTTTGTGCAGTTTATCACTCGCGCGATTTTGCGCACCGCACTGTTTTGTGCAGTTTACCACTCGCGCTATTTTGCGAACCGCACTCTTTTGTGCTGCTTACACTCGCGCTATTTGCGCAGCGCACTGTTTTGTGTTGTTTGCACTCGCTATTTTGCGCAGCGCACTGTTTCGTGCTGGTTACACCGCGCTGTTTTGCGCAGCGTACTGTTCGTGCTGGTTACACTCGCACTGTTTTTGCGCAGCGCACTGTTTTATGCAGCTTCCACTATTTTGCGCAGCGCAGTGTTTTGTGCAGTTTATACTCCCGCTATTTTGTGCAGCGCACTGTTTTGTGCAGTTTATCACTCGCGTTATTTTGCGCAGCGCACTGTTTTGTGCAGTTTACACTCGCGCTATTTTGCGCAGGGCACTGTTTCGTGCAGTTTATCACTAGCGCTGTTTTGCGCAGCGCACTGTTTTGTGCAGTTTATCACTCGCGCTCTTTTGCGCACCGCATTGTTTTGTGCGGCTTACACTCGCGCTATTTTGCGCATCGCACTGTTTTGTGCTGTTTACACTCGCGCTATTTTGCGCAGCGCACTGTGTTGTGCAGTTTACACTCGCGTTATTTTGCGCAGCGCACTGTCTTGTGCAGTTTATCACTCGCGCTATTTTGCGCAGCGCACCGTTTTGTGCAGTTTATCACTCGCGCTGTTTTGCACAGCGCACTGTTTTGTGCAGCTTACACTCGCGCTGTTTTGCGCAGCGCACTATTTTGTGCAGTTTACACTCGCGCTATTTTGCGCTGCGCACTGTTTTGTGCAGTTTATCACTCGCGCTATTCTGCGCACCACACTGTTTTGTGCAGCTTACACCCGCGCTATTTGCGCAGCGCACTGTGTTGTGCTGTTTACACTCGCGCTATTTGCGCAGTGCACTGTTTTATGCAGTTTATCACCCGCGTTATTTTGTGCAGCGCACTTTTGTGCAGTTTACACTCGCGTATTTTGCGCAGCGCACTGTTTTCTGGAGTTATCACCCGCGCAATTTTGGCGCAGCGCAATGTTTTGTGCAGTTTACACTCGCGCTATTTTGCGCAGCGCACTGTTTTCTGCAGTTTATCACTCGCGCTATTTTGCGCAGCGCACTGTTTTCTGCAGTTTGCAATCCCGCTATTTTGTGCAGCGCACCGTTTTTTGCAGTTTACACTCGCGCTTATTTGCGCTGCGCACTGTTTGTGCAGTTTATCACTGCGCTATTTTGCGCGGCGCATAGTTTTGTGCAGTATCACTCGCGCTATTTTGCGCAGCGCACTGTTTGTGCAGTTACACTCGCGCTATTTTGCGCAGCGAATGTTTCGTGCAGTTTACACTCGCGCTATTTTGCGCAGCGCACTGTTTTGGTGCAGTTTATCACTAGCGCTATTTTGCGCAGCGCACTGTTTTGTGCAGTTATCACTCGCGATATTTGTGCAGCGCACTGTTTTATGCAGTTTGTCACTCGCGCTATTTTGCGCACCCATGTTGTGCTGTTTACGCTGCGCTATTTTGCGCAGCGGACTGTTTTGTGCAGGCTACCTCGCGCTATTTTGCGCATCGCACTGTTTTGTGCAGTTCACTCGCGCTATTTTGCGCAGCGCACTGTTTTGTGCAGTTACACTCGCGCTATTCTGCGCAGCGCACTGTTTTGTGCAGTTTATCACTCGCGCGATTTTGCGCACCGCACGTTTTGTGCAGTTTATCACTCGCGCTATTTTGCGAACCGCATTTTGTGCTGCTTACACTCGCGCTATTTGCGCAGCGCACTGTTTTGTGTTGTTTGCACTCGCTTTTTGCGCAGCGCACTGTTTTCTGCAGTTTATCACTCGCGCTATTTTGCGCAGCGCACTGTTTTCTGCAGTTTACACTCCGCTATTTTGCGCAGCGCACCGTTTTGTGCAGTTTACACGTCCGCTATTTTGCGCTGCGCACAGTTTTGTGCAGTTTATCACTCGCGCTATTTTGCGCAGCGCACTGTTTTGTGCAGTTTACACTCGCGCTATTTTGCGCAGCGCGAACTGTTTTGTGCAGTTTACACACTCGCTATTTTGCGCAGCGCACTGTTTGGTGCAGTTTATCACTAGCGGATTTTGCGCAGCGCACTGTTTTGTGCAGTTTATCACTCGCGCTATTTTGCGCACCGCACTGTTTTGTGCGGTACACTCGCGCTATTTTGCGCACGCACTGTTTTGTGCTGTTACACTCGCGCTATTTGCGCAGCGACTGTGTGTGCAGTTTACATCGCGTTATTTTGCGCAGCGCACTGTCTTGTGCAGTTTATCACTCGCGCTTTTGTGCAGCGCACCGTTTTGTGCAGTTTATCACTGCGCTGTTTGAACAGCGCAATGTTTTGTGCAGCTTACACTCGCGCTGTTTTGCGCAGCGCACTTTTTGTGCTGTTTACACTCGCGCTCTTTTACGCAGCGCACTGTTTTGTGCAGGTTACACTCGCGCTATTTTGCGCAGCGCACTGTTTTGTGCAGTTACACTCCGCTATTTTGCGCATCGCACTGTTTTGTGCTGTTTACACTCGCGCTATTTTGCGCAGCGCACTGGTTGTGCAGTTTACACTGCGTTATTTTGCGCAGCGCACTGTCTTGTGCAGTTTATCACTCGGCTATTTGCGCAGCGCACCATTTTGTGCAGTTTATCACTCGCTGTTTTGCGCAGCGCACTGTTTTGTGCAGCTTACACTCGCGTGTTTTGCGCAGTGCACTATTTTGTGCAGTTTACACTCGCGCTATTTTGCGCTGCGCACTGTTTTGTGCAGTTATCACTCGCACTATTCGCGCACACACTGTTTTGTGCAGCTTACCCGCGCTATTTTGCGCAGCGCACTGTGTGTGCTGTTTACACTCGCTTTATTTGCGCACACACGTTTGGCAGCTTACTGTTTGTGTGTTTACACTCGCGCTATTTTGTGCAGCGGACTGTTTTGGCGGCTACCTCGCGCTATTTTGCGCAACGCACTGTTTTGTGCTGCTTACACTCGCGCTATTTTGCGCAGCGCACTGTTTTGTGCAGTTTACACTCGCGCTATTTTGCGCAGCGCACTGTTTTGTGCAGTTAACACTCGCGCTATTTTGCGCAGCGCACTGTGTTGTGCAGTTTACACTCGCGTTATTTTGCGCAGCGCACTGTCTTGTGCAGTTTATCACTCGCGCTATTTTGCGCAGCGCACCGTTTTGTGCAGTTTATCACTCGCGCTGTTTTGCACAGCGCACTGTTTTGTGCAGCTTACACTCGCGCTGTTTTGCGCAGCGCACTATTTTGTGCAGTTTACACTCGCGCTATTTTGCGCTGCGCACTGTTTTGTGCAGTTTATCACTCGCGCTATTCTGCGCACCACACTGTTTTGTGCAGCTTACACCCGCGCTATTTTGCGCAGCGCACTGTGTTGTGCTGTTTACACTCGCGCTATTTTGCGCAGTGCACTGTTTTATGCAGTTTATCACTCGCGCTATTTTGTGCAGCGCACTGTTTTGTGCAGTTTACACTCGCGCTATTTTGCGCAGCGCACTGTTTTCTGGAGTTTATCACCCGCGCAATTTTGGCGCAGCGCACTGTTTTGTGCAGTTTACACTCGCGCTATTTTGCGCAGCGCACTGTTTTCTGCAGTTTATCACTCGCGCTATTTTGCGCAGCGCACTGTTTTCTGCAGTTTACACTCCCGCTATTTTGCGCAGCGCACCGTTTTGTGCAGTTTACACTCGCGCTATTTTGCGCTGCGCACTGTTTTGTGCAGTTTATCACTCGCGCTATTTTGCGCAGCGCACAGTTTTGTGCAGTTTATCACTCGCGCTATTTTGCGCAGCGCACTGTTTTGTGCAGTTTACACTCGCGCTATTTTGCGCAGCGCACTGTTTTGTGCAGTTTACACTCGCGCTATTTTGCGCAGCGCACTGTTTTGTGCAGTTTATCACTAGCGCTATTTTGCGCAGCGCACTGTTTTGTGCAGTTTATCACTCGCGCTATTTTGCGCACCGCACTGTTTTGTGCGGCTTACACTCGCGCTATTTTGCGCATCGCACTGTTTTGTGCTGTTTACACTCGCGCTATTTTGCGCAGCGCACTGTGTTGTGCAGTTTACACTCGCGCTATTTTGCGCAGCGCACTGTCTTGTGCAGTTTATCACTCGCGCTATTTTGCGCAGCGCACTGTTTTGTGCAGTTTATCACTCGCGCTGTTTTGTGCAGCTTACACTCGCGCTGTTTTGCGCAGCGCACTATTTTGTGCTGTTTACACTCGCGCTCTTTTGCGCAGCGCACTGTTTTGTGCAGGTTACACTCGCGCTATTTTGCGCAGCGCACTGTTTTGTGCAGTTTACACTCCCGCTATTTTGCGCATCGCACTGTTTTGTGCTGTTTACACTCGCGCTATTTTGCGCAGCGCACTGTGTTGTGCAGTTTACACTCGCGTTATTTTGCGCAGCGCACTGTCTTGTGCAGTTTATCACTCGCGCTATTTTGCGCAGCGCACCGTTTTGTGCAGTTTATCACTCGCGCTGTTTTGCGCAGCGCACTGTTTTGTGCAGCTTACACTCGCGTTGTTTTGCGCAGTGCACTATTTTGTGCTGTTTACACTCGCGCTCTTTTGCGCAGCGCACTGTTTTGTGCAGGTTACACTCGCGCTATTTTGCGCAGCGCACTGTTTTGTGCAGCTTACACTCGCGCTATTTTGCGCAGCGCACTGTTTTGTGCCGTTTACACTCGCGCTATTTTGCGCAACGCACTGTTTTGGGCAGTTTATCACTCGCGCTATTTTGCGCAGCGCACTGTTTTGTGCAGTTTACACTCGCGCTATTTTGCGCAGCGCGCTGTTTTGTGCACTTTATCACTCGCGCTATTTTGCGTAGCGCACTGTTTTGTGCACTTTATCACTCGCGCTATTCTGCGCACCGCACTGTTTTCTGCAGCTTACACTCGCGCTATTTTGCGCAGCGCACTGTTTTGTGCTGTTTACACTCGCGCTATTTTGCGCAGCGCACTGTTTTGTGCAGTTTATCACTCCCGCTATTTTGCGCAGCGCGCTGTTTTGTGCAGTTTATCACTCGCGATATTTTGCGCAGCGCACTGTTTTATGCAGTTTGTCACTCGCGCTATTTTGCGCACCACACTGTTTTGTGCAGCTTACATTCGCACTATTTTGTGCAGCTTACTGTTTTGTGCTGTTTACACTCGCGCTATTTTGTGCAGCGGACTGTTTTGTGCAGGCTACCCTCGCGCTATTTTGCGCAACGCACTGTTTTGTGCTGCTTACACTCGCGCTATTTTGCGCAGCGCACTGTTTTGTGCAGTTTACACTCGCGCTATTCTGCGCAGCGCACTGTTTTGTGCAGTTTATCACTCGCGCTATTTTGCGCACCGCACTGTTTTGTGCAGTTTATCACTCGTGCTATTTTGCGAACCGCACTGTTTTGTGCCGCTTACACTCGCGCTATTTTGCGCAGCGCACTGTTTTGTGTTGTTTGCACTCGCTATTTTGCGCAGCGCACTGTTTCGTGCTGGTTACACCCGCGCTGTTTTGCGCAGCGTACTATTTTGTGCTGGTTACACTCGCACTGTTTTGCGCAGCGCACTGTTTTATGCAGCTTCCACTATTTTGCGCAGCGCAGTGTTTTGTGCAGTTTATACTCCCGCTATTTTGCGCAGTGCACTGTTTTGTGCAGTTTACACTCGCGCTATTTTGCGCAGCGCAGTGTTTTGTGCAGTTTATACTCCCGCTATTTTGCGCAGCGCACTGTTTTGTGCAGTTTACACTCGCGCTATTTTGCGCAGCGCACTGTTTTGTGCAATTTTTCACTCGCGCTATTTTGCGCAGCGCACTGTTTTTGTGCAGTTTATCACTCGCTATTCTGCGCACCGCACTGTTTTCTGCAGCTTACACTCGCGCTATTTTGCGTAACGCACTGTTTTGTGCAGTTTACACTCGCGCCATTTTGCGCAGCGCACAGTTTTGTGCAGTTTATCACTCGCGCTATTTTGCGCAGCGCACTGTTTTGTGCAGTTTACACTCGCGCTATTTTGCGCAGCGCACCGTTTTGTGCAGTTTATCACTCGCGCTATTTTCCGCAGCGCATTGTTTTGTGCAGTTTACACTCGCACTGTTTTTCGCAGCGCACCGTTTTGTGCAGTTTATCTCTCGCGCTATTTTGCGCAGCGCCCTGTTTTTTGCATTTTATCACTCGCGCTATTTTGCGCGCCGCACTGTTTTGTGCAGCTTACACTCGCGCTATTTTGCGCAGCACACTGTATTTTGCAGTTTATCACTCTCGCTATTTTGCGCAGCACACTGTTTTGTGCAGTTTACACTCCCGCTATTTTGCGCAGCGCACTGTTTTGTGCAGTTTACACTCGCGCTATTTTGCGTTGCGCACTGTTTTGTGCAGTTTATCACTCGCGCTATTCTGCGCACCACACTGTTTTGTGCAGCTTACACCCACGCTATTTTGCGCAGCGCACTGTGTTGTGCTGTTTACACTCGCGCTATTTTGCGCAGTGCACTGTTTTATGCAGTTTATCACTCGCGCTATTTTGTGCAGCGCACTGTTTTGTGCAGTTTACACTCGCGCTATTTTGCGCAGCGCCCTGTTTTCTGGAGTTTATCACCCGCGAAATTTTGGCGCAGCGCACTGTTTTGTCCAGTTTACACTCGCGCTATTTTGCGCAGCGCACTGTTTTCTGCAGTTTATCACTCGTGCTAGTTTGCGCAGTGCACTGTTTTCTGCAGTTTATCACTCGCGCTATTTTGCGCAGCGCACTGTTTTGTGCAGTTTATCACTCCCGCTATTTTGCGCAGCGCACTGTTTTCTGTAGTTTATCACTCGCGCTATTTTGTGCAGCGCACTGTTTTGTGCAGTTTACACTCGCGCTATTTTGCGCAGCGCACTGTTTTCTGGAGTTTATCACCCGCGCAATTTTGGCACAGCGCACTGTTTTGTGCAGTTTACACTCGCGCTATTTTGCGCAGTGCACTGTTTTCTGCAGTTTATCACTCGCGCTATTTTGCGCAGCGCACTGTTTTGTGCAGTTTACACCCACGCTATTTTGCGCAGCGCACTGTGTTGTGCTGTTTACACTCGCGCTATTTTGCGCAGTGCACTGTTTTCTGCAGTTTATCACTCGCGCTATTTTGCGCAGCGCACTGTTTTCTGCAGTTTACACTCCCGCTATTTTGCGCAGCGCACCGTTTTGTGCAGTTTACACTCGCGCTATTTTGCGCTGCGCACTGTTTTGTGCAGTTTATCACTCGCGCTATTTTGCGCAGCGCACTGTTTTGTGCAGTTTATCACTCGCGCTATTTTGCGCCGCGCTCTGTTTTGTGCAGTTTATCACTGGCGCTATTTTGCGCAGCGCACTGTTTTCTGCAGTTTACACTCGCGCTATTTTGCGCAGCGCACTGTTTTCTGCAGTTTATCACTCGCGTTATTTTGCGCAGCGCACTGTTTTGTGCAGTTTACACTCGCGCTATTTTGCGCAGCGCACTGTTTTGTGCAGTTTATCTCTCGCGCTATTTTGCGCACCGCACTATTTTTTGCATTTTATCACTCGCGCTATTTTGCGCACCGCACTGTTTTGTGCAGCTTACACCCGCGCTATTTTGCGCAGGGCACTGTTTTGTGCTGTTTACACTCGCGCTATTTTGCGCAGTGCACTGTGTTGTGCAGTTTACACTCGCGCTATTTTGCGCAGCGCACTGTCTTGTGCAGTTTATCACTCGCGCTATTTTGCGCAGCGCGCTGTCTTGTGCAGTTTATCACTCACACTATTTAGCGCACCGCACTATTTTGTGCAGTTTACACTCGCGCTATTTTGCGCAGCGCACTGTTTTGTGCAGTTTATCACTCGCGCTATTCTGCGCAGCGCACTGTTTTGTGCAGTTTACACTCCCGCTATTTTGTGCAGCGCACTGTTTTGTGCAGTTTACACTCGTGCTATTTTGCGCAGCGCACTGTTTTGTGCAGTTTATCACTCGCGCTATTTTGCGCACCGCACTGTTTTGTGCAGCTTATCACTCGCGCTATTCTGCGCACCGCACTGTTTTGTGCAGCTTACACTCGCGCTATTTTGCGCAGCGCACTGTTTTGTGCTGTTTACACTCGCGCCATTTTGCGCCGCGCACAGTTTTGTGCAGTTTGTGACTCGCGCTATTTTGCGCAGCGCACTGTTTTGTGCAGTTTACACTCCCGCTATTTTACGCAGCGCACTGTTTTGTGCAGTTTACACTCGCGCTATTTTGCGCTGCGCACTGTTTTGTGCAGTTTATCACTCGCGCTATTCTGCGCACCACACTGTTTTGTGCAGCTTACACCCGCGCTATTTTGCGCAGCACACTGTTTTTTGCAGTTTACACTGGCGCTATTTTGCGCAGCGCACTGTTTTGTGCAGTTTATCACTCGCGCTATTTTGCGCAGCGCACTGTTTTGTGCAGGTTGCACTCGCGCTATTTTGCGCAGCGCACTGTTTTGTGCAGCTTATACTCGCGCTATTTTGCGCAGCGCACTGTTTTGTGCAGCTTATACTCACGCTATTTTGTGTAACTGACTGCTGTGCTGATGTCCGCTGTCTGACTGACCTCCGCCTAGTAACCGGGGGTAGTGAACAGTACACTGGTTGTCCGTCTACCAGATCCTCAGATCGATGGAGTCGACGACCTCTAGTCCAGAGTGCTCGGGGAGTATCTACTGGGTCAGAAGCAATCGTGCTCAACTACCTAAAAAAAGATAAATAAAGCGTATAAATAACAGAAAATCGGACAGCATAACGGCATAAAATAAACAACACACGATTGGATAACACGCTAAACTCGATTCATTGTCCTTCCAATACTGATCACTATTTCTGAATCATTGTCCCCCAAGTCTGAATCTTGTACCCACAGATAACTGATTCCCCAAAATACTATAACTGGTGCCCTCGGGCTGGATAAAACTTGCAAACTGACATGCGCATTCCCTGTAGAGATACATTCTAAAAAGCACATAGCAGATAAATGAAAGCCAATACACCCCTATGCTGGGGTAGGGTTTCCCTGTCCTATTTTGTCAGGAGCTAGGGTTTCACTACGCACACAGCGGTTTCAAACAACCTATATCGAGTAAGCAACCTGTCCTAGTTTGGAATGGTTACTATGGATCCGAATATGCACTAGGTCAAATGGTCGAAAAGGGTGCCCCGGTAAAATCAGAGTTTGTGTTCCCATACTGGCAGAGCCCGCAACCGGTCAGCCTTATGGTCATGCCTTGACAAGACAAGCCTCCGGCAAACCGCTCAGGAATAGCAGATGGCCAACACGGTGTCGTAGGCGCACCAAATGCAAATGTAATGCAAAGAGACACATAAACGTAGTCAAAACAGGATATCACGAGTTCGAGTCAAGCTCTCTAAACATCCCCAGCAGAGTCGCCAGAAACTGTAGACGCGCCCGCGGGGGACCTCGACTACAGCTCGGACTCTCCTTTTTGTTGTTACGTTGCGGTTCTAAATCTGAACCAAAGAGTCCAACTCTGGCAAATCGTTTTGAGAAAAATAGATTTTTGAAAAGAAGTGCCAAACATGGACTGCTTTGCCAGATTACAGAGTCGCCACCTAAATATTTTTTAATGGGGAAATTTAGGAAACCCTGACTCGGTGCCAAAGGCCACGTGTCCGTCATCACCAAATGTCTTGGCTCTGGAGCTTGGGTACGATCGGGGAAGGTCAGCTATGAGCACCCCCTTTTGCCCGGTCCGAAGACCGGCCTCTACTAACCGTGATATCCGATTTTGAAAACATTATGCGTTCTTATCCCAATTATTAACCTAGAATTACTATGTTATGCGTGCAGCAAACAAGTATAGACTAGATTGCCTAATTCAGAAATAATCATTGCATATCCGTTTGTTTTGAAAGCGTTTCGGGTTTTGCTACTCGCAAGTAGGCTAAAATACGGATTTCAATGAGTTTTCCAACTCAAGCAATCCAACCTCCACCCACAGGCATTCAAACAGTTTATCTCATATAAGCACTTAGCCGCATGGTAGATATGCTGTCATGGCAACATGCACACGCATGTGGTATGCTAAAGCGTAAATACTTACATCGTACTCCGTGCCAAAATAGTAAACTAGTTAGCAAACATGCATGTCCTAGTTCATGTTAAGTGGCTAATGCAACGCAGGCAAGGATGCAATTTAGAGTAGGCTCGGCTAACCCAAGAATGGCATGCGAAATGCTACAACTATCACGTATTCAAATTGGAATTGGAAATACGATGCAGTTTGTATGATGTACCGAGCCCGGTGCATGTAAACAAATGCATGGATGCACGCATGCATTGCATAAGGTATGCTAAAATAAGTATGCCCTAATCTACCAACGTAAGCAGGTAAATAAAAGGGAAGAAAGAAATGGGGATTGGAAGACATACACCCACTCACACACACTTATTACAAGCACGCCCTCACTCGGAGGGACCGAATAATAATACAGTCCAAAAGAATAAATGAATAAATTATTACAAAATTCTAATTATTAAAATTAAATCAAATAAATAAAAGAAATGGGGCCTCAGCCCTGCCTCGGGATGCGCGAATGATGCATGCTCGATCCAACTTGCCCGGAAAGCCCCACACCGCACCACTGCTGCCTCTGTTTCTACTGTCCTGCCTCTCTAAAAATTACCAAAGTCCCGGAGCACCTTCCTTGCATGCTGCTAAATGCCACCGGCTGAAGGAAATTTCCACCGGCTGCTTGTGGTGACCACCGGCTGCAAAATAAGCTATCGGCCAGAAAAGCAGTGCCGGTCGGCACTCTTTGATGCCGGTCGGCTATAAATTTCTGTAGGGGACAGTTTGACAGCAACAGCAGGCAGCAGTGCATGGTATTGGATTTTTGGGCATCTCTATGCATGGCCAATGCTTCCTATCATGAATGGAACTCAAGGAAGCATGGCTCTTGGTTCTAGGGCCATCAATTGTGCACCTTGGTGCATGATAGCCGAAAGAACCAAGGTTGCACTTTGATATAAAAATGCATGCAACACAACAATGATAACTAAGTCCCTATCATGCCAATATCAAGGGCCTTAGTGACATGGGAATTGAGGTGTGTTTCGTCACTTGGAGTACAAACACCCCTCATTTCCCACACTTGGTTCGACACCCCAAACCGAGTAATGAAATGCAACTCATGCAAAAATGCAAACATGCAAATATGCATTATGGAAATTAGGATGCTAGCACACTAAGTATCACACCACTAACACATTAGTCATGCAAAATGCTAGAGTGTACAAGATGCTATCATCATGCCCATATGGACCAATCAAGCACAAGACCACCATGCTATAACATCTAATGGGGCAAACATGCAACAAGCATATAACAACATGCAATGAGGGACTTAGCCACAATGGGGCAGCCCTCAAGCCTCCCCAAAACAGTGGCAAAACATGCCCAAAATGGTGACCAAAATGCTATACAAATTATGCAAATTAATGAGCCTAAACTTAAGGCATCAAAGAGAGTATCTTTCCATCATTACCGGGGCCACTCATGACATGAATTAGGCTACCAAAAACAGAGCATTAGCATGCAAAATGACACCCAAATCCCCTCACATGGCAGCCCCAAAATGCACCAAGTATGCAAGCATACACAATGCCAATTCCTAGACATACAAGAGCACACCCTTAAAGCATGAAATAGGCTACATATGCATACATACAAACATGATTTATGGACTGAAATAAGGTCACAAATGATGCCAAATCATGAGGGTGATCAATGTAGAACATACTAGGGGCCAAAATGCATGAGGCTTACAAGCCTAAAATACAAAACGACCATGTCAAGCAAACTATACATGGCAAAATCAGTGGCTCACAGCCCTTATACATGGTAATATGATGCTAATACCCTCATGGAACCAAGCTAAAACATGCAAAGAACATGGCCTAGATACATGGCATGCTTTTAGGCATAAGAGAACATTTCAAAGCAAGTATGAGAGGCATGCTAGAGGCCACAAATCCGACCTTAGAAAGAGATCAAACATGACCTAAAACACCCAAGAAAGTTCTGAAATGAAGCTAAATGCAAGCATGCACACATGCTACCTCATGAGCCAAAAATGGAGGCCAAAGAGGGACAAAAGGGAGAGGGGTATCCCTCCCCTATTTGAGACTTGAAAGCACCTCCCTCACCACTGAAAACCCACTAGTTTTCAGTGGTGAGAAGACCAAAAACACTGAAGTTAAACAATGCTCAAAGTAAAGGCACAAAAGGACCAAAACAAGGCCTAAAAGAGTGATCTACCACTCAAATCAAAAGGTGACCTTGATGAAAGTTCTTGAGTAAGTAAAAACAAGAGTTTTTCTAGTTAAACACAAAGCTCAAAACACAAAGCAAGGAGGGTAGAATGTTGTTGCAAAAACGGGGAATCTAAAGTGATGTTCTTACCCTTGAAGATCCTTTGAAGAACAAAAGGTCCAGCCCTCTTTTAGTGATCAAAACCAGTCCAAGATCACACAAAACAACCCTCCAAGCCTCCCAATCTCGAGCTAAGGTGTAGTAGTGTGTGTAATGGTGCAAAAAGTAAGGTAAAATCCCACTTTTTGGTCCAAGAACACACATAGAAGAGGAGAGAGGTGGAGATATATGTATATATGGATATATAACAGAGATATATATGTATAAGCTCTGGTTTTGCCCTCCAAAATTCTAACCTTGAGCCAAGAGAAGAAGCCTCTCTCTTATAGGCAAGCAAAGCTTACAAGCTAAGCAAACCAAAGGCTCATCCCTCCATACACGTGTATGGAGGGGAGCAAAAAGCTACACAGCTGTCTAAAAATATCTGATAAAGCAACTGTACAGTAGTCGGCAGGGCAAAATGGTCATTTGCCAAAATTGACTGCCGACCGGCACAAAAGAGTGCCGACCGACACAATATAGTGCCGGTGGCAACACCAACCAGCCGGCGGCCTCTAGCCACTGCCGGTGGTGTGTGGGGATGCCTCACAAGGCATTCCCTGCCCCTCCAAGGCAAAACACAAGTGTTTGGTCCAAAACCAAACACCAAACGGTCAAGTTCGGAGGTCCTGAGGCAAGGCGCGCGCAGCCGAGAACTCCGGGAACTCCAAACGAACACGAACATGGATAATCACCGAGTGTTCAAGCGGTGACGTCCAGGTCTTGAGGACGGTCAAAAATGGGGTGTCTACACGCACTATTTTCAGCAGTTTATCACTCGCGCTATTTTGCGCAGCGCACTGTTTTGTGCAGTTTATCACTCGCGCTATTTTGCGCAGCGCACAATTTTCTGCAGTTAATCACTCGCGCAATTTTGCGCAGCGCACTGTTTTGCGCAGTTTACACTCGCGCTATTTTGCGCAGCGCACTATTTTGTGCAGTTTATCACTCGCGCTATTTTGCGCACCGCACCGTTTTGTGCAGTTTACACTCCCGCTATTTTGCGCAGCGCACTGTTTTGTGCAGTTTACACTCGCGCTATTTTGCGCAACGCACTGTTTTGTGCAGTTTATCACTCGCGCTATTTTGCACAGCGCACTGTTTTGTGCAGTTTATCACTCGCACTATTCTGTGCACCGCACTGTTTTGTGCAGCTTACACTCGCGCTATTTTCCGCAGCGCACTGTTTTGTGCGGTTTACACTCGCGCTATTTTGCGCAGCGCATTGTTTTGTGCAGTTTATCACTCGCGCGATTTTGCGCACCGCACAGTTTTGTGCAGCTTACACTCGTGCTATTTTGTGCAGCGCACTGTTTTGTTCGCGCTATTTTGCGCAGCGCACTGTTTTGTGCAGTTTACACTTGCGCTATTTTGCGCAGCGCACTATTTTGTGCAGTTTATCGCTCGCGCTATTTCGCGCTGCGCACTATTTTGTGCTGTTTACACTCGCGCTATTTTGCGCAGCGCACTGTGTTGTGCAGTTTACACTCGTGCTATCTTGCGCAGCGCATTGTCTTGTGCAGTTTATCCCTCATGCTATTTTGCGCAGCGCACTGTTTTGTGCAGTTTATCACTCGCGCTATTTTGCGCAGCGCACTGTTTTGTGCAGTTTACACTCGCGCAATTTTGCACAGCGCACTGTTTTGTGCAGTTTATCACTCGCGCTATTTTCCGCAGCGCACTGTTTTGTGCAGTTTACACTCGCGCTATTTTGCGCAGCGCACTGTTTTGTGCAGTTTATCACTCGCGCTATTTTGCGCAGCGCACTGTTTTGTGCAGTTTATCACTCCCGCTATTTTGCGCAGCGCACTATTTTGTGCAGTTTATCACTCGCGCTATTTTGCACAGCGCACTGTTTTGTGCAGTTTATCACTCGCGCTATTCTGCGCACCGCACGGTTTTGTGCAGCTTACACTCGCGCTATTTTGCGCAGCGCACTGTTTTGTGCTGTTTATCACTCGCGCTATTTTGCGCAGCGCACTGTTTTGTGCAGTTTACACTCGCGCTATTTTGCGCAGCGCACTGTTTTCTGCAGTTTATCACTCGCCCTATTTTGCGCAGAGCACTGTTTTGTGCAGTTTACACTCGCGCTATTTTGCGCAGCGCACTGTTTTGTGCAGTTTATCACTCGCGCTATTTTGCGCACCGCACTGTTTTGTGCAGCTTACACTCGCGCTATTTTGCGCGCCCAAACTGACACTTCATGGCCACTTCATCCAGTGGCATACTTGTTAGACCCTTCATGAACTATCAGATTCCACCTGATGTGTATGCTCTTTGTAGTATAATGAATGGAGCAAAAGGGTCTTTGTTTAGGAACTTAGGATATGGTATATTGTGTTTGTTACTGAATTGTCCTCAAACGGTGTACTGTTGATGGGCAAAATCTGATACCTACCCTTAAACAACAGTAGTCTTTTTCCCTGAGTGTTTGTTACAAACTCTGGTTCATTTATGACTTGCACTTGTTTCTTTGCTAGCCTTTTTTACTAACATTATGGTTCAAATTCTGCTGGCCATTCAGGATGTTCTAGTTCGGTTTGCTGGTTTTGGACCAGAGGAAGATGAATGGGTTAATGTTCGCAGGCATGTCAGACAACGGTCTCTTCCATGCGAAGCATCAGAATGTGTTGCAGTTCTTCCAGGAGACCTCATACTCTGTTTTCAGGTGTGAATGTTTTTATAATAATACCATGGAATAGTCATGTGTCTCAACTTAAGAAGTTAAATCAGGTCGTCATAATCCTCTTCTGAAGGTTTTTTATAATTTTTTCAGGAGGGCAAAGAGCAAGCTCTTTACTTTGATGCTCATGTTCTTGATGCACAGAGACGGAGACATGATGTAAGAGGTTGCCGTTGTAGGTTCTTGGTGCGCTATGATCACGATCAGTCTGAGGTATACAACTGAATATGCTCATGCTCTTTACTTAATGTTGTTTAATATACGAGGATAATCTGGGGTTGATTCAGCTAATTGGTTGGTAACATCTTTTGCTTTTCTTATTGTTTGCCAAAGTGGGAGCGGCTGTTGTAAGATAACATGTCTGTTTTCTTCTTACAAACTTTTTAAGAAAATTTAGCATTTTAGAGTTCATTTATTGTAGTGGATCAAGATATCTTTTTCTTTCTCATTGTGATTTTTGGGTTAGTATTTCTCAGAGAAAAGGTTCAGTTGAGATAAATGATTTCAAACAGTAACTCCTGCAGTGAGTGAGTATGGCACAAACTCAATCATTTCAAACAGTAACTGCTGCAGTGCTGCAGTGAGTGAGTCCAAAATTAGAGTTCTCAATCATTTTTGTTTTTTTTTTTTCACAGCAACACAAACTGTGGATATGATACATAAACACTCTAAAATGTAAAATAATGCAACTATTGATGCATATATTAGTAAACACTAATATAACTAGTGATGCCAACAAATAAATAGGGAAGTATTCTTGTTAGTACTAATCAATTCACGGAAACAATAGCTATGAATAGATGGAGGTCATTATATTGGCTTCATGAAGGTGACAGACAGCAGAGGGTATTTGATTTAATTAGAATAGATGGAGGAAGGAGGCAGAGATCCTTGGTTAGCTGAATCAAGGGTGCCTGAATTGTCCAATTCAGAAACAGATGAATTAGCTAAAACAGGGGCAGTAACTCTAGCATGTTTGATGGGCCACTTTTCACTTGATGAGTTGTGTGATGTATTAGGCAACCTCATTTTCTGTCAACTGATAAGACTGCTGCATTTTACCAAGATTGATATTATTTTTTTAAATAAGAAAATTGCTCTTTGGGATCAAAATGTATTTTGTTTGGTGTTGTACACATTGCTCTTTTCTGCTCCTTTTCTCAGTTGGTGGTTGCATCTTTTGGGCTTGATGTGAACACTCCAATCCTTACTCTCTTTGTTTCATCAAATCTTTTTGAAAAATTCCAAACTTATTCTAAAAATTTGTTTCCAATACTTGCTCTTTTTAAAATTTCATCAAATTTGAATAAAAATGCGACTCTTGGAAATTTGGTGAAGGATTTGGTTCATCCTTGAGGGATTTGAAAGAACTACCAGAACTATGCTGTCACTAGTTTTTAATTGAATTTCAATTGCTAATCAGGTGGGCAGATATAAGAGCCCAGACGAGCATCCTTTCTTCCCAACTGACTTACCTGAGCCAATGCTTCCACCTTTGCTATATCCACAGGTAGCTGCTATACATAAACACATTTTATTTGTCATTGTTTAAGGGGTTAATTACACCAAGATCCCCTTAACTATTAGTGAATATCACTTACCTCCTCATCTATGAACCCATCTCTTCAATTATAAATATGTATCGCTTTCACCTCCTCTAGACCACCTCCAAAAGGGGCATTTGTATGGTTTTTATAGTTCAAGATGAGGGGGCTAAAATGATATTTGCTAATAGTTGAGGGGGTCTTGGTGTGATTAACCCTTGTTTTAGTAATTGATGAGAACAGATCTCCATGTACCTAATCTTAAGCTGATAATGTTCTATGATAATTTGTTTGAGTTTGATAGCAGGAACAGTTTCTAGATCTATTGATGATGATTTCTTTGATGAGCATGGTGATAGTAAGGATGCACTTAGTTATTCATGCATTTCATTGGCAATATATGTATAAATTTGTATATTTTTAAAATTAAATAAAATTGGCATCCTCTTCATCATCAATCGAAAGTCAAAACCTTTTGCTGAGATAGTGTGAACATAAGTTTTAACTCTAGGAAAAATCAAATGGACTCAAATGTTATGAACAAGAAAATGCTCCGTTTTGTGAATTCTAAGTAGAATGAAATAGAACCATTAAAAAATCTGGATAGCTTGACACATTTATATAATACAAAAGTTAAGTAGTTATATCACTATTATCTTGAAAATGTTGATTTGGAACTTGAGCTCAGTAATGTTGTGGAGTTGTGTCATCACCTGGTCAATCTAACTTTTATATACTAAATGCTATGAAAATAGAACATGTGATATAGTATTTTGGTTTTGAAGCTGAGACCAGTTTGATCACCATTGAAAATCTCATGCTTGTTGCTTTCTTTGAATATTGAAACATTACGGTATTGCACAAATTTGATAATGTGACTTGCCTATCAAACAGAAATGTGTATTTTGATTGAATATGATGAGTTACTTTCCTCTCTCGGATGTCTTACTATAACATTTGCAGCAGTGTTGAAGATGATTCATCACTTGATTAATTGATAGCTCTTCTTTTTTTTTTTTCCTTTGATACTCATTAACTTACAGCATTTTGTTGTTGGTTTGGTTCTGACATTTTAATAGGTTTTGCATCCTTGTGCTTCTTCCATCAACATAAACAGCTTGATTTGGAACATGTACTTTCGAGACCTTCTTCCGAGATTGGTAAAACCAGGAGATGATGGTAATAGTGGATCAACTGCTGTTTGTGACACAATTTGCTTGCAGGTATGCAAATGAACTTATTCACAGCAGGACTGTGATGTGATAAATTGGTTTTAGTTGAATTGGATTATGCAAGTAATTAAATTTTATTGTGTGGTTTTATTCATCTAATGTAATTGTTTTCAATTTCCCCCTCTTGATTGGATTGGAAAATTATGATATGAATCAAATGGTTGTGTTTTGTAAATTGTCTTGCTTTTCTTTCTTTCCTCTACTTTGTTCTTTAATTTCTTATCCATTTTGGTTCATCCTTCATGTGTTTATTGTTTACTTGGGGGAATCATACTTGCAAGAGTTAACTTGCTAATTAATCATTCTTAAGTTTTATCATCTTGTGGTTTCCACAACAAAGAAGGGTAGTGATGGACATATTCTGTTTACAAAGCTAGATCGTATTTTGGTCAATGAGGCTCGGCTTAGCATCTTGACCGAGTCACAGACATTTTTTGCTCCTCCTGGTATTTCAGATCACAGTCTTGGAATTGTTATGGTTAGGCCTGAAGCAAAACATGATCATATGCCTTCCAATTTTTTAAATTTTTAGTCCTATGTACCAACTTGTCTCTAAGCTCAAATCTCTTAAAGCAGTTCTTAAATCTTTTAAAAAGACTCACTATAGTAATACCTCAGTTAGAGTTGCTGAAGCAAAGTTCAGTTAGAAAAGCTCCAAATTGATGTTCAATCTAATCTTGATCATGTTGCTGCTATTACGGAAACTTACGGAACTAACACGAGACTCCCGGTTTGAAAACTAAGTCTAAAAATGTACTTTTCCACACTTAAAATAGGCCTTCGGGGGCCAAAATCATGCAACAGCCACGAGACGGCCCGGGAAACACCTCAAACACCTCGGGAGGGACCAATGTGAGTTGTGAAAACTTACGGAACTAGCACGGGACTCCCGGTTTGAAAATTAAGTCCAAAAATACACTTTTTCATACTTAAGCTTCAAAAATAGGCCTTTGGGGGCCAAAATCGTGCAACAACCACGAGACGGCCTGAGAAACATCTCAAACACCTCGAGACGGACAAATGTGAGTTGTGGAAACTTACGAAATTAGCACGGGACTCTCGGTTTGAAAACTAAGTCAAAAAATGCACTTTTTTACACTTAAGCTTGAAAATAGGCCTTCGGGGCCAAAATCGTACAACAGCCACGAGACGGCCCGGGAAACACCTCAAACACCTCGGGATGGACCAATGTGAGTTGTGGAAACTTACGGAACTAGCACGGGACTCCCGGTTTGAAAACTAAGTCTAAAAATGCATGTTAAATTGTATATGTTATGGATAAGATAATAATTGTCTAACTGACATTTTTTTTTTTTTGTGTTTCATTTTTTTGCAGATTCGAGATTTGATATGGACATGTTTGGTAATTTGGAGGGCCGATAGTAGAATATGGACGTGTTTAATCCGCCCTTGATATTTTATTTTTGTTAATATTAGTAGACATGTTTTTTGTTGGATATTAGGAGATGTGTTTGGTAATCTGCATACGGTTGATATTATATTTTTGTGGATATTAGTAGACATTTTTTGTGGATATTAGGAGACATGTTTATAATCCGCATGCAGTTCATATTATATTTTTGTGGATAGTGCTAAAATTTGATTGTGATGTTTATGAAAATGAACAGATTTTTGTATTGATTTGTAATAGATATTTTATTGAACAGGTTATTGAAATGCGCAGGGAATTGTTATTGAAAAGAAAAAATTTCGGAAGAAAATAGTACCTCCATTTTCAAAATTTTTAATTTTTATTAGTGACGAAATAAAAAATGTCGCTATTAGTTTTCAAAAAACATGACGTATAATTTTGTCACTAATGATATAGTACGAAACAAATAATTTCGTCACATTTGCTGACTATTTCGTCGCTAAATTGAAATATTTGGTGACAAAATGTTTTTTTGTCATTGAATAATGTTCTTTTTGGCTCATTTTAGTGACAATTTTTTTTGTCACCCTAATCCATATTATTGGTGAGGAAAACTTTCGTCACTAAAATATATTTGGTGACAAAATATTTCGTCGCAAAAAACAATTAAAATAAAAATATTATTTAGTTTTGGTGACGAAATTGGTGTTTTAGAGGACGAAAAATTCAACATTTGGAGACGAAACATTTCGTCGCCAAAAATGAAAAATAGGTGACGAAATTGTTTTTCGTCATCAGGTACTTTTTGTGACGACGTATAAGCCACGAACGTGGTGACAAAATTTTTTCGTCACAGATCACTTTAGTGACGAAATTTTGATGTTTGGAGACGAAATCAGTCTGTCACCAAAGGCCTTTTTTGTTGTTGTCTGTTTTGTGCAGTTTACACTCGCGCTATTTTGCGCAGCGCACTGTTTTGTGCAGTTTATCACTCGCGCTATTTTGCGCAGCGCACTGTTTTGTGCAGTTTATCACTCGCGCTATTTTGCGCAGCGCACTGTTTTGTGCAGTTTAGACTCGCGCTATTTTGCGCAGCGCACTGTTTTGTGCAGTTTATCACTCGCGCTATTTTGCGCACTGCACTGTTTTGTGCAGCTTACACTCGCGCTATTTTGCGCGGCGCACTATTTTGTGCTGTTTACACTCGCGCTATTTTGCGCAGCGCACTGTTTTATGCTGTTTATCACTCGCGCTATTTTGCGCACCGCACTGTTTTGTGCAGCTTACACTCGCGCTATTTTGCGCGGCGCACTGTTTTGTGCTGTTTACACTCGCGCTATTTTGCGCGGCGCACTATTTTGTGCAGCTTACACTCGCGCTATTTTCCGCAGCGCACTGTTTTGTGCAGTTTATCACTCGCGCAATTTCGCGCAGCGCACTGTTTTGTGCAGTTTACACTCATGCTATTTTGCGCAGCGCACTATTTTGTGCAGTTTATCACTCGCGCTATTTTGCGTAGCGCACTGTTTTGTGCAGTTTATCATGCGCGCTATTTTGCGCAGCGCACTGTTTTGTGCAGTTTACACTCGAGCTATTTTGCGCACCGCACTGTTTTGTGCAGCTTACACACACGTTATTTTGCACGGCGCACTGTTTTGTGCAGTTTACACTCGCGCTATTTTGCGCAGCGCACTGTTTTGTGCAGTTTATCACTCGCGCTATTTTGCGCACCGCACTGTTTTGTGCAGGTTACACTCGCGCTATTTTGCGCGGCGAACTGTTTTGTGCTGTTTACACTCGCGCTATTTTGCGCAGCGCACTGTTTTGTGCAGTTTATCACTCGCGCTATTTTGCGCACCGCACTGTTTTGTGCAGCTTACACTCGCGCTATTTTGCGCGGCACACTGTTTTGTGCTGTTTACACTCGCGATATTTTGCGCAGCGCACTGTTTTGTGCAGTTTATCACTCGCGCTATTTTGCGCAGCGCACTGTTTTGTGCAGTTTACACTCGCGCTATTTTGTGCAGCGCACTGTTTTCTACAGTTTATCACTCGCGCTATTTTGTGCACCGCACTATTTTCTGCAGTTTATCACTCGCGCTATTTTGCGCAGCGCACTGTTTTGTGCAGTTTACACTCGCGCTATTTTGCGCAGCGCACTGTTTTGTGCAGTTTATCACTCGTGCTATTTTGCGCAGTGTACTGATTTGTCCAGTTTATCACTAGCGCTATTTTGCGCAGCGCAGCGCACTGTTTTGTGCAGTTTATCACTCGCGCTATTCTGCGGACCGCACTATTTTGTGCAGCTTACACACGCGTTATGTTGCGCAGCGCACTGTTTTGTGCTGTTTACACTCGCGCTATGTAACAAGCCCGTGGGGGACCTCGCTACAGCTCGGACTCGATTTTGTGTCACGGTTCTTAATCTTGAACCAAAGAGTCCAAATCCGGCAAATCGTTTTGGAAAACAGATTTTTGAAAGAAGTACCAAACATGGACTGCTTTGCCAGATACAGAGTCGCCACCTAAATATTTTTTAAAATGGGAAATTTAGGAAACCCTGACTCGGTGCCAAAGGCCACGTGTCCGTCATCACCAAAGTTGCCTCGGCTCGGGAACTTGGGTACGATTGGGGAAGGTCACTTCGTGAGCACCCCCGCTCGCCCGGTCAAAGACCGGCCTCTACTAACCATGATATCTGTTTTTGAAAACATTGTGAGTTCTTACTCCGGTTATTAGCCTAGGTTACTATGTGATGCTCGCAGCAAACAAGTATAGACTGAGTCGCCTGAATTGGAACGAAACATTACATGTTTGTTTATTTGAAAATGGTTTGGTGGGCTTAAAACAAACAGTCAACGCATTGTCCCAATTCAAGTAACACAACCTTCACCCACAGGCATTCAAGGCAGTTTATATCACGTAAGCATATAGCCTCATGGTAAGCATGCTTTTCATGGCAGTCACTCACACGCATGCAAGGATGCTAAAGCATAAAACTCACCGAGTACTCCAAGCCAAAACAGAAAACCGATTAGAAATCATGCATGATCCTAGTTATATAGAAATGCCTAATGCAACACATGCAAAGATGCAACTATAGCAGGCTCGGCTATTATAAACATGGCATATGAAATGCTACAACTAACACGTATTCAATTTGGAATTGAAATACAAATGCAGTTTGTATGATGCGCCGAGCCCGGTGCGTGCAAAACAGATGAATGATGCAAAACATGCTGTCATACTGTATGCTAATTGAAATATGCCCTATATCTTACCATCATAAGCAGGTAAATAAAAGGGAAGAAAGACGTGGGGTTGGAAGACACACATCACACTCACCCACACTTATTACAACATTGCCCTCGCGCAGAGGGTCTGAATAAATAATACAGTCCGAAATAATAAAAGAATAATACAGTCTGAATAATACAGATTTCTAATTAATTAACAAATTAACTAAGAAAGCTTTAAACTGGCATGCAAGCCAGGGGCTGCCTTGCTTCTGATGAATGATGTATGCTGGACTGCCAATGCGCAGAAATCCACTGGGATGCCCAATTTAGCCTCTGTTTGCAATGTTTCTCGAAATGCGCGCCAGACTCTGAAAAGTTACTGATTCCTTATTTTGCTGCAACAGAGAGCAGGAAAAGGGCATAGCAATGTATTTCATAGATATATGCATGCCTTGATTCTCGTGTCACCAATCACGCATATCGATGCATGATGGCCGAGGAATCGGATTGCACAACTCAATATAGGGTGCAATGCAGATGAATGCTACAATAAAACCTAACTCCATCATGGGTAATCCGGAGTGTCGGTGACTTGGGAATTGAGACCCGTTCCGTCACTCGGAGTATGAAACACACCTCGTTTCCCGTGCCCGGGTTAATTCCTATCCCGGACACAATGTAATATGCATGATATGCATGAATGCAACTAAAATACAATCCTAGCATGCACAATGCTATGAAATGAGATGCCTCGAAATGCGTGCCAGACGGGCAAGCAAACCGAGAAAATGGCTGTAAGGCATGAAATGACATGCAGAATGCAAAATGGACTTACACTAACATGAGTGAGCCTCGGCTACACTCACATAAGAGGCCGTCGGATAAAAAAATGAGGTGCCTCAAAATGCGTGCCCACGGGCGCGCAAACCGAGGCGATGTATACAGAATGCAAAATGACCTGGAAATGATATGTAATGAGGCTAAAATGAGATGTCTCGAAATGCGTGCCCACGGGCACACAAACCGAGAAAATGGCATACGAAATGCAATGATGCGAGAATGGCATACAAAATGCAGGATGGACTTACACTAATATGAGAGAGCCTCAGCTACACTCACATAAGAGGCCGTCGGATCCAAAAGAGGATGTGCCTCGAAATGCGTGCCCACGGGCGCGCATACCGAGGCGATGGCATACGGAATGCAACGAGACTAAAATAGCATACAGAATGCAAAATGGACTTACACTAACATGAGTGAGCCTCAGCCACACTCACATAAGAGGCCTATGGATGAAAATGAAGTGCCTCGAAATGCGTGCACACGGGCACGCAAACCGAGGCAATGGCATAAATGACATGGAAAATGATATGCAAACATGCAAATGGAATTTCAGCACTCGCAAATGATGCAAAACAGTCCCGAAAGGTGGGGAAATGACACCAAATGCACGGAATGGTCCCGAAATGCGATATTAAGCACCCGAAATGGCCTACAGCCATACTAAACATGCACAATATAGACATGGAATGAAAATACAGTAGCAAGGCAGCCCCAAGACAAGCATTTTTCAGTCATAAAAAGGGGCCAAACAGCAAGCACACATAGGATTAGGCAAGTATGCAAAAATGGCTCCGCAAGAGGGGTATTGAAGCAAGTGATACATGCGATGCCCAAATGGAAAAAAAAACCTTCTACAACATTGATGAGGGACTAAAAATATGAACATTTACAGTAGATGACATCCCCCAAATCAGTATGCAAACATGCTAAAAATGCCATGCAAGAACTAGGATACATAAGGCTATAACATGAGGTACCCCAAACATTCATCAAACCAGAAAATTCCCTTAATGAAATATGTCAAGAAGATCAAAATATGACTCTTTACAGTTCTGATGATAGCCGAAAACAGAAGCTAGATAAGCTTAAAAAAGCATGCAAAAATGGGAGTCAAAGAGGGGTATAATGACAAGTATAACATGGAGACCCCCAACAAGGTTGATCCCTTCTACAATGTTGTACAAGGACACAAAATAAGCTTATTCACAGTTCATGACATACTCCAAAACAATTTCCATATAAGCCAAACAAATCATGCAAACTTACGGTAAATAGGAGAGATTATGAAGCAAGTGCAAGATAGAGGACCCAAACAGGGTTGAGCCCTTCTTCAATGTTGAAGAGGGGCTCAAAATAGGCCCTCTTACGGTTTAAATTATGCTCGAAAACAGATCACACATAGGCTAGAAATTTCATGCAAAATAAAGGCATACAAGATGGTATTGAAGCAAGTACCAAATGGAGGGCTCAAAAAGGGTTGAGCCCTTAAAAAAACATGAAGAATAGCTCAAAATAGGCCTAGTTTTAGTTAGGGTCGGAGCCCAAAACAGTAAGAAAATAGGCTAAGGAAATGAGGCAAAAATGAGCTCAAAAGAGGGTGAAGTGGACTTACCCTTGAAGATCAAGACTTGGCTGCCTTTTGCTTGAAGAATGGGAGCCTCTTAGCTGCTGGAAAGCTCTCCTAGCTGCTGGAATGGAGTTGTGAGCGTAGAGCTTGAAGATGATGAAGAAATGGCAACCAAACTTGAAGAAAATTGAGTGATATGTATGTATATGCTCCAATCAACCCATCTAACCTCTTCTCTTGAGTTGGGAGGACAGCAATATGGACAAGAGAGGGAGAGAGGAATGCTTGCCAAAGTGGAGGGAAATGAGCCCTTATTTTTCTCCAAATTGGTCCCCGGATAGAGATATTTTTGGAGGAAAACCAAAGCACAGCTGGAATGCACACATCCCAAGGAAGCAGGCCGGCTAGGCATTTTTATGGTAGGTGGCCGGCCGGCCACCCCTTATGGCCGGCCGGCCAAGGGGCAAAAATGGAAAGTTGAATTAATGGCCGGCCATAGCATATTAGGGTCCTCCCATGTGTCCTCAACACAACCCTGTGGTTGAAAATTTGCAACTGTGAACCAGGAGAGAGAACAACCCACTTTAAAGAGGGGTTTCAAAATGAAAAAAAGAATTGCTGGCCGGCCTACTATTTTTAGGGTCCTCCCATGTGTGTACAACACAAATATGTGGTTTTGGCTCGAAGAAAATGGCCCTAGGGTGGTCAACATTAGCCCAGAAGTGAGAAAAACGGGCGCCGGGGCCCAAAAATGAACAAAAACCGAGGTACCTGCCACCCACCCTCCAGTGATCTTCCTGGTGATAAAACAGAGGTACCTGCCAAAAATGAACAAAAACCGATGCAAAACGAATGCTCGGGGCCCAAAACACGCAGTTCGGGGTCCCGAAAACCGGCCGTTAAGCACCGAAAGTGGTGTTTGGCCACGAAGTGGGTATCTAAGACCCCAGTGCCCCTCGTTATGATAAAACAGAGGTACCTGCCAAAAATGAACAAAAACCGATGCAAAACGAATGCTCGGAGGCCAAAACACGCAGTTCGGGGTCCCGAAAATCGGCCGTTAAGCACCGAAAGTGGTGTTTGGCCACGAAGTGGGTATCTAAGACCCCAGTGTCCCTCGAAAGGGAGTAAATGAGATGCATGCCAACAACCGGAGGAATCGGAGATGGTTGGGTGGTCCCGAACCGAGGCACACGGCCTGACGGCTCCGAAAACCGGGAACCGAGCTTCGAAATGGGCAAAATGGCCTACGGCCACGAAATGTAGCCCACGGCCACTGAGAGATGGTCTACGGGACCTCTCCCTCCCTTCAGGAAAAGAAACAGAGAAAACCGAGTCTGGTTCGCAAACCGAGGCAAGGTACGGAAGAGGGTTCGGAAGTCCGAAGGCAGGGCTCACGGCCGCGACTCTGAGGCTTCTGAACGAGCACAATATGCAACATCACCGAGCGCTCAATCGGTGACGTCTGAGCCTTAAGGTCGGTCAAAAATGGGGTGTCTACAGTTGCCCCTCTTTGACAGAACTCGGAAGTCACAAGTGACGGGAGTGAATGTCAAAGCCCGGAGACGACCCATTTTTGACATGGCCGAAGACTTAGACAATCATACAAGATGAATAGAGATATGTGCCCGTAGGCGTGCCCGCAGGCAGGGGGGGCAAAATGCAAAGCGACATGCACAGAGCCAAATGATCATGCAAATGCAGCAAGCTGTAATGAGGCAAGTATTCGCAAATAGATGCAACAGTTTTAAGCAACAATGCAAAGCAACAACTACATTTCATGCAGTTAGGAATACGGAGAATTATTCAATTCTCGTTGCGTCTCACACGGAGAAGATACGATACCTGCGTGATTCGTCTGGTCGCACCAGCCTCGAATGAACCGTACATACAATATCGTGCCTGCAAAAAGGGAGAAACTCAACAAGAACAATATGCTAACAACATATATTCAATGTGATTCCTGTGATTCCGAAAGTTTGACACACGCGGTGTCGGCGAGTGAATGCATAAAGCAGTGTGATACAGGTAAGGTGCGCAAGATAGCACGATAAAATGCATGCACAATGCAAGTAATGTGCACAAAATAGTGCGATGCGCAAAATAGCGCGAGTGAAATGTGATGCACTAACAAGTGCAGGTGAGACGGCGCAAAATAGCGCGAAATGATACAATGCACAAAATAGTGCGATACGCTAAACAGCGCGATTGATTTTGAAATGCACAAGATAGTGCGATGTGATATGCAAAGCACAGGACAGTGCGATTAAGGTGCGCAAAATAGCGCGAAGATAATGCAAACTGCACAGAACAGTGATTGAGGTGCGCAAATAGCGCGAATGATAAATTGCACAAACAGTGCGATACGCTAAACAACGCTAGTGGAATAGAAATGCCACAAAACAGTGCGATTCAGGTGCGCAAAATAACGCGATTGATTTTGAAATGCACAAAGAGTGCGATACGCTAAACAGCAGGCGATACGCTAAACAGCGCGAGTGATTTGAAATGCACAAGAATGCGATACGCTAACAGCGCGATAATACGCTAACATGCGCGAGTGATTTGAATGCACAAGACAGTGCGATACGCTAAACAGCGCGATACGCTAAACAGCGCGAGTGATTTGAAATGCACAAGACAGTGCGATACGCTAAACAGCGCGATTGATATGCAATGCACAAGATACAGTGCGAGTGAGATACAAACACAAGATGCACAAGACAGTGCAAGGGAGATACAAAGTGTAAGTGCACAAGACAGTGCGAGCGAGATGAAATGCACAAGCAAGTGCGATAAAACGCATCTTCTATGCAAGTATGGGGGCATCTTCTATGCAATAGATACAAGTATTTTCTATGCAAGTATGGAAGCACAATTTATGCAATGTTGAAAGCAAGCATATTCTATGCATGAATCATAACGATGCGCGGCACGCATGCAACGACAGTGTATATGAAGTCCACATTCTATGTAATATAGGGCATCAAATATGTTACTCTGGTGCCTTTTGATTTGCTTCTTAGAGGACTTTGCAACACACTCAGTTCAAAAAGGGCACACCCTGTTCAAATTGGCGAGAGATAACATCTGCATGTAAAACCCTCGGTGTGTTGCTTGGACTGTCATTCTGACTTGAAGCAGGCTTACACTTAGGTAGAGGCGCACTCACACTTCGGTAGTATTAACAAGCCCTGAAGAGGTACATCCGGAATACAATCACGGAACTGCTGAGGTGAAACTCACTCAGATGCTTCGATTTTCCTTCTTTTCTTTTGCTTTGTAGTCCGAACCTAAAAAGCTTCAGATAGGCCCTTGTTCTACTGTTCACACTTATCGGGGGTGACCCCGCGACTTTTTGAAAGAACCAATCCTGTTTTTGCACAAATGTGGAGAACGGCACGGCACTCGGAGCACAAAACGATTTTATTTTTGAAATTGAGAGATGAGTTTTTTCGACCAGGTATTGAGCCTACGACTGAACACAGCAACGACTCAACAAGGAAATAAAAGGCACACAACCTAGACACATCGAGTAACACTCGAAACGACCCAAAACAAATCGAGATAAAACAAAAACACGACACTCACGTGCACAGGGAGCCTGTTTCACCGGGTAGTGTTTCCCACCCTTTCTTATTTGTGTCTTCTCATAATCGCTCGAGCACTCAATCTCGATTTTTCTCTCAAAACCCTTTTGCTCACTTTTTCTCACATCGCACATCTCTCTATTCTTCAATCTCTCATTTTTCATCCCTCCCCTGGGTGGTTGATGGATAAACAGCAAGTTGTGGGCTCGTGCCCCTAGCATTCTGCTAGATTCTTCTTCTTCTGCACGCAGCTAGTGAATTCCTCCCACAGAGGGGTTGCGCTACAACTGGGTGTGTAGCAAATCTGCAGCTAGCATCGCGTTGATGATGCTTTGTTGGGGAGTTTGGACGTGATAAGATCTGTCCAGATGATGGAGTGGAATATCTTGCCTCATTCCGTTCGTGCTTCGCACTTGCTCGACAGTGTTTTGCTTGGAGGAGAGAGCTTCTGCCCTTTCTAGCTTCAGTTGTGCCCTCTTTCTGGCAGGTAGAGTGCCCCTTTTTTTTTGGCAAATGCATTGACAACAGGGAAAAGACAGAAGCCTAACTCAACTGTCCCCTAGTTCATCATTTCGACCATTTTTTTGTTTTTGCTTTCTACTAAAACAATTTTGACCAAAAATGAGAGTTAGATTAACATGCTTGTTCAGTTTTTGATTTGAAAGCATGCAAGTCAAGCTATGAGCACTGAAAATTTTCCTTTTTTGGGTCCAAGAATGGTCCAGTTTTGGAAAAGATAGAATGATTTTTCGAGAAAATTAGCCAACCTCAGTAAAAATTCTCAAAAACTATTTTGCAAACGGCCACTTGCTCAACGAGCATGAAACCTACTCCTGAGATGCACAACTCGGATCCAAGGGAAAACTGCCCGTGCTTGAAGAGAGCTGCATGCAACGGAAAGTTGCCCCTTGTTTGAATGGCACTGCGGCGCATTGAATGGCAACGGAAAGTTGCCCCTTGTTTGAACATCCGAGCGCATTGTAGTCAGTCCTCGGAGCGACGAACACAACCAGACTCTCGGATACAGAGAAGGCGAAGATGATCAGAAACCATCGCATGGACACAATCAAATTTGAATTGTTTTACGGCTGGACTTCAGGATGAAGTTGCCTACGTATCCAAAGATGGGAATCAAGCCTTACGTAGTTCGGGTTAAGGTACACTCGGGTATTTAACCTCTCCTTTTTATGCTCTAACTTTTGCCAAGGCGCGCTGTTGCAGGTTTTCAACCTTGCGAGCTTTGCATTTCTTTTCTTCTCTTTTTTTTTTTCTTTTTTCTTTTTTTCTTTTTTTTCTTTTTGTTTTTCTTTTTTCTTCTTTCTCTTTTCATTTTTCATTTTTCTTTGCTCTAAACTTTTGCCTGGGTCGCCCTTTTGGGTTTCGACCCAGCGCCTCAGCCTTCGAAGGTAAAAGTGTAACAAGTCCATGCCAAATGGTTTTGAGATTGAAGCCCTCTATATCCAGGAGAGTGGCTGTTGTATTGATTTGCAGAAGGATCCACCTTTGTTGGCTTTTCGAGCACATCGGATATTTTTTTGCCCCTAGTTCGAGGGTGCTTCTGATCTAGCTTTTGCAAGCTTCTTTTGACAACATCTAATCCTCTTGATCTGACTTTGGTGCCTCTTGTTCGAGGCTGCTTCAATCTGCCACAACAGGCCTCATATTGTGATTGTCCTTTGAACGTTCTGAATCCAAGTTCAAGGTTTTGAAAGTAAGGGGTTGAGTCTCGAGGCTGAGAGCGATCCTAAGCTGCACAATCTCAAGAGCGATTCCACACATGTCTTCACAGGATCGCGCAAAACATTTTTTGAAAGTTTTTTAAGAAAGCGACAAATTGCTCGCGCTGAAGACATGTGTAGGACCCATCTGGATCAAAGCTAGCGTCCTTCTCAGTGCTCATACTAACAAGCATGATTTCATTCATTAAGGGCTTGGCACGCCTCTCTTTCTCTCAGTTTGATCAAAGTTTTGCAAATCCCGAGGAATTCCTCCCTCTTTTGTTTTTACCGTAGTGTTCAAAAAGGTTTTGAAAAACTCAGGTCATTACAATGACTTCAAGGCACAAAAGAGCAGGTGGAATGCACTGCCATTTCATTCAATCCCGGTACAACTAGCACACGCAGAAGCAAATGCGAGAGTATGGAAATCACTGCTGTTTCATTCAAAATCTGTTGCATAACTGGCTCCCTGGCAGAAACAGACTCAAAACAAAGCAAAAAGACAATCGGAAACAAAATGGTGACGCCCGAGGTAACCCCCCGGAATCACCTGAATCACCTGACTTCTATACAACAGGACTGACTCGATAACAACAAGACAGACCCAAGACAAAGAGACTGACTCAAAACAAAAAGACAGACTCAAACAAAGTAACAAAAACTGACCCAATACCCAAGTCAGAAAGCCACAAACTGGTATTTGCATATTGCTCAGAACAATGCGTGCCATTCCCACGTCTGGAGTTGATTGAGCGCCGCCCGCAAGGTGGTTCATCCCCCATTCACATAACATTATCCCCAAGTTCACTGACCCAGTGCCGATAGACTTTGCTGAGCTCGGCGGGAGGATGACCTCGTTGTCAAATAGATCCTGTACTTCATGGCGAAGACGGAAGCAGTTGTTGGTAGCATGGCCAGTTTGCTGATGGTATGCGCAGTACTGGGTAGCATCATGTGTAGCCGGAAGAGGGTTCGGGAGAGACCGAGGCTCAAGGGTTTGAGATGGCCTTGTCCAACAAGGATTTGGAAAGCTTTGGATAAAGGCATGTGAAGGGCATGGAGACCCTCTGACCTCGGGGTTGGTACTTCAAGGTTTGTGGATTTTTGCTGGTGCGCACCCCGCAAAGGATTGGCAGGTGCTGGCCTGGTTTGCTGATCTCTTCTGAATGGAGGATTATAGCTGAAGGAAACATTCTTGGTACAACGGCCCTTCTTCCGGCTTGCCTCTCGATTCAAACTGCCCTCCAACTTGAGTGACAAAATGTCGTCCACAGTTTTTGTGACAACCGCGAGCACTTGTCTTTGTTCAGTCCCTCGGATTTCAAAGCCTTAACAGCCAACAGAAGATGTTCATGGGGATCCATGTCCGCCCCTATCTTGTTCTTTCCGTCGCTTTTCCACTTTGCCAAGGGATTTGCCTTCTCCCAATGCAGCCCAGCCCGTCCAAGCTGGGGAGCCTTTTGACATGAAACTCCCTGGTAGGCGATGTGGTTGATGATGGAGCCAAAACTCCAAAGGCTAAATCCGCCACTGTTCTCTAAAGATCTTCACTCATCCTCATCAGCAGCTCGGAAGTAGTGGGTTCATGGGTTTGAGATGATTGGGGTTCAGGTGCACCCATCATGCATAAGTCCATGCTTTCTGGGATAAACACCTCAGGCTTGGGTAGATGGGCTGGGGTGATGTATATGCTGGGTCATAGGTGGATGGCAGTGTATGGATGAGATTGAGGTAGGTGGGAAATGTTTGGTCATTGGGTCCTGAAGGTGGAGCTATCGTCCGTTTGTCGATGAGATTTTGGACCTCATGACGAAGGCGGTAGCAACGGTCGGTGCCATGACCGCGCTGCTGATGGTACATACAGTACTTGGAGGGATTATGTCTGGCTGGGAGTGGGTCAGAAGAGGTTGAGGATCGAGGGGTTTGAGACGTCCTCTTTCCATCAGGAGTTTTAGTGCGCTAGTCAGGCTCATATAGAGAGGGGTGAAAGTTCTCTGCCTTGGGCTCGGGCTGGGTCGGCTGTTTGTAGGCTTGGATTGGCAAAGGGTTTGGCTGTGGCGACTGTATTGATTTCAGTGGGTTCGGAATAGTGCTACTTCCGGCATTGGTACTCCTTGAAATCACCCTCTTGTCGGTTCACCTGTTCTGGGAATGATCCCGCTGTTGAACCATTCTCACCTGAACTCCCAGTTCATGCAAACTTTTGAAAGTAAATAGTGGAGCGACTATCAACTTTTGCAACATATCATGCTCGAGGTTTCGCACCATCATCTCTGCTTGATCCCTCTCAGAAGGCGGCGATCTGTCCTCTGCGCTGCCTTTGCTCTCCATCTGCAACGAATTCCACAAAAGGCTCTGTTGGGTTCTGGCGAGTTGCTTCAAGCTCTTGGATGGTCATTTCAACTTGGGTATTGTAGGAATACTGATCGACGAAGGCCTCAGCCAGTTCTTTCCATTTTTCTTCACTGTATCCTCCAATTTGCATACCAAGTGGCTGCTACACCGGACAGAGTTCTTCCATACAGAGAGAGTTTCTGTGGCTTAGTCAGACCCATCGGCTTTAGGACATCCAAGAAAGTCGGATATGTACCATTGGATCCCCAGACCCGTCGAAACGGTCAATATGGCATTTTGAATCTGTCTGGGAGCCGTACAGCAGACTCGGTGTGCCCATCCTCAATGTCGGAAATGGAGTTAAGGCCCTGTGCCTTTCTGAATTGCTTCTCAAGGTTCGCAATTTTCACTGCGGTCAGATCAAGGTCATTAGCATCAAGGGATACGCCTCTCATTAGGCTGCACCAGGGGTTTGAAAACTTGGGCTTGAGCTAACCCTTTTCGAGGACTCGGACACAGCAATCTTCAACTGGCGGGAGTGGGTCAAAGTTCGGCTGGGGTCCCAAAGCTGGATGTAAGGCAGATGCCCAGATGGCTATGCGTTTCAATACTGGTCTCAGCCTGCATGGCAGTTCCCTGATTCAACGCTGCTTCCATCACGGCCACAAATTCTTCTGAACCCTGTGTCATCACGGGCTGCTGAGTCTGAACAAGTGTTATGTGACTGGTGACTGACGGATCAGATGAACCGGTAGCCCTGACTGGCCTTTCTTTGCCTTGCCTCAGCGAAAGAACACTGGTTGCCCTTGAATCGAATTTCTGACCTAACAAAGTCTATCAGCACTAGTCCAATGTACCCGGGATATCGGAGCCTTCTGAAGCTATGGTTCCAGGACTACCTAGCAAAAGAGAAAACATGCAGCATCTCAGCCTGATTTCACCAAAACGGATATGAGCATAACAGGATAACTGTGCCCTCTACTGAATTCTGCCCCCAAAATTCTGCCTCAAATCTGACACCCTCGGTAAACTGAATCCCAAATACTGAACTGATGCCCGCAGGCCTGATGCCCAAACTCATAGACTGATACATGCATTCCTGTAGAGACGCACTCTAACAAGCACATAACAGATAAGTGAGAGCCAAAACACCCCCCTATTGGGGTAGGGTTTTCCCTGTCCTATTTTGTCAGGAGCTAGGTTTTACTACGCACACAGCGGTTTCAAACAACCTATAAACGGGTAAGCAACCTGTCCTAGTTTGGAATGGTCACTATGGATCCGAATATGCACTAGGTCGAATGGTCAAAAGGGTGCCCCGGTAAAAACGGGGTTTGTGTTCCCATACTGGCAGAGCCCGTAACCGGTCAGCCTTATGGACATGCCTTGACAAGACAAGCCTCCGGCAAACCGCTCAGGAATAGCAGATGGCAAACACGGTGTCCTAGGCGCACCAATGCAAATGCAATGCAAAGAAACACACAGTGTAGTCAAAACCAGATATCATGAGTTTCGAGTCAAGTTCTCTAAATCCCCCAGCAGTCGCCAGAAACTGTAACAAGCCCGCGGGGGACCCTCGCTACACGCTCGACTCGATTTTGTAGTCACGGTTCTTAATCTTGAACCAAAGAGTCCAAATCTGGCAAATCGTTTTTGGAAAACAGATTTTGAAAAGAAGTGCCAAACATGGACTGCTTTGCCAGATACAGAGTCGCCACCTAAATATTTTTTTTTGGGAATTTAGGAAACCCTGACTCGGTGCCAAAGGCCACGTGTCCGTCATCACCAAAGTTGCCTCGGCTCGGGAACTTGGGTACGATTGGGGAAGGTCACTTCGTGAGCACCCCCCGCTCGCCCGGTCAAAGACCGCCCTCTACTACCATGATATCTTATTTTGAAAACATTGTGAGTTCTTATTCCGGTTATTAGCCTAGGTTACTATGTGATGCTTGCAGCAAACAAGTATAGACTGAGTCGCCTGAATTGGAACAAAACATTTCATGTTTGTTTGTTTGAAAATGGTTTGATGTGCTACCACGCGCAGGTAGGCTAAGACGCGGATTTGCCACCCTCAGGTGGGCTTAGAAAACATGATTTTGCCACTATCTAGTGGGCTTAAAACAAACATTTGATGAATTGCTCCAATCCAAGTAACCCAACCTTCACCCACAGGCATTCAGGGCAGTTATATCACACAAGCACATAGCCTCATGGCAAGCATGCTATTCATGGCAATCACTCACACGCATGCAAGGATGCTAAAGCATAAAACTCACCGAGTACTCCGAGCCAAAAACAAGAAGCTCATTAGAAATCTTGCATGATCTAATTATACAGAAATGCCTAATGCAACGCATGCAAAAGATGCAACTATAGCAGGCTCGGCTATTCTAAACATGGCATATGAATGCTACAACTAACACGTATTCAATTGGAATCGAAATACAAATGCAGTTTGTATGATGCGCCGAGCCCGGTGCGTGCAAAACAGATGAATGATGCAAACATGCTGTCATACTGTATGCTAATTGAAATATGCCCTATATCTAAACCATCATAAGCGGGTAAATAAAGGGAAGAAAGACGTGGGGTTGGAAGACATACATCACACTCACCCACACTTATTACAATTATGCCCTCGCGCAGAGTCCGAATAAATAATACAGTCCGAATAATACAGTCTGAATAATATAGATTCCTAATTAATTAACAAATTAACGAAGAAAAACTGTAAACTGGCATGCAAGCCAGGGACTGCCTCGCTTCGTTCCGAATAATGAAATGATGTATGCTGGGCTGCCTTGCGCGGAAATCCACTGGGATGCCCCGATTAGCCTCTGTTTGCAATGTTTCTCGAAATGCGTGCCCGACTCTGAAAAGTTGCTGATTCTTCATTTTGCTGTAACAGAGAGCAGGAAGGGGCATAGCAATGTATTTCACAAATATATGCATGCCTCGATCCTCGTGCCACCAATCACGTATATCGATGCATGATGGCCGAGGAGTCGGATTGCACAACTCAATATAGGATGAATGCAGATGGATGCTACAACAAATCCTAACTCCATCATGGGTAATCCGAGTGTCGCGACTTGGGAATTGAGACCCGTTCCGTCACTCGGAGTACGAAACGCGCCTCGTTTCCCGTGCCCGGGCTAACTCCTATCCCGAACACGATGCAATATGCATGATATGCATGAAATGTAGTTAATATGCAATCTTAGCATGCACAATGCTATGAAAATGAGATGCCTCGAAATGCGTGCACGCGGGCGCGCAAACCGAGGCGATGATCCTAAGGCATGAAATGGCACACGCAATGCAAGTGGACTTACACTAACATGAGTGACCTCAGCCACACTCACATAAAGGCCGACGGATAAAAAAAAAAGAAGTGCCTCGAAATGCGTGCCCACGGGCGCGCAAACCGAGGCGAATGCATACGGAATGAAAATGACATGGAAATGATGTGTAATGAGGCTAAAATGAGATGTCTCGAAGTGCGTGCCCGCCGAGAAAATGGCATACGGAATGCAATGATGCGAAAATGGCGTACAAATGCAGATGGGACTTATACCAACATGAGAGGACCTCAGCCACTCTCACACGGGAGGCCGTCGGGTAAAAAGAAGTGCCTCGAAATGCGTGCCCACGGGCGCGCAAACCGAGCGATGGATTAAGGCATGAAATGACATACAAAATGTGAAATGGACTTATACTAACATGAGTGAGCCTCAGCCACACTCACATAGAGGCCGGAGATGAAAAATGGGGTGCCTCGAAATGCGTGCACACGGGCGCGCAAACCGAGGCAATGCATACGGAATGCAAATGACATGGAAATGATGTGCAAACATGCAAATGGAATTTCAACACTTACAAATGATGCAAAACAGTCCCGAAAGGCGGGGAAATGACACCGAATGCCCGAATGGTCCCGAAATGCGATAATAAGCACCCGGAATGGCCTATAGCCATACTAAACATGCATAATTGGTACATGACATGCAAAACAGTAGCAAGGCAGCCCCAAGATAGCATTTTTTACAGTACAAACATGGCGAAATAGTGAGCATAGATAGGACACAATGGCATGCAAGAATACGAGCCAAGAGAGGGGTATTGAAGCAAGTGATACATGCAATGCTCAAACTGAAAAAACCCTTCTACAACATTGATGAGGGACTAAAAATATGCACATTTTCAGTAGATGACATTCCCCAACTCAGTAAGAAACCATGGTAAAATGCCATGCAAGATTGAGGATACATAGGGCTTATAACATGAGGTACCCCAAACATTCATCAAACCAGAAAAGATCCTTAATGAAATATGTCAAGAAGATCAAAATATGAATATTTATAGTTCTGATGATGGCCGAAAACAGAAGCTAGATAAGCTTAAAAAAGCATGCAAAATGGGGGCAAAGAGGGGTATAAAGACAAGTATAACATAGAGACCCCCAACAAGGTTGATCCCTTCTACAATGTTGTAGAGGGACATACAAAAAGCCTAATCACAGTTAATCACATGATCCAAATCAGACTAAATGTAGGTCAAATAAATCATGCAAATTTACGGTAAATATGGGAAATTATGAAGCAAGTGCATGATAGAGAGGCCAAACAGGGTTGATACCTTCTTCAAGGTTGAATAGGGGCTCAAAATAGGCCCACTCACAGTTTACCTCATGCTCGAAAACAGATCACTCATAGGCCAAATATTTCATGCAAAAACAGGGGTAAAACATGGATTCAAAGCAAGTGGCACATGGAGCATGAAAACAAGGTTGAGCCCTTCTTCAATGTTGAAGAGGGGCTCAAAATAACACAATATCAGTTCATGAGATGCTCCAATTCAGATCAAACATAGGCCAAATATTCAATGCAAAATAATGGCATATAAGAGGATATTGAAAGAAGTGCAAGATAGAGGGCTCAAACAGATTGAGCCCTTAAACAAAGATGAAAATGAGCTCAAAAGAGGACCACTTTCAGTATTGGTCGGAGCTCAAAACAGTGAGAAAGTAAGGTTAAGAAAGGAAGCAAGAAAATGGTGTAAAAGAGGGAATTTGAGACTTACCCTTGAAGACCTCACTTTTGCTACCTCTTGGCTTGAGGAAAGTTGCTTCTAAGCCTCTCAAGAATCCCTCCTTGCTGCTGGAAATGGATTGGTGATGGGATGCTTGATGATGCTCAAGAAATGGCACTAAACTTGAAGATTTTAGAGAGATTGAGAGAGCGGAGTGTATGTATGCTTGAAGCCAAATTTTCTAACCCTCTTCACAATGTTGTAGCTGCTGTTATATGGACAAAAGGAGGGGTGTAAAGTGGAGGAAATGCACCCAAGCATTCCCCTCCAAAATATCCCCCGGATACAGATCTTTTCTGGGGGAAAAAGGTGCATAGCTGTAAGGAACACATCCCAAGGAGCATGGCCGGCCAAGTGCTTTTCTGGAGGTGGCCGGCCGGCTAGGGGGTAAAAATGAAGTGAAGATTTGCTGGCCGGCCACCACATGATGGTGTCCTCCCAGGTGTGTACAACAAGGCCCTGTGGTTCAAATTTGACAACTCTGAAACAAGAGAGAGAATAGGCCAATTCAAAGAGGGGTTCAAAAGGTTCAATGAGAATTACTGGCCGGCCATATGTTTTTAGGGTCCTCCCATGTGTGTACATCACAAATATGTGGTTTTAGCTCGAAGAAAATGGCCCTAGGGTGGTCAACATTAGCCCGGAAGTGAGAAAAACGGGCCGCCGGGGGGCGCCGGAAGAGCATAACAGGTCGCTTAGACAATTACTAGCCTCCCACCCTCCAGTGATCTTCCTGATGATAAAACAGAGGTACCTGCCAAAATGAACAGAAACCGATGCAAAACGAATGCTCGGGGACCAAAACGCGCAGTTCGAGGTCCCGAAAATAGGCTGTAAGCACCGAAAGTGGCATTCGGCCACGAAGTGGGTATCTAAGACCCCAGTGTCCCTCGTTATGATAAAACAGAGGTACCTGCCAAAAATGAACAAAAACCAATGCGAAATGAATGCTCGGGGGCCAAACCGCGCGGTTCGGGGTCCCGAAAACCGACCGTTAAGCACCGAAAGTGGTGTTTGGCCACGAAGTGGGTATCTAAGACCCCAGTGTCCCTCAAAAGGGAGTAAACGAGATGCATGCCAAAAACCGGAGGGATCGGAGATGGTTGGGTGGTCCCGAACCGAGGCACACGGCCTGACGGCTCCGAAAACCGGGAACCGGGCTCCGAAATGGGCAAAATGGCCTACGGCCACGAAATGTAGCCCACGGCCACTGAGAGATGGTCCACGGGACCTCTCCCTCCCCTCAGGAAAGAAAACAGAGAAAATCGAGTCTGGTTCGCAAACCGAGGCAAGGCACAGAAGAGGATTCGGAAGTCCGGAGGCAGGGCTCACGGCCGCGACTCTGAGACTTCTGAATGAGCACGATATGCAACATCACCGAGCACTCAATCGGTGACGTCTGAGTCTTAAGGTCGGTCAAAAATTGGGTGTCTACACTTGTGCAGTTAGAAATTTTGCTAAATTTTTTTTTGGGGGTCTTTTTGCAACCACAACTCAAAAACAAAACCAAGTTCTACTTTTAATTTGCATTTGACATAAAAACACGTACGAACACATCACAAAATGCTTAATAAAGGTATAATCTTCACGCGCAAACCACGGGTACTACTTTTCTTCCTAACTATATTTGCAACTTTCCCTATTCTCTAACAAGGTGACAGACTAGGTTGATTTGGTATCCAGAATTGAGGCGCCTAAGCTACCTCAACCTATGGGGCTGCTATACAGATTTCATGCTGACGTGGTTATGAAGCAATCTCCATACCATTGGGTATTTAAATCAGACTTTAGTCTCAGAATTTCCAAGCCTTTGTGTTCTAGGCTTTGCCATTCGAACTCTAGTTTCCACCGTCTCAATTGGTCTCCTAGGAACTCATTACAAACATAGTAGGTGGCTATACCAGACTGGTAGAGGTCGTTCAGGCATGGCGAACACCAAAGGATTTTGCACCTATAGAGGATTTAAAGTCTTCGAGACTCAAAGTGATTACTAGGGAATATACACTTGGTCCGTCAAGTGGATGACCTCAATCATCTCCCCTCCTTCAATACCATTCACATAATGTTTCAATCTTTGGCCATTGACCTTGAAGGTCGTGCCATCTTATGGATTTTTAATCTTGACCACCCCATACGAAAATACTTTGATAACCTCATATGGTCCATTCTACCCAGACCGGAGTTTTCTTAGAAACAAACTCAATTTGTTATTGAAGAGCCACACTTTTTGGTGAGGCTTGAAGGACTTATGAGAAATGTGTTTATCATGAATGCCTTAGTCCTAGCCTTGTAAATTTTGGAGCTCTCATGTCATGACCCAAACCCACCCCTAGAGGTTTAGGCCGTAACCAGCCAGTAATCCCAGATTACTCGGCCCCAAAAGACAGAATTTCAAAATATATAGTTAAAGGTATAGGGCCTGAAGTAGAAGCAAAGTATAAAATTGTCCATTGAGCTGTGCATACATGCTATGGACATAAACAAATAAAACACATCACATATCATAGCATAATATTTACAAACAGTTATCTTTGATACATAACCTAAGATCAAAAACTATAAACAAACGAACTATACAAAACCAAAGCTTTACGAGCTTGGCCAAAACAAAAACGAAGGCCTCAATGCGGCGGCATATCTCGAGTGGCTTTACAAAAAGGCTTCAAGTAGGCTCTAATGCAGAACTTCCTGATGCTCACCTACATACATATATGTAAATGGAATGAGCTGGAAGCCCAATGAGTAATCTCAATGTAAAGGGGGTTAAATGAATGAGTTTTGTGATTTATCAAAACAATATAATGATTTTGACATAATCAAAAGCTTGATTCAGAAATGCATAGTCACAAATACAAATCATCAAACCTTTCAAAGCTTAACATGTTGTGTAGTACTCAAAAGCCTTATTTAACTTGTTGAAATACCATACAGAAGATTCATATAGAATGACTTATTTGAAACACCCACATTGGTGACTCATACGGAACATCACACTTGATGATTTATGCGGAACATCACACTTGATGCCTTATCCAGAATATCACTTTGATGACTTATACTTGATGAGCTCATTCAGAATGTCTTATACATGCAGATACCATGCAGAATGATTACTATCAAAATCATATAGAATGATCATTAAACACCGACATCATAGGGAATGTTTACAACGGTTTAATGGCTCATACAGAACGTCCAAGACGGATCATAGACACAACATTAGTCACCGGAGATCAAAGTACATTTCCCAATTTATCATAATCGTTGTTCAAAAAGAAACTCATTCATTCTTTAGCAAATTTTCATTTTTGGAAAACTTATCTTATGGTACACAAATCGGAGTTTGAAAGCATAACTTAACGTCTCAAAAGTACTTATTCAGAAACTCTTGTCATATCTTATAACTTGTACCAAGTATAGGTTTCATAATTCATCGTATAGCAAAGCTAATTTGAAAGTAGTTCATACAAAAATACCATTTCAAAGGCATTTCTTGCCTTTGACTAGTTCGATGTTCTTTCTCAACGTTCAAACCCGTACATTACACATAACCATACGCATTGTAACACATATTTGAATCGAATAACTATTTCTTATCTTTTCTAATTCAATTCCTCATGTTGGTTTCTTACTTCTTAATTTCATATTTCATGCCTAAGAATGCTTAGAAAGACATATGGATGGAAATATGAACACGAAACATCTTTTCAAAAGATGCTGAAACAGGGTCTTCGCTCGAGCCAACCTTTGGTCGCTCGAGCAGCCACAAAGGTCTGCAAAAGTACTGGATGGGACTGAGTGCACTTGAGGCAACTCTTCGTCGCTTGGGCAGATGCAAAACATACACTCAGTTCGCTTGAGCCAACCTTTGGTCGCTCGAGCAGTCTGTCAAAATTCTTGGTTTCAAAACTAAAAGTTTGAGCTTCCAAATGCTAATTCAAAGCCTTGGGTCATGCATGGCTTGTTCAAAAATGTAGAATCATTTTAGAAAACATATATACATAACCCTTAAAAACCATATGTTCAAAATCTCTCTATTTCACCCAAAATTGAACTCAGAAGTTCATGCATACAAGATTTTCCTAACTTTTTTCCCAAAACATATGTATTTAACAAAATTGAGCTCAAAAGCTCCATACATGTAAGAAACTCCTTTTCAAAACATGAATTTAAGAGTTAAAACATGATGAATCAAAGATGCATGTACAAATTAACTCTCAAACTCAACAAGGATGATCACAACCAAACTTAAAATGGAAAAACTCAACATATTCATGCATGCATGTGAAGCTACAACACTTTCTTGACCCTCTTTAACAAAATACATGCAAATGATCATATCTACTCCATGAACTCAATTCATCTTCAAGAATTGAGTGTAGAAAACTCACCTAGAGCCTTCAATTACTCCTATTCTTGCACAATCGAGGTTCCTCTAGCAAAACCTTCAAGTTCTTCTTCAATCTCTACACTTTCTCTCTCTAGAATGAGAGTTCACTCTCTCTCTAAGATGTTCTCAGAATTTTGTGCTGAAAAATGAAGAAGATGAGCTCAAGAATGAGCTTATAACACATATATATTGCTAGGATTGGCTTAATACATTAATTAGAAAATTAGGCTAATTAAACACAACTTAATTTATCAAATTGAATCAATTTTTAATCAAACTTCCCAATTGGTTCTAAAAATTCCAATTAGTTTATTCATGTAGCCAATTTCGGTTTTTGAAATCATTTAAGCCATCATTTTCAAAATCTGAATCGAAATCATAACAGATAGATTTCAAATCAAATAAATATACACAAATTAATCATGAGACACATATCACAATTAAAAATTAACACATAATTAAATTAATGTAATTATGTTATGCATGTTGGGGTTCTTACAATCTCCCCACCTTAAGAAGTTTGGTTCTACAAACTTGCGTTACCTTGTATTGGATACATATCGGATATCTCAGTCTATGTCGTTTTCTTTTTCCCAATTGGCTTCTTCCCCATTCAATTTTGTCACAGAAGTTCGATTCAATTCTCAGTTATTCCACAGTTCACAATTAAATTCGATGTTCGGTTCAGTGGTCCACCATAGTCATTCCAAGTCGTTTGGAAGTCATCAAGAATATAAAGCGGGTTTAGATATTAATCCCATGGTAGCAAAGGTAATACTAAAGCAATCAGCCACATGATGTACATAATTCATATATCTCCATAGCATAAATTGCAAAATTCAATTTTACTGAAGCAGTCAATCTTTAACATAATATATATGCTCTCAATTAGTTGAAAGTAAACGTTCAAATACTGCTCACAATCAAATCAATTTGTTGCTGACAGTCCACATAAAGTTTTCAAAATAAAGTAAGTGTTCAAATCAGACTCAACTTCTCAGTCTATCAATTCCCTTAGCAAACATAATCTGGTCATTCATTTGTAAGTAGTTCACAATCCTTTGTAGACAAAGTCAAATTAGATAAAGGTTCTACCCAATTATTCTTAAACAAAGTTCATTTAATTCCGAATGTCGTAATCATTTTGCTTAGGTACATAGCCAATAGTTTCACAATGTGTTCAAGGTTCATTTGTTCTCAAAATATATCATGATGGTTTATGTCAAAACGTATCACGTCGTATACAATATAGCACTCTCCAAATAAGTTTCGCATATAGGAATACAGGTACACAGTTGCACATCGTGTAAAGTTCCTCAAATAGCGAAGAAACATGTATCATATAATCATGGTTCCAATGGTCTAGTCGCATAGTCTAGTCAACTTTAAACAAGTGAGGTACACAAATCATTCTGAGCAAAGGTATACATGTTTAAGCTCAGAATCAATTAACACATAACCATATGTTCACAAACAGTAACGGTACCTGAGATAGTAGTTCTAATGTTTTTGAGTGTCTTCTGGGACAAGTGCAAATACTCTATCTAGGCTAGTAGTTTCTCTTGTTGTAACAGGTCTCATCATTGGTACTGATCCAACTAAGCTAGCAACGGGTCTATTCACATTTTGTTTAGTCTGAGGATAGCTTCTTACCATATGCGCTATCTTACCACATCTATAACAAGCTCTAGAAATTCGATAACAGATTCCTCGGTGCTTTTTGCAACATTTTGAACAAGTCAGTGCTGAACCGTTTCTTTGAGTGAGTTCATCTTGAATAGATGCTTCTGACTTTGATTTCTTATTCTTCAAAATTTTTTTATTCACATCAGAGCTTTGCCTTCTTCCTTTCCATTCAGAAGATCGGTTCATATTAGTTTCAGACATCAGTGCTCGATCTAACACATCAATATATTTTGCTAGTTTCAAGACATTAACTTTTTCCTAAATCGAGTTCCGGAGTCCTCCTTCAAATTTTCTTGCTTTTTTATAATCAGTATCAACTATATGAGGTGCAAATCTTGCTAGTTTGGTAAACTGAGATTCATATTCGGCCACCATTCGATTGCCTTGTTTTATCCCTTCAAATTTAGAAACTTTATGATCTCGGACACATTGCGAAAAGTATTTTTCATAGAAGATTTCTAGAAATTTAGCCCAATTAATATTTTTGTTTTCTTCTTGGATCAACATCCATCATCGTCTAGCATCATCTTCCAAGGTAAATGTGGCTAGTAGAACTTTTTGTGTTTCAGTGCACGGGAAGACTTCAAATAATTTTTCTATTATGAGAACCCATGCCTCGGCTTTCAAAGGATCAAATCCTCCATGGAATAGAGAGGTTTCATTTTCTTTAACTCTTTTGTCAAAGCTATTGTTTGATCATCCACTTGATGTTCCTGCACAAGCGGTGGCGGAGGTTCTTCTCGTAATGGTTGCTATTGTTGCTGTCTTCAGGCCTCTGCCATTTCTTGTACCATTATTTCCAGTCTATCAAATCGGGCTGTAGAAGATTCTTCTAACTCATCTGCCCTTGTTCTCACCGTGTTCTATATGAACTCATATTATGACAAGTACATAAATATACACTGATACACCTAGGCATATATTCTTATATTCATATTTCACATATTGATAGCACAAGTAATTAGTTACTTAACAGATGATTGCATACTGAGTACTTATCAGATAAATGAACATGAATGCAATCCTTAATTCTGCCCTACAAACTCTTATTGCTCAAGTGGACTCGTGTGTGAGATATAACTCGCGCTCTGATACCACTTTGTCACTACCCAAACCCAACCATAGAGGTTTAGGCTGTAACCGGCTAGTAATCATAGATTACCCAACCTCAAAAGATAGAATTTCAAAATATAATTAAAGGTACGGGGCCTGAAGTGGAGGCAAAGTATTAAATTGTCCATTGAGCTATGCATACATGTTATGAACATAAACAAATAAAACACATCGCATATCATACCATAATATTTACAAACATTTATCTTTTATACATAACCCAAGATCAAAAATTATAAACAAACAAATTATACAAAAACAAAGTTTCATGAGCTTAGCCAAAAAAAAAAACCAAGGCCTCAACGTGGAGGCGTATCTCGGGTGGCTTTACAAAAAGACTGACTCCAAAGCAGGCTCTAATGTGAAACTTCCTAATGCATATATATAAACGGAGTGAGCTGGACGCCTAATGAGTAATCCTAATGTAAAGGGGGTTAAATGAATGAGTTTCATAACTTATCAAAATAATATAAAGATCTTGACATAATCAAAAGCTTGATTCGGAAACGTATAGTCACAAATACAAATCATCAAACCTTTCAAAGCTTAAGTGTAGCCGGAAGCGGTTTTAACTCAAGTTTTGGTAGTGCTTGAATAGATGGAAGAGCTAGTGTGCTAGAAAGGGAAGGAAGGGGTTCGAACCCCATCCACCATGGTGGACAATCGAAAGGTGGAGAGGAGTCAAGCAAAGCATTGACCTTCTCAATGGAGCGATCAATGTTGAAGGCCTCAAAACCAAAGTGGGCCAGACAGATCTCTAGAGGATCTTCAGCAAGGATAGATGGTAAGGCACCCTCAACTAACTCATCGGCAATGTTGACCATGAAACACTCATCCTCACATGAAGGATGTTAGGAAGCACTAAAGATATTAAGCTTGACTTGCATGTTTCCAATGACACCTCCATAACCCCAGTCCAACAGTTAATGTTTGCATTGGCCATGGCCAAGAAAGGTCAACCAAGAATGACAAGGATTGGCCACTTAAGAGTGACTACGGGTTCCATGTCAAGGAGAGGGAAATCGACAAAAAAATAGAATTTGTCGACCTTGACAAAGACATCCTCAATCATGCCTCGTGGCACCTTGAGGGAATGATCAGCCACTTAAAGAGTTACTGTCGTCGGTTTCAACTCCCCCAACCCAATCTCCTCATACACAGAATATGGAAGAAGGTTCACACTAGCACCTAAGTCAAGGAGGGCTCTATCTATGAAGTGATCAGCAATAGTGCAAGAGATAGTGGGTGCACCAGGGTCTTTAAGCTTAGGTGGTGTCTTGTGTAGTAGGATGGAGCTGACTTGCTCAGTGAGAAGGACCTTTTGAGACACATGGGTTTTAACTTTACGTTTTTGGTGCAAAGGTCCTTCAAAAACTTAGCATAAAAAGACACTTGTTTGATGGCCTCCAACAGGGAGAGGTTAATTTTGACTTGCATGAAGGCTTCCATCATTACCTCCGTAGAGGCCCCTTTTTTCCCCCGCTAAGCATTGCGGGAAAGAGGACTTGGGCCCAAATGGTGCCAATGGTTCACTCAAAGACGAGGAGGGTAGATCATCCCACTTTATGGTGCTATTATCTTCGCGCTCGACTCTCGAAACCAGACTACCACACTTTTCTTCACTCGCTTTGGTCACCTCAGGGTGAGTATCTAACTCGCGCCCATTCTTGAGAGTTACCACAACTTGAACTTTCTCGTGGTATGGACCACTCGCATTGGAACTCTCAACCACATACTGTCATGACCCGAACTTGCCCCTAGAGATCTAGGTCATGATCGGCTAGTAATTCCAGATTACCTTCGGCCTCAAAGACAAAAATCAAATCATTATATAAATTACGGGGCTTAGCGGAAGCAATAAAATTAATTAAACGAGTCCATTGAGCAGTGCATACATGACAAATTTCACAATTATCTTAAACTTCAATCAATATCCATAGTATTGTTCACAACAAACTTGTACTTTAACTTCCACAATATACATAATACAAATTTATTAAACAACAAAACAAAAGAATGGAACAAAAGCATTGACAAAAGCTTGTCTCCGCTAGAGACCAAGCTATGCCTCATCACCGAGGCACTCCTGAATGGCTTACAAGAGAGTGGACTCCCAAAACATCTCTAGACTTGATGATCCACATGCTCACCTACATATATATAAGGGATGGGGTGAGCTAGAGCCCAGTGAGTAATATCAACATAAAGAGGTTAAATGAATGAAGTCCAATACAATATGAATCACATCTTGCATCTTCAAATATCGAATAATGAAGTGAAATTGAACATATGTCATGTCAAACATCATACATGGTACATCCAATAGCGTAACAAAGGGGCTCGAAGGCCTAATCAAAGGGACCATCGAGCTCTAGCAAAGGGACCGCGAGGGTCTATACAAAGGGACCATAAAGGTCTAGTAAAGGGACCACTGGGGTTATTCATTAGAGATCATTGTAATTGAATAATCAAAGGGCCGTGGTATTGTTTCCTCCAGACGAAGGCCTCACTAAATGATGCCACAAATATCTTTACAAATTGGAAATTCATTCATTCAAATAAAAATAGGAATTCGAAATGTCATTCAAGTAACGAATTAAAATACATTTCAAACATGTCTTCGTAGAGTTACTACTCACAGTGGACTTGAACCGACGTTAAGTTTCGACTGACCACCTACACAAAACACATAACAAATATACACATTGAAACACATTGTCTAATCAAATGTTCCAACTTAATTCAATTTCCTTAAATGTGTTTCTAGCTTATTCTCTCATTAATGATGCCTAAACAATGCCCAAGAATGCCTAAAAGAGCATGGGAATGAAAGTATGCACTTGAAAGCATTTTTCAAAAGTTGCTAAAACAAGGCAGTTCGCTCGAGCGTACTATTGGTTGCTCAAGCGGACTGCATGGTCAGCAAAAGTATTGGATGGTCGAAATGTAGGCTCGACGGTCGCTCAAGCCAAATGCAATGGAGATTGCTCGAGTGGACACTTGGTCGCTCAAACGATGTACAATATTTTGCAAAAATACTGGATGAATGCAAAGTGTGTTGAAGCGGTAACTTCACCGCTCGAGTGAAGTGGATGAATTATAGGTTTTCCATAATAGAATTCAAGTCCCAAAACATGAGTATCTAAGTTCAAAACTTACATGGTTGTACTAAACTCTTGAAAACACATAGAAAAACATGAATATAAATTCAATTTGAAATCATGAGCTCAAAAATACCATGAATTTTCAAATTTGAAACTAAAATTTTCATGCATGTATGAAATTGTTTCCAAACACTTTTCAAAACATTCAAAACATGAAATTAAAGTTTTGAAAACTTGCAATTCTTTGATGTATGTAAAATTCAACTCTCAATTTAACAAAAATACTAAAACTCAAGCTCAAAATGGTCAAATGTTACGGAATTATGCATGCATGCAACGCCCTGATATTACACTACCATTCTTGATGCTAATTCAAGAATATCATAACCTATAAGGATAATTCAAAGTACGAAATAATCTGTTACACATATCAAAGTCTTCTCGTCTCCCTTGAACTATTAATATGGTTACATCATTGTTTAAAACACAGTATGAACTGAATCAATAGTTCAAAGCATAAGAGAGAATACAAACAAAATGCTCTAAGGGCTTACATCTTTCAAGGATTTTCCTTGAGCACACAAAAGATGGAGTTCTAACTCCACACAAAAGTAGCCTATGACTTCATCACTTAGCACAAAAAGGAGCCCTTATACTCCCATCCACAATTACTTCTCCGTGTTAGTCACTTCGGTAACGTGTCCACATCATTCCCTGAAAGGTAGTTAGTTTTGGGGTGAACAATTGCCTAGTAGGAAATAACATTAACAGATTAAATAATTAATTGAGATACATATGATCATGCAATGTAATGGATGAGAAAACCCAGGTCCATTCCTTTGTAAAACCATGGAGATCAGATCAGGCATTATTCATGACTAATTTATTTCTTTCAAATCATGGGGTGTAAATATGCTACGATATCTAGATACAATAGCCATAAACTGTAAATACGAAAATACATACATATAAGTACATGAAAAATACAATCACGCATTTGTTGACTCCAGAAACGGCGGGACATTGGGCACCCAAGACCTCATTCCTCCACATTTGCCAGACTCTAGAAATGGCAGGCTCGTGGACAACCAAAATCTTGTTTTCCACATTCGCCATCTCTAAAAATGGCAGGCTCGTGGACACCGTAAAACCTTTCCCACATTCATCCGGCAAGAAGCACAAGATAGGGAAATTAGGCACCTTGACTTCCTACGTGGGTACCAAACTACATAACACAACTCAAACCAAGACCTGACTCACAACTCGGACTCATATGCTATTTAAACACCATCCAATATGTTCCAAATATTGACAATTTCAAGTCACAATATAATTAATGAATACATATGGTGTATGAGTTCAAAAGTCTCAATTTGCCCTAAAGTGATTTTAATTCACAACAATCCAACAATTTAAACATTTATAATTAAGGTAGTTCCTCAAAGCATACCTATCATCATCTCAAGATTTAGTAAGGGGTTCCAAACATTTCATGTTTCAACATAATAATCAAGCCAATACCTCTAATTTCATGATTAGGAGGCCAATTGAACCAAAGTCCCATTGTTGAACAATTTGAAAACTAAGGTTTTGGGAAATATTGGGGCTTTTCCCCTCCTTTACACATAAAGAGTCAATATTCACCATTTCTAACAATAATCAAGAAGGATATGCATAAACTTTTCCAAAATATAAAGTAAAACCCCTTTTTATATATCAAACCCACTATATAACACATCAAGTTTGATACCTTAAATATCTATATAACAATAATGGAAATATCACATATACATCCCAAATCAAAGATATAAGGAGTTAAGAGTACCCTTACCTCAAGATTGAAGGCAAATGGTGAATACATAGCTCCAAACTTGAAAAGATGAGAAAACAATTGGTAGAACTTTAGATCTAGACTTGTTCTTCGACCGCCTTTGAAGATTTAAGGTGAACATTGGTATAAATCAAGAGGAATCAAGTGTTTAGGGGCTACAATTTCAGAAATAGGTGAGTGAGAAGGAGAAGATATAGAAAAAGTGAGAGAAAAGGTGTTTGGATTGACTTTTAAGTGCGTTGTCCTGAACAGACTGCTCGAGCGAACTTTCCATCCCTTGAGCGAAATGCAAAATACAATGTCATCGCTTGAGCGAACTTCTCATTGCTCGAGCAATAAATGCATGGTCCTAGAAGTTTTGTAGAGCTACGGTGAAAATATTAGGAACCTCATATCTATGCTTGAGCAACCACTTCACCAGTCGAGCGGTTTCGCCTACAAACAAGCAAGATACTAGAAGTTCTGCATCTCCGCTCGAGCTATTGATTGACGGCTTGCAATCTCCCAGGGCAAATTGTTACAATCCACCACACTTATAGAATTTTGTGCCTGAAATTTTGTGATTCCAGTCAACAATAATTCAAAAACCCCAAAAAAAAGCAAATACTATAGAAACAATGATTCCAATAATGGAAAAATCGCTAATTAAGAATGAAAACCAGCGTCAATTCAACTAATGATAGGAAGTGTAAGTTTCTAAGAAAGTAACACCCTTCTTCATTACTTCACTAACCAAAATACATAATGTCAAGACAAATAATAGATTAACAAAATTACACATCATTAAACAAATCCAAATATTTCTCACGGACCTCGGCTTCCCGTTCCCAAGTAGCTTCTTCTACCCCATGATGATGCCAAAACACCTTGACTAGAGGGATGGTTTTACCTCTCAAAACTTGTTCCTGTGATTCTAAGATCCTCACAAGTTTCTCCTTATTAGAAGCATTCTCATCCACCTTTAAGCTAGTCCAATCTAAGAGTGAGAAGGGTCGGGTTCATACTTACGAAGCATTGAAACATAAAACACATCGTGTACCTTAGATAGTTGTAGTGGTAAGGCAAGGCGATATGCTACTTCTCCCATCCATTTTGTAATATCAAATGGACCGATGAATCTAGGTGATAATTTCCCACTTTGCCCAAATCTCATCAAACCCTTCCTAGGAAATATCTTAAAAAACACATGATCACCCACTTTGAAAGATAGAGGTCTTCTTCTCCGATCGACATAACTCTTCTATCGACTTTGAGCTGTGATCAATCCCTTTCGAATGATAGGCACTTTCTTGGTGGTCTTGTAAACTAATCCAGGTCCAAGCATAGATGAATCCCCCACCTCTGCCTAACACACCAGTGATCTACACAAACGCGTCTACAAGGTTTCAAAAGGCACCATGCCAATACTAGCTTGAAAACTATTATTGTAGGCAAATTCTGTGAGAGGCAAATGTCTCTCCCAAGAACCCTTGAAGTCTAAAATGCAAGCTTGTAGGATTTGGATGGTGCACTTTGACTGCCCATCCACTGTAGAGTGATAGGCGGTATTAAAAGTCAATTGGATACCCATAACATTTTATAAGCTCTGCCATAACTGAGCAGTGAAGCAAGGGTCTCTATATGAGAAAATACTCACCTAAACCCCGTGTAGCCAGACAATCTCTTGAATATAAAGATCAGTTGAGAAATCCACCAAATCTTCCATGCACATAGCAAGAAAATGGACCGACTTAGTTAGTCGATCCACTACTACTCAGACCGCGTCATTACCCCCTCTATGTTCTAGGAAGGCCTGAGACAAAATCTATAGTAATGTGTTTCCATTTCCACTCAACTATTGGTAAGGTTTATAACAACTCGGTTGGCTTTTGATGTTCTGCTTTGACTTGTTGGCATGTTAGACATTTGGACACAAATAGGGCTATATCTCACTTCATACCCCTCCACCAAAATTGATAACTAAGGTCATAGTACATTTTTGTGCCTCCCGGATGCACCGCACGGCATGAATGGTGAAATTCTTGAAGGACTTCATCTCTACAAGTTTCTGGCATAAAGAGGCAGTCTAGATACTGAACACTAGTATCAAAATGTACTCTCAAACCCTTCTCGTCCTTTCCTTGGGATATTTTCCCTCTGATTACCTCTACCTCTGGCTCACTCTATTGTGCTTCTATGATCTGTATTACGAGCGTTGATTGTGTAAGGATAGTAAACAAGGTAGCATGTTCTGGAGACTCACTAAAGTGTAAGTCAAATTGCCCCAAGTCACCCAACATCTCCCATTCCCTCATAGCAAGACTAGCAACGGTGCTCATGAATTTTTTGCTTAAGGCATTGGTCACTACATTAGCCTTTTCTGGATGATAATGTAATTCAAAGTCATAGTCTTCCATAAACTCCATCCACCTCCTTTGATGTAGGTTCAAGTCTTTAGAGAAAATAGGTACTTAAGGCTTTTATGATCCGAATACACATCAAGTTTCTCCCCATATAGGCAGTGTCTCCAAAGTTTTAGAGCAAAGATGACTGCGGCTAACTCTAACTCATGAGTTTGGTAGTTTCTCTCATGAGTCTTTAACTAACGCGAACCATATGCCACAACCTTACCTCGTTGCATCAAGTCACATCCCAAGCCTTCCCTAGAAGCATTACAATACACGGTATAACCCAACCCTCTCTTTGGAATGATTAGAATCAGTGCAGTGGTTAATCTAGTTTTGAGCTCCAAAAAGGATCTCTCACAAGGCCCGCTCCAAACAAACTTTACCCCCTTTCGGGTCAACTTAGTTAATGGAGATGCTAGAGTGGAAAAGTCTTTCACAAATCATCGATAATACCCGGCAAGACCCAAAAAGCTACAGATCTCAAAAGCATTCTTAGTGCGGCTCCAATTTTGTACTACTTTAATCTTTGAAGAGTCTACAATGATTCCATCCCCGGAAACAACGTGACCCAAAAAATTTACTTTGGAAAGCTAGAACTCGCATTTCTCATACTTCGCATATAGCCGATGTTCTCTAAGCAGTTGCAAAATAGTATGGAGATGCCCCTCTTGCTCTTCCATAGAAGGTGAATATATAAGGATGTCGTCTACAAAAATCACTATGAATTTATTAAGATATTCTTGGAAGACTTGATTCATTAGCTCAATGAAAGTGGCTGGGACATTGGTCAAACCAAACAGCATTACAAGAAATTTATAACAGCCATATCGTGTACGAAAGGCCGTTTTCAGTATGCCCTTCTCTTTCACACACAATTGGTGGCACCCCGACTTTAGGTTTATGTTAGAGAAACAACGAGAATCCCTGAGTTGATCGAAAATGTCATCTATTCTTTGTAATAGGTATTTGTTCTTGATTGTGACTCTACTCAACTTGCGATAGTCAATGCACAATCGCAACAAACCATCTTTCTTCTTGAAGAAAAGAACCGGTGGTCCCCATGTCGAGGTACTAGGGCGAATAAAGCCCTTGTCTAATAGCTCTTGTAACTGCTCTTTTAGGACGAGCAACTCTGCCTGCGCAAATCTATAAAGTAACATGGAGATGGGTGTCATGCCAAGCACCAAGTCTATAGAAAACTCAAGCTCACGATGAGGTGGTAATTTTGTGAGGTCCTGTGGAAAGACATCGGAATACTCACAAACCCCTCTAGAAAATACACTTCTAGTCATACTACTCCCATCATCTATGAAAGTGGCAAGAAGAGAACTAAATTTGCCTCGACCGCGTAGATCAACCAATGGCAGTAATAATTTATCGATTCTATTCCTCAGAAATGAGAAACAATCACCACCCGATGTGCATACAGTAACTCTCCTACGATAACAGTCAATGATGACCCGGTGTGAGGACAACCAATCTAGGACAAGGATAACATCAAAATCTGACATATCTAATAACACAACATTGAAAGGAAGTTGACAATCTGCTACTTCAATTATACACCCACGACATCTCCGATTCAAGACAACTTGACGATCGACAGGTGACTCTACCATGAGTAGAGACTCTAGTTGTTCACTCTCTAACCCTAGAATGGATGCAAATGGAGATGCTATGAATGAGTGAGATGCTCTGGTATCTATCAACACACTGGCCCAAGTATTGAAAATGAGATAAGTATCTCTCACTACAGATGGTCTCGACGACTGCTCAGATAGAGTAATGACATAAACTCGTCCCTGTGGTCCCTGCTATCTTTGCTCACCCCTTTGGCATAAACTTGTCTCTATTGTCCCTTCTCTCTCCGCTTACTCCTGTAGACATAGGCTGGTTGCATCGACTATGTAGAAGTGGCCCCATGCACCGCTCTCGACTGCTGCCCGGATTGGGCTGGTTGATGTGCCTACCTCTGACCCTGGCCCGGCTAATAACCTCCCATTTGTCGGGATCCTGAATCATAGGTTTCCCTAGCTAGTTGAGGGCAAGACCTCTTCATATGCCCCCACTGCTTGCAATGATAACACGTGGGTGACTATCCGCGCCCTAGAGATAGGCTCTAAGAACGAGCTGATTGTTCTTGGCCTAAACTCTGCCTACACTTAGAAGCTTTGTAACCCTACTGGCTACATTTGAAGCAAGTAATACGGCTCGAACCCGTACTTCACGAACTCTTCAGAGAAATAGACCCTGAAGACTTGGCCTACTGTGGTAATGAATGGAAGGTAGAAGAAAAACTCCTCGATTTCTTAAAGGATCCCCATGTCGCCTCGGGACTCCACATAACTTGACCTCTTATGCCTCTGTCTAGACTCCTCAGCCTTTAACATGATCTCGACATGAGTTGCGGATTCCATAAGCCCATAGTATTCCCTATACATGTTGCCCATCACGTTATTCAAATTTTTGTCCTCTATCTTTTCTCAAACTCCAAGCATCGGTGCTCTTCAGTCTCCACAAGCTCAGGTGCAAAATGAGACAAACTAGTGAAAGTAGCTTCAAATTTTGCTACCAGTGTATCTAATTGTCTAAGCTCCTTAAACTACTTTGTCAACCTCTCCCTAGCAATAGGAGGCAAAAATTTCTCATAGAAGGCGTAAGTAAATGCCTCCCAAGTATGCTGCACCCGGTGCTTAACTATCTTCCACCACTGACCGACTTCACCCCGTAATTGATAACCCACCAACGCCATTCGAAGCTCTCCCTCGCGGATATCCAAGATTTCAAAGGACTTGAGGATTTGCTATAACCATTCATCGGCTTTCATGGGATCAAATCCACCACTAAACTTAGCGAGATTAGAATCAAAGAACTCCTTCTTCAAAAAGGAGGTCCTAGTTTCCTCTTCTACGGTTCTAGCCACTTGCTCAGCTTGAAGTATGTCCATGGACTCTCGAAAAGCCTCGGTCATTTCTCGGGCTAGTGCCCCCATTGCATCTTAGGCTGGAGATACGACCACATTATTTTGTCTTACCCCTTTCCTCTTGGAGAGGAAGATCTTGCTAAGCCAGAATACCCTGACCGCCCTGGCAAGGTCTACCATGACCTTTGTCACGTCCAGACATCCTATGCAAGAGTAAAGACAAGTAGGATTAACAAGCAATCTATATACTCACCCGTCAACCCACACGTCACACTTGGAAAATCTCAACCCTATTCATATATCTATTTCACATAAGACAAACCACATAAGCATATAAACACATAGAGCACATACAAATCACCCTCCTAAGATATTAACTCGTCCCACAAAACCCAAGGACTTCCAAATGGAAAAAGCATTGATAATGTGCCTTTCCAAAGGGACTTCGATGAATGTGATAGGCATAAGTTGTATCCTAGAAGTTTAATCCCATACCCATATAGTCAGATAACACATAATCACATAGCATATGACAGAAACATCCCATTCCAACATGATAAACCCATTATGGCATAAGCCACATCTCATGAGCTCCAAGTATTCAAACCTGGTTAGCTCTGATACCAATTTGTAACGCCCTAATATTACACCACCATTCTTGATGCTAGTTCAAGAATATCATAACCTATAAGGGTAATTCAAAGTATTAAATAATTTGTTATACATATCAAAGTCTTCTCGTCTCCCATGAACTATTAATATGGTTACATCTTTGTTTAAAACACGGTATCAAATGAATCAATAGTTCAAAGCATAAAGAGAATACATAAAAAATTCCCTAAAGGCTTATATCTTTCAAGGATTTTCCTCGAGCACACAAAATATAGAGTTCTAACTCCTCACAAAAGTACCCCATGGCTTTATCACTTAGCACAAAAAGGAGCCTCTGTACTCCCATCCATAATTACTTTTGCATGTCAGTCACTTTGGTAACGCGTCCACATTATTCCTTGAAAGGTTGTTAGATTTGGGGTGAGTAGCATCCACATCATTCCCTGAAAGGTTGTTAGTTTTGGGGTGAGCAATTGCCCAGTAGGAAATACCATTAACAAATTATATAATTAATTGAGATACATATAATAATGCAATGCAATGGATGAAAAAACCCATGTATGTTCCTTTGTAAAACCATGGACATCAGATTAGGCATTGTTCATGACTAATTTATTTCTTTCCAAATCATGGGATATAAATATGCTATGGTGTCCAAATACAAGAGCCATAAACTATAAATACAAAAATACATACATATAAGTATATAGAAAATACAATCCCACATTTGATAACTCTAGAAACGGCGGGATGTTGGGCACCCAAGACCTCATTCCTCAACATTTGCAGACTTCAGAAATGGCAGGCTCATGGACACCCAAAATCATATTTTCCATACTCGCCAACTCTAAAAATAGCAAGCTTGTGGACACCCTAAAACCTTTCCCACATTCGTCTGGCGATAAGCACAAGACAGATTGGGCACCTTGACTCCCCGAGCGGGTACCAAAATACATAACACAACTCAAACCAAGGCTCGACACACAACCCAGGCTCACACACTATTTAACCCCCTTCCAATATGTTCCAAATATTGATAATTTCAAGTCACAATATAATTAATGAATGCATATGGTGTATGAGTTAAAAAATCTCAATTTCCCCTAGAGTGATTTTAATTCACAACAATCCAACAATTTAAACATTTCTAATTAAGGTAATTCCTTAAATCATACCCATCATCATCTCATGATTTAGTAAGGGGTTCCCAACATTTCATGTTTCAACATAATAATCAAGCCAATACCTCTAATTTCATGCTTAGGAGGCCAATTGAATCAAAGTCCCCTTGTTGAACAATTTGAAAACTAGGGTTTTGGGAAAAATTGGGGCTTTCCCCTCCTTTACACATAAAGAGTCAATATTCACAATTTCTAACAATAATCAAGAAGGATATGCATAAACTTTTCCAAAATATAAAGTAAAACCCCTTTTTATATATCAAACCCACTTTATAACACATCAAGTTTCTTGGCTTTAAATATCTACATAACTATAATGGAAATATCACATATACATCCCGAATCAACGATATAAGGAGTTAAAAGTACCCCTGCCTCAAGATTGACGAAAAATGGTGAATATCCAACTCCAAACTTCAAAAGATGAGAAAGCAATTAGTAGAACTTTAGATCTAGACTTGTTCTTCGGCTGCCTTTGAAGATCTAAGGTGAATATTGGTAGAAATCAAGAGGAATCATGGGTTACAGAAATGGGAGAGTGAGGGAGAGAAGATATAGAAAAAGTGAGAGAAAAGGTGTTTGGATCGACTTTTAAGTGTGCTATCCCAAACAGACCGCTTGAGCAAATTTCTATCGCTCGAGTAAAGTGCAAAATACAATGTGATCACTCGAGTTAACTTCTCTTTGCTTGAGTGGTAAACGCGTGGTCCTAGAAGTTTTGCAGAGCTACAGTGAAAGTACTGGGAACCTCATATCTACGCTCGAACAACCCCTTCATTGCTTGAGCGGTCTCACTTACAAACAAGCAAGATACTGGGAGCTCCGTATCTCCGCTAAGGTGAATGATTGACCACTCAAGCGGTCTCCTAGGATAGATTGTTACAATGCATGTATGCTCTAGCCTCAAATTCAACATTATTCAACCCTTTTCTTGTGATTAAGTTCATAATCTTCACGAATTCATTTACTAGATGAGTTATTATCAAGAATTAAAGTTGGTTTTCATACATAGAGTCTTGAATTAGTTTGCTATAGAAAATCTTGAAATTCTCTACACAAATCCCCCAAATTCTATAGCTCTCCCTCATATAAATGAAGTCCCTATCTCTCTAGAGCTCTCTAATTTCAGCCAAACTAATGAAATGAGCTCAAACTCTTAATTATAATACATATATATGCCTAGGATTAGTGAAGACTAATTAATCAAGCTTAAGTCTAATTAATCTTACTCAATTCTAATGATTAATTGTAATTAATATAGTCTGAGTCAAATTTTAATCAAACTTCCCATATAGTTCTAAATATTGTATTTAGCCTATTGTACTAGCCAATTTCGGTTTCTAAATTCATTTAGGCCTTCAATTTCTGATATCAATTAGGCATTCAAATAAATATTCCATCAACAAACAGATATAAGAAAAATTAAACACATAAACATGCAAATTCACACACTAATATGATATGTAATAATGATATACAAGTCAGGGTCATCACACGTACTGACCCTTAGGATTAGTCACCGGTTGGCTAAGTAGCTTACCCTTCTCCCTCCTTGTGAGTGTAATAGCTAATTGACTGAGTTAGGTCTCTAGCTTGGAGATGGACTGTGAATGAGAGTGAACCAATTGAGGCACCCCCTCAAGTCCTTGGAAGACTTGCAATACCTTCTCCTCAAAAGTGGACGGTCGTGGAGGTGGGGAAGGAGGTTGTTGGTAAGATGGTTGTTGTAGAGGTGGTCAGTAAGCAGGTGGGTTAGCAAAATTATTGAAATTCTGCCTAGGAGGTGGTGGTGGAGCAAAAAAATTGCCCTGAGTTGGTGGCCTCCAAGAGATGTTGGGATGATTATGCCATCCAGGGTTATAGGTATTGGAATATGGATCATTACCTGGTTTGGTGAAGCCTTGAGTCACAAGAACATGTTCGTCGACTAACTCAGGGAATTGTGAAGCCATGGGACACTCGATAACATGATGAGTGGTGTGACAACAAATAAGACACGCCTTTTGACATTGAGGCTGTGAGGGCTATGCAGAAAATTACTCTACTAAAAGAAGTTGGTCAAGTTTGTGGGATAGGGTGGTTACTTGTTCAGAGACACCAATAGCGTGCTCGACTTCTTAGACACCCTCTTGCTTTGGGGTACTGGAAGAGGGTTGTCTCTCATATCTAGATGTAGATGCATGTTGGAGAGAATTCTCACAAAGATTTGTAAATAAGGTCCATGCATCGTTATCACTCTTGCACATGAATGTCCCACCGCAAGAGGCATCTACTGTTTGGTGGTTGCGATAAGTTAAATCGTCAAAGAAAGTCTGGACTAATTGTCACTTGGGTACTTGGTGATGGGGACATTACCTAAGTAGGTCTTTTAATTGTTCCCAGGTTTCATGAAATTGCTTGCCATCAAGTTGGGAAAAGTTAATGATGGCTGGTCAGATCTGATTAGTCTTACCTATGGGAAAATTCTTCTCTAGAAATTTTTGTTGAAGTTGGGCCCAGGTTGTGATGGAATTTGGTTCTACCGAATTCAACCAATGTTTGGCCTTGTCCTTAAGCGAAAAAGGAAATAACCTCAACCTAAGGGTCTCATCTGTGAATTGTTAGAGTTTCACAGTGGAGCAGATCTCCAGAAACTCATCTAAATGATGGTATGGGTCATCATGACCAAGTCAGTGAAAAGATGAGAGCATTTGAATGGTGTTGGGCTTGATTTCATAATGGTGGCCGTAATGTGTGGCGGCTTCATACAAGATGGTGAAGCATATGATGTGGAAGTAAAGTGCTCCCTTAACTGTACAGTCTGAACCTGATTCTCTATTGGATCCATGAGTGGAACAAGGTCAACTATTCTATTGGACTTAGAATTTTGTCAGAGAATCTGAAGTGGTGCTCAATCTCAAGGTCAAGTGGAGTTAAATCAGGAAGACAAGACCGACATCCAGATATAAATTGACACCAAAAAACTTCCAGTGGTGCTTATGCACAAGATAGCCAATATATTGCAAAAGGATAATAGAAAAACTCACAGAGCGATACCGACAACGCTTTACTTATCAGGTGGTGGACACAAGATTGCACAAGTAGTCGAGAGCGATACAGAAAAACTCATGGGTTATTTTTTGCAATATTTTTGTGTATGGCGCTTGCGGCCTGTTCACTAGCTGTGTAGACTTGCAAAAACCTTGCACAAGTAGACACCAGCAAGAGAAAAATAGTAGTAAACCAAAAATAAAAATAAAATAAAATTCTAAATTATGAATTAAAATAAAAATCACTATTTAATTAAACAACCATGCCAAAGTCCTCGGCAACAACACCAAAAATTGATCGGTCATTTTTCAATAAAAAATAAAGAACTAAACAAAGAAGTAATTCAGTAAAACAGTAGATTGTCCAGGTGTCGTACCACTAGGGCTTTGGGCTGAGTTGTATCAATTCGAGTGGTAATTTCTAATTTAATTTGAAAAAAAGAGAATGACTGATTTTGTCATGACCCGAACCCGCCCCTATGGATTAAGGTCATAACCGGCTAGTAATCAGGGGATTACCTACAGCCTCAAGCCTGATTAAACGTATTCCAACAGAGTTAAGGGGGCCAAGACGGAAGCAAACTAAAAAAAATTTGTCCATAGAGCTATGCCTACATGGTATGTCAAAACATTTCATATGTACTCGTTAATAACCCACATCAAAAGGGAAATAACATAGAATTTTACACAACAGGATCATTCAACTCATAGTCAGCCAAACCAAAAGCTTATGTACATGGTGATCCAGCATTTTCACCAAGGTAACAAAAAGGAAGACAAAAGAAACAAAACAAGTCTCGTGCGTGAGACGTTTGGGCTGACTCCTCAAAACTTTGACTTTTTCTCACATACTTCACTGAGGCTGGGTTTGGATGTCTCTTGGCTCACCTACATACACATGAATGAGAGTGATGGAAAGCCCAATGAATAATATCAAATAAAGAAGGTACATGAATGAAATTCGAGACAGATATATCAAACGACCCTAGGCCCATTCATGTTTTTATTTGGTATATTAAACGGCTTCAAGCTCGAACATATCAAATGGTCCCTGGCCCACTTTGTCCTTAACAAATGGCCTCAGGCTAAATTCATTCATGTTAAATGGCCTCGAGCCCAGTTTCACTGTTGTCGAACAGCCTTTGGCCCAATCATTCATGTCAAATGGCCTTTGGCCCAATCGTTCATGTCAAACGGCCTTTCGTCCAATCGTTCATGAAATACGCATTTCATACTTGAGATCAAAATCACATCATAATCATAATTGTAATCCAATGGCCTTATCCAATGATATAGCATAACGAATATTTGTCCACAATTCAAATTAACAAACTTATGAAACTCAAATAGGAGTAAGCAATTGGAAAAATAACATACTTCAAAATATCTTTACTAAGATATTACTCACAGTGTTCTACCGGTGGATTCACCCTTGTGCTCGACCCTACACATTACATAACACATATTGGGTCACAAACGATTCAATCCGTTGTTAATTTATTTCTTTCTCTTAGGCCTCTTTCTTATCCTTTCAGGTCATATACAAAGCTCAATGCATGCCTAAGAGTGCTCAGAAATGGAAGAGAATGAAAAATGAAACTCAAAACAACTTTTTAAAATTTATGAAACAGGGCTCTCCGCTCGAGCGTGGGTCTTCCCGCTCGAGCAGACCCCTTTGGTCTGCAAAAGTACTGGTTGCCTCATTTTAGAGCTCGAGTGTGACTTCGGACACTCGAGCTGAGAGTCAAAACATGTGACTAGGCGCTCGAGTGTGACTCTTCCCGCTCAAGCGGACATCAATGTCTGTAAAACTTTTGGGAGCTAACATTTCACACTCAAGCAGCGAATGCCCCACTCGAGCGGCCTCGACGAATTCTGGAATTCCCAGCAAGCTGCTTGAGCTTCAAACTTGCATTCAAATTGATGTACCTTGCATGTTATGACCCATAACTCACATGTACATCTACTAACATGATACAAGCACTAAATTTACAACATTATGAAGCTCAATTCCCATGAATCAATTACATGCATACCCAATTACACCAAACTTATGCCCAATACATCAAATTCATGCACCCAAAACTCATACCTCTATGAATTGTGCATGCATGTGGAATATAACTCACATTCTCAACTTAAATGATGTAAATGATGATCAAAGGCATGAATCTTCATCAAAATTCAACATGGATCACATGTTTCATGCTCAAATACACAAATTCATGGCAATCTTTTACATGCATGTTTATAATGACTTCAAATTCACCAAATTCAACTCAATTCATGTTCTTGATTACAATTTGTCTTTGAGTTCACATAATTACAAATCAAACTCATGAATTCATATCTAATTACTCACCTAGAGGCTCCAATCTTCCAATTTCTATTTAGTCCTTGAGCCTAGCCTTTCAAATCTTGAATTCCCTTGCAAAAATCTACAACGATGGCCTCTCTCTCTCTCTAGAGGGTAATATTTGATTTGGGCTCAAAACAATATGAGCTTAAGCATACTTAGCTCATTTATATAGGCCTTCTCTAATCACACGTAATTAGAGCTAATTAATGGGGCCCAATTGATTCAATTTAAACTAATCGATTCGCTCCGAATCAGTTTTCAATTAAATCCCACTATAGGCTCTAAAAATTACGCTAATCACAATGGCGTAGTCAATTTCAGTTTCTGTGGCCGATAAGGCCTTCAACTTTCAGTTTATAACAATAAGTTAAACAGATCTTCCTACGGTGAACAAATATAAGCCCAAAATCACATATAGTCATATAATTACCACTCAAAATCATATCAGGCATATAATCACAACCATAATTTAAAATCAATTAACATAACACAGGACAGGGTTATCACAGATTTTTTACTGGTGAAAATTTAAATTAAACTAAATTAACTGGACAAATAAATAGAATAATCTAAATATGGAGAGAGACTTAGGATTTCGAATCCACTACTAATCTCATATCATGTAATTAAAATATCCAATTCTAATAAATCAATGGCCCGAATAATAGTGATGTATCGTGGCTACAAGTCCCAATATCATTGTCAAGAAGATGTTTTTGCAATGCCTGAGTTTGAGTTTAGAATATACCTATGCCTTGAGAGTGTCCAGAGGGGTGCCATAAGTTGGCCATGCATGCGGGGCATGTGGGCTATACATATGCTAGTAAAAAATGTGCACGTGCATATTTGGCCGATTTGCACACGAACCAAGCTTGTGCGCACACACAATTGGCGCGCCCTGGGTTAGTTTGTGCTACCCGAAGGGTTTAAATTTGCTTTGAGGCTTCTTTTCCTTCACTTCCACTTTCAAAAATCCTCTTCCTTCCTCTCTAGGTTCTTCATTTTCCACTCTAGGGCTTTCTTATTGCTTGGTGGCTCGGGTTTTAATTCGACTTTTTGGATTCCTTACTCTATGACCTGCATTTCTACCAAATGGTTTCAAGTTTTGGCCATTCCTTGATCATTCTCAAGTATTCATACTTTTTCTCTACCCTTTCGGCATTTCTTCCATTGTTGTATGTGTAGACACCCCATTTTTCACGGCCCTTTAAGACTTGGATGTCCTTGCAAGTACATCCAATGATGAGTCTGTTCGCTCACCAAATGCTCGAAGTCCTCGGCGGAACGCCACAACTTTAAGCCTTTTAAATCCTGCTTCCTTTTTCTCTCATTTTTGGACCAGGCCTTTATCTTTCCAGCCTGTAATCTCTAGTGGCCTGCCGGCCATCCCTGGAGGCTGCTGGCCATCATTTCATGTCTACCAGCCATTGATGTGCCTTGCCGGCCATCAATGATGCCTTGTCGGCCATCACTGATGACCGGCCGGCCACCAGTGTTTTTTGTAAATATTTTATGCCAGCTGTACCAACTGTTTGCACAGATGCTTGCAGCTGTCCACACATGGAGGGCTGGATCTCCTTGTGTAGATTTCATGTTTTCTATATATAGGGACCCCCTCTCTCATGTTTTGGGGTTAGAAAATTTTAGACTCAAAAATTTTCCTCTCTATCTACAAATTCTCTACACTTTTGCCTACTTACACTACACTCTTGCACATACTTCCTTAACCAAAGTTGATCACCTTTGAGTGGAGGTTCCTTGAGGCCTTCTTGGAGCTCTTAAAGTTTGTTTTGGATTGAGTGGTTGCCTAAAATCATTCTTTTCTTCAAGAGGTATAATACTAGCTTTGTTAGCTTGCTTTAAATACTTTTTTTTCTATCTTTTCAGACTGTTTTTGGGCTCTTTTTGAGCTATAAAAAACTCTATTTTTATGGGCTAAAATTGGTGTTTTAGGCTATTTTAGGTTAGGGGCGTGGCTCACCCTTCTTGATTCCTTCTTTAAAAAGCCTTTGCACCTTCGTTTCCCATTTTCAAACCATCTTTTTTTGGGCCTTTAAACACTAATTTTTAGAGTATTTTCAGTGGTGAAAATCATGTTTTGAAGTCCAAATTTGGGGGGGTTAGCCTCCCCTCCTTGTGTCTTGTTTGCTAGCCTAGTTGGTGCCATGCTTTAGATTATTTTTCTAGCTTGTTGAAGCTTCATTCCAGCATGTTTTAGCCTCTAATTTAGGCCGTTTTAACTCTATTTTGGGTTGGTCATTGCATTTAAGTCTTGTTTTGCATGCTTGTAGTATGATAGTCCTCACAAATTTGGTGTTTTAGGCCATTAGACATCACTTGTTTGAGTTGATTGCATGTTTTTAGAGCTTTTCATACTTCATTTCAGCACTAATCATCTCTGCAACCTCCCTCCTTTCTTGGCTTTTCATTTTGCTTTGAAAGTGGTTTCAAGTCATTTGTGTGCCTAAGTATGGTTTAATCCCTTAGGGGGTTCATTACTAACGGTGTGATACTTCTTTCATATCCAAAGAAACTTGTGTTTTGAGCCCTCTTTCCATTAGAGGACTTTAATTCACCCTTTGGACTTAATTGGATAAAAGAATGGTTGGTAAAGTAAAATAAGTAACTAAAACATGGGATTAAAAGATGAGCAAGATAATAACTTGGTGTGTTCAATCGGATATTAATTGAACATAAGGAAAATTGGGACATTTTATACTCAAAGTGATGAGATATGTCAAGTTTCCAAGGTCTCCATTGCCCTTGATCATGCATGATAGGGTGATGGTTTTGTGTGTCTCATTTTGTAATTATTGACCTTGCACATCTTGAATCACAAGCCATCATGCAATGAAATTGCTTGAGTTGGTGGTTTGTGGCTTAAGTTCACCTTTCCTTGGATTTGTTCATGAAAAGGTGGGGTGAGTTGTGTAAACAATCTGTGAGAATACCCTCTTTTTGCTCTGTTTGTCCTTTGTTGCAGCAAGATGAACCAGTGCATTAGTGGCCGGTAGGCCGCTATCCATGGCCGGCAGAGCACCATCCATAGCCGGTAGGTGGCCAGCAACATTCACCAGTGGCCGGGTGGCCACTGATGCAAATCTCAGCAAAATGTTGGTAAGGTGGAGCAAAATGGTTCTGGAAGTGTTCAACTGTGCAAACAGAGGCTTTCGAGAGCAAAGATGAGGTCTTTTTGGGTGGAAACCGAGCATGCGCATGCACATCTTTCATTTCCTGAGTCAGAGCAGCTAATTAGCTTAGTTTAATTACTTAGTTAAAATATTAGTTGCAATTGTTTTGTAGTTAGTTATTTAGCTAATTAGTTTATTTGTTGTTGTAATGACTAGTTAATTTAGCTAGTCATTCATTTTGATTTGTAATAATTAGCCTAATTAGCTTAAGTAGCATAGCTTAGATTAGCTTAGCTTAGCTTAGTTATTCATTCGGACTCTACTTCGTGAGAGCAAAATGTTGTAATAATGTGTACATCTTCCAACCCCACGTCTTTCTCCTTTTTATTTACTAGCTTTTGATGGTTAGAGTAGGAAGATGTTTCAATTAGCAAACCTTATGATTGCATCCATTTATCTTGTAGTGCATGCACTGAGACTCGGCACATCATTCAAACTGCATTGTCATTTCAATGCATTCGATGAATACGTGTTTAAAATGCATGTTATCAAATTGTTGCAAATAATATGCTATATTAGTAGCCGAGCCTATTAAAATGCATATTGCATGCGTTGCATTAGACATTTAACATTGCTAGGCATCATGTATATTTTTCTAACTCATATCTTCTTAGCTTGGAGTACTAGGTGAGTTTTTAGTGCTTTAGCATACTTGCATGAGTGTAAGTGATTGCCATGACTAGCATGCTTGCCATGAGGCTAAATGCTTACTTGCTATAACTAGTTGAATGCCTGTGGATGAAGGCTTGTTGCTTGAATTGGAACGATTCAATGAATGTATGTTTAAGCCCACTATGTCTAGTGGCAAATTCACAGCTTTAAGCCCACTTTGTTGAGTGGTAAATTCGCAAACTTTAAGCCCACTTGAGGTGGCGAAATCAAACCCTTTTCGCAAAAAAACAAACATGAAATTGAATTGTTCCAACTTGAGCAAACTAGTATGCACTTGTTTGTGCGCATCACATAGTAATGCTAGCCTAATAACTGGAATAACAACACATAATGTTGATAAATCATATCATGATTAGTAGAGGCCGATCTTTGATCGGGCGAGCGGGGGTACTCAATTCATGACCTTCCCCTCTCGTACCTAAGTTCTCGAGCTGAGGCAACTTTGGTGATGACGGAAACTTGGCCTTTGGCACGAGTCACGGGTTTCCTAAATTTCCCCCAAAATAAAATATTTAGATGGCGACTCTGTATTTGGCAAAGCAGTCCAATTTTGGCATTTTTGATTCAAAATCAATTTTCCAAACGATTTGTCGGATTTGGACTCTTTGGTGTTTATCGATTTCACATTGCACTTGTAGATTAGATTCAGAACCGCAAGAGTCTGAATTGTAGGGCTTTCTTTCAAACCTTCCGAAAGGGGGCACGAAAAAGCCGAGCTACAGTTTCTGGCGACTCTACTAGGGATTTAGAGAACTTGACTTGAACTCATGATATGACTTTCTATCTACACTTATGTTTTTCTTTGCATGTGCATTAGCATTTGCATTGGTGTGCTTAAGTCACTGTGTTTGCCATCTGCTATTCCTAAACGGTTTGCCGGAGGCTTGCTTGGAAAAGCTTGCCAAAAGGCTGACCGGTTGCAGGCTCTGCCACGATGGGAACACAACCCTTGGATCTGGACTACCGCTGTACCGTTTAATCCTCCTTTCACTTCTCGATGTTAGGTGTAAGAGGTATATTAGGTAGTGTTGCTAAGGTACCCTTTTTGACCAATCGACCTAGTTGCATATCAAAAGCTTTAGAGACTGTTCCAAACTAGGACAGGTTGCTTACCCGAATGTAGGATTGTGTGGAACACTTTGTTTTGAATATTGAACCCTAGTTCCTGACGAAACTAGGACAGGGTAACCCAACCCCATCATAGGGGTGTTTTGGCTCTCACTTAATTGGTGTGTGCTTTTAGAGTGAAACTCTACAGGAATGTATGTATCAGTTGCAAGTTTGGGTATCAGATTTGGGGGCAGAAATTAGTGTTGAGTGCAGTTCTACAGCTTATGATTGCAACTGTGTCATGTTCACATTTGAGCTGAGGTGCTGTGCGGTTTCTGATTTTTTCTCTTTCTTTTTGCTTTATTTCTTTTTGCAAGGTAGTTTCTCGCAATTGCTTTGGACAGTTCTGTTACCCCCCAAGCACTTTGAACCCGTGTAAGAAGACTTTACAGATCCTGGGATCTTGTTAGGGGACAACCAGTGTTTGCTTCACTCCCACCGGTTACGAGACGGAGGAGGGTTAGGCATAATTCACCAGTCCAGCAGTCACCTCTTACTTCACCTGCGTCCATTCAGGCTCTGTATTCTACTTCCACTCCAGTAAGAGATTATTCGCCAGTTTCGATGGCTTAACATCCTCCGGTTAGCATGGAAGACCTGCTTCGTCATCTCCAGTAAACCATTGAAACTATGCAACAAGATGCTTCTTGCCAAGCTGAAGTTATAGCCCATCAAGCTAAGGTGATAAATATTCTCCAGCAACAGCAACCACAGCAAGTAGCGGCTTTTGCTTCCCACACACCTCTAGTGGGTATTCCAACACTCGGGATCACTACTAATGTCCAAGAGAATCTGGGCATTCCGATAAACCCAATCCCACCGCTGGCCTCCAATAGACCAGTTTGATGGTTCTAGGGATCCCATGGTCCATCTGTGGTTATTCTCAGACATCCTACGGCCAATGGGCCTCACTCGACTTCAAAAGTTGTCACTCTTCGACCAAACTTTGTCAGGGATAGCGGCTATCTGGTATGCAAAGCCTGAGGACTCTGTGAAACGGAGCTAGGAGGAAATGGCTGAGGCCTTCGTCGCACAGTACTCCCACAATACCCAAATCGAGGTCACAACCCGTGATCTTGAGGCAACCTGCCAGGAGCCAAAGAAGGGCTTCTCGGACTTTGTGACCCCGTAGAGCGCTAAGGCTTCGATGATGAATACCAAGCCATCCGAGAAAGATCAAATCAGAATGGTAGTCCGTAATCTGCAAGGGAAATTATTGCAGAAGATGATAGTCTTGTCGTTGTTCACATTTACTGAGCTCCATGAAATAGGAGTTCATATCAAAGATGCAATGAAACAGGGGTTGATAACCGATGAAAAGGAGCAGCCTAGGAGGCCTTTCACACGCAGTTCCAATGCAACCACGAGTGGAAGCACAACTACATCGCCATCTGATAAGAATGTTGTCACCACAACACCTAAGACTGCCAACCCATTCGCCAGTACAAATCCAAAAATCTCAAATAGCCAAGCCCGATCTCAAAGGGTCTTTACCCCACTATACATGCCTTTATCCCAAGCCCTGAGGGTGCTGATTAAAAAGGGGCATCTTAAGTCATTAGAACAAAGCCCACTACCCAATCCTCTCCCACCGAAACACAACCTGACTAAATACTGTGCTTTTCACCAGCAGCACGATCAAGACACTGACCAATGCTACAGGCTGCGTCATGAGATTCAAGATCTCACGACAACAAGGTGATAGCACCACCCCAAAAGCCAAATGTAACCATTAACCCTCTCCTAGCCCATAACCAAGTTCCCTCACCTCGAAACCTAAATGTAATACATACACTGGCCATCCCATATGACCCCAACATATACATTACCCCTTCCTACCTACCCAAACCGGCCGTGTTCATCCCTGAAAGCACGAACTTGTGCATGATGAACGCTTCCATTCTACAACCTGAACCCATGGTGGTGACAGTAGTAGAAGAAGGGCAGTTGGCCTTGAGGGAGAATGCTAGTCTATTGCCTAAGAGCTTTGTAGACTTATCTAAGGGGGCGTATGACTCGTGCTATTACATTGTGCCAATTGATCAAGCCAAACCTGAAGTGGTTTTGCCGACAGTAGTGGGGGTCAATGTGGTTTGAGAGGATGGTCCAAGTCAGGGTCTAGATAACCTAGCGGAGCTGGAAAAAGACTTAGACAATCTGCGGTTCTACGAGGAACAAGATCATGGGGACGTGCAGATTGACTGGTTTGATCTGGATGGGTCGACAAACAATTCCGGGTGGCTTAGTGATGAGCCTGACAAAGAGGAGGAAATTCAACCAAAACCTCAAGAAAAGGAAGTAAGAGTAGTTGCAGTGGCCGGAATGGCTGAAGACAAGGGGAAATTGCTAGAGAGCATCGGTATCAAGAATTTAGCTCAAGAATTGGGCATTGTGAGTATCGCGGATACTGAGCAAGAAGCCACGTTGAAACGGTTTTTGCAAGAAAGTGATCAAGACAAGCAGGAAGCTGGAATAGCTTAACACCTTGCGGGGAATGTTTCTGATGAGAGAATGATTAGACCGAAATCGAACAATTGTTTGTCTGCTGCTGGAAGTGTATGGTGGGAAGATGATGATTTACATCTAGCCCATACTGACGAGGATTGGGGTGAAGACCTGCCAGACAATACTTGGTACTTTGAAGAGGTGGACCATATGATGAGGAGTGGGCTGTATTTCAAGCCCCCGCACTTGGACCAAGCTGAAGCCTCCAGGAAAGATAAAAAGGTAGAGATGCAAACGGAAAAGAAGTTGGAAGAAGAAGTAGTGCTGAAGCAGCTGAAGAAGATTCAAGCCAATATTTCTATCTGGGGTTTGCTCATGGCCTCTCAAGTGCACTGAGAGGCTGTGCTATCAACGATGGATAAAGCCAAATTATCCATTGACACGACTCCTGAACAGCTTGTGGGGTTAGTCTTCCTGGGAGGTGCTGCGCCAACTTTAACCTTCTCAGACAAAGAATTGCCGCTAGAAGGCTCAGCACATAACAAACCTCTGTACATATCAGTAGAGTACAGGGAAAAGTGGGTGCCAGTGGTATTGGTCGATACTGGGTCAGCAATCAGCGTTTGCCCATCTCATACAGCCTATGCCATCAGCCTGAAACTAGCAGATTTCGTGCCTACAGCCCAGGTGATTCAGGCCTATGACAACACCAGCAGAGAGGTGATGGGCACAGTACAGATCAGAGTTCAAGTGGGCCCAACTCAACAGGATATTAAGTTCCATGTCCTGGATGTGCCAGCCACTTTCAATCTACTACTAGGAAGATCGTGGCTGCACCAAGTAAAAGTTGTCTCCTCCACCCTCCACCAAATGCTAAAATACCCCCATGGGAAGGGGGTGCCTATTGTGTTCGAGAATTCATCTGTACATCCTCCGCCAAAGGTAACTACACTTGTGCTGGAAATTGTTCATGGTGAGGAGGATTTTTTCCTCTCTGGATTTACCCTAGCTGAGGCCCGGGCAGTGCAAACCATCTTGGCAGCTGATGAGGGCTTGTATGTCAGTGCCCAATCAATCTACTTCATGAACAAGCTTCAACATATGCTAGGAATGGGGTTGGACAGAAGTGGCCGAAAAGTCATCACCGCATTGGCCGATGTACCACATAACCTGCATGCCTATGGTCTTGGCTATACTCCCACCAAAGAGGATTGGGTTAGGAAAGGAAAAGAAATAGCAGGCAAAGCCAGAGCTAAGCAGACCGGGAAGTGCTATGAGCTTGTGCGCAGGCCGATCCGGGGAACTCTGAATGGTCATTTTGTTCGGGAGGGTGAAGACTTCCCATTCTGTGGTTTTCCCAAACCCTGGTTTAACTCTGAGAAGCAGCGGGTTCCTGGCTTTGAGATTTTCTTCGACTTGCAGCTGCAAGACAGTGATACAGAGGAAAGGGCTCAGCCAATTACTGCTGAAGCTGAACAGAGCACAGAAAGTGATTCCGATAGCAACGATCTTGAAGTAGGAACAACACTGGCATGTCTCCTTTCGGATCCTCCGATCAACTGAGAGAGCTTGGGGGATAACCTGACCATTTTCATGATCGGGGACCAACCGGGTGTGAACTCTTCTAGCAGCATTTTGGATGCATCTGACGCACCATCTCCCGTATGGCAGCTGGAGGAAGGCTACCTGTATAGTAGTTCTGAGTTGGGTAGTGAGCCAGAATTTGATTCCACATAGTCTGTGTAGTCGAAATCAGATTCTAGCGCTTCTAAGTCTAAGTCCAGTATTCCTGGGGGTGATAACCCGGATGCCAAGGTCTTGTCCAGGTCATCATTTTCTTTTTCCTTTGAGTCAGTTATAACCGAGGAACTGGATGAGCTTGACCTTGTGAATGAGAATGCCACTACAGATTCTGAGTATTTCTCTTTGCCTCTTGTTTATTGTATTGATCATGATTTTTAAAATTTTGATGAAAACAAAGAGGAGGGAATTCCTCTGGTTTTGAAAATTTTGATTAATCGGGAAGATGAGAGGTTTGCAAAACCCCTCGCTGATGAAATCATTGCTTTTAATGTGGGTACTGAGAAAGATCCGCGTCTGGTCCAGATCAGGTCCATGTTGTCTTCAGAGGAGCGCGAGCGCTTAGTCGATTTATTAAAAGATTTCAAAGATATTTTCACGTGGTCCTACGAAGACATGCCTGGAATCGATCCTGAGATTATACAGCATCAGATCCCTCTCGACCTCAAGGCCTAACCCGTCAAACATAAGTTGCAGAGAATACGCCCATAATAGGCTTTGAAGATTAAGGAAGAGGTCACCAAGCAGATCGACGCAGGTTTTTTGCTAGTATCTGAGTATCCAACTTGGTTGGCCAACATCGTACTAGTGCCAAAGAAAGACGGTAGAATTCGAGTGTGTGTGGACCTCAGAGTTCTGAACAGAGCTAGTCTGAAGGACGACTTTCCTCTACCGTGTATCGATGAATTAGTGGACTTCACCGCGGGTCATCCACTACTCTTCTTCATCGATGAATTTTTCGGGTGTAACTAGATTCTGATGGCGCTCGTGGACAGAGAGAAGACTGCTTTCACTATGTCATGGGGAACCTACTGCTATTGGGTGATGTCGTTTGGGCTGAAGAATGTCGGGGCTACCTATCAAAGGGTTGTGACCACTATTCTGCATGATATGATCCACAAAGAGGTCGAGGTGTACGTGGACGACATGATTGTAAAGTCCAAGGAAAGAGAGGGCCACTACACCGCCTTGAAGAAATTCTTTCAACGGATCAGAGAATACAGATTGAGGTTGAATCTGCAGAAGTGTACTTTTAGCGTAATAGCAGGGAAAATGTTAGGTTTCTTCATCACGCAAAGGGGTATCTAGCTAGATCCATCCAAAATCAAGGCCATCCTAGAAATACCACCACCAAGGACTGAAAAAGAGTGCGAGGCTTTCTGGGTAAAGTGAAATTCATAAGACGGTTTATTTCTAAATTAACCATGACTTGTGAACCACTATTTGGTCCCCTGAAGAAAGGAAAGACGTTCCGATAGGATGATCGATGTCAATTCGCTTTTGAGCAGATCAAGCAGTACCTTCAGAATCCACCTATTTTGTCGCCACCAGAGCTGGGGAAGCCTTTGATTTTGTATCTATCATTAACGGACACAACAATGGGATACATGCTTGCTCAGGAATTTGAGGATAGGTTGGAGAAAGCCATTTACTATTTGAGCAAGAAAATGTTGGATTATGAGACTCGCTACACCTCGCTGGAGAAAGCTTGCTTAGCCTTGGTATGGGCTACCAGGAAGTTGAGGCACTACTTGTTAGCTCACTCCGTAATTCTAGTTTCAAGATTAGATCCCATCAAATATCTTTTTGAGAAACCAGCACTTACGGGTAGGCTAGCCCGTTGGTTGCTTCTCCTTTCCGAATTTGATCTGAAGTATGTCACTCGCAAGTTGGTCAAGGGGAGAGCTGTAGCGGAGTTCCTGGAAAATCACCCAGTGGAAGGGGATGAAGCGATAGAATACCTATTCCTAGATGAAGCTATTCTGCAAGTCGAGAAAGAGATTTGGACAATGTACTTTGATGGAGCGTCTAACCAATATGGTTATGGGATAGGGGTGTTGCTGATAACACCCAAAAATTCCTATATACCCTTAGCCTTCAAACTCCGGTTCAAGGTATCCAATAACGAAGCATAATACGAGGCATGTATCACTGGCTTGAAAGCTGCCCTGGAACTAAGGGCAAAAAGGTTGGACGTTATCGGGGACTCGAACCTAGTTGTGTCTCAACCAAAAGGAGATTGGAAGGTCAAAGAAGAAAAGATGAAGATCTATCACCAAACCCTAGATGTTCTGATTTTTAGGTTTGAAAAGCTGACTTTCACACATCTACTGAGAGAGAACAACAGGTTCACTGATGCTCTATCAACTCTATCATCCATGATAAACATCCCGCTTGGAGTTCGGATATGTCCGATCATCATTGGGCAGAGGTACACGCCAGCCTATGAGACTATTGCCGTAATAGATGAAACACAAGATCAAAACCCTTGGTTCTATGATATCTGGAACTTCTTGGAAAAGGAGATTTATCCACCGGGGGCAAATGCCAAAGATAAGAGGGCAATACGGCAGATGGCCGTTCAATTTATCATCTGCGGAGGTAAACTGTACAAGAGAGGTCATCTGGGAATGCACAAGTTGTGTGTCGACGCAGAGGAATCAAAACGCCTAATGGAGGCCATCCATGGGGGAGAGTGTGGAGCGCACATGAACGGAGTAATGTTAGCCCGGAAGATTCTCAAGCAAGGTTACTACTGGTCTACCATGGAGGAGAATTGTATCAGTTTTGTTCGGTAATTCCACAAATGCCAAATTTAAGCAAATGACATGAATATCCCGCCGTCGAAGCTGTATAACATGACTTCACCATGGCCTTTCTTAGTCTGGGGAATCAACGTCATCAGTGTAGTCACACCGAAAGGGTCGAATGGGCATGAATAGATTCTGGTGGCAATTGATTACTTTACAAAGTGGGTGGAAGCTCTTTCCTATGCAGTTTTGAAAGCAACACATGTGGCTAAGTTCATCCGAAACAATATCATTTACCGATATGGAGTCCCAAACGAGGTCATTTCAGATAATGGCTCCCATTTCAAGAAAGAAGTGATCGACTTGTGTGGAGAAATACAACGTGGCTTTCCATAAGTCATCTACATACCGGCCGCAAACCAAGGGAGCCGTTGAGGTCGCCAACAAGAACATCAAGCATATTTTGCAGAAAATGAATGAGACCTACAGGGACTGGCCAGGCAAATTGCCATTCGCACTCTGGGGCTATAGAACTTCAATCCGGACATCTACAGGGGCACCACCTTACTCTCTTGTCTATGGGATAGAAGTTGTTCTACCAATCGAAATAGAAATGTCGTCGCTGTGAGTTATGACTGAGTGTCAAATAGCAGAGGCGGATTGGCAACAGAATATGTTCAAAGAACTAATGTTGTTTGATGAGAGAAGGCTGAAAGCATTGTACCGTGTTCAGGGTTATCAACGCAGGATTGCTAGGGCTTTTAACAAGAAGGTTAAGTCCCGGAATCTCAAAGAGGGGGATTTGGTGCTAAAAGACAACCGAGCTGCCATCTATGACCGTAGGGGCAAGTTTAGACACAACTGGACTGGTCCTTAAATCATCAAAACCATCTGGTTAGGTGGAGTTGTTATTCTCATGGACCTGGATGGCCTAGAATTTTCCCAACTGATCAACACGGACAAGTTGAAGAAATACTATCCCTGAGAGGCTCGCTAGGCCGAAAACCCGGAAGGGCGACCTAGGTAAAAATTAAAGCACAAAAAATTAGAAATACAGAAAAACTGAGCTCGCAAGGTTGAAAACCCTAAAGGGCAACCTTCGCAAAAGTTAGAGCACAAAAGGAGACTGTTCATACTCGAGTGAACCCAAACCAAACTACGTAAGGCCTGATTCCCATCTTCGGGATACGTAGGCAACTTCATCTTGAAGTTCGTCCGTAAACACCTTCAACTCAACTATCCTGTCCATGTGTTTGATTAGGTCATCTTTGTCTGTTCTTTATCTGAATGTTCGGTTGTGATCTTTTCTGAGAACTGGTTACAGTGCTAAGCAGTGTTATTCAGTCAATGGGCAATTTGTGATCTTCGGATTCAGGGTTGTACATCTCGAGGATAGATTCTGTGTGTGTCAAAGTGGTGATCCTTATCGAAAATGGTTTTGAAAAGTTTTGATAAAAGTTGATTTTGCTCAAATTTACCTTTTACAACTTAAACAACTTAGACCATTTTTTTTGGACTAAAAATAAAATTTTCACAACTTTAATTTCATTGATTTCAATACAAAGTTCTCCAACTCGTGATGCAAATAAAAGTTGTTTTTATTACATTCATAAAACTTGAAAAGAAAGATCAAAACAATAAACTAGGGGCATAGATGAGTCAGGTTCTCCTGCGTCCCCCGCTTATGGAAGCTTCGGATGCCAAAGTGGGCCCGATTTGTGCCTCATCTTAGAGCCAAGTCAGGCACTCGCCAGAAAGGGCATAGCTGAAACTAGGGGTAGGAGCCAGAAGCTCTCTCGTCCTCCAAATAGTGAGGTACCTAGCCAAATGTGAACCTCGGATGGGGAATGAAATCGGGTACTCTACCCCCTCCTCTGGGCGAACCTGATCATGTCCAAACTGACGTCTGAACCAGAACAGAAAGTAGAATACACAGTGTGTCAGGCCGATCAGCTGAACGCCAGGTTGTCGAGTCATGCCGTAGCTCATTTCGGTCAGATTAAGCCAGGGGCAATGCCAAGCAATGTCAGCAGCAGACCTATTACACATCCAGTGGCACCACTATCCTTCATTTAGGAAATCCACTAGTTGTTGGCAGTATGCTCGGGCTGAGTATGCAGGGCAAGAGTCCACTACCCTCAGCTTATCCATTAGCCACACCTAGGGAGGGATGAAAGAAAAAAGAGATGTATGTTGAGAGAAAAGTGAGAAAAGGGCTTGAAAGAAAAAAAAAAAAAAAAAAAAACAGAGCGTGAGTGCCGAGAGATGTGAGAAACACATATTAGAAAGGGTGGGAAACATTACCTGAAGAAGTAGTGGACTCCTAGCGAATTTGCTTGTCTCTCACCGATGGAAGCCGTCTAAGCCCATCAAAGTCTCGACCAATGTCAAGCCAATGCAACTATTACCTTCTTTCAGGCCTTGCGCCACTTCAATTAGCCGAAGCTAGACCCTCCGAAACTAGGGGCAAGAAGGAAATGAGCCAACATGCATAAGCAAACGGCGTGTTGCCGAAAACCCCGCCAAAGAAGGTCGCCTTGGTCGCCGACTTCGGAAAATTGATGGATCAGCCCAGGAATATCTAGCTCTTTGTTGTGAACTAAGGATCGAGCTTCGTGAAGAGTGAGCCCATACATCCATCCCAAAGCTTGGATGTGGCCAAAACGGGGCTGAGGTATGATTTCCTCATCGCGCCGGGATTCCATTAGCGCTTGAAATTCTTCGATTGTCGGGCATATCTCTTATCCCCCGAAGCTAAAGACATGTGTAATTAGGTTCCAACACCTAGCCGCAGCATGAAGGAATGGAAAACAAAGCGGAGAACGGTTCAGTGGGAAAAGTGCATTTATGCCGAAACCCCGGAAATTCACCTTTTCTAAGCTATCCAAAGTGGCAAACCAATTTGAGAGTTTTTTGGCAAAAAATGGCTCCATTTGTGAAGAATTTTCAGCTAAAATGAAGAAATTACGAAACTCATCCTTTTGTAGAAGATAAGGCAGTAAGTAGAAGCCAGGTGTCAACAATCTGGAGGTCCTACACATTGATGGCCGGCAGGTGGTCAGCATGTAGCCAACAAGCCACACTGATGGCCAGCAAGGGACATCGATGATCGACAGGCCACCTCTCATGGCCGGCATGTGGCCGGCAACCCCATTTGGGGCCAGCAGTCTCTCACTCTGACATGCTGTCCTCCTTAGTGCTAAACAATGCTGAAAGCATGTCTTTATTCTGCTTTCTGTGTGTTTCGAGGTCTTGTTTTGAGTCCTTTTGGTTTTTAGCAAGTTTGTTGAGTTTGTATCTTTGTTGTGTTGTTTTGTTTATTGAGTTGTATGTTGATTTGTTTATTGTGTTGTTTTGTTTATCGAGTTGTATATTGCTTTTTATTTCAGCTGTTGGTCTCGTCATTACCCGATTAAGAATGTTGTGCTACTACAAGTGTTCGGTTTTGATTATCAAATTCAATCTCATTTCCATGCTAAGTGGTGCTCATGATGCAAAATACAACACTTTTTCATAAAACTGGTTTTCATTCCGATCATGGTTGCTTTTACAAAAGTGGAGTACAAGTTTTAAAGTAAAACAGAACTTCCTAAAGCTATACATGTGCTAATACTACTAACAAAAAGAAACTAAGCGAAATACAAAAAATCAACACTGGTCGCCTCAGGCTCGAGAAGTCCTCTTCATCCTATTCCTTAGAGGAAAGGACTCTAGGGCAGTGTCTCTGTCAGCACCGCTGTCTAAATCTCCCTCTGAACCAGAGTATGAGCCGGTGCCATCTCCGCTCTCTGCTCCAGAGCTCGCCTCGGCATCGTCTCCACTCCCGAAACTTGAGCCAGCATCATCACCTCCACTCTTAGATGACTTTGAATGCTGACTCGCTGCCTCCTCAGAGTCGCTCGTCTCGGCATCATCATCACTCAGAATGGGCTCTGAAGGGCTGCTCTCAGCTCGGGTGCCCCTAGTTCTGCCTCGGTCGCGTGTCAGAGCCTGTCTCTCTCTCTCTCTCTCCTTCCTACTGCCAGAGAAGGTACTGCTGGACGGGTGCTACAGTTGCCGCTGGTGCCATCGGTATGGGTGAAATTTGAAAAGACAGTTGTCACATATCAATTATAGCATGTGTATCAAATGCAATTAGAACGTGCAGAATAAGTCTATGCAGAAATCAAATGCAGCGTATGAATACAATGTATGAATGCAGTATGTGAATACAGTGTGTGATTGCAGTATGTCAGATGCAGTTTCAGTTGGAATGTTAGTGCCAGTGTGTCAGTGGAAATTTGAATCCTGAAGTGCAAACTGAAGAACTTACTGAGATACCATAGAGACCAAGCAGTGTCTCTCTCTCCTCTGTACCATCCCCATCATCGAGGCTATCAGCTCGATGGCGCCTCCTGTGTATTTGATCGGTGCATGCAAATTCATTTAAATGCTTAGTATCTGCCATAGATATATTTGAAATGAAATGTGGCGATACAAGTGTTAAAATGTGGTTCATACCAGAGTTGGGCCTCAGACCCCGACAAGCTCATGACTAGTTGCTGTAGGCTCAATCGGGACTTGGTAGACGTCCTTGGTGTGCTGCCAGCAAGTCAGCGTGGTGGGAAGCTCTGGCCAATCAGCCCTCTACCTCGCTTAGGAAGCCCCTCTGCCATGAGCCCTGCTCGCCTGGGTCACTCTAGTTCTCTCTCTCGCAGCAGGGGCTCTCACCTCCTCAGCTCCACGAACATCAGTCAAGGGCGGCATTAGATGTGTCTAGATGAAAGCTGCATAGTCGCCCTCTGCTTGGAAGTAGTCGGCATCCAGCCCCACCACGAATTGGATAACCTCCTCAACAGATAGGCTGTATGTGGACCGTATGGACTCGGCCGGAGCCATCGGGACGATCGGGTCGAGCAGACCCATAATCTGGCGCATGAAGCGCTCGCCTAAGAACCAAGCCCTGCAGACTGGGCCCTCGAGTAGAATGCAGCAGCGGGAGATGGCCCAGGCCTTGGCATACTGGTCCCGGACCCCCTGGCATCAAGGCCCATGACTGCCACATAATCGACAAATAGAGGTTGTGCAGATGATTAGTCATTATCAGTTACTAAAAATGAATCAGAATAGTGATAAACCAAAAATGACTATGTTTCGAGTTACCTCATGGGCAGCTACTGTGTCGAAGTACTACCTGAAGAATATGAAGGGCTCGTAGGTCCTATGGCGAAGCCGACTATCATATATCCACAAATAGGGGACTGTCAATGGAAGCTCCTCTACAGGCTCCGGGGTGAGAGTCGAGAAATATGCGTACACCCATAGCTGCAGGAAAAATGCAATGATATGTAATCAATAAAGAATTGAGCAGACGCAGAAAGTGCAAAACAGAAAGCACAGTGTATGAACAGTGTCTAAACAGGTACAGAAAGTGCAAAGTAGAAAGCACGTGTGTTGAAACAGACGTAAAGCAGAAACTGTAAAGAAATGGTAAAGTGTAGAGAGGGAATTGAGATGTGTACCTCCCAGGCTCGCCAGTAGCCTCCGATCAAGTCTCCCTGCAGACGGGAGGTAGAGCTCCTGTATCCGTATAGCGTGGCAAAGCCGGCTCCACCCCAGTCGTAAAAATGAACCCGAGGAAGAATCACCAAGGCACTCAGCAAATGCAGGCCTATGGTGTTTCACCTATTCGAAAACAAGTTGGTACCAAAGACGAACATCAGGAAGCCCCTGGTGTGCTGCTCGACCTCCTCTATCATCTCGGGCTTGGTCCCTCTGAATCGCTCAGCGAACCAAGTGTATCTAACCATCCCCGTCCGGTATATGGATGGGTGTGCTTCTAGCAGCTCGAACCAAGCCGCCTCCCACTCCTACATATCTGTATCAAGAGGCATCAGATCGCCTCCTACCTCTGATCAAGGTGAAGTCGTAGGGAGTCATCGTCATCTTCCCTGTGGTGGAAAAGTGGAAGGAGTTGGTGGTGTCCTACCACCTCTCCACCAATACTCCCAAGAGAGGACGGCTTGCGGTAACCCGTGTCAGCCCAAAGCAGAATAGGCCAAATCCAGCCCCCTCTATGATGTCACAAACTCCAGCGGGGAGCTCGTCGAACCAATCTCGGGCGGTCGTAGCACCGTACCCTCGGAAGGCACGACCCTCGCCCTATGGCAGAAAACAGATGCAAAAGTTAAAGAACAGTCAGATAAAGGCAGTGCATGAAATGCGATCAGATAAAGGCAGTGCATGAAATGCAGACATAAAAAAGGCAATGTAGGAAATGCAAGTAAAGAGAGGCAAAAATGCATGAAAACAGTGTTCGTACCTCCACAGCAATAGCTGATGGGTGGGAAGCTGGCTCCCTCAGTAGAAGGTCCTCTAGCGTGCCATGAGCAAACTTGGCAAAGCGTCTGATGCCTCTAGAGGTGGGCAATATGTGTATCTGAGGATGATATCTCTTTGGATCGAAAGGTTTTACCCTCAATGGTAGCGGCTCTAGCTTGGCCTCTGGCTTAAACTTTGCCTCAAGGTCGGCCTCAAGGTCAGTTGTTGGCTCCTCCACCTTGGGAATAGGTGGAACTACTGGAGGAATCTCAAAAGGAGCCCCGTCGTGAGGAATGTCGTCTGTCATCTAGAAATGGGTGCAAAATAGGTGAAAAAGCGAAGAAAAATGGTAAACTTGGAAAAAGTCAAACCCTAGGAGAGAGAAAATGGAGGAAAAAGTCAAAGTCGGGAAAATTACACAAAACTCGAGAGAAGCTCGAGGTGAATAAGCCTAGAATGGTGGAAATGAGGAAAGAAACACCGAAATCAAATTTCAATTGGTTCAAAGTGAAGTAAACAAAGAGGGTTTAGCGAATCAACTTCGCGTGGGGTGTTGGAAAATGCGTAGAAGGCACAAATCTAGAGAGAAGAAGTGTCTAGAGAGAGAGGGGGAAAGATTTCAGACATAGGGTTATAAGGAAATGAGCCCTAGTTGCTCATACTTAAAGACCCGAGGCTAAATGACTAAAAAGCCCCAAATCTACCATTGTTAGCCGGCAGGTGGCCGGCAAGGCCCACTGATGGCCAGTAAGGCTTACTAGTGGCCGACGGCCTTCCCTTGTGGTCGGCAGGTGGCCGACAGCTTCCCTTGGGATCCTGATGATGTTTTGTGTCCTTGGTTTTCAGGAATTGAAGGGATTGTTCACTATTTGGTTCAGATTGTCTCTATGGAAGCTCAAAACTATGTTTTCGGTGCGCGATGTTCGTCACTTGTCAACATGAACGAGGTGTATCCTTTAAACATATTGTAACTTTTCCGAGAGGTGAATCAGAAATTGCTACTGAAATTATTTTCGTCAAATTATGCATGGTATTTTCCATAGAACATGCATTTCTTATTCGTTGTTGCACGAAACATGCATTTCACTTTGTGGCATAGAATATGCATTTCACATATGTTGTTGTAAGATGTGCATCTCACGGGAATTGCATGCATAGAATGTGCATTCACTCTTGAATAATGCATGGAATATGCGTTCGTTTTGAATTATGCATAGAATGTGCATTCGCTCTTGAATCATGCATGGAATATGCGTTCGTTTTGAATTATGCATAGAATGTGCATTCACTCTTGAATTATGCATGGAATATGCATTCGTTTTGAGTTATGCATAGAATGTGCATTCGCTCTTGAATCATGCATGGAATATGATGTGCATTCGCTCTTGAATCATGTATGGAATATGCGTTCATTTTGAATTATGTGTAGAATGTGCATTCGCTCTTGAATCATGCATGGAATATGCGTTCGTTTTGAATTATGTATAAAATGTGCATTCACTCTTGAATCATGCATGGAATATGCGTTCGTTTTGAATCATGCATGGAATATGTGTTCATTTTGAATTATGCATGGAATGTGCATCCACTCTTATGTCACGCATAGAATATGCTCCCATTACGAATTCTGGATAGAATATGCTTTTGCTTTTGTTTCTCGCATAGAATATGCCATTAATATTGTATCTCGGTTGTTTGTCTTGCATAGAACATGCATTCCTACTTTATAACACTTGTTAGGTTTCTTTCTTACAAATGCACGATATTGTATGTACGGTTCATTCAGAAGAGTTCTAGGTAAAATCATCTGTGCCCTTCGAATCGCATCCTTTTTACCCCTCCTCCTCTAGCGTGAGACACGTTAGGATCACTTCAGTTAAAAGCATTCAGGTGCATCCCGGTGTTCACACTACCCCTCCTCCTCTCCAGTGAGACGCATTAGGATCCCTTTGGTTAAAAACATTCGGGTGCATTCCGGTGTTCGCACCAACCCTTCGATTAAAAACATTCATGTGTATCTCGGTGTTCACACCAACCCTTCGGTTAAAAACATTCGGGTGTGTCCCGGTGTTCACCCTAACCCTTTAGTTAAAAACATTCGGGTGCATCTCGGTGTTCACACCAACCCTTCAGTTAAAAACATTTAGGTGTGTCCTGGTGTTCACACCAACCCTTCGGTTAAAAACATTCGGGCTTATCCCGGTGTTCACACCACTCTTCCTCCTCTCGCGTGAGACGCGTTAGGATTGCAAATCGGTTAAAAACATTTGGGTGCCCCTGGTGTTCACACCACCCTTTTTTTCTCCTCTCACGTGCAATGCATTAGGGTCTTGGTTGACACCTCGGGTGTGCCCGACGGTTACGTCGCCCTTCGCCTTTCCTATGTGATGCGTAGTTAGGCTTTAATTTTCTTACATCATTTCTGCGTGAAATGTGGTTCGGCTCATGATTCCCACGCGTGGCGTGTTTATTTACTCTTATTTTCATGATTAGAATTGTTGTACCTTGTTTCAATTTGTTTAAATATGGCATTTTCTTTGCATAGCATTTGCATTTAAATGTTTCATTGCATAGTCTCATTGCATGATCTTAAGTTATGTTCTTGCATCATGTATATCATTTGCATTGCCCCAGAACTACGCTGGTTTGATTCCTTGCAAAGGGATACGTAGGCAGCCTGCGGGCGTAACCATTTTGTTTGTTGTCTTGATTGTTTGTCCAAGTCTTACGGCCTTGTCAAAACGGGTCGTCTCTGGACTTTGACATTCACTCACGTCATTTCATGACTACGAGTTCGGTCAAAGAGGGGCAACTATAGATACCTTATTTCTGATGGCCCTTTAAGACTTAGATGTCCTTGCAGGTACATCCGATGATGAGTATGTTTGCTTACCAAATCCTCGAATTCCTCGGCGGAACGCCACAACTTTGAGCCTTTCAAACTTTTTGTCTCATGTTTGGACCAGGCCTTTATCTTTCCAGCCTGCAATCTTTGGTGGCCTGCGGGTATCCCTGGAGGCTGTCGGCCATCATTTCTTGTCTGCCGGCCATTAATGTGCCTTGTCGGCCATCACCGATGGCCGGCCAGCCACCATTGTTTTCTGCAAATATTTTATGCCAGTTGTGCCAGCTATTTGCACAGATGCTTGCATCTGTCCACACGTAGAGGGCAGGATCTCCTTGTATAGATTTCATGTTTTCTATATATACGGACCCCCTCTCTCATGTTTTGGGGTTAGAAAATTTTGAACTCAAAAATTTTCCTCTCTCTACAATTCTCTCTCTCTCTCTCTCTCTCTCTCTCTCTCTCTCTCGCTCGCTCTCTACAAATTCTCTCTACTTTTGCCTACTTACACTACACTCTTGCACATACTTCCTTAACCAAAGTTGATCACCTTTGAGTGGAGGTTTTTTGAGCCCTTCTTGGAGCTCTTAAAGTTGGTTTTGGATTGAGTTGTTGCCTAGAATCATTTTTCTCTTCAAGAGTTATAATACTAGCCTTGTTAGCTTGCTTTGAATACTTTTTTCTTTTTCTTTTTTTTTTTTCTATCTTTTCATACTGTTTTTGGGCTAAAATGGAACAAGATAATAAAATCAAGTTTTGGGTTCAATCGGACATTAATTGAACCTATTGAGTCTTGAGTCGTTTCATACTTGTTAGTGATGAAAACAGTTCAAGAATCAATGTCAACCCTTTCCCTTGATCAATCCATGATAAGGAGGAGGTTCATGAGTCTTTAATTGTGAATTTATTGAAATTGCATCACTTGGTTCATAAGTCATCAAGCGATGAAATTGTGCCGATTGATGGCTTGCGAATCGAGTCTACCCTTCCTTTGACTTATTTGATGATAAGGAGAGGCAGGGTGGACAAACATCCCTTGAGAATCCTCTATTTATGCTCTGTTTGTTCTCTGTTGCAGTAGGAAAGAACCAACATTAGTGGCTGGCAGGCCACTTTTACTACGCGGCAAGCCACTATTTGTGGCTGGCTGGCCACTACTTCTGGCCTGCCAGTCACTTTTTCAACCAGGCAGTGTCCCTTTTCCAACACAGCAGAGCAGAGCAGAGGCTGAGATGGAAAAATAGTGAAATTTTCTAACTGTGCAACAGAGGCATTCCAGTAGCAAAACGGAGAGTATTACTGGGTGGAAATCCACATCCATGCATAAGCCATCCCTCGATTCTCGGGATCCGTTGCAATGATGTTATAATATTAGTATGTTGTACTTAGAGTAGTGGACTTGTAACTAATTAGTTAAATTAGTTAGAATAGCTAGTTAGCTTTGTGTTGTACTTATTTAATTAGCTAAAGTAGTTAGTTAATTTATGGTGTTGTAATAATTAGCTAGTGTAGTTAATTTACTTCATTTGGTTTGTAATAGATTAGTTAATTCGTAGTAATTAGCTAGGGTATTTATTCGGACTATCTTGTGCGAGGACCAATATGTAATATTTGTGTATGTTTTCCAACCCCACGTCTTTCTCCCTTTTATTTATCTTCTTATAATGGATAGAATAGAACATCATGTTTCATTTAGCATATTCCATGATTTGCATCCACTTGTCTTGCATGAATCGAGGCTCAGTTCATCATTCTAACAAGCATTGTTGTTTATTACTTCGTTGAATATGTGTTTAAACCGCATGCTTTCAAATTGATTCGCATGTCATAATTAGCCTATTAATTGCATTATTGCATGTGTTGCATTAGTCATGTTGCATTAGTTAGGGGCATACATGTTTTCTAACTCTTTTGTTTCTTTTGGCTTACCTTGGAGTACGAGGTGAGCATTTTTGTGCTTTGGCATATTGCATGCGTATGATTGTTGCCATGTCTAGCATGATTACCATGAGGCTAAGTACTTAAATGCTATACTTGTTTGAATGCCTGTAGATGAAGACTAATTGCTTGAATTGGGATGATTTAATCAAATGTGCACATGATATCGCTTTTTCAAGTGATATATCTTCAAAAACAATTTTCAAACAAACATGAAATCAAAGTGTTCTAATTTTTACAAATTAGTCTATACCTGTGTGCAACACATAGTAAATTAGCCTAATAATTGGAACAAGAGTATATAATGTAAATAAGAATCACATCATGATTAGTAGAGGCCGATCTTTGATTGGGCTAGTGGGGTGCTCAATTCATGACCTTCCCCTCTCGTACCTAAGTTCCGGAGCCGAGACAATCTTGGTGATGACGGACACGTGGCCTTTGGCACGAGTCATAGGTTTCCTAAATTTCCCAAAAACATTTAGGTGGCGACTCTATATCTTGTAACGCCGACCATTTTTGGTATTTTGATTCAAAATCGATTTTCCAAAAGAATTGTCGGATTTGGACTCATTTGTGTTTATCTATTGCACATTGCACTTGTGAAATTAGATTCAGAATCACGAGAGTTTGAACTATAGGGCTATCATATCTGAAAGGAGCATGAAAAAGCCGAGTTAGAGATATGCACCCATAAATGTTTACATACTAAATTATGTTGGAGAAATTACTCATAAGTCCCATATGGGAAAATGTTACTCCATCTAGTCCTGAGTGTTTTTTTATAAACCATTTAGTCCTTTTTTTACATTACAACATCATCATCAAAACAATATCAAACATCATCATCAAAACAACATCAAACCTCACAACATCATCATCAAACAACATCAAACATCATCATCAAAACAATATTAAGATTATTCATTTTTCTTCGTCCAAACATTAACCTAATTTTTTTCCTCTTTTTAAAATTTTTATAAAATAAAAATACATTCCTTTCCGTGTTAATATTTTCGATCTTTATCAGAAACTCCTTATCTGTCTCCTTCTCTCATCAATCGCATATACTTCACCATTCTTGCAAACAATCATACTTCAAGAGAAGAAGGGAGAGAAGTGGGGCAGAGACCAATGGAGAGGAAGAGAGAGAAGAGGACTTGGAATCAAAGGAGAAGATCTGGAGTTGCGACGGCTGATCCCGATGCTGCCTCGCCTTCCCCACCACAGCCAGATGCGCGTTTTCCGAGCACCGGATCCACGATACGCACGCTACTGGCCCCTCCCTCCTCTACCTGCTCTCCATCTTCCTATCCTCTCTACACTGATTCATGTATCTAGACAGAGAGAGAGAGAGAGAGAGAGAGAGAGAGAGAGAGTTGTTGGAGACGAAACAGAAGTAGCGGAATGTGTTTGATTTGGAGTTCAAGTCGTAGTTTAAAACTGAGGGGACAGAAGCCAATGCTTTTTTCTTTTTTCTATTTATCCATTTTAGTGGTTCGAACATTAGATTCATACCGGAAAGACACCAACACAGATCTTGGAGATCAGTGAACAGAACCCAATAAGTTTCGATTTTTTCCTCATTTGTAGATTCATGGATGTAGATATATAGGTATAGAGAGATGTGTATGTGATTGAATTTGGGGGATTCTGGAGAGGTTGAAGAGTTTGCACTTGCAGAGGGAGAACATCACAGATCCGACATTCAAGAACATCACTGTGTTGAAGAACATCACAGATCCGATAATCTGATGTTTGAAATCTGATTTCAAACATTGTAATTTTTCACGTTATTGTAATTTTTTATGTTTGAAATCTGATGTTTGATATCTAATTTTTGATGTTTGAAATCTAATTTTTCACGATGTTTGTTCATGATGTTCTGACGTTGATGTTCATGATGGTAAACATTAGATTATTGAAATTTGATGTTTCATTCTATAATTTCAAACATTATTGAAATCTGATTAACATTAGATGTTTGAAATCTAATGTTTGAAACATTATTGTAATTTTCAACGATGTTTGAAATCTAATGTTTGATATTGGATGAATAATGTTTGATGTTTGAAAAGAAGAGAAATCTAAAAAATACCTATAGTAAGCTTCTTGGGAAATAGGACCTATTAGTCCAACAAAAAACTTTCGGGACTAAATGGGTTAACATTTCTAAATTTGGGATTATTAGTGCTTTGCCCAATTATGTTTTGATACATATATAGTATGTGCATATATACATAAAAATAAACATGGTACAACTTTTGATGTGACAATTTACTTATTTATTTTATATCATAATGTATCCAGCTCTCTCTCTTTCTCAATTTGTGGTGGGAAATTTCAAATTGCAATAGTGAATTTTTTTTGAAAACCAAATATATATCCATTTTTAAAACATAGTTTTCAAATCACTTTTTGTAAAAATAACTCAAAAAAAAAAAGAAACCTAACACGGTGAATATTTTTTAGGAAATTGTTCTTAAAGTTCCTGATATTAAAATTTTATAAGATAAAAGACATATAGTATTTTCATAATATTTAAGGTCCCTCAAAATTATCACTGAGAAAATTTAACTTAGAGAAATTTCAAAATTTCTCTGTGATCATACCAGAGAAATTTTGAAATTTTCTCTGTGAAAATTGAAATTTCTCTAAGTCAAATTTTCTCTATGAAAATGTTGAGAGACCTTAACTAACAAAAAAAAATATTTTGAACCTCTCATACTACACAAAGTTAGAGAGGGATGTTTTATTAATTTTTTTCTTATTTTTTTATTAAAAAAATGTTTTAAATAGTCTTAAAAATCGTTGTTAGTGTTGAAAAAATTTATAGAAAGTATTTTGAAGTGAAAAACAAATGGGAAACAAAATATATTATGATACCACTTGGGTGCGTTTGTTTGGACGAACTGGATAAGGGGGATTGTAATCCATCGGACTATTAGTCCTGGGATACATTATGCCGGGACTATTTGGTTGGACTAAATTTGTATCCTATGTTTGTTTAGTCATGGGATTAGAGGTCTGGATTGGACTATTCTATTGAATCCCATGTTTGTTTGGGATATTATGGAGAAAGAAAAATGTTCAAAAGACTATTTTATCCTTGTAATTTATAATTTTTATTTAATATATAATTTTAAATTTGTAATCTATAATTTATAATTTAACAACACTAAAAAAATTTAATTTATAAGGCCATAATTTTTAATTTATTATTTTCAATTAAATTAAATTTATAATTTATAATTTATATTTTTTATTTAATATATAATTTTAAATTAACGACAATAAAAAAATAATTTTATTTAATATATAAATTAAATTTTCAACAACACTAAAAAAATTTAATTTATAAGGCCATAATTTATAATTTATTATTTTTAAATAAATTTAATTTATAATTTATATTTTTTATTTAATATATAATTTTAAATTAACAACACAAAAAATAATTTTATTTAATATGTAAATTTAATTTTTTAACAACACTAAAAAAATTTAATTTATAAGGCCATAATTTTTAATTTATTATTTTAATTAAATTTAATTTATAATTTATAATTTAAATTTTTTATTTAATATATAATTTTAAATTAACAACACTAAAAAAATAATTTATAAATGTTCAAAAGACTATTTTACCATTTTCTAATTGTTTACTAAGTAATAACATGGAGGGTAAAATGGACATTTCACAAAATAATCCCATGGGATACCAATCCCATGGTTTCTATCCCACACCCCCCCATGGGATAGAATAGTCCCATATTTGTGGGACTAATAGTCTGGAGCAAAATTTTTCAAACAAACAATGGACTATTAGTCCGGTAGGACTAATAGTCCAATCCCACACCCTTATCCCTCAAAACAAATAAATTTTGATAAAATTAAAAAGAAAAATGCCAAGGGTATGATTTTGGCTTGTTTTGGATACACAAAAAAATAAGTAATTTATTGATTTATTGTCTTATTTTGGTTATATTACCTCTTTTTTTTTTTTTTCATGTAATAAGTCGAAAACTCAAAAAAATAAGTTATATTCAAAACAAATCAATAAATTGTCCAAATCTTTAGCTAAAGAAAATGCTTTTAGGCTAGATTAGAGAATTTAAAAAGAGACACTACGCCAAAACAGGGCATTAACGGCGATTTTTTTAACGGCGGTAACGAAAACCGTCGTTAAAGGTACTATTAACGGCGGTAACGAAAACCGTCGTTAAAGGTATCATTAACGGCGGTTTTGTTACCGCCGTTAAAAAAACCGCCACTAAAGCCCACTTTTAACGGCGGTAACAAAACCGCCGCTAATGCCCAATCATTACCGCCGTTAATGACGGCGGTCTTTGCCGGCGAAACTCCGGCGAAACTCCGGCGTGCTCCGGCGAAACTCCGGTGAGCTCCGGCGAAACCATCTACAATAAAGTAAAAGTAATGTTTAAATATTTATTTAGGGAACATATTTCATGAAAAGTGGCTATGGTAGAGTTGTTAGTGTGGGTGGATGAGAGGTTGAGGGTTCAAGACTTGGGAAGTGCAAGAAGAAAGAATTATTTTTTGAAAAATTTGAACCTATTTACGGCGGTAAAAAATCGCCGTTTTTGGTCCTATGTTACCGCCGTTCTTGGTCGACTTTTAACGACGGTAATTTACCTTTTTACGACGGTTGTACTTTTTCCGACACGCGCATAAACGGCGGTAACAAAACCGCCGTTAAAGGCTTTAACGACGGTAAAAAACCGCCGCTAAAACCCAATTTTGACATAGTGAGATTTAAAGAAATATATATATTTAAGAAACTATATATAATATCAATATATTTTATTCACATTTTATTTATTTATTTATTTATTTTTTCCTCGTCAAATCCATCAACCCATAAGTAATATGTCACCGTATTACCTCGCAATAGCTAGCAGTATCCCCGCAGCCGACCGAAACAACATGATTGATACATACAATTTATTTTTTTTTTTCACTTCTCGTTTTGTCCTGGCAGAAAATCAGGACATGTATTAGGTTTTGCTTGACAAGACAGTTTAGATTAATTTAATTAATAAAAAGGTAAATAAATTAAAAAATTAATAAAATAAAATATTATATTTAAATTATAATTATTTTATTTTTTTCACAAAAAATTAGGAAAAAAAATCAATAAAACTTTTTTAATCAAGTTAAAGTAATCAAAAAAATAAAAAATTAAATAAAAAAATCTTTCCAAACGAAAGATTTTTCTTTACACAAAATTGAAGTTGTACTAATCTTTTTACATGAGTGACAACGCCTATCAGTTCGCGTGACTTTTGGTTTCAGAGTTGAATTTTTCGTCTTTTATTTTTTAATTCAAAAATTGCTTTGCAAACCAAACGTGAATGTTGGGCTGTCATTATGGACCCACCATCCCAATTAGAGTTTGCATGAGAGGTTTATTCCGATGATGTCCACTTCTTCCAATTCTTTATTTATTTATTATTATTTTTTTTTTAGTGATATGATTTTTTTTTTTTTGGCAACTCCGACTTTCAATGGTGACTATTCTAAAAGAAGATAGTGGTGGAGTTAAGCAGAGGCGGCAACAACAGCGACGATAATAACGACGGGACTGAGCTGTTTTTAGATGTAGATCTTGTTTCTAAACTATATTGTGGAGGGGTAAAATATATTGGCCCAAACTCGAAACAATTAGGCAAAGTAGCCCAAAAGAAAAGGTAGGCCCAGATAAATCCTCTAAGAAGCCCATTAGAAATAGCTGGCGGTAAATTAACATGTGATAAAAGCATGAGGAGCAATGAAGTGTAAAGATCTCTTTCTACAAGGAAGATTCGCAAAATGTAAGAGAAACGTTAGATTCATTTTCATCCAACGATAGGAACATCAAAGTAGAAAATACGGGAGCATAGATCAAGCCTACTAGATGGCAAAACCGTCCATCAACTTGCTATGACAAACATAGCGCTTGGCAAGTTAGCCACTGGCATCTAACAAAATCCAAGTTGTTCATAAGGGGATGATTCAATGATCAAAGGTAAAGGCAACTTGGCCACTTGTCTGACCAAAGCTTGATGCAAGCAGAACCCTTAGATCAAATATTGATCCAATTGATGGGACTCAAGTTTAAAAAAAAACTATCAAAGGCGAAGCAGGTGAAGCAAAGAGAACAAACCAAAGGTAATCCTAGAATCCTCTTTTAAATACAAATATTTATGGCTAAACAGTATTCTGATTTAACCGTCGGAGGGTCATCTTGACCAACCCTGGTTGGGGGTGATCACTGACGTTTTGGTTTCCCTTGATAGAATAAAGAAACGAACACGTCATCTCATTTTTTCCAGTGGAGAAGAATTATACATTCCACAATTGGCACCGTTTGTGAGAATGAGGAGAAGATAAGTGTCCATCCCTCTCTAAAAGAGATACCAGTTGATCACCAGAATACCTTGGTCGGCAATATGCTCGGCTATAATTTTGGCCATGACTCAGAAATTGCAATAGTAGATTCAAGGAGAGTAACTCCCCCACCAGATGACGATGACCAGCAAACTCAGCTTGTAGATCGGCTTGTAGCTCAAGTCGAGGCCCTCAAGGAAGAGTTATGAATACCTTAGAGGAGACTAGAAGGCCACCAGCTAAACTGCCAGTAGTCATCGCAGTCAAACACAAAAAAAAGTGTCAAGTCACCAAACAAGATGACTTGCCAGAGCACTAGAAGAGCAACCTATGAATCTGGCTTGACCCACATATAGGAGGGAACCCCAAGCTAGTTCGAAAAAAGTTTTTTACAGAAGAAATAGCCTCTAAGTTCTCCCAAGCAACTGAGAGCGCTAATCCGCCGAAGAGATTTACTCCTCCAAAATTCAACCCATACAATGTCAAAGGAGATCTAACCAGTCATTTCTAGCACTACACGCAGGCTATAACCTTGTGGAGAAACAATGGACTGATCATGTATAGAATGTTCTCCTTAAGCCTGGGAGAGATAGCCCTTCAATGGTATTACAAGTTGGAAGCCAAATTGATCAACGATTGGAAGCAACTTCAACAGGCGTTCATTTCACATTTTATTACCAATAGTCGACCACCAAAGAAGGTGGACATGCTCCTTACCATGAAGAAAGAGAAAACAGAGAGTCTGTGAGATTACGCTAGCAGATATTGGATAGCTTACAATAAGATCAACAACTACAACAAACAATTAGTGGTTGCCTTCTTTAAGCTAGGCTTGCAGCTGACCAACAAGCTTTGTCAATCCTTGATTAAAAAGCTTCCCATTGATGTGGGCAATTTAATGAGTCGAGTAGAGCATCATTGTAAGATCGAAGACGATCTACAATGGTCTGAAGAACAAAAGCCAGCACAGCTCCTGCCGAAAACTCCACAGAAAGAAGGAAGGCTTCTGATCCTAAAAGAAAAGACTAGTAGGTCTCACTGAACACCAATTTAACGTAAATCTTAAAATGAAAGATTTCGTTGATCGACATTTAGCTTTCTGCATAGGCTCGTTCCTGAAGACTGCGGCAAGTTGAGGCATCTTTTCTTTCTAGAATGATGAGGAGAACTACTTTAATGGTTAAGGGTCCTGCCTTATCAAGCAAGTCGAATACGATTGCTGAATAGCTTAAGCCACGAAATGAAGCCATCAGAGTAGTTGTTACCACCTTTACAAAGCCGATATACCAAATATTGATGAATATCCAGAATAAACCCTATTTTTTATGGCCCCCAAAGATGATTGGGGAGCCATTTCTTTGAAATCGAAGGCAGTGTTCTTACCACAAGGATTACAGATACCTCACCGAAGATTGCAAGCATTGAAGTAATTCCCGGAAGAGTTGGTATAAAGTGGGCATTTATGAACGTATATTGATCATTCTGCAAATCACAAGAGGAAATATGGAGAAAAAGATGAGAGCACCCAGCCATCAGTAACCATCAATATGATATGCCCAATCCTTTTGAAGAAATAGATAAACCAGGTTAGAAGTGTGAAGCCCCAAAATCTAGCTAAGGTTGCAGTCAAGGGAACATTACCAATGGGGCCTTTGGTCAATAATCAGGTAAGATCCTAGGAAGGTCAGAGCAGTCAATATGGCCTCCCTTCAAAGACCAACCACCTTAGATACCAAAGCTACCTTTTTGACAAATTTTAACTAGATATTAACACAAGGTCCACATAAGTGACGTGGAAAAGGGTGCAGGTTCACAAAAATATATGTTTATAGTATAGCAGAGCAATAGTAATTACAAAGTTTTAAAATAGTTACAAAATAAGATCCACTAACAATACATTTCAAAAGAGTAAGATAATATAGAGGAAAATAACCCTAATGTCGTTTAGGACAACCAGTAGTCTTCAAATGTCGCTAGTTTTTCGTTGTCCTAATGGGTTTCTTCGATACTTGACATGAAACTCCATGAGCTTGAAATGCTCAGTAAACACACACACACCCCACCCCATTTTCTAATCCAATACACATTCACATGTATAACAAACATTTAAGCATGAAGGTCAAGTGACAGGTAGAGAGTTACAAGATTAGAATTTAGCAACTAGAAATCTCCCAAAGAGATTTCATCCTCCCAACCTCAAGAGTTGAACTCAGAATATTCGGTATGCTCCATTTTTTGCTCCTTTGTAGACCTCACCCCAGATGCTCACCACGGTTACTGTAGACGCGCCCACGTGGGCCTCAGCGCTACAGTTTGGACTCAAATTGTCACGATTCTTAATCTAAACCAAAGAGTCCAAATCCGGCAAATCGTTTTGGAAAACAGATTTTTGTAAAGAAGTGCCAAACATGGACTACTTTGCTAGATACAGAGTCGCCACCTAAATATTTTTTATGGGGGAATTTAGGAAACCCTGACTCGTTTGCCTAAGGCCACGTGTCCGTCATCACCAAAGTTGCCTCGGCTCGGGAACTTGGGTACGATTGGGGAAGGTCAGCTATGAGCACCCCCGCTCGCCCGATCAAAGATCGGCCTCTACTAACCATGATATCTTGTTTTGAAAACGTTATGTGCTCTTATTCCGGTTATTAGCCTAGATTTACTATGTGGTGCGCACAACACAAAAGTATAGACTAGATCGCCTAATTTGGAACAAAGCAATGCATATCCGCCTGTTTGAAAGATGGTTTGAAATTTGCTACTCGCGAGTAGGCTAAAACATGGATTTCAACGAGTTGTTCCAACTCAAACAATCCAACCTTCACCCACAGGCATTCAGGCAGTTTATATCACATAAGCATATAGCCACATGGTAAGCATGCTGTCATGTTAACATTCACACTCATGCAAGATGCTAAAGCATAAAAAGCTTACCGAGTACTCCGAGTCAAAACAAAGAACTTGCTAGCAATCAATGTATGATCCAAGTCCATGTTAAGTGGCTAATGCATCGCATACAGAATGTCACTAGAATAGGCTCCGCTAATCCTAGGATGACATGTGGAATGCAACAAATAGCACGTATTCAAGTTAGATTTGAAATACTATACAGTTAGCATGATGCGCCGAGCCCGGTGCATGCAAGACAAATGAATGAATGCACGCATGCATAGCATAAGGTATGCTAATTTAAATATGCCCTAATACTAACCATCAAAAGCAGGTAAGTAAAAGGGAGAAAGAAGTGGGGGTTGGAAGACATGCACACACGCACCCACACTTATTACAAATTCGCCCTCGCTCGGAGGGACCAAAAGAATATACAAATTAATTAACCTACAAGCTAATTAAATAGTTACAGACCATCTAATTAATTAACAAATCAATTAAACTAAGGAAAGCATTAAAAGGCCTCGGGAAGAGGGATGCACGCATGCTCGGATTGGCTTCACCCGGGAATCCAATGCCATGCACAAGCTGCCTCTGTTTACCCTGCTCTGCTCCTCTGAAAATGGCACAATTCCCAAAGAACACTCTATGAACACTGTGGAACACCACCGGCCAAGGGGGAACACCACCGGCCAAAGGTAAGTGGCCATCAACCACAAATGAAGCCATCGGCTAAAAATGGATGGCCAGTCGGCAGTAGAGATGGTCGACCGACCATGTATGCTTGTAGAAACCTGTTTTGACAGCAGCAGAGGGCAAAACAAGGCATGACAATGCATTTCAAGCAAATGTGTGCACCAACACACCCCTTTTCATGTTTATCACTCAAAGGAGGATGGTACTCGATTCTCGGACCACCAATCGCGCATTTCAATGCGTGATGGCCCAAGAGACCAAGTTGTGCATTTTCATGTCAAATGAAATGTAAACCGAATAAGCACATAAAGCCTAACCTCTATCACTTGATCAAGAGGCATGGCATGCATGCCAAATGCAACCCAAGCATGCTAGCTAGATGTGCAACATGAGCATGCAAGTAAGCAACGTGCACTAGGCACTCAACCTAAGCAAACAAGCATGTAAGGCATGGACCACTATGCTAATGACCAATCATGCAAGATGTAATCTAAACAAGCAAGCATGTAAGGCATGCAACATGTTAAGCAACTTAATCAAGGGAGATTGCATACCAAATGCAACATGATTCAAGCATGCAACACGTGCGATAGTCCAAGTATGCAGCAACACACAAGGTGAGCATGCAACAATATGCAAAGGAGGGGCTTAAACTAATTTGGGCAGCTCTCAAATGAGCCCAAAACAGTGGCCAACATGCTCAAGAATGAAGGCTAATGTGCATACAAACATGCATGCATACAAGGTCCAACACTAAGGCACCAAAGAGCAACTTTTAGGCACACTTAAAAGAGGACAAACATGGACTAATGGCATGCATATTAGGCTCTGAAAATCATGCTATAAGAGGTTCCAAACCAGCTAAGCAAAGCAAGCATATCATGCAACCAAGCCTAAAGCCTAAGGCTCACCAAAGAGGCATTGAACTACACTTAACAAGACCAAACATGGCATGATTTAAACAACTAAAATCAGAGTTTTAGCATGTCAAAATGAACCTCAAAACCCACTTAGATGGCATCTAAATGACTTACACATGGAAGCATACACAAATGTCCAAACATGGAGCATAGGACAACACCCTTTTAAAGCATTAAAGGAGCATCAAATGCAAGCATACAAGCATACCATGGGGACTGAAATGGCATGGCAAGTGGTTCCAAACCACTGAAACAAGGCAAGGATGGCATGCTAGAAGGGTCCATGCTCAAGACATACAAGAGAGGTTGCATGGTAGCTACACAAAGCAAGCCATGGATGGCCCAAATAGCCAAAAACAGACCTTTAGCATGCTAAAACATGCACAAAAGCTTCACAAAGCTTGGCCAAAATCATGCTAGAACAAGGGTCAAAGCCTAAAGCATGTTAAGGCAAAATATGGCATTACAAGACAAGTATGCAAGGTATGCATGGTGTGTCTAAACCAAGTAAAAATAGTGCTATACCATGACAAAATAAGTACAAATAACACTTAAGGCATGGCCAACATGAACTTAAAAATGATGCTCACACATGAGGCAAAAATGACACATTTTGAAGACAACAAGGAGAGGGGATGGCCCTCTCCTTCTTAGGACCTTAAACCACCATCCCCACCACTGAAATCTCTCAAGATTTCAATGGTGAGGAGGCCCAAACAAGGTGGTCCCGGAGCTCACCAAAATAGCACAAAAATGGGGCCAAACAAGGCCTAAGAGGGGTCAAACAACCCCAAACAACAAAACAATCTTAAACAACTATTTTAAGCAAGTAAAAACAAGACTTTTATTAGTTATACATAAAGTCTAAAAACATATGCAAGGTAGATTAAAAGACTATGCAAAAATGGGGTATTTAAAGGTAAAGTTCTTACCCTTGAAGACCTCCTTCAAGAACAATGCTCCAGCAGCTTCTTCAAGCTTGAATCAACTCAAGAAGTCAAAGAACAACCCTCTAATGCCTCAGCAACAAAGGGAAGGTGTAATGGTAGGTGTTTATGCACAAAAGTAAGGCTAAACACACCTAAACACACACAAATACAAAGGGAGAGGGAGATATAGAGATAGATAGATACAAGACTCAAACCCTAATCTCAAAACCCCCTGGAAAAATTTTGTAACCCTGAGGAGGGAGGAGAGGCCCTCCCTTTATAGAGGATCACTCTTGCAAAGCTTACAAAACAAGCTAAGCAAGAGTGAAATCCCTCCATACACGTGTATGGAGGGGGGGCAAAGTGTATGCCAGCTAGCACAGCTGGCATCAAAATATCTGCAAAAGCAGATGCACAGTGGTCGGCCAACCAAAAATGCCAAAATGGCCAAAACAATGGTCGGCCGGCCACAAAGAGTGCCGGCCGGCCAAACATTTGGCCGATGGCAACAAAATAGTGGCCGGTGGCCTCAAGCCATGGCCGGTGAGGTGTGGGGATGGCCAACAAGCCATTCTCTGCCCCTCAAAAGCAAAACACAAGTGTTTGGTGCAAAACCAGACACAAAACAGTTGAGTCGAGAGATCCTGAGGCAAGGCGCGTGGCCGAGACCTCCGGGAACTCAAGACGAACACAAACATAGATGATCACCGAGTGTTCAAATGATGACGTCCAAGTCTTGGGGACGGTCAAAAATGGGGTGTCTACAGTTGCCCCTCTTTGACAGAACTCGAAAGTCATAACAATGACGGGAGTGAATGTCAAAGCCCAGAGACAACCCATTTTTGACAAGGCCGAAGACTTAGACAAAGCATGCAAGACAATAAAGATATGTGCCCGAAGGCGGGGGCAAAATGCAACTGACAATGCAAGAAGTCGAACATAACTTATGATCATGCGAAGAAAGCTGTAACGAAGCATAACAATGCAACAGTTTTAAGCTAGCACAAACCAAACTACACTACAATGCAGAGAGGGTGTAAGAGAATTATTCAATTCTCGATACGCTTGACGCAAAGAATACAATACCTGTGCGGCTCGTCTGGTTGCACCAGCTTCAAATGAACCGTACATACAATATCGTGCCTGTAAAAGAGAGAAACTTAACATGTACAATGTTGTTAGCAACATGCATAACGATGCAATCGAAAGCTGCGTGACAACGCATGTGTAGGAGTGCATGACAATGCAACCTATGTATTGACAACGCAGAACAATGCGGAATGGATGCAAAATGATATGCAACGTTTACAAATCTACGTATAAATAATGCAAATGATATGCAATGCAATTGAATCATGATCAAATCATGAGCGGTTCAAAAACCACACAAATGTCATAAAGATGATGGAGATGCAAAGTCCGTCTACCATAGAAAAGGTGTCGCAACCCTCAAACCACAATACCAGCAGTGGAATAGGCGCGTACACATGCAGAACAATGAGTGATGTAGACGGAACACAAGAACAAGTAATTGGGTGGAATCACATAAGTGGGGAAATGACCCGCTAACGAAAGAACACGATCCTAAATGCTGGATGCAAAATACATTACACTACAATGCAGTATATACAGTGGATAAGGCCTACGGCCAAACCGTATCTTGCCTAGGAAAGGCATGGACACAAACAAGCCATGTTTAACACAGGAACGGTGCCGTCACCCTCAAACCACAATACCAGCAGTGGAATAGGCGCGTACACATAATATCATAACTGTGCTTCAACGTGAAAAGTATGGGCACATACCAGACCAAGCTCAACATGGAAAGGCGCAAGCCATTGATGAATGATGCAATGAATGCATGCAATACTAAACTATGTACAATACAATACAATGCATGCATGGCAATGTGCGCTATATAAAATGAATGCATGACATATGAGCTATTTACAATGAATGCATGACATATGCAAAGTAAGGAAGAATGCACTACAATGCATGTAAGGAAAGATGCATGACAATGCCAGCTATGCACAATGCGACATTTACAAGCTAAAATGCAATAGATGCAGTGGATAAGGCCTGCGACCAAAACCGTGTCTTGCCTGGGAAAGGCACGGACACATACAAACCGCGTCTAACACAGAAACGGTGCTGTCACCCTCAAACCACAATACTAGCAGTGGAATAGGCGCGTACACATAATATCATAACTGTGCTTCGACGTGAGAAATATGGGCACATGCCAAACCAAGCTCAACATGGAAAGGCGCAAGCCATTGATGGGGGTGATGCAGTGAATGCATGCAAGCTACAATGCAATGAATAGCTAAAATGCAATGTAATAGTTAGATGATGCAGTAGTTAGGAAGTAAAGGTACCTTACAGGGGCACTTGGCAATGACCTACCTCAGCAATGTCCTACCTCATGCTGATGTGGGAATCTTTCGATTCTTCTTGGTTGAACGACAGGTACTACTTTTCTCCCTGACTATGGTCGCAGCTTTCCCTATTCTCCAACAGGGTGACAGACTAGGTTGGATCAGTATCCAGAATTGAGGCACATACAAATGCTATCTCAATCTGTGGGGCTGCCATACAGATTTCAAGCTGAGGATATACCCCTGGGTATTTAAACCAGACTTTAGTCTTGAAAATCCTGAACCTTTGCGTTCTAGGCATAAGCCATTCGAACTCTAGTTTCCACCGTCTCAGTTGGTCTCCTAGGAACTCATTACAAACACAGGCAGGTGGCTATACCAAACCACTGGAAGTCGTTCGGGCACGACAAACACCAAAGGAATTGCACCTTTAGAGAATTTAAGGTCTCCTAGACCAGAGAGTGCACAAGACAGTGCAAGTGGAAATGCAGGATTTAAGGTCTCCTAGACCAGAGGATTTAAGGTCTCCCAGACCAAGTGAGTGCACAAAACAGTGCGAGCTAAAGGTGAATGCAAAGGGGAAAATACTCCAACCATGCTGGAATCATGAGAGGAGGAAAAACAAACAATCAGGTGCGCATACGACGCAACCTAAGTCAAATTCCAAACACGCTGAAATCGTGTGAGGAAGGGGACGCTCAAATCATGCTGAAATCGTGAAAGGAGGTCCAAGACAAACCGCCCAGGTGTGTACCAAACACAAACTGAGATGAATTCCAAACACGCTGAAATCGTGTGAGGAAAGGGATACTCAAACCACGCTGAAATCGTGAGAGGAGGTCCAACAATCCGCCCAGCGCGTCTACAACGCGACTTGGGATAAATTCCAAACACGCTGAAATCACGTAAGGAACGGGACACTCAAACCACGCTGAAATCGTGAGAGGAGGTCCAACAATCCGCCCAGCGCGTCTACAACGCAACTTGGGATAAATTCTAAACACGCTGAAATTGCGTAAGGAACGGGACACTCAAACCACGCTGAAATCGTGATAGGAGGTCCAACAATCCGCCCAGCGCGTCTACAACACGACTTGGGATAAATTCCAAACACGCTGAAATTGCGTAAGGAACGGGACACTCAAACCACGCTGAAATCGTGAGAGGAGGTCCAACAATCCGCCCAGCGCGTCTACAACGCAACTTGGGATAAATTCTAAACACGCTGAAATTGCGTAAGGAACGGGACACTCAAACCACGCTGAAATCGTGATAGGAGGTCCAACAATCCGCCCAGCGCGTCTACAACACGACTTGGGATAAATTCCAAACACGCTGAAATTGCGTAAGGAACGGGACACTCAAACCACGCTGAAATCGTGAGAGGAGGTCCAACAATCCGCCCAGTGCATCTACAACGCGACTTGGGATAAATTCCAAACACGCTGAAATCGCGTAAGGAACAGGACACTCAAACCACGCTGAAATCGTGAGAGGAGGTCCAACAATCCGCCCAGCGCGTCTACAACGCAACTTGGGATAAATTCCAAACACGCTGAAATTGCATAAGGAACAGGACACTCAAACCACGCTGAAATCGTGAGAGGAGGTCCAACAATCCGCCCAGCGCGTCTACAACGCAACTTGGGATAAATTCCAAACACGCTGAAATCACGTAAGGAACGGGACACTCAAACTACGCTGAAATCGTGAGAAGAGGTCCAACAATCCGCCCAGCGCGTCTACAACGCGACTTGGGATAAATTCCAAACACGCTGAAATCGCGTAAGAAAAGGGACACTCAAACCACGCTGAAATTGTGAGAGGAGGTCCAACAAACTATCAGGTGAGTGCCTGGCACAACCTGAGAAAGTCTCGGAGGACAACGATCCCAAACGCTGCTCAGCGTAAAAGGATAAACGATAGAAGATAACACAAAATGCAAATAAATGCCAGTAAGGTGTGCATGACAATACAAGTGGAAGAGTGCATAACAATGCGGGTGGAAGGGTGCATAATCTTTGAAGTAGACTTGATCTTGCGCTTGAGGTAGAGGCACACTCATACTTCGGAGCATTGACAAGGCTTGACAAGGTACATCCGGAATACAATCACGGAATTTTCTGAAGCTGAAGCACACTCAGATGCTTCGATTTTCGCTCTTTTTTCTTTTGCTTTGTAGTCCGGAACCAATATAGCTTCAGATAGGTCCTGATTCTACTATTCTCACATGACCTGGGTTGAACCCTGCAGTTTATGAAAGAACCAAACATGTTTTGCACAAATGTGGAGAATGGCATAGCACTCTGAGCACAAAACGATTTTATTGTGGAATTTTAGATTGAGAAGTGAGTTCTTAGCTGGGTATTGAGCCTACGACTGACCATAGCAAAAATGACTCAACAACTGAAAACAAAAGGTAAACAACCTAAACACATCTACTGACACTCAAAATGACTCAAGACAAGAATCGAGACAAACAAAACAAAAGAGACGACACTCAGATGTATTACGAAGACGACAGACCTCTCAGATCACGAGGAGCCAGTTTCTACAAGTATTGTTTCCCACCCTTTCTCATTTGTGATTCTCACATCACTCGGCCCTCAGGCTCTATTTTTCTCTCAAAACCTTTTTCTTACTTTTTCTCTCAACGTACACCTCTCTATTCTTCAGTCTCTCATTTTATATCCCTTCCCTGGGTGATTGATGGATAAACAAGAGGTTACGGGCTGTTGCCCAAAATTATTAGCTCACGGCTATTTCCTCCGATGGCGTTTAGTCGATGCCTTGGAGTGGAGTAACTTGATCCATTCCAATTCGTGCTTTGCATTCGTCTTGTTACCTCGTTGCTTAGAGGATGTTGAGAGCTTTCAGCCTTTTGTTGTTAACCTCAGTTGTGCCCTTTTGTTGGCAGGTAGAGTGCCCTTCTGGCAAGTATGTTGACGACGGGGGGAAAAGACAGAACACCTGACTCAACTGCGCCCCTAGTTCATCATTTTGACCATTTTTTGTTTTCGTTTTCTACTAAAACAATTTTGACCAAAATGAGAGTTAGATTAACATGCTTGTTCAATTTTTGATTTGAAATCATGCAAGTTAGGTTATGAGCACTGAAAATTTTCCTTTTTGGGTCCAAGATATGGTCCAGTTTTGGAAAATGAAATAATTTTCGAGAAAATGGTCAACCTCAGTAAAAATTTTCAAAAACTTTTTTTGCAAACGGTCAATGCTCAACGAGCGCAGAACTTACTCTCGAGATGCACAACCTCGGATCAGAGGCAATGGAAAATTGCCCCTTGTCTAGATGGCACTGCACGGCAACGGAAAGTTGCCTCTGGTTTGAATGGCAACTCATGGCAACGGAAAGTTGCCCCTTGTCTAAATGACACCGCAGCGCATTGTAATTAGTCCTCCGAATGACGATCACAACCAAATTCTCGGATACAGAAAATGCAAGGATGATCAAAACCATTACATGGATACAATCGAATTGAAAGTGTTTGTGGCTAGACTTCTGAGTGAAGTTGCCTACGTATCCCATAGATAGGAATCAAGCCTTACGTAGTTCGGGTTAAGGTACACTCGTGTATTAACCCTCACCACGCTCTAACTTTTGCAAGGTCGCCCTTCTGGGTTTTCAACCTTGCGAGCTTTGTTTTTCTTTTCTTTTCAATTCTTTTCTTCTTCTTTTTTGTTTTTGCATTTTCATCTTTTTTTTTTGTATTCTTTTTTCTTTTTTTTTTTTGTATTTTTCTCTTGCTCTAACTTTTGTCTGGGTTGCCCTTCCAGGTTTTCGGCCCAGCGAGCCTCTCAAAGGGTAAAAGTGTAACAAGTCCATGCCAAATGGTTTTAGGGTTTTGAAGCCATCCGTGACCAGGAGAGTGGCTGTTGTATTGATTTACAGAAGGATCCATCTTCGGCTCTTCGAGTACATCAGACATTTCTGTCCCTAGTCCGAGGGGTGCTTCTGATTGAGCTTCGCAAGTTTCTTTTGGCGACATCTGGTCTTCTTGATCTGACTTTGGTGCCTCTTGGTCGAGGACTGCTTCAAATCTGGCGACGCAGGCCTTACGATGCGGTTGACTGTTGATCATTCTGAATTCAAGGTCAAGGCTTCGAAAGCAAGGGCTCAAGTCTCGAGGCTGAGAGCGATCCTAATCTGCACAATCTCAAGAGCGATTCTACACAGGTCTTCGCAGGACTGCGCAAAATATTTTATTTTTGAAAGTTTTTAAGAAAGCGACAGATCGCTCGCGCTGAAGATAGTGTGGAACCAATCTAGATCAAGCCAGGGTCCTTCCCAGTACTCACACTAACAAGCATGATTTCATTCATTAAAGGCTTAGCACACCTCTCTTTCTCTCAATTAGTCAAATTTTGCAAAACCCGAGGAATTCCTTCCTCTTCATTTTCACCGCAGTGTTCAAAAAGTTTTGAAAAACTTAGGTCAATACAATGATTTATAGGCACAAAAGAGCAGGTGAAATGCACTGCCGTTCATTCTAACTTGCTGGCACAACTAGCTCAAAGTAGCAATAAGCACGGAAACATGATAGCCGCAGCTGTTTCATTCAAAAAAAACCTTCGGTTGCAACTGGCTCCGTAGCAGAGACAGACTTAAAAGAAAACAAAAGGATAATTACAAAAACATGATATCCGAGGCAACAACCCTGGAATCACTTGACATTCTATACAATGGGACTGACTCAGTACAATAAGACAGACCCTTAAGCAAAAAGACTGACTCAAGACAATGAGACAGACTCAAAACAAAAAAAAGAAATGGCTCAACACCCAAGCCAGAGAGTACAAAAAAATAGCATCCACAAACGCTCAAAACGGTGCGTGCCAGACGCCACATCTGAAATACACCGAATGCCGCCCGCAGGTGGTCCAACTTCTGATCACATACTCGCAGTATCCTCGAAATCTAGTAACTCAGCAGTGACAGACTTTGCTGAGGTGAGTGGGAGGATGACCTCATTGTCGATCAAATCTTGCACTTCGTGACGAAGACGAAAATAGTTGTCGGTGCAATGACCGGTTTGCTGGTGGTACGCACAGTACAAGGCAGCATCATGTGTGGGAGGGAGATTCTTCGGGAGAGGCCTAGGCTCAAGGGGTTTAAGGTGCCCCCTTTCGGCAAGGATCTGGAGCGCTCTAGACAAAGGCATGTAGAGTGCGTGGAAGACTCTGCGCCCTCGGGGCAGATACTTCGAAGTTTGCTGACTTTTGCCGGACACACTGGCAAAAGGATCGGCAGGTGCCGCCTTGACTTTCTGATCCTTTCCCGGTACAGAGTTGCGATTGGAGGGAACTGTTCTGGCATGATGGGGCCTATCCCGATTTTCTGTCTGGCTGGAACTCCCCTCGGTTGGAGCGGGAAAAGCATCATCCACAGTTTTGGCCACCACTGCGAATATCTGCTGTTTATTCATCCCCCCGGCTTTCAAAGCCTCGACTGCCCACAGCAGTTGTTCAACGGGATCAGCATCTGTTCCCACTTTATTCTTATCTCTGGCCTCAGCTTGATCGAGGGTTTGGGTTGCTATATCAGAGCAAAACCCGGTTGTTGTTGCCACGTCATGGCCATAGTTTGAGGTAGCCTCAGGTTGGCTCAGCTCGATCACAATTCGCCCCAGTAGTAGGGGCTCCTGCGGTACAAAATTCCTGGTGTAGGATGTAGTTGGTGGCGAAGCCGACATTCCGTAGGCGAGATCAGCCACAGATCGCTGAAGATCACCGATCATTTCCATTAACTCGAACGTGGTGGGCTCACGAGCTTGAAATAACTGTGGTTCCCAGATCGGGAGCGCGGCAGGAAACCTGGGCGGATGCGGTACATCAACATTGGTTTCATTCTGTAAGATGATTCCTTGGTCTAATGCGGCTGTCATAACCACAATTTCCTTTGAACTTTGCGTCGTCATAAGTCCTCTTGAACTGAACGGAGATGATGGATCAGATGTCTGTCTTGCCTCAGCAAAGGAGACCACTGGCTATTATGTACTAACTCTCTGAACTGAAAGAGAAAACATGCAGCATTTCGGCCCAATAAGAATAGACACAAGCATAGCTGAATAACTGTACTCTACTACTGATCACTGTTCCCCAAAATCACTACCCTGAAAACTGAGTCTGATACCCGCAGATATAACTGATTCTCAAATTCCGGTACTGATGCCCTCAGGCCTGATACTCAGACTTGCAAACTGATATATGTATTCCCTGTAGAGGTCAACTCAAAAAGCACATAACAAGAAAGCAAGAGCCAAAACACCCCTATTTTGGGGTAGGGTTTCCCTGTCCTATTTTGTCAGGAGCTAGGGTTTCACTACACATGCAGCGGTTTCAGACAACCTAAAATCGGGTTAAGCAACCTGTCCTAGTTTGGAATGGTCACTATGGATTCCTAATATGCACTAGGTCGAATGGTCGAAAGGGTGCCCTGGTGACAACCGGGGTTTGTGTTCCCATCGTGGTAGAGCCCGTAACCAGTCAGCCTTATGGCACGCTTCTCGAAGTGAGCCTCCGGCAAACCGTTCAAGAATACCAGACGGCAAACACTGTGACTTAGGCGCACCAATGCACATGCAATGCAAAGAAACACATAAGTGAAATCAAAACAAGATATCACGAGTTCGAGTCAAGCTCTCTAAACTCCCCAGCAGAGTCGCCAGAAACTGTAGACGCGCCCGCGTGGGCCTCAATGCTACAGTTCATACTCAAATTGTCGTGGTTCTTAATCTGAACCAAAGAGTCCAAATCCGGCAAATCGTTTTGGAAAACAGATTTTTGTAAAGAAGTGCCAAACATGGACTGCTTTGCCAGATACAGAGTCGCCACCTAAATATTTTTTATGGGGAAATTTAGGAAACCCTGACTCGTTTGCCTTAGGCCACGTGTCCGTCATCACCAAAGTTGCCTCGGCTCGGGAACTTGGGTACGATTGGGGAAGGTCAGATATGAGCACCCCCGCTCGCCCGATCAAAGATCGGCCTCTACTAACCATGATATCTTGTTTTGAAAACGTTATGTGCTCTTATTCCGGTTATTAGCCTAGATTTACTATGTGGTGCACACAACACAAAAGTATAGACTAGATCGCCTAATTTGGAACAAAGCATTGCATATCCGCTCGTTTGAAAGATGGTTTGAAATTTGCTACTCGCGAGTAGGCTAAAACACGGATTTCAACGAGTTGTTCCAACTCAAACAATCCAACCTTCACCCACAGGCATTCAGGCAGTTTATATCACATAAGCATGTAGCCACATGGTATGCATGCTGTCATGTTAACATTCACACTCATGTAAGATGCTACAGCATAAAAAGATTACCGAGTACTCCGAGTCAAAACAAAGAACTTGTTAGCAATCAATGTATGATCTAAGTCCATGTTAAGTGGCTAATGCATCGCATACAGAATGTCACTAGAATAGGCTCGGCTAATCCTAGGATGACATGTGGAATGCAACAAATAGCACGTATTCAAGTTAGATTTGAAATACTATGCAGTTAGCATGATGCGCCGAGCCCGATGCATGCAAGACAAATGAATGAATGCACGCATGCATAGCATAAGGTATGCTAATTTAAATATGCCTTAATACTAATCATCAAAAGCAGGTAAGTAAAAGGGAGAAAGAAGTGGGGGTTGGAAGACATGCACACACGCACCCACACTTATTACAAATTCGCCCTCGCTCGGAGGGACCAAAAGAATATACAAATTAATTAACATACAAGCTAATTAAATAGTTACAGACCATCTAATTAATTAACAAATCAATTAAACTAAGGAAAGCATTAAAAGGCCTCGGGAAGAGGGATGCACGCGTGCTCGGATTGGCTTCGCCCGGGAATCCAATGCCATGCACAAGCTGCCTCTGTTTGCCCTGCTCTACTCCTCTGAAAATGGCACAATTCCCAAAGAACACTCTCTGAACACTGTGAAACACCACCGGCCAAGGGGGAACACCACCAGCCAAAGGTAAGTGGCCATCGACCACAAATGAAGCCATCGGCTATAAATGGATGGCCGGTCGGCAGTAGAGATGGTCGGCCGACCATGTATGCCTACAGAAACCTGTTTTGACAGCAGCAGAGGGAAAAACAAGGCATAGTAATGCATTTCAAGCAAATGTGTGCACCAACACACCCCTTTTCATGTTTATGACTCAAAGGAGGATGGTACTCGATTCTCGGACCACCAATCGTGCATTTCAATGCGTGATGGCCCAAGAGACCAAGTTGTGCATTTTCATGTCAAATGAAATGCAAACCAAATAAGCACATAAAGCCTAACTGTAGACACCCCATTTTTGACCGCCCTTAAGACTTGGGCATTACTGATGGTTTACTTGGTGGAGAAAGGTATGCAGGGCCAAGGTTTAGTTTCTTCAGCAAGGAGAGAGACAAATCTCAACTTTACACCCCATTTTGGACCAAAACTATTTTGAATGGTTTTTAGACCTTAAAACCCTCTCTTTCAAAACATTTTTTTGAAATAAAGTTCTTACGATGCTTCGACGCTCGCATTTCGGTAAATGTTGTGCTTTTCGGTAAACCGAGCAAGGACAAAGTGGAGATGAATGAAAGAGAGATGAAATCTTTGAAAAATCTTTCAAAACACTTTGTTTAGGGGTTTAGAGTTGAAGAAAAGAGGAGAAGAGAGAAGAAACCTAGTTGGGGAAGAAGTTGGGTATGAATCGCTAAGAGAGAGTCGAGTGGTCCTCGCTAAATCAAGCTTATCTATCTATGCACTTGGAGTTAAGCTATGAGTCTCCCACCGTTCGAAAGAAGACTTCCGGGGCTTAATTTTTCACTCAAGAATCTTCTAAAGCCGAGTCCGGATGGGGGAGATATGATTGGTTGAAGTTGGGCATCATCCCGGTTGGACCGAAACTGAGCAACCTTTACCAAAACAAGCATAACTTTTTGCACAGTTGGAATTTTGATGCGAGGTTGGCGCCATTGGAAAGATAACTTCCGGGGCTTCAATGTGGCCACATGGAAAACCAGCAAATCAGATGGCCGACCAGCTTTTTTTGGTCAAAAGTGGTTCAGCATGAATCTAGAAGGAGAGAAAACATCTGTGCGGCTTCACCGAAACGAGCATACCTTTTTGCACAGTTGGAATTTTAATGCAAGGTTTGCGCCATTGGGAAGATAACTTCTGGGGCTTCAATTTGGACACAAGAATGACCTGAAAAAGGGTTCACATGAAGGAGTTATGTCCGTTTGAAGTTGGACATTCAGAGCAGATTTTTTTCTTGCCACCGGCCATTGGTGGTCGGCCTTGATGGTCGGTCGGCACCTTTGGTGGTCGGCCTTGATGGTCGGTCGGCACCTTTGGTGGTCGGTCTTGATGGTCGGTCGGCACCTTTGGTGGTCGGCCTTGATGGTCGGTCGGCACCTTTGGTGGTCGGCCTTAGTGGTCGGTCAGCACCTTTGGTGGTCGGCCTTGGTGGTCGGTCGGCACCTTTGGTGGTCGGCCTTGGTGGTCGGTCGGCACCTTTGGTGGTCGGCCTTGGTGGTCGATCGGCATGGTCGGTCGACCATCAAATTTATTTATTTTTTTTTTATTAAATTTTTTTTTTCGGCTGAAGCTTCTCCAAGAAGCTTGAACCCTTTGTTTTAGCTTCTTGAGGAAGCTTGAACCTTTTGTTTTAGCTTCTTGAGGAATCTTTTGTTTTAACTTCTTGAAGAAGCTTGATCCTTTTGCTCTAGCTTCTCCAAGAAGCTTGACCCTTTTGCTTAAGCTTCTTTGAGAAGCTTTGACCCTTTCTTGTGGCTTCTCCAAGAAGCCTCACCTCTCTCCCTCTATAAAACCAACCCTTGAGCTCCATTTGCAAGGGTTAGAAAAATGAGCTGGAACATTGCATACAAATCCTCCATATCTCCTCCATCCAAGCTCCAAAACACCCTTGACCTTGCACCATTTGCACTATAACCCATAGCACAACACCTCCATCACTCATTTCAGCACCTTGAAGGACATTTGGAGAGGTTGAAGGCTCAGAAATTTGGACCAAAAGCTGCTGGAAAGTTGGTCTTCAAGGGTAAGTCTCTTTCCCCTCAAACTTGCGTTTTTTTTTTTTTGCTTCATCCTTTAGCCCCTTTTGCTAGCATTTTTGGGCTTCGACCTAAACTGTGAAGTGCCTTATTTTGAGCCCCTCTTCAACTTTTTTGAAGGGCTCTTTCCTGTTCGAGGCCATCTGTTGCCCCTTGTCTTTAATCTCTCTTTTAGGATTGTTTTTGCATGACATATTAGCCTTATTTTTGAGCTGTTTTGGACCTTGACCTAAACTGAAAAAAATCTTGTTTTGACCTGGTCTTCAAGTTTGTTTAAGGTTCCATTTCTGTTTGGAGTCATCTCCTTCTTTGCATGCCTTATTTCTCCATGCTTTGAGCCATACATGTGAGCATTTGCATTGGCCTTGTTTTGGCCTCTTAGCCACTGAAATCCAGTGGATTTTCAGTGGCTTAGGTGCATTCTTGAAGGCCAAAATCAGAGGGGGGTGACCCCCTCTCTCCTTGTCTTGTTTGGTGGTCTTTTGGGCCTTCCAAAGAGACCCCTATTTTGCATGCATTGAGGTCACTTTCCAGGCCTCATTCTGAGGGTTTTGAGGTCTGCTTTGGCTCTGTCCAAGGCCCTTTTGGTCATATTTTATGTCTACAATGCATGTGTAGAGCAATCCCATTCAAGGCCTTTCAAAGGGGCCTTTCTTTGCATGATTCCGAGACTGATTTCAGGGCTTTTTCAATGGGTTTTAGGACCCTCATATTCCATTTCCAAAGTTGATTTGGTCTTGCTAAGTGTCCATCTTGTATGCGCTTAAGAATCCCTTGCATAGCCCTCTAAAGGAGCTCATCATTTTTGCATGCATTGGCTGCATATCAGTGGTTATTTGGGCGTATTTTGGCATGTTTTATTCACTAGTTTTTGCTGGTTTGGTGAGATTCCATATGCTTCATATACATGCCATGTAAACCATGTTTGCTAGTCAAAGTTGCATGCTATTTTAGTCCATCTTGCTAGCACTTTTTGACCATGCTCTAAACTGGAAATGTGCATGTTTTGGGACTGCCTTGGCTCTGTCTTTAGAGATCAAATAATGCATACTTTGTATAGCTATAAGTCATCGCACATGCCTAGTTTTGAGTTTCGGGGCTCACCTCATGCATCGGGTGCCATATTCCCATGATTCGGGACTATTTTGTATCATATTTCAATGCTGAAATTTGCATGTTTGCATACCATATTCCATGCCTTGCCATGCTTTGGTAGAGTGGCATTAGTGCCTTAGGTTCGGTCCTCGGTTTGCGTGCATGCGTGCACGCATTTTGAGTGTCTCATCTTCATCTAATGGCTACTTATGTGAGTGTGGCTGAGGTCCACTTGTGTTGGTGTAAGTCCATTGTGCATTGTGTATGCCATTTCATTTCATAGCATTGTGTATGCTAGGTTGTATGTTAGCGCATTGTGTATGCCATGTTACCTCGTGCATCGTGTATGCCATTTCATAGCATTGTGCATGCTAGGTTGCATGTTAGGATTGCATTCATGCACGCCATGCATATTGCATTGTGTTTGGGATAGGAGTTAGCCCAAACACGGGAAACGAGGGACGTTTCGTACTTCGAGTGACGGAACGTGTCTCAATTCCCGGTCGTCGACACTCCGGATTATCCATGTTGGAGTTTAGGCCTTGTTGTGTTTTCATGTGCATTCATTCCATATTGAGTCGTGCAATTCGACTCCTCTGCCATCATGCATCGAGATGCGTGGTTGGTGGCACGAGGATCGAGGACTACACTCCCTGAAGGGTAGTCATGCATACATATGTGAAAATACTTTGCCATGCCCCTTTCTTGCTCTCTGTTACAGCAAATCAAGAGTCAGCAGCCTTCCGGAGCTTGGCACGCATCCCAAGAACAATTGCAAACAGAGGCTAATTGGGGCATCGCAATGGATTTCCGCGCAAGGCAACCCGAACATGCATCATTCATCATCCGGATCAGAGTTGAGGCAGTCCCTGGCTTGCATGCCAATTTATTGCTTTCCTAGTTAAATTTGTTAATTAATTAGGGTTTTGTACTTATTCGGACTGTATTATTCATTTGGGACTGTATATTATTTATTCGGACCCTCTGCGCAAGGGCAATGTTGTAATAAGTGTGCGTGAGTGTGATGTATGTCTTCCAACCCCACGTCTTTCTCCCTTTTATTTACCAGCTTATGATGGTTAGATTAGGGCATATTTCAATTAGCATACAGTATGATAGCATGTTTGCATTCATTCATCTGTCTTGCATGCACCAGGCTCGGCGCATCATACTAACTGCATTGTATTTCAATTTCGAGTTGAATACTTGTTAGCTGTAGCATTACATGTGCCATGTTTAGAATAGCCGAGCCTATCTTAGTTGCATTTTTGCATGTGTTGCATTAGGCATTTCTGTATAGTTAGGATCATGCATGGATTTCTAACATAGCTTCTGTTTTGGCTTGGAGTACTCGGTAAGTTTTTATGCTTTAGCGTCCTTGCATGCGTGTGAGTGACTGCCATGAATAGCATGCTTACCATGAGGCTATATGCTTATGTGATATAACTGCCTGAATGCCTGTGGGTGAAGGTTGGGTTATTTGAATTGGAACAATTCATCAAATGTGTGTTTTATGCCCACTAGATAGTGGCAAAATCATGTTTTCTAAGCCCACCCGGGGGTGGCAAATCCACGTCTTAGCCTACTTGCGGGTAGCACCATCAAACCATTTTCAAACAAACAAACATGAAATGTTTTGTTCCAATTCAGGCGACCCAGTCTATACTTGTATGCTGTGCGCATCACATAGTAATCTAGGCTAATAACCAGAATAAGAACAAATAATGTTTTCAAAAATAGATATCATGGTTAGTAGAGGCCGATCTTTGATCGGGCGAGCGGGGGTGCTCACGAAGTGACCTTCCCCAATCGTACCCAAGTTCCCGAGCCGAGGCAACTTTGGTGATGACGGACATGTGGCCTTAGGCAACGAGTCAGGGTTTCCTAAATTTCCCAAAATAAAATATTTAGGTGGCGACTCTGTATCTGGCAAAGCAGTCCATGTTTGGCACTTCTTTTCTAAAAATCTGTTTTCTCAAAACGATTTGCCGGATTTGGACTCCTTGGTTCAGATTAAGAACCGTGACATTTGAGTCCTGAACTGTAGTGAGACCAATATCGAACGGAACGGGGACTCGTTCCTCCCGGGGCGTTCGGGGACGTCTACACTAACCTCTATCACTTGATCAAGAGGCATGGCATGCATGCCAAATGCAACCTAAGCATGTTAGCTATATGTGCAACATGAGCATGCAAGTAAGCAACGTGCACTGGGCACTCAACCTAAGCAAACAAGCATGTACGACATGGACCACTATGCTAATGACCAATCATGCAAGATGTAATCTAAACAAGCAAGCAAGCATGTAAGGCATGCAACATGTTAAGCAACTTAATCAAGGGAGATTGCATACCAAATGCAACATGATTCAAGCATGCAACACGTGCGATAGTCCAAGTATGCAACAACACACAAGGTGAGCATGCAACAATATGCAAAGGAGGGGCTTAAACTAATTTGGGCAGCTCTCAAATGAGCCCAAAACAGTGGCCGACATGCTCAAGAATGAAGGCTAATGTGCATACAAATATGCATGCATACAAGGTCCAACACTAAGGCACCAAAGAGCAACTTTTAAGCACACTTAAAAGAGGACAAACATGGACTAATGGCATGCATATTAGGCTCTGAAAATCATGCTATAAGAGGTTCCAAACTAGCTAAGCAAAGCAAGCATATCGTGCAACCAAGCCTAAAGCCTAAGGCTCACCAAAGTGGCATTGAACTACACTTAGCAAGACCAAACATGGCATGATTTAAACTACTAAAATCAGAGTTTTAGCATGTCAAAATGAACCTCAAAACCCACTTAGATGGCATCTAAATGACTTACACATGGAAGCATACACAAATGTCCAAACATGGAGCATAGGACAACACCCTTTTAAAGCATTAAAGGAGCATCAAATCCAAGCATACAAGCATACCATGGGGACTGAAATGGCATGGCAAGTTGTTCCAAACCACTGAAACAAGGCAAGGATGGCATGCTAGAAGGGTCCATGCTCAAGACATACAAGAGAGGTTGCATAGTAGCTACACAAAGCAAGCCATGGATGGCCCAATTAGCCAAAAATAGACCTTTAGCATGCTAAAACATGCACAAAAGCTTCACAAAGCTTGGCCAAAATCATGCTAGAACAAGGGTCAAAGCCTAAAGCATGTTAAGGCAAAATATGGCATTACAAGACAAGTATGCAAGGCATGCATGGTGTGTCTAAACCAAGTAAAAACAGTGCTATATCATGACAAAATAAGCATAAATAACACTTAAGACATGGCCAACATGAACTTAAAAATGATGCTCACACATGAGGCAAAAATGACACATTTTGAAGACAACAAGGAGAGGGGATGGCCCTCTCCTTCTTAGGACCTTAAACCACCATCCCCACCACTGAAATCCCTCAAGATTTTAGTGGTGAGGAGGCCCAAACAAGGTGGTCCCGGAGTTCACCAAAATAACACAAAAATGGGGCCAAACAAGGCCTAAGAGGGGTCAAACAACCCCAAACAACAAAACAACCTTAAACAACTATTTTAAGCAAGTAAAAACAAGACTTTTATTAGTTATACACAAAGTCTAAAAACATATGCAAGGTAGGTTAAAAGACTATGCAAAAATGGGGTATTTAAAGGTAAAGTTCTTACCCTTGAAGACCTCCTTCAAGAACAATGCTCCAGCAGCTTCTTCAAGCTTGAATCAACTCAAGAAGTCCAAGAACAACCCTCTAATGCCTCAGCAACCAAGGGAAGGTGTAATGGTAGGTGTTTATGCACAAAAGTAAGGCTAAACACACCTAAACACACACAAATACAAAGGGAGAGGGAGATATAGAGATAGATAGATACAAGACTCAAACCCTAATCTCAAGACCCCCTGGAAAAATTTTGTAACCCCTGAGAAGGGAGGAGAGGCCCTCCATTTATAGAGGATCACTCTTGCAAAGCTTACAAAACAAGCTAAGCAAGACTGAAATCCCTTCATAGTGTATGGAGGGGGGGCAAAGTGTATGCCAGCTAGCACAACTGGCATAAAATTATCTGCAAAAGCAGATGCACAGTAGTCGGCCAGCCAAAAATGCCAAAATGGCCAAAACAATGGTCGGCCGGCCACAAAGAGTGCCGGCCGGCCAAACATTTGGCCGATGGCAACAAAGCAGTGGCCGGTGGCCTCAAGCCATGGCCGGTGAGGTGTGGGGATGGCCAACAAGCCATTCCCTGCCCCTCAAAAGCAAAACACAAGTGTTTGGTGCAAAACCAGACACAAAACAATTGAGTTGAGAGATCCTGAGGCAAGGCGCATGGCCGTGACCTCCGGGAACTCAAGACGAACACAAACATGGATGATCACCGAGTGTTCAAACGATGACGTCCAAGTCTTGGAGACGGTCAAAAATGGGGTGTCTACAGTTACATACCACGTATGCCAACTAAGGACCTCAAAAGAGATAGTAAAATAAGGGTATTGCCCATTCCATCCTTACACCAAATAACCTAAGGTCCGAATACAACCGATTCATTCAAGGGTCCTAAATGTAGGAATGTGTGGGTATGCCTTTCATACTCAAAGTATAAAGGGGTGGTGTATTTATAGGAAAAATGGTGTGAAAAGTCTATATTGCCTATTGGTTGACAATGAAATAAATAGTTTGGATTTAGTTATGATTTAATGGAATAAAGAATGATTAAGGTGCCTAATTAGGAGTCATGATCTAGTTATGGATTTTTGTTGGGATTGAATTGCCTAATTAGGAGTCATGATCTAGTTATGGATTTTTGTTGGGATTGAATTGAAAGTATAAATAAAATCCCTAGTTTTTGGGATACTAAGGTACTAGGGTTATGATTACATCCTCAAATCATGCAAAGTGTATCAAAAGTACATGCACATATATATATTCACCTAGTATAGCCTGCCACATGGGTGCATGTTTTTAAAGATTTTTCTTTCATTATGCATACTAAAAATCTATATATTGAAGATATTGTTGTACAATATTATTTGTTTAATTAGAGGTACAATCATATATATATATATATATGTATGTATACAATGGTACTAGTATGAGGAAAAAATGTAATTCAATCAAAGATTGAGGGTTAGGGCTTTAATTTATGATTTGAAAAATCTATTTCAGAGTATATTATAATTAAATTAGGGTATGAGAATTCAATTCGATTTAAGTTTCTTCATTTCGAATTAAACAACGATCAATTGAACGAGCATGATGAAAACTGGAAATATAGGGTTTTGAGTGATAAATCTTCAATTGAGAAGTTAATTAATTAGTATTAGGGTTTTAGATAGGTTCGATTTGGGTTTGTGTCATTTTGATCAGGATGCGTTTTCAATTTTAGGTTTAAAATTGCAAGACCTCAAGGAATTGAGGGTTTTCATTTAAGTAATTCAAAAGTGAAGGCCTCAAAGAAATTACAAAAGTCAAGGGCTTCACAAGGAGAGAGATTAGAAGGTCGGCGCACCTAAAGGAAGTGATGACCTTGTCTAAAGGTTCCACAAAGAAAATGCATTCGTTAGAACTAAGGATCTCATTTTCTGACAAAGACTTGTCATGAATTCACTATCCACACAGTGACGCTCTGGTGGTGACCCTTCAAATTAGGAGTTCACTATTAAAAGTATACTGGTGAATCAAGGCAGCTCTTCGAAGATCACGTCCTACAAGTTGTTAAAGAAATTAGGGTTGTCACATGACGATCTACATCATGTAGATTCACCATTGTACGACTTTAATTCCAGCCTAATTTTTTTCTCTAGAAAAGGTCTTCTAGCCAGTAAGGGTTGGAATAGTAATTCAGCAAGTGGAGTTTTAGGTGGTGAATGTCTCCTCCCCATATAATATGATAATGGGAGGGGTGTGGCTTCACAGAATGAAAGCAGTTTCGTCCACCTTTCATCAGGTTATATGGTTCCCAATAGAAGATGGCATTTTTGAAATCAGAGGTGATCAAATGTCTGCTAAGCAATGCATGGCAGTATCTTCTGCCAACAAGAGGATTTAGGAGTTCTGAACACAAAAAGAATGCAAGGAACAGGTCGGCATGGAGCCTTCCGTGGAAAGTGCAGAAGAATTGGAGAAAGTGCCAATCGACCCAACAGACAAGGAAAAGTTCTTTCTCGTTGGAAAAAGTCGTAGTTCGGAAGAAAAAGACTAGTTGATCTACTTTCTACTACAATTCAAGGATGCATTCACATGGACTCCATACGAGATGAAAACAATCGATCTGGAAGTGGTTTGCCACAAGCTAAACATGGACCCAAACTTCAAATCGATAAATATAGAAGAGTAGGATATTGGCACCACAATACGTGGAAGTTGTTAAAGAGGAAGTAACAAGGTTACTAGAAGCTGACGCCATCCGAGACGTTCAATATCCGGAGTGGTTATCCAATATCGTCGTTGTACAGAAAAAGAATAGAAAGTGGAGAGTTTGTGTGGACTTTACTAGCTTAAACAGAGCATGTCCAAATGATAACTTTCCTTTGCCAAAAAATGACCAGTTGGTAGATGCCACATCTGGACACCAAATGATGAGCTTGTTGGATGCGTACCAAGTGTATCATCAAATAGTTATGCACCTAGATGTTCAGGAGAAAAAGAACTTCATTCCTTCTATAGGGTTGTTCTGCTACAAGGTGTTATCGTTTGGATTAAAGAATGCGGGGCAACTTACCAACGTCTGGTTATGAAGATGTTCCATGGTTTGATTGGGCGAAACCTTTATGTGTATATCGATGACATGGTAATCAAGTCGCAATCAAGTGAGGACCATTTGACAGATTTCGGGAAGCATTTGCAATCCTCCGAAGATTCAAGATGAAGCTTAACATAGCAAAGTGTGCCTTTAGGGTTGGCGTGGGAAAGTTTCTTGGCTATATAGTCACTCAACGGGGAATAGAGGCAAGCGCCGAGTAGATTCGAGTATTGCCTGACATAACCCCACCTACGTTGTAACAGCTCGGGTAGAGACTGGACCCTTATTCGTTTTCGTATAAAGATGTTGTATTAAAAAGGTTTTCTATCAAAAATTGGACTAGACTTGAAATTTTTCTAAGTATGGAAATTGATTTTTTCAAAACTTACGATTTAGAAAATAATTTTTGACGATAATTATTCCTTATATATTAAATAGTCTAATATGATTTTGTGTGATTTTTCTACGAAGTATTAACCCCTTTACTTCAACATCAAACTTAGAAATTTCAGTCGAAAAATTATTTTTGTACTAAAATTGAGGAAACCACTTTTTGATTTAATTGGATTTTGATTTTTCTTTTTAAATTTTTTTTTTCTTTGAATGCAAATGGGGGGGTATTTCCTTATTTACATTGTAAACTTAAGTAAATGAAATATAAATGTAAAAGGCTAAATGAAAGCATTTAAGGTTGATGTACTAGGAGTCCCTCAGTGCCTCAGGTATTGAGCCTGTGTGTCGTGTTGTGTTTAGGGTGACCGCTTTGGTGGTCAATTTACTTATTGAGCAGTGAAGGGGGTGCATTCAGTATCTTGTTTTGCTAATCGAAATACTGAGAAATTGATTTCACCGCTCGACCAATAGAAAGACCGATCGAGCGGTCTACACAAATCAACAAACTTAAAATTCGACTTATATCCATTTTTCTTTCACTTTTTCAAATCCTCTCTCTCTCTCTATCTCTCTCTCTCTCTCTAACACCAATTTCCAAAACTCTGGCCCCGAAAACACTTGATTCCCCTCATTTCTACTAAGAATCCACCTTAGATCTTTCAAATGAGTTGAAGAACAAACCTTTATCAAGATATTTACCGATTGATTCGTGATTTTGTTAAAGCGTCAAGTTGGGTTTTCATCTTTTCATCATCACCTTTGAGGTAGGAATACTTTTAACCTTATATATCTATATTTTGATTCGATTATGTGTTTGTTTTTATAATATATGTATGATATGGGATGGATGATTTGATCTAATGGGTATTTATGGAAAAATTAGGTTTTGCTTCAATAATCTTGTAATGTTTTAATATTCTTGAAAAAAATCAACTTTGATTCCATGATTTTTGAATTTATAGAGAATATAGAGAAAAGCCCTAAATTTTACAAAACCCTAGCTATGGATTTTGGTGTTTAAGAGATAAATGGAAATAAATTGATGTTGTGTGGATGTGTTGAGACATCTTGTGATGAGGTAAATTTAGGAATTTGTTGAAATGGTATGTTGTGTGATGTATTTGGTACCTATGCGGGGAAATTGAGGTGCCACTTGCCCGATCGTGTGAGGACGACAAATATGGGAATGTTTGAGGTGGCCACGTGTTCGATTGTGTGACAACGATGAATGTGGAAAACTTGAGGTGCCTACTGGCCATCCGTGTGAGGATAGAAAAATGTGGAGATAATTGAAACAGTGTGCATTGGAATATAGAAATAAGGGATTAGTGTTCATGGGTAAGGGGCAGGGTTATGCATAATTTAAATCAAATATTTATATGCTTGGTTAAATATATTATCCACTAGGCAATCGCTCATTTCTATCTAACAAAATTTCTAGACTTGGTGAGCCACTACCACCCCACTGAAGAGGAAGAGGATCAACCCATTTGTTTAAAATTTAAGGATATTTTGAAATTGTAATTCGATAGTTGAATTTTTAATTTGTTTTGGAATCAAGGGCCCCTTTTGTTCATTGAAGGCCATGTCTTAAATATTGTAAGCCTGTAGGGCATTTGTTTGACTTTCTCTAACTTCTTGAACTATGAAAGCTCAATATGTATTTTGTAGCTCTAGATTAGTAGTTCAATGAGAAACAAAACCTTTGGGACTTGTGTAGTAAATTGTAGTTGTTGATACATCTATATCTCAACCAGGTTGGATGGTTTTTTGTTTCAGAGTTGGGAGCGCTACAATTTAGTATCACAGCTAACCAGGTTTGAGCTCATAGGATGTGGCTCTTGCCACAGTGGGTTTATTATGCTAGGATGGGGCACTTGTGTTTTTTATGTGCTTTGTGTGTATATATGGCTATATGGGTATGGGGTTAAGCTTCTAGGATATAGCTTGTGCCTATTGCATTTATTGAAATCCTTTTGGAAAGGCACCTAATCAATTGTTTTTCCACTTGGAGGTCGTTGAGCTCCATAGGACTGGTTGGCATCCTAGAATAGTAACTTGTATGTGCTCTATGTGACTATGTGCTTACCTAGTTTGCCTTATGTGATGTAGATATGTGTATAGGTGTGCATGCTTATGTATGTGTGACGCGTGAGGTAACATTGTGGGTATATGAATTGTGAGCTTAATCTTATCTCTATTTTCTTATAGGATGTCCGAACACGAGTGACCCCAATTGAGGGAAACCTTTGCTGGCGCCACTTTTATTGGTAAGGTATATAGTTTTGGGATAACATGAGAACACGATTGTGAGATTAGTGTGGAACCTTAATTTACCGACTTTGTAAGTTCATGAGAAGTAATTGTTACTTTAGGATAGTAAAGATTTTATTGTATGGTGAATGGCTTGTCGTTATGAAGAGTTTTGGAAGTAGAATGGGATAGAAGTTATACCTGTTGAGCGTAGTATGGTCTGGTTAGGACTTTAGTGATAATTAGAATACCCTAAGAACAGATGTTGGAAACATGGATGTTAGAACTAGTGAACTAAACCGAATCTTTCAAAAAAATGAGTTTAGTCTGTTTGAGTTGATTGTCGAGTGGAGTAAGGAGAAGATGGCATAATTGGAGTACATATAATTAGAATACCAAGCATTTCCTTCCCCTATAAATGTATCTATATTGAACTTAATTTTGGAGTTAACGTGTGAAACTATTGAGATCCACAAGAGTTGATGATAAGTGTTTTAGAATCTGGAAAAAAAAATTAAAATTTTAAAAAAAATTAATTATTGGAAGTTGTGTTAGACATGTTCAAATGAATTGACATCAAACCTTATGGTCATTTTAAACTATAGGTAACAAATTTGAAAGTGCGAGTCATAAGTAAGTCTTTTGAGCTAGGTTTGGTGTATGTTGACTATATGATTTGGGTGCTTGAAATGGAGGGCAACCTGAGTCCTTGTACCTTGCAGTAATGACTATTTTGTAATATGAGTGTGATTTTGTGTAGTGGCTTTCATCCCACTGTGAGTAAAATGGGAATATGTATCATTGATATACAAGTTTAGTACTATCACTAAGTTCAACACGAAGTATTCAATCTAGAGTATTTAGCATTTGTTGTTTATGATTTGTTGTTTATGATTGTTTCAGGGCGTGATCTAGAATTCGTAAAGATTGGAATTATATATGAATTCCTAAATGAATTCGATGTGAGTTGTGACTATGCAAATGGTGTGATTACAGTAGAAATTAACTCCTCCATTTTTATTTATTTATTTTTTTGCGATGATGACATTTTGTGTTATAATATGTGGAAATAGTTGCATAGGGGAGTACGAGTTGTTTGGTGAAGAGGGAAATGACCTTATTATAGTTTTGTCTTAACTTGGGGTTGAGGAAACTTTGTAAAGTAAGAACCTTGATTTACCATATTACTAAGTTGTGGCATAATTGAGCATGTGTGTTTACCAATGGTGGCTCATAAATACCCTAGATTGATGATGCCTAGAAAATTTTTGATCCTTATTATCCGACTTGACTATTGTGTTGATTCTAGTGTGTATTTAAGTATATCTCGGTGAATCTCTGTAGCGAGTATTTATTATTTCCTTTAATCGACATGAATGTACGTGCTCCTCTTGGTGAGTGAAAACCTTAGGGGGGAAATCATTGATTATGTAATGAGTAGAAAATGTGCTAACCTATACCTTTGCCTTTCAATGCTAGCATCTGAATTATCCAGTAAGTGGTGCTAGAGAGAGTTATGGAACTATCTATTAATACAAAAATTAGTTGGGGTAGCCTTCCTTTATAAGTTTTCCATGTTTAATTGAAATGGTAGTTAGTATCACCATATTGTGACCTCGTTAGTTAAGAAAATTAAATCCTCGTTCTCGTTTCGAAAAATTTGTTAAGTGGTTTGGGTGTAATGGTCTTGTGGTTAAAAGTAAGAGGTTGACTTTAGTTTTGATTGCCTTTCATGAATTTCTCATGCTAAATTAGTCGCCTATGAGTGCGGGTAATTGTAATTTTTGGGTAAGAAAATTATCTCTTAATGGTTGATCTAATGACGCAGTCTTGGTTTTTTCAATTCCACCATGGGTGTGGAAAGATTTTGGGTCACTGGTGTGTTAATCTAGCATGGTTATTGAGGCTATCCTTGTGTATTCGACTTACAGTGGATAAGAATAGTTTCGATTTTGAAATGATTTATAGTTCTCCTACTTTTGATTAATTAAGATAATTTAAATTCTAGATTTAGCTGTTAACTTTAAGATAGTTTTCTTGTAATTAGTTGGGAAATTTTTGACTAGATAGAAGCTGTGACTCATCATTGAACTAAGATGCTGGGTTGTGATTTAAGGAGTAGGAGTATGTTGTTGACTTCAAGGAATGTACCATGTTGTGCAGGTATAGGTAGATGATTTTCCTTGCGTGGTGTGTTACTTATTGTTGTGACGTTAGTAGAGGTTGACAGGAAGTGATGCAGCCAGCACATAGCCAGCACAGCACATAGCCGTGACCAGCACACAACAAGCAATCCGTGACCTTGTTGCCATTATTTTATTATTATGTTCACTTTTGGCAATTGCCTTATTCTTTGCCTTATATTTTATTAGTTGCCTTGTTGCCTTAGTTTATTTCCAAACCTGTGTGTTGCTTCGTGGAGTTAGCCTCTGTTTTTTCTTATAAATAGTGGGTGTAAAGCCTTAGGGCTCTAGAGTTTTTGATGATTAATATATTTTGAGTTTTATTACTCTTTGTTCCAACTTTGGTTAATTCTGTGTGAATCAACTTTGGTTGAGCCTTTAAACTCGATATTCTTGGGGAATCAACGGGTCTAGAGAAGAGTCTTATTTCCAGTATTCTTGTGTGAATCAACGGATCTTAAGATTGTTACTATTGTTTCGATTAGCACTGCATCAGTTGGTATCAGAGCATAGGCGACGATGGCACCGAGGAGGCGGCCCATGGACGACATTTATGAAGCTGACGCAGCGAGGATGCAACAACAAATTGATGCCTTGACCGAGCAACTTGCAGCGTTGCAACAACAGCAGCATTGCCAGCCACATCCAAACCTATGGTCTATGGAGGATGAAGAAAGTATGGAGGAGATAGACGACAACCCTTTTGCTGGAAATTTCTGGAGGGAAAGAGTTCGACAAGGTACGGAAGCAAATTCATGTCGGTGGGAAGCAGGCCTGAAAATTGACATCCCTGAATTTCACAGCAATGTTCAACCCAAAGAATTCTTGGATTGGTTTTTTGCTGTTGAAGAGGTTCTTGATTTCAAGGAGGTTCCAGAGAACAAACAAGTTTCCTTGGTGGCCACACGCTTCAGGGGAAGAGCAGCGGCTTGGTGGCAACAAATAAAGTTAACTCGAACCAGACAGGGAAAGAGTAAGATTGCTTCTTGGGAAAAGATGAAGAAACATATGCGTATGGCGTTCCTTCCTCATAACTATACACGCATGATGTACCAACAATTGCAGAATTTACGGCAAGGGACGAAGACAATCGATGAATACACCACTGAATTCTATCAATTGGTGTCACGTAATAACCTTGCTGAAAACGAAGACCAACTTGTTTCCAGGTACATCGGGGGATTGCAAGAACAATATCAAGATACCCTGAATTTATTTGATCCCTATTCTATTTCTGAAGCACACCAGAGGGCTATACAATTAGAGAAAAGGTCAAAGCATCGCTCAGGAGTTGCGGGGTGGCCAAGTGGAAACACTAGTGGCAACCGTAATCTGCCCCCAACAAACCGAAATACGAGTACGAATCTACCAGGGGCAAGGTGGGCACCACCCCAAGTTGATACGGCTGGTAAACCACCAGGAGGACTGTTAAACAGGAACCCTGGTACTAGTGGTGGGATGCGTTGCTTCAAGTGCGGGGAAGTTGGTCATTGCGCTGCAGATTGCAGAAAAGGTGATCGGATTGGCAAGGGCCTATTCGTAGACAGTGAAGAGATTGTCGAAGATGGGACTAATGAAGTTCTGCAAGATACTACCAATGATCCCGAAGTTAGTATTTATGACAAGGAAGAACGAGTTGCCGGCGATGAGGGTCCTCTATTGGTTGTGCGCAGGGCTTGCTATACACCTCGAGAGGTTGAAGGGAATGGGTGGTTACGAAACAACATCTTCCAATCCACGTGTACCATTAGTGGGAAGGTGTGCAAGTTCGTAATTGATTCCGGAAGTTGTGAGAATGTCATTGCGGAGGACGCTGTAGCAAAATTGGGAATAAGTACAAGCCAACATCCCAACCCTTACAAACTGTCATGGCTTCAAAAAGGCAAGGAGGTAACGGTTTCCAAGCGTTGTTTAGTCCCATTATCTATTGGTTCTAATTACAGGGACAAGGTATGGTGTGATGTGGTTCAGATGGATGCTTGCCATATTTTATTAGGAAGGCCTTGGCAATTTGACCGCGACGTATTACACGATGGACGAAGGAACACTTACTCCTTTGTATTTAACAAGATCCGCATTGTTCTTGAACCTCATAGAGAAGAAGCACCAAAGCTAGCCACTGAGAAGAGTTCTAGCTTATTGTTTATGCACCGGTTCTTGGAGGAGGTGGCTGAAACGGGAATGGTGTTCGTACTAGTAGGAAAAGACAGTGCTATAGAGAGTAAGATCCCTGAGCCTGTGAAGGCTCTAATTGCAGAGTTCCATGATGTATTTCCCAAGGAGTTACCTCCAATGTTACCACCCATGCGAGACATACAACATCAAATTGATTTGCTTCCAGGATCAAATTTGCCAAATAGACCCCACTACCGCATGAGTCCGAAAGAGCATGAGGAACTTCGCCGAAAAGTGGAGGAATTGTTAGCCAAAGGATACATCCGAGAAAGCCTCAGTCCATGTGCCGTACTTGCACTATTGACCCCCAAGAAAGATGGCTCATGGCGCATGTGCGTCGATAGTAGAGCAATTAATAAGATCACCATCCGATATAGGTTCCCCATACCTCGGTTGGATGACTTATTAGATCAGTTAAGTGGAGCAACCGTGTTTAGCAAATTGGATCTAAAAAGTGGTTACCACCAGATTCGGATTCAGGAAGGTGATGAATGGAAGACAGCCTTCAAAACTCGAGAGGGGCTTTACGTGTGGCTAGTCATGCCATTTGGTTTATCAAATGCTCCCAGTACTTTTATGCGTGTGATGAACCAACTATTTCGGCCTTTTATCGGGAAGTTTATTGTTGTTTATTTTGATGATATTTTGGTTTATAGCACTAATAATGAATTGCACCTTCAGCACTTGCACCAGGTTCTATCAGTACTGCAGGAAGCAAAATTTTATGTTGGCACTAACAAGTGTTCCTTTTTAACTGATACTGTTGTGTTCCTCGGTTATGTCGTATCTAAAGATGGCCTCTCTATGGATGAAAGCAAGGTAAATGCAGTTCGTGACTGGCCAATACCAAAAAACATTCATGACGTACGAAGCTTTCATGGGTTGGCTTCGTTCTATCGGAGGTTCATTCCCCATTTCAGTAGCATTATGGCACCAATTACGGACTGCATGAAAGCTGGCCAATTCTGTTGGATAGAGGCAGCGACAGAAGCATTCCAGCAACTCAAACAAAAATTGACTTCAGCACCCATCCTCATATTACCAGATTTTGCTAAAACCTTTGAGCTACACTGTGATGCATCTAAAGTGGGCATTGGGGCTGTTTTGAGCCAAGGGGGTCGTCCAATTGCATATTTTAGTGAGAAGCTTAACGGTTCCAAAGGCAACTACAGCACTTATGATGTGGAATTTCATTCCATTGTCCAATCCCTAAAACATTGGTATCCTTATCTGTCCCAAAATGAATTCATTTTATTTTCTGACCATGATGCGTTGAAGCACATCAACAGCCAAGACAAACTTTCTTCGAGGCACGCCAAGTGGGCAGCATATCTACAACAATTCACCTTTGTGATTAAACATAAATCAGGGGCCTTGAACAAAGTGGCTGATGCACTTAGCCGCCGTTCTTTTCTACTTACTACTATGAGAAATACAGTACTTGGATTCGATTCCTTTCAAGAACTATTGTCTGTTGATCCCTATTTCTCTTGTATTGTGGTGGAAGTTAAATCAGGTCAGAGGTCGGACTTTCTTCTCCATGACAGATTCCTCTTCAAAGGCAACCAATTGTGTGTGCCTGCATCAAGTCTTCGATTGAGAATTATCAAGGAGTTGCATGAAGAAGGCCATGTTGGGCGTGACAAAACTCTGCAGCTTGTGGCTGGTTCTTACTTTTGGCCTTCTATGAGGAAAGAAATTTTCAAGCTTGTGGACGGGTGTCACATCTGCCAAGTATCCAAAGGATCCGCAACCAACGCAGGCTTATACATGCCATTACCCGTGCCCAACCAGCCATGGACTGACGTTAGTATGGACTTTGTTTTGGGACTCCCGCGCACTCAGCGAGGTTGTGACTCCATCTACGTAGTCGTGGACAGATTCTCAAAAATGGCCCATTTCATTGCGTGCAAAAAGACGACGGATGCTGTAAATGTGGCCCAATTATATTTTCGAGAAATCTATCGTTTACATGGGCTCCCTCAGTCCATTGTATCTGACAGGGACACCCGATTTCTTAGTCATTTTTGGAGATGTCTGTGGCGCTTGGCTAACACAAAGCTTGATTTCAGTAGCGCCTATCACCCTCAAACCGATGGACAGACAGAAGTTGTCAATCGTTCTTTGGGCAACATGTTACGATGTTTAGTAACGGATAATTTGAAATCATGGGATCACAAGTTGCACCAAGCAGAGTTTGCTTACAATCGTTCTGTAAATCGAAGTTCGGGTTTTAGTCCTTTTTATGTCAATTATGGCTACCAACCTCGGGCCCCGCTGGATTTAGTACCTGTGCCAGACTTAAAGCGCATAAATGGGAAGGCAGAAGAGTTGATTCACAACCTTCAGGAGGTGCACAAATTAACCCAGTCCAACTTACAACAGTCAGTCGCCAAGTATAAATTGATGGCCGACAAGAAACGTCGTTTGGTTGAATCTGAAGTTGGCGATTTAGTGTGGGCAGTTCTTACAAAAGACAGGTTTTCATCCGGTAAATATAACAAGTTGACAGCACGAAAAATTGGGCCCCTTGCAATTTTGGAGAAAATCAATTCAAATGCCTACCGTTTGCAGTTGCCTAGTCATATTCGTACTTCCGATGTGTTCAATGTTCGATACCTCATTCCTTATCACGGTGCCAACACCACCGACGAGGCTGCGAATTCGATGGCGAATTCTCTCCATCCAGGGGAGGATGATGCAGCCAGCACATAGCCAGCACAGCACATAGCCGTGACCAGCACACAGCAAGCAATCCGTGACCTTGTTGCCATTATTTTATTATTATGTTCACTTTTGGCAATTGCCTTATTCTTTGCCTTATATTTTATTAGTTGCCTTGTTGCCTTAGTTTGTTTCCAAACCTGTGTGTTGCTTCGTGGAGTTAGCCTCTGTTTTTTCTTATAAATAGTGGGTGTAAAGCCTTAGGGCACTAGAGTTTTTGATGATTAATATATTTTGAGTTTTATTACTCTTTGTTCCAACTTTGGTTAATTCTATGTGAATCAACTTTGGTTGAGCCTTTAAACTTGGTATTCTTGGGGAATCAACGGGTCTAGAGAAGAGTCTAATTTCCGGTATTCTTGTGTGAATCAACGGATCTTAAGATTGTTACTATTGTTTCGATCAGCACTGCATCAGGAAGTCACCTCAGAACTTGTCTTAAGCTTATAAATGAAGCATGTGAATTAGAATTGCTTGGGGTGGGGTGTGTGCGTGTGTATGTGACTCACGGGAGTGATAAGTCATGCTAATTGCATGATAGTTGTTTATAGTGGGTTGCGTGTGACTCCTACAATAGGGTTGTTGCGAAAATTGTTTTTGCGAGTTTGAAAATTTTGATGGATAGTCAATGGATTGTAATGGTAGTTGTGAGGGAAAGTGATTCCCAAGCTTAAAAGTGAAGCTTATTTATTGTTTTATTTAATCTTATCGATATTGTTTTGAATTGTTGTTACTTTCATTATTGTGATTAGGTTGTGACATCAGCGTGATGGTGATGAGATTGTTGGTTGGGTGACGACTGGATGTTTCACTGGTTGAAGTGTTTTGAGAAAAGAGTTGGGAATGAAATTTCCTATTGATTGTGATTTGGTTTGGTCGGAATTGGAGTTTATTGTTGGGAATGTGAAAAGGAATAAAAGAAGAATAGTTATGTAGAGATGTATTGAGCCATATAATTTCTATAAACCTTAATCGTTTTCAAATAAAATAAAATAAATATATATAAACTAAAAAGAATATAAAAAAATTCTCTTTTATTGATGCTCGGTTTGGATCTAAACATTTTTTTTTATATATAAAATTTTATAGAAAGGAAGAGATACTTTATATTCTCATAGTGAGTAATTTTTTTAAGGTGTTATTGACTGTTAAATATTTCGAAAACTCAATTGTGGAATATGTGGACATTATTTACTAGCCAAATTGCAAGTGCCTAGACTATGGTAAATTGATTCGTTAGGACTTGCCTCACCGAGAAACCATATTGGTGAACTATATATCTTATATAATTCCTTTCCTTTCTTGCGAGAATGGGTTGAGGACTTCTTAGTATGAAGCGAAAGTTTATTTTGTGAGGTTTTGGTTATTGAGCGACCATAGAGTTATTTCCTTGCATGTGAATGTGTTTGGGATGCACGTAAGGTAGGGCATACCAATGAGATCTTTTGCTTGATTTCTAATCTCGTTGACATGATGAGTTCTTATGATTATTAGAAGCATTCATGTTTATTCTTGCCTAATCTTGTCAACCAGGGACCTATACATAACGAGAGCCACTCATTTTGATGGAGGGAGCCTTTGTAATCCTTGTGAATGAGTTAGAGGAAAGACTCACCATTTAGCATTGTTACTCGTATCAGTTGGAGTGTCATTCGGTGTGAGTTATGAATAATGCAAATATGAAGAGTGTGTTTGGTTTGTATTTGTAGAGTAGTTTTTGAGATAAAAAGTACGAAAACTTGTTTGGTTTGCCTTTTTTCAGAAATGGTTTTGGAAAATTGTTTTGGGGAGAGAGTTTTAAAAAAAGTGATTGATTTGATGTGTATGTGAGAGAGAGAGAGAGAGAGAGAGAGAGAGTGATTTTGGAAAGTAGGTAATCAAACAAAATTTTGAGATTTTTTTTAGAAAAATTTGTTTGGTTTGATTACTCTTGAAAATTTGTTTGTAGAGAATTTTTCCTAAATTTTTTTCTGAAAAACAAACCAAACAAGGTCGAAGAGTCACATCGTTTAGAGGAGGGCTACACATGGTTGGTTAGTATTTTTAAACAAAAGGAAAATAAAGAGACACAAAAGAGTATTATCAAAGAAATGTACAATTTTACGGCTTGGATTCTCTAAAATTGGTCATCTAACTTGAGAGAATTTTTGAGTTTGGTGGACCTATTTTGTTGCCAACCTCAGTGATCGGAACCAAATAATTTTTAGTACTTGTTGAGTAAAATATTCATATAAAAATTTAAAATTATCAAACATTAGTAACTATATATTTTACTCACATTTGTTTAAAAAAAAATAAACCACAATTATAATTTCAAAAGTAGTCATCTATTTTTTGAAATACAGATGTGATTAAAACATATAACTATTGATATCTGATCATCTTAATTTTTTGTAGGGTGAATTACACTAATTGTCCCTATAGTTTGGGGCTGGTATCATTTTAGTCCATAACTTTTCAATTGTGACACATTTAACCCTGAATTTTGAATCTTATTCCAAATAAGGACAATTGAAGATACAATTGCTTAATTTCAAGGGAAATATCGTTAATTTGATAAAATATAAACTAATTTGACAAAAAAAAAATGTCAAAAAAATATTTTTAAATTTTTAAAAATTATTTCTACCCACTAAAGATAAAATTATGTAAAATTGATGAATCTTTTAGACATTTATTTATTTATTTATTTTACAAAATTAATTTTTATTATGTGTTTGGATGATGATCATGTAATGGGTAGTTGTTTTTATTTTCATTAAATTAGTTTCTATTTTTTTTTTCAAAAAGTCAAATATGATGACAACTTTAATATCATTATTAAACTAGTTCATTAAATCAAAAAATTCAAAACTAAAAATATTTTATATATTAAATATATAGATTACACATTAAAATCTTAACAACCACCGATTACATAAATATCATCCAAACACATAATAAAAATTAATTTGGTAAAAAATAAATATATGTCTAAAATATTTATCAATTTTATATAATTTTATCTTTGGTTAGTAGAAATAATTTTTAAAAATCTAAAAATATTTTTTGGCATTTATTTTTATCAAATTAATTTATATTTTATCAAATTGACAATTTTATCATTGTTTTTAAGTAATAGTATCTTCAATTATCCTTATTTGGAATAAGATTCAAAATACAGAGTCAAATGTGTCACCATTGAAAAGTTAAAGACCAAAGTGACACGAGCCCCAAACTATAGAGACTATTACTGTAATTCGCCCTTTTTTGTATATATTCTACTTTTTCTTCACAAAACTACAAAAAAAAAAAAAAAAAAAAAAAGTCAACAGTTCATTCCAAATCAAACTTTTTAGTCATATTAAAATAGTCAAAAAAATCAAAAAGTCAAGTTAAAAAAGTTCTTTCCAAACGAAGGCTTAAAAATAGTTCAAATTACCAATGTTGGTCCTAAAATAGGCATACCAAATCCAAACACTCTCTCAAATTGTCCAAACCATGTACTAAATTTATGTACAATTTTTATTTAATTATTTGTATAGTATTTCTCCCCAAGGAAATCATGCATGAAGAATATCTTTGCTGGTGTGATGTGGACTACTCTTCTTGTTTTTTTTTTTATTTTTATTGTCAGCATGTGGACTACTATTTTTTTTTTTTTTTGATCGGCAAAGAAATCTTTATTGATGAAGCATACAAGGTATGAAGATTACATCAATAAAGAGGAGCTTGGGTCTAAGAAACCCCAAGCGCCAGTTGGTGAAAAACCAACAAGAGAAAAAGAGAGGAAAAGACAACAAGCATAAGCAAAAAAATCAGTGCATTCCAAGAACATTGTCCTCACACAGCAGCAGACAGACCCCAATTAGTGCAACTTAGAAACTCAGCCTATCAACAAACAGTATAGCATACACCCTTTTGGCTCAAATCCACCCTTTTGGACTACTCTTCTTAATGTGAATAATGCTACATTGCGTCAAAAAACACTGCAATAAATTCCTTAAAAATCTAACCAAAAAGAGAAGTGGAACTTCAAAGAAAATAGTTGGCCAAGGGACAAGTTTGACCAGGAAACCATCAAAAATGCTTTCATTCATTGTTATTTCTTTTAATTCAATAATTATAATTCGGGGAAATTATGTTACTAGTCTCTGTATTTTGATCATTGTATCATTTTGGTTTTTGTCATTTCAATTGACTCAATTTTCAACATGACTTTATGAATTTGTCTCAATTTAGTCCAATTAATTATAATTGTTAACAGTTTTTTTATCAAAAACTATGCACATAAGTGACATATGAAACGGTTTAGGGATAAATTTATAAACTTGTGAGTTAACTTCAACCAATTCGGTGATAATTTTTCGTCAAAAATACGAATTAACAGTGCTATCAATTGGACCAAAATGACATAAAATTTAAAATTAACTATCAAAATTGAGATAATTGAAAATATAATGATTAAAATAACATAAGAGGCAAAATGTAAGGACTATCGGTATAACATGTCCTTATAATTCAGCACAATGACATCTCCATTGTGTTACTATATATTCTGCTAACTATGTATTTTTATGTTGGGTAAATCACAAATACATTCCTGAGATTTGATTAAAATACGAATCGTCCCCTGTGATTCTGAAAATTACATTCCACCCCAAGAGGTTTCTAATTTCATAACAAATCATTTCTTTTATTAATAAATTATTAAGTCAATTACAATTTTTAATGATATTAAAAATATGTTTCAATTAATAATTTATGTAATTTTATTATTGTATTGGAGAGCAATTATAAATTTTATTTTTTTAATTAATTCTGTTAAAAAAGAAATTCTAACAATGAGATATTTGTAATTTTTCAAATCACCGGGGGGGGGGGGAATATTTATTTTAAGCAAATTTCAAATTGTGTATTTATAATTTATCCTTTTATTTTTTACTCTATTTTCTTTTTCTCGAGAAATTCCAAGGTAGAAAAATCTAACAAAGGGTACTCTGTTCTCAAATCGTCTTATTTCTGTCTCCAACTCATAATCACTAGGTCATTGAAAATCTCAAGACAAATAATCCCAAATCAAAATTCAATATTTTTGAAATCGAAAGACATAAATTTTGGGGATAGAATATCCCTGCCGAAAATTTAAGTACAATCAAGGGATCAAATCCTTCATTATTAGTACTCATAAGAGATTTAAACTTTGAACTTTCTTTCAAGATTTGTTCATGTCCAAGGATGTTCCCAAGCCAAGCCAACATTGCTGCCATCAAAAGAAAAGCCTGAGTTATCATAGGGTGGATTTTGTTGTTGAGATTGTGATGTATCCATAGCTTGCATGCATTGCATGCTAACAAGCTGTGCTTGTGTCTCAGCCAATTCTGCCTGAAGCTCAGTAACTTTCTTGTGAAGCTGGTAAATTATGCCTGTACTACCATAAACCGGGTCTTTAATCCTAGCATTCGATTCATACACGATGCTGCTTACTGCATCTGCCCTTTGTGATTCTGGAAGTTCCTATACATAATTACAATTAATGTTTTTAATAATGTTATATGTTAAAAAAAGGAAAAAAAAAAAGGAAAAGGAAAAAGAAAAATTACATAAATGTATTCAGGAAAATTAATGTGTTTTAAATATTTTTTATGTGCACACAACATTATTGTGAAAGTATTAATCAGTTTGACTTGAGTCAATGTTTAACCTTAAGAACTAAAGACAGTGTTCATCCACTTCACGATTAACGTGTGTGTAGTGCATGGTACTCTCAATGAAAGGAAAATAATGTATAAGTCTATTATTTTAACTTAATTTTTAGATTTAATAATGTGTAATAAAAATAATTGATTAATAATTAGAAAAGATATAAGAGACAGAGAGAGAGAGAGTTATTTTAAATATTTTAATTGATTATCACATCATACAATTTAAAAAATAAGTCCAACTTTTGAATTTGTATAACACTACTCTTAATAAAAAGTTCAAAAAAATTATACAAATATGATACCTTTGAGTTTTATTATTTCAAATAATGTTGTGAATTTATTTTTAAAATAATACAGTGATTTCCTAAAGAATAACATTCTTGAATCTGAAACATGCTTTCTGAATTAAATTTTAAAAGTTCAAGGTAGAACGACTTCCTCTTTGAAAATTTTCATATATATATATATATATATAAATTTTGGCTACAAGACTATTTTAAATATTTTTAATGTCCTAAAATTTTCGAGGTAGTGAAAGAGAAACTACAGGAGGAGCCAAGAATGAGACCAAATTAGCTTGAAAGCTTAATGAGCATAATACCTGCAACAACTTCATGATGTTGCTAGCTCCAAAGACTCTTTGGGCAACGCTGAACTTAAATAGATCAGTAGGAGGAAAGTAGGGAGCCAAAAGACAGTTGTTGACGCAGCGACGACGCAGAATTTTGCAAGCACCACAAGGGCTCATAATAACACCACTTGAAGGAGGAGGAGGAGGAAGAGGAGGAGATCGTGTTTTAGAAGAAGATGATGCCAATGGAGTCAATTCCATCTTTCTATAGAGAGAGAGAGAGAGAGAGAGAGAGATTTGGAGGTGATGAGTGCTACGTAGGAGGAAGGTAGATGAGTTGCTTTGGGATATATATAGGCAGAAAATAACATGGGACATCATTCAGGTGACAGAAATGACATGTGACACCATTCAGGTGACAGAGTAGACGTGTTAGTTAACAAGCAAAAATAACTTCAAATATTTTGTAATTTTTAATTTATAAAAATATTAGGAGAAATTATAATTTAGTGGTAATTTGTAAAAATTATTCACCATGTTGTTTCCAGTTTCTTAAAAACACTTTTCAAAAAATTCTATTTTCTTATTTTTTTATATTTTTTTATTTTTACTGATTTTTTATAAATATTTTAAGTAATTTTTTTTTATATTTTTAGACATACTTAATATAAATAAACTTAAAAAGTGTAATTTCCGTAAAATTGTTTTTAAAAAAAATTCACCAAATACAAAAAATACTAAAAAATTCAAAAATTTAGTATACTTTCCGTATTTTTGTATATTTATTAATTTCTTAAAATAGTTTTTCCCAAATATTTTACTTTTTAGATGTATCTAAGTAAAGTGTATCTAAAAAAGTAAAAAAAAACTTAAAATTTTAAAAAAATTTACTAAAAACAAAAAAACACGAAAACAAAAAAATCAACTTTCAGAAAACTAAAAATAAACACATTGATTATAATTTCATAAAAAAATCATAATTTTTATTATTAATATTTACAATATTTATCACTTATTTATACTTATTTTTTTAGAATATTACTGTTATGTTATCTGCCCAAAATATTATGGAACAACAGTAAATATTACCCTAAAGTCTAATAATTTTCCGACATGAAGACACACGTGTCTTCTATTTGATGCACAAAATTTCGCTTAACGCGGCTACTTGCTCAGCTTTAGATCATTGTGAATACAAAAATAATATAAACAGTTTACCTTCTAGATTGTTGTTTGTAAAAAAAATAATTAATCAATTATTAGATAAAATATAAGAGAGAATTTTATTAAATATTTTAATAACTGTCATATCGTTGAATTTATAAGTGAGTATAAATTTTGGTTTAGAGTAGCACTACTCTTGTGAATATTATTAACCTCGGTAAAAAAAAAGATTACAAACACCTTGTTTTGTTTTGATTATTTTTTGAACATTAAAGTTTTTAATTTTCGTATTTTTTTATTTTTAGTGATTTTTGTAATATTTTAAGTAAAAATTTTACTTTCAAATGTAAATAACTTAGATGTAACTGAAAAGTAAAATATTTGTGAAAAATATTTAAAAAAATTAATAAATTCACAAAAATACAAAAATGTATTGAATATATATTGTATTTTTTGTATTTGATTAATTTTTTAAAGATTTTTTCTGTAAATATTTTATTTTTGAAGTGTTTTTGGGTTAGGTGCATTTAAAAGTTTTAAAAAAAAAAAAATCTTAAGATATTAAAATTGTTGAACAAAAAATAAAAATAAAAAATAAAGAACATGGAAAAAAACTCAATTTTTTAAAAAGTGGACTTAATTTTCTGAAACCAAATACGGTAAAAAGTAGTGTGAATGGCTATAAGTCGTATCAATAAGTAGGCTAATTAGTGGTACTCAGGGGTGGAGGCACTCAAGGGCCAGGGGGGTCACGTGTCCCCCTGGGATTTTGGAATTTTTTTTTTTTTTAACATAAAGAAAATATTTTAAATAAAAAAATTTATAAAAATATTATTTAAAGTGAAATGTCAATGACATCTTTAAAATTATGAGAACAATAATGATTATTTTGATTGAAAGTAAAGAGACTGATAAGTTATATTATTATTTATAAAAATTTCAATATAATGGTGATATCTATAATTATTGACATGCAAACATAATTAACCTCAATGAAGATATATGAAATTTATTGGATTGTTACATACATTTGACATGTAGAGTTTGTCTTCCATATGTTTTTTTTCATTCATAACTAAAATGACCACTATATAAATTATAATCAAGTAACACATCTTCAATTATAAAAAAAAATAAAAAATTACAATAGGTCATAACTAATATCAAAATGAGTCATAACTAACTATTACTTGATATATAGTAATAGCCAAAATAACAACCACAAGAAGTTATAACTAAATTATATCTAACACTATAATGTGTCATAACTAAAGACCACGAAAATCATAATTACGACATATGATATACTTTTTTTATGGTGTGTTTTATAGAATTTCTCTACTAAAATATATTATTTCTATCTCAACTTATCTTCTTTTTAAAATTTTCAATCTACCTATAAATAGTTACTCCCCAATATTTATATAAAATTTAATCTCAAATCCTATAATTTAAAATTCACATTTATCCAAATGGACTCTTAATATTTAAGTTTAGTAATATCTCATTGTTGTTTATTATAAAAATAAAAAATAAAAAAAATTGCTTGGTTAGAGTTTTCCAAAAATACTTTTTAGAAAATTCTACTTTCTTGTTTTTCGGGTTTATTTATTTTTACTGAATTTTTTTTAATATTTTAAGCAACTTTTTTAATTTTTAGACATATTTAACATAAATATACCTAAAAAGTAAAAAATTTGTGAAAAAAACCATTTGAAAATTCACTAAATACCAAAAATACAAAATATATATATATATATATATATATATATATGAAAATTCTATACCTTATTTGTATTTTTATGTATTTATTAATTTTTTAAAATATTTTTTCACGAATTTTTTATATACATCTAAGTAAAATTCATCTAAAAAAGTAAAAAAATATTTTTAAAATTTTAAAAATATTCACTAAAAACAAAAAAACACGAAAACCAAAAAACTCAATTTTTAAAAAACTTAATCAAAAAAACTCAAAGCAAACACACTGATGTTATCATTAATTTGTGCACCCTCTCCATCAAATTCCCGGCTACGCCACTGGTGGTACTCATAATTTAATAGATCATAATCAAATGTTTTCAGTCAAAACTAAAATTATAAACACTATAATTCATAATAAGAAAATTATTGAAAAGTTCAATCTAAAGACGATATTAAGTATAAAGTTAAGTGGATATTTTTTTATTGGTGAGAGATCCACCTTTTGTGAAATAGTTTGGTGAGAAGTCTTTTTATTATTTTCGAAAATATTTTATTTTCAATTTTACCCATTAATCTATCTGTTAAATTTTTTTGACTATCTATTCAATTTTTTTCCTTATCTATTCAAATATCTGTCCAAATTTTATTATTCATTTAATTTTTTTTGCTTATCTATTTAAATCTATCTATCTAAATTTTATTAACTGTTCAATTTTTTGTCCTAAATTCTATTTGTTGATTTTTTTATCTGTTCAATTTTTTGTTATTGAAATACACCAAACTACTATCTGTTCAAATTTTGAACAAATTTGAGATTTTAAGATTTGTTCAAAAGATCTGTCCAAATTTTATTATCTATTCCAATTTTGAATTGAAATACACCAAACTACTATTTGTTCAAATTTTGAACAAATTTGAGATTTTAAGATCTGTTCAAAAGATCTGTCCAAATTTTATTATCTATTCAAATTTTAAAAAAATTTGTCTATTTTTTTTTTTTTATAATCTGTTGTAATATGTTTCATCATCATCAGCGTCATCATCGTCATCATCATCATCAATAATAACAACAATTAACAACAAAAATAATAACAACAACAAATTGAACAGATCTGAACCATTTTTGAACAAATCCGAACAAATCTTAGCCAGTTTAAACAGATCTGAGCCATTTTGATATATCTGCCACTATTAAAACAAATTTCGTACATTTTATCCAAAATCCAAAAGCATAGAAAAAAGAAGAAAATCTTAACAACAGAAGACGATTTGCTCTGTCATGTCTCCACCGATTTGCTCTTCCTCTCTCCTGATGTCGTCGGAGTTCCATCGCCATAAGTTCGCTTTGAAAAGGAGATTCGATTGGTGTACTTCAATCTAGAGAAGACGAGATCACCAAACCATAACAACAACAACAAGCCACATGGGGACTAGGAGGTTATATGCCCTTCCTAGATTTTTCAATTTTTTATATTTTTTTTATACATATGAATATAAATAAAATTTTAAACCAAAATAATATTTAAAATAAAATATCAAGGGTATTTTTTAATTTATGAAAACAGTAGTGATTGTTTTATTGAAAATGAAGTGACTACAACAAATTATATTTTTATGTATGAAAATTTTGTGAAAAAAATCTCAATATAAAGGTAATATCCATCATTATTGATATGCAAATATAATTTATCTCACTATATATATGTAAAAATTACTAAAGTGTTAGTTATATTTGCATATGGCGTTCACCCTTCATATGTCGCTTTACTATTAGTTAGTGATATCATATGTCCATAATGACGTAATATCACTATTATATGAAATTTTTACTCAAGTTTTGTAAAAATTTGATTTATCTTACCATTATATAATTTATTTTACAACTTAAATATATGAATTTTTACATTGTGCATGATACACTAGTTACACGCAATACTTTCTTTTTTATTTTACTTGAAATTAATTGTAAAATTTTATGTGAAATACTTTTGTAACAATTTATTTAATTTTTTGTACTTAATATCAATTCAAAAATTATTATTATCTTCTTATTATTGGTTATGAAAAAAAAAAGAAGCTGTAATTAATAAGTGCCCCTCCTGATTTAATTCATTGGCTCCACCACTGACAACAACAAAAACAACAACAAATCAGTTCTAGATTGAGAGATCATCGTTACCTTCCATCGATCGGTGGGGACTATGACATTCCAGCGAATCCATTACCACCACCACCTCTGCTCCGTTCAAGGTCTTTGAAACACATACAAACACACATGCACACACACACACACACACACATAGAGAGAGAGAGAGAGAGAGAGAGAGAGACGAGCAGTGACTCAACAATGTCGAAAACGGCAGTAGAGAGGTGGTAGAGACGGTGGTGCCTAGGGTTTAGATGGGGGTAGAGAGAAAATGGAGAGAGAGAGAGAGAGAGAGAGAGAGCAAAGTAATTGGTAATAAACGGGAATAAACCGGAAGAGTACTATATGGACAAAGTATTTTGGGAGAGAGAGAGAGAGAGGACAAAGTAATTGGGAATAAACGGGAACAAATCGAAAGAGTACTTATATGGACAAAGTATTTTGGGAGAGAGAGAGAGAGAGAGAGAGAGAAAGAGGACAAAACGGGAATAAACCGAAAGAGTACTTATATGGACAATGTATTTTGGTCATTTTATCTCGAGTAATGTTAATTGTTAGAAATTGGGCGCCCATGTGGCATGACCCATGACCTTTTTAAACTTATCCATGTAAGTTTGAATTTGAATTCAAAACCTATCTGGATAACCCACTCTTGATATATATATCTATCATATTAACTGATATGGATCGATGATATACCCAGCCTATATATCTAATACGTTATATGGGATATGGGATGTATCGAATAACGAATGATTTTTCCCATACTGACTCTCTCCCATTAAAATAACGATCAAGCTTTTTGCACTGTGATTTGTGTGGGTGATACTCATATTGTGGTATCACTCCGCTGCTGGGTGTTCGTTGTTAGTGGTTTGTGAAGCACGTGATTTACCCACAAGTTTCTTCGCTTCAAGTCCTATCACCTAAGATATGATCTGAAATTTTTACCCGTTACGTTATACTTGATTTACATTGGTATCAAAGCATTAATGGGTATTTTTGTGCTTATTTTTATGCATTAAAATATGTATATAATTTTATATAAATATATACACGATATATGCATGAAAATTAATAATTTTTTGAACTATCTTCGATCGACCTAAAATTTATATATGTTGTAGTATATTTAATGTAGAACATATCTGCAAAGTTTCATGAAAATCCAATGGTTAGATTTCAAGAAAAATGGAGACCCATTTTATATTTTCAAAACTTTACGTGCATGATGGTTTTACATTCTTTAATTTCAGTCTGCAAATCTTACATATTTAAAATCATTGTTTCGAGACCTTCGAAACCATATATTATTTGTTAGATTTGGATTTACGGTTGATGAGATACATCAAACCCTAATTTGGGTTCGTTTTGAATTTTTGATGGCTTAAGGAGGAAGATGAAGTGTAGGGTTTCTGCACTTCCACTCTCATTAGAGAGAGAGTGTAATACACCTCATCATTTGTGTTAATTAAATGTCATTTTTGAGACTACAAATGTTTTTATTTTGGAAAATGGAGTCTGGCAGTACCAAAATTGGATCAGAAAACACTGTGGAAGGCGGCGCGTGATCCGCAGCTGCCATCTTACGACGTCAGCGCCATCACATGCGCGCCACGCATCAACCATAGCCCGCACGAGCACACCGTTCGTGAACTCCGCGCGCGTGCCGTGCGCCGAGCCACGCCATTTTCTACGCCGGCTTGGCTGCTGGGTGCTAAGGCGCTGTTTGTTTGTTTTTTTTTTTTTTAAATTTTGAATCGCGTTAAATGGTCATAAATAATTTGTTATAACTTTGTTTTGATCATGGTTGGTACTGTTGGACTTAGAATTGAATTTTTTATCTTCTGTAAAATTTTCAAAATTTTATGAAAGTAAAAAATATTTTTCTTGAGATAATAATTCATTATTTCTGCTTTAAAATCCCTCTGGTGTTGCATGATTAAGTTTCAGGGGTTGAAAATTTTATTGTAAACTACTGTAAAGGTTTACTATTTACTGGTATAATTGTTGCAGTTTACCAGATTCTGGAATATTTATTTCTGATTTTATGTGTGTTTATTAGTTATTTAAAATTTCAGAAAATTTCAAAAAATTTCCAGAAAATTTCAGAATGATGTACATTTTATTATGGAATAATTTGAATATTAAACATAGCATATTATTTTTTTTAGGGTTTGTAATATGTTGTGATTAGAGAAGCATGATTTTTTTTATTAATTAAACTCCATTATTAAATGAATATAGCATGAGTTAATTGTAAATTTACATTAAGATGCTATTGTATGGAATTTATCATGCTTTGTACATGCCACAAGTAGTGGGGGGTTGATTTTTTTTTTTTTTTTTTTTTTTTGCGCATGGAATTAAATTAAATTTTAATAATTGTCACTAGAGGCGCAAGAGATGATTACGAGCATAGAAAATTTTCGATCTTGAGACGTGTAATATTATCATTATTTAATTTAGATTCTTTTGCTGCAAAATAATTTTTATGTTGTTATCATTAATATCCCCTGCGTATTTGTTTACTCTGTATGTTGAAATGGCTACTAAGACAGTGGTGGCAGACTTGACTAAGGGAGAGAAGTTGGATGGTGACAATTATGACATATGGCACAGTAAGATCCAATACCTCCTCAATGAGCAAGAAGTGTTGACCACACTTGAACAAGTGATGGTTGAGCCTGAGCAGGGCAATACAGCTCAACATTGCCGTGATCTTGAAGTCTTTCAGACTTGGCATAACAAAGATCGGTGTGCGCGCTTTACTATGTTGAGCAGCATGCACAACGACTTGATTAGTGAGTTTGAGCATTGCCTGACTGCATTTGAGATGTGGGAAGCTCTCAAGCAAAAGTTTGGTATTACCTCTTTGGCAAAGCTACGTGGGCTGACTATGAAGTTTGACTCCTATCAGAAAAGGGTGCATCACTCGATGAAGCAGCATTTGAGGGTGATGTCACCATCAAACGTGAGCTTGCGGCTGCTGGGCATAATTTGACTCCAGAGCAGCAAGTACAAGTTGTGATTCGCTCTCTGCCAAATTCTTGGGAGCAGATGAAATAGAACATGATGCATAATGAGAGTATGAAAATATTCAAAGACATATCGCGTCATTTGGAGCTAGAGGCTGAGCGCCTTGAAACGGCTAAGTCTGATGGTTCTGCTATGGTGGTTAAGTCAAGCTCACGTAGGACTTCTCAGTTCAAGCGTGGAAAAGCAAAAGGTGCTCCTAAAAAGCCAGCAGCAGCTGCGCTAAAGCCCAATGGTACTAGAAATTTCAAGCGTAGGGGCAAGAGAGGTAACAAGAAGGTAAAAGCTAAATTGACATGCTTTAACTGTAACAAAGAAGGACACGTCGCTTGGGATTGCCCTGAGCAGAAGAAGATACTCCCTTACTTAATTTCTCAGATTCAATGCTTTGTTTCTAGTCAAGCATTAGTTGCTCATTCTCCTCATTTTTGGGTTGTAGACGCCGGAGCAACAGATCACATTGCAAGGGACAGAGTAGGATTCGTTGAGTATCGCTGAGTACCTGTTGGGAGCAGAAAAGTTTACATGGGGAACGAGTCCAGTGTGGAGGTGTTTGGCATTGGCACATACAAGCTGGAAATGCGATGAGGGCACACCTTGTATCTTCATGATGTTCTTTATGCTCTGGATATTCGGCAAAATTTAATTTCAGTTATTAGCATAATGCGCCTTGGTTTTAGCTTTTGTTTTGAGAATAATGGTGTTAGCATTTATTTGGGAACAATTTTTTATGGTTTTGGTTATTTTTCAGATCGTTTTTTAGTTTTGGATGTGGATGATTCTAGTTTTAATAAAAATGTCAATGTCACTGTTTCTAATATTGCATCTTCTTGTGATAATGATTCTATGAGATGGCATGCTAGATTAGGCCACATAGGGCAAGACAGGATGACTAGATTGGCTAGAAGAGGTCTTTTAGGCCCACTCACTAGAATCACTTTGCCTACTTGTGAGTATTGTCTTGCTGGAAAGGCAACACGGGAACCATTTGGGAAAGCCAAAAGGGCAGCTATCCCATTACAACTTATTCATTCTGATATATGTGGACCAATGAATGTGAGGATGAGGCATGGAGCCCCTTATTTCATCACATTTATGGATGATTGCACACGTTTTGGCCATGTCTATTTGATTTCTCACAAGTTAGAAGCATTGGATTGCTTTAGACAGTATGTGAATGAGGTTGAGAATCAATTAGACAAGAGCATTAAGGCTCTAAGGACTGACCGGGGACGTGAGTATCTATCTGAGCAATTTAAAGTGCTCTATGAGGAAAAAAGGAGTTATTAGGCAATTGACAATTCCTGGGACTCCGCAGCAAAATGGTGTAGCGGAGATAAGGAATCGCACATTGCTTGACATGGTTAGATCTATAATGGCGCAAGCTAATCTTCCTATTTCTTATTGGGGAGATGTTTTGTTGACTATTGCCTACATCCTTAATCGTGTGCCCTCCAAATCAGTTCCTCCCACCCCATATGAGATGTGGACTGGCAAAAAGCCTGATTTGGGCATTTTGCAACTTACATACACAACGCTTCTCATAAGTTTGGAAAGTTGGGCCCTAGAGAAAAGTAGTGTATCTTCATTCGCTATAGTGAGCATTCTAAGGGCTATATGTTTATTGGGGAGCATCCGGATGGAAGTGTGACTGAAATTGAGTCACGAGATGTGAATTTCCTAGAGGAGGATTTCCCTAGCAGAGGTGAGGTAACTAGAGATGTAAAACTCTATGAGATGGGGGATCTACTTGAAAGCGCACCTAGTAGCCTAGTAGAGAATGAGAAGATAATCCCTCAAGCTCCTAGGGACAGTGGGAGCGATCTACCTGCCCATGGATTAGATCCAATGGATGAGGATTCTCAGGATTCTCAACTGTGTAGAAGCAAACGTGGCGCTGTACCCCATTGTCATTTTGAGATTGAATAGGAAGCATTCATGATTGCTCCGAGTGATGAGATGGAGCCTAAGAATCTCAAAATGACGACGGGGTATAGCTTCACGTTTGCTTCTACGCAATTGAGAATCCTAAGAATCCTCACCCATTGGATCTAATCTATGGGCAGGTAGATCGCTCCCATTGTCCCTAGGAGCTTGAGGGATTATCTCCTCATACCCCGTCATCGTTTTGAGATTGAAGTGAAAGCATTCATGATTGCTCCGAGTGATGAGATGGAGCCTAAGAATCTCAAAGAGTCTCTCTCATTCCCTACTAATAAAGAATGGAGTGCTGCAATGGATGAAGAAATAGAGTCTATGAAGAAAAATCATGTCTGGGACTTGGTTGATTTGCCGCTAGGGCACAAGACTATTGGGAACAAATGGATTCTCAAAATCAAGCGCAAGGCGGATGGTTCCATAGAAAGGTATAAGGCTCGCCTAGTGGCGAAAGGTTACACCCAATGAGAGGGTGTGGACTATGAGGAAACTTTTTCACCAGTTGTGAGGTTTGCCTCTATTCGCCTAATTCTGGCCATAGTAGCTCAGTTGGACTTAGAGCTATATCAGATGGATGTTAAGATTTCATTTCTCAATGGAGAATTAGATGAAGAGATCTATATGGATCAACTAAAAGGCTTTGTGGTAGTAGGTCAGGAGTGCAAAGTTTGTAAGCTTCAACGATCTATTTATGGCTTAAAGCAATCATCTAGACAGTGGAATCTGAGATTTCATTGAGCCATTGTTTCTAATGGGTTTACAATGATCGATGAAGATCACTGTGTGTACGTTAAGCGGTCCAAGGATATTTTTCTGATATTGTCATTATATGGAGATAACATATTATTTGCTGGAAATGACAAAGAGATGATTGTCGCCACTAAAAGGTGGTTGTTCTCTACATTTAAGATGAAAGACATGGGTGAAGCGAGCTATGTGGTCGGTGTTAAGATCCTTAGGGATCGCTCTAGGAGACTTCTCGGTTTGTCTCAAGAGACTTACATTAAGATTATCCTAGAGCGATTCCAAATGTAGAGCTGCAAACCCATTGACACTCCTGTTATGAAAGGCGAGAGCCTAAGCCTTGATATGGGTCCTAAGACTCCAGAACAGAATGAAAAGATGGCTTGTGTTCCCTACGCAAATGCTATTGGAAGAGCTTGATGTATGTTATGATGTGTACATGCCCTGACATTTGTTATGCAGTCAGATTGGTGAGTCGTTACCAATCAAACCCAGGACCAGCTCTGTAATGACCCTAAAATGCGTATAAGAAATCATTTGTATTTAACTATGAGATGAGGTGTTTTAATTTAACTATATCTTTTGGAATTGAAGCATTAGTTGTTAAGTTACAGATTTAAAATTGAAATTACCGACCTATATGGGTTCAGAAATCAAAATTGAGTACTTGGATATGTTAATGGGAATTTTCGGAACTATTTGGGAAGATTAATTGGAATTCTAATTTGTCTGATTCATTAATGCACGTTTGGGTGGTTATTTTGTACCGCAAAATTGAAGGTCGTAGGCTTCAGAAACTGGAACAGATGACATATTTATGATCAGCATAATTTTTAGAGTCATCTGGGAAGTTTAATTGAAATTTGATTTTGTGCGATTCGTAAGGGCACGTTTGGTTTCCCCTGGAATGGTGAAGTTATGTGTGTATTATATATGCATAGATATATGAGTTGTTGAACTCATCTTTTTGGGAAAATATCTAAGGGAGAGAGAAAGTAAACCGTGAGAGAGAGAAGGAGAGGCAAAACTCAACATCCATGGGGGATTTGAGGATGATTGAAGAAAGTAGAAGAGAGAGGAAGGAGATCAACCAAGAAGCTTGGGAAAATTGAAGAGATTAAAGGGAAGAACAAGGATTTGGGTAAGGTATGTGGCTCTAACTACTATCCTTGTAGAGAATCCATCTATATGAGTGGATTGGGTTGAATTTAAGAAATTGAACCTTGAGTTTCTTTAATTTGTTTGATGTGGGTTCAATCTTAGAAATGATTTATAGAATAACAAGATTTAATGTGAGAATCAACCATGGGTAAGATGTACTAGCATGATTTTGAGCATATGCTATGGAAGTTTGAATATATGGAAAAGATGGGACTTGAATTTTAATTTGAGGCAAAGATTGATTTGTTTGAGATGGGATTACACTTGGATGTTGATAGTTTATCACTTTGTGGGTCAATTTTACATGTTTTTGAGTTATTTATGTTTAGAACCAAGCTTAAGAATGAAAAGAATCAAGTGTTTGAGCAAAAGAACCATTTTCGGACTGATGTTTTTTGCCCAGACCACACGAGCGGCCACGGGCACCGCACGAGCGGAGCATGAGGGAAAAAAAAGAGGTTTCCATTCTGCTTTTGACCGCACGAGCGGCCAAAGTGGGCGCACGAGCGGCCACCCCTGTTTCAGCATGCATTGGGTAACTTTAAACAAGCATATCTTTTGCATCCGTACTCTGTTTTGAGTGATTCTTGAGCCTAAAATCAAGCCCCGAAAGTCTAGTTTCCATTGGTGGTAGTCTCACTCCAAAATTTTAAATACAGAAATAGTTATGCCCAAATTAGTGACGACTGTTCACTTTCTATTTACCGATTTATACCGTTTCTTCGTCTGAACCTTTCTCCTATCGATTCCTCCTATCTTATGAGGCATGGATTATAACCTATGGAGGACTAATGAGTCTAGAACCACCATAGCTATTGAGTGAGGAATAAAAAGAGATTGGTTTTATTCTCATAATCTGTTATGTGCATTGTGTTTGTAGGTCAAGACGAGGACATCGTTCCAGCGCTATCAGAGACCTACCACTGTGAGTAATAGTACGGTTGTTACTAACGTCTTATCCTTGTAAGTGATTACACTAACAGTTATGTCAGCTGGAAATCAATGTGAATGTTGAAAGATTTACATACGTCGGTATGACTTTGGAATCATTTTGTTCTGTCAATAACGAACATTAACTCTATGTTATCTATAAACGAACTATGTCGTCTTTCAAGAATAAAGGGAACTTATGTTCATCTTAGAATGATGAAATTTGGGTGAATTGAAGATCATTCTGGGTTGCCACTAATGAATCAAGATTATTCTGTTATATGACACATGAACTTGAGGTCGTTCAGATCCTATGACATAAATGCAAAGGTCTAATGTTATCATATAACCCACGTTAGAATGTGAAGTGTTCTATCCTCATGAAATGCAATGGAATGGCATGTATGCCCTCTATTAATGGTATATTCGCTCTTGATCCTCGTTAATGTTTATGTTCTGCTATTTACGAGACAACTATGCTGATAGTTAATATGCACATTCTGTTATCTGCAAGTTAGTGCCATTAATTCATGATGAACAAGTGAAATGTGGGTACATTATGAAACTACAGTATTTCTGTACCATTGGAATCGCCCAATCTGTTAATGGTTGCTGTTAGAACTTTGTTAAATGTAACTTAATTATGCTAACTCATTTGAATGATAAAAAGAAACTGTGTGCCTCTGTATGACTATAAGACTAGTCTGTTCTGATGATATCTGTGGTTATTCCGTTATGATGTTCGTTTCGTTTATATTATGACATGATGCGACTTATTGATTTCTGGTATGGAACAAAGTGCTGTACGGAACTAAGTGCTACACTTTGGTGGGAGCCACCTCTAGAATCCGTGCGAGCCACCTCTTGAGTCTATACATATATGAATTCGGCCGATGGCCGTTCTGTTATTTCTGGGCCGATGGCCGTTCTGTATCCGTTAGGCCTATGGCCGTTCTGCATAATCTGCTAGGCTTATGGCCAATCTGTGAAATATGTGGGCTTACTGAACAAGATTAATTGTATATCCTTTGCATCAATAAACGCTATAGTTACATTTAATTGCTGATTATTTATGTACTACTATTCACTGAGTATGACTCACTTTATGTTATGTCTGTTTCTGTAGGCATTCGATTTGGAGGTCAGTCTTAACCATGACATTCGTTTCTCTTTTGACAACCTCAGTGTGTCCAAGCACTTAGATGAAGCCGACTCATTTTTGTGGAGTTTTTGTTAAGTTTTTGGCTACTAAATTTAACTTTTTGCGTAAGGTTGAAATGCATATAATTCCTCTACTTTATTATACACCCAATTATGGGGCTGGGTTTCTGTATGTATTTATGTATATGTATAGCTGTCACTGTGTATTCGTCTACCTTATGCGATGTTTACGATCCTGGCATGGTAGGGGTAACTCAATGGATAATGTTTTATGTTATTTTACATTATTAATGCTTCCGTTCAGGCCCCATGTCTTTTGTACATCGAGTTAAGTGTCCGTTTCTGAAGTGGTCATGCCCAAACTTTTAGGGGCGGGTGTGGGGCTTGACAAGCTCATTGGAAAGCATTTAAAAGGATATTGCGATATGTTAGAGGAACTGCAGATTACACACTTTGCTACCAAAGTTCATATCTATGTCTAGTTGGCTATTGTGATGCTGACTGGGGAGGAGACTTAGATGATCATAAGTCTACTTCAGGATATGCTTTCATGCTTAGCGATGGTGCTATTTCTTGGAGTAGTAAGAAGCAATCCTGTACCGCCTTATCGACTATGTAGGCTGAGTTTGCGGCTTGTTCATTTGCCGTTCAAGAAGTTGTTTGGTTGAGGAGATTCCTTCAGCATTTGGATATTGTCACACACACTTCAAACCCTGTGACTATCCATTGTGACAGCATGGCTGCACTCACTTACGCTAAGGATCCTAAATACCATGGGAGAACCAAACACATTGATATAAGGTTCAACTTTATCAGAGACATTGTGGCATAGAAAGAAGTGATCCTGGAGCACATCCCTACGAGTCGCATGGTTGCGGACCCTTTCACTGAGCCCATTGCTAGAGATGTTTATCTTACTCATGTTAGGGCTTTAGGATTACGTTGGTGGTGATATATATATATATATATATATGTGTGTGTATTCAATTGAACTCATATTTTTTGGGATATTCATGCCATTAGTATTCATATTTGTTTCTATTACACATTTATGTTTACTACTTTTTGCAATGGTTTGTGAATTAGCATACACAGAATAAACAAATTGATGTTAGCAGGCAAGATTGGCTCACTCACACGAGCAATCGCTCTTAGCGCTAGGTACCGAGTAAGGATGAGAATAGTGGCCTATTGTATTTGGAGCCAATATAGAAGCTAAAATTATCCACTAGCTATGTCGCCTTGGTTGGAGCCAAGATGAGGTCTTGTTAGAGACCGGCCATGGATATGAGAGTACCCACTTTTACATGATGTGCCTGTTATGAATAGCTAGATGCGAGATCTCATTTGATGCCTGAGAGGCGAGCAAATAGAGAATTCGAGTTAGACGCTAAGAAGCAACTTGTGCGCTTAAGAGCGACTAGACTAAGATCTGTATGGTGTGTGAGTTTAACATCACTCTTTGAAAGAGTTACTCCACTATAACGTGCATTCGTACTGCATGTGCTTATCGACCCGTTAGCGAGGTGAGAGAATGGATCCCTACTTCTTCACCGTGTGAGTCCTAAAAGTCATTTTTTCCTAAATGACTTCACTTTGTGCCTTTTGTGTAATAACCTTGTCCTGTACTATGTTAATTAATCATGATGATGTTTGCAATTATGTGCTTAATTTGAATTTGGGTGTTGATTGCATGATTATATGTGATTTTGGCTTTGTATCTGTTCACCGTAGGAACATTTGTTAGAATCTGTGCTTTGAACTGAAAATTGAAGGCCCTATTGGCCACAGAAACCGAAATTGACTACGCCATTGTGATTGGCATAATTTTTAAAGCTTACGGTGAAATTTAATTAGAAATTGATTCGGATCAAAATAATTAGATTCAGAATGATTAATTTGGGATTAATTACTTAGACTTAATCAATATGATTAAGCAAGCCTATAAATAGGCCATTATACACTTAAGTTCCTCATTGTTGAACTCAAAATCTGAAGTGTACTCTAGAGAGAGAGAGAGAGGGACGGCTCTAGAGAGAGAGAGAAGGGCTCAAATTATGAATTTTGGGCTCAAGGCTTGAGAATTGGAAGCTAAACTCAAAGAACTAGCTAGAATTTGGGAGATTGGAGTTCCTAGGTGAGTAAATTCATGAGTTTGAGTTTGTAATATTGTGAATTCAAGGTTTGATGATGGTCAAGAACATAACTTGAATTGAATTTGTTGAATTTGGAGCTTGTATGAACATGCATGTGTATAATTGCTATAATTTTGTATATTCAAGCATGAATCATGTTGAACAAGAAGAATTGGGCACCAAATCTCACATGCATGCATGATTTTCATAAGTTTCACGATCATAAGCCTTGTTTGTACCAGTTAAGATAGAATTGGAGTCAAGAATGTACATGTATACATGATTGATGAAGATATGGAATTGGTTTGAGGGTGAATCTACATGATTTGGGACCATGAAGAGAATTCAAAATGATTTTGGAAAAAGGGACCATGAATTTGAGCAATTGGCCTCATATTGTTGTTGTTCTCATGTTATGTAATATGTTACCATGTTTTTGTGTCCAAAACATGAGCTTTGAACCTTTAAACTTTGAGTTTGAACTTGGAGAACAATTCTGGAAATTCTAGAATTCAGCACGTCTGCTCGAGCGGGGTAATGGCCGCTCGAGCGTGAAATGCTAGCTCCCAACAATTTTGCCGACATTGTCGTCCGCTCGAGCGGGGAGAATCACGCTCGAGCGTCCAAGGTATATGTTTGACCCTCAGCTCGAGTGTCCGATTTAGCGCTCGAGCATGAATATGAGGCAACCAGTACTTTTGCAGACCATGGGGGTCCGCTCGAGCGGCGGAACCCACGCTCAAGCAGGGACCCCTGTTTCAGAAATTTTGTAAAGGTGTTCTGTGTTTCATTTTCCGTTTTCTTTCACTTCCAAGCACTCTTAGGCATACATTAAGCATTGTGAATGAGTTAAAAGGATAAGAAAGAAGCCTAAGAGGGATGTATGAATTAAGAACGGATTGAATTGTTTGTGACCCATTATGTTCATGAAATGTGTAGGGTCAAGCACGAGGGCAAATCCATCGGCAGAACACTGTGAGTAATATCTTAGTAAAGATATTTGAAGTATGTTATTTGTCCAATTGCTTATTTCCATATAAGTCTTATAAGTTTGTTAAATTGAATTGTGGACAAATATTTGTTATGCCATATGGTTGGGCCAAAGGCTGTTAGACACAATTGACTGGACCGAAGGTCATTTGACATGAATGATTGGGCCAAAGGACACTTGATATGAATGATTGGGCTGAAGGCCGTTTGACATGAATGATTGGGCCAAATGTCGTTTGATATGAATGATTAGGCCGAAGGCCGTTTGACATGAATGATTGGGCCGAAGGCCGTTTGATATGAATGATTGGGCCGAAGGCCGTTTGACATGAATGATTAGGTCGAAGGCCGTTTGATATGAGTGATTGGGTCGAAGGCCGTTTGACATGAATGATTGGGCCAAAGGCCGTCAGACACCATTTGACATGAACGATTAGGCCAAAGGCCGTCGGACACCGTTTGACATAAATGATTGGGCCAAAGGCCGTCGGACATCAATGATTTGGGCTTGAGGCCATTTGTTAAGGAATGAAGTGGGCCAGGGGCCGTTTGATATGTTCAGGCTTGAATCGCCTAGTGTACTAAATAATGCACTAAATGGAATTCTAAATGGGCCCAAGGCCGTTTGATATATGTGAATCTCATTCGTGTACTTTCTTTATTTGATATTATTTACTGGGCTTTCGCTCAAACTCGTTCATGTGTAGGTAGGTGAGTAAAGGGACGTTCAACCCTAGCCTTAGTGGAATTTAAGAAAAGAACCCGAGTTTGTGAAGTCAGCCCATGTGCCTCACACAAGAGGCTTTGTTTATGATCTTTTGTATTTCTTTTGCTATTCCTATTGGTCATGATAGACCGCTTATGTGTATAAGTTTTTGGTTTAGCTGACTCTGTGTGTGAATGATCCTGGGTATGCATGATGTTAACTACCGATATGTGGTGTAGGTTATTATAATTGCTGTGGGAGCCGGATTTTAAAGGAGGCATGCCTTAACAGAAAGGGATTGCCCGGCTCTGTCCAGCCGTCCAGAACCATCAGGATGCCGAATAGAAAGGGTAGATAGGCCGAATAGGTACTAACCTATGGAGCCGAGTAAATATGAACATAGTGAGATAAAAGTGGACCTGGCCCCGAGGCCCAAAAAACAAGTATAAATAAAGGAATAGCAGACTGAGAAAGGTATGTGATAATTGTGGTGTTTAACTTAGAATACAAGTAATCTAGAACGAGAGACTGACTTGTCCGTCGGAGTGCTAATTACGGCACCCCCGACCAGAGTGTTTAATTCATTTCAGGTGACTATCGGTGGATCACGAGCGTCTCCTAGGATCGGAAGAGTATTTCCAAAAACCACTTCCCCACAATTGGCGCCGTCTGTGGGAATACTCAAGCACATCCATGGCGGACGCGACAGAAGACCCTCCAATAGTCGCTGATGACACCACGCAGATAGATGGCTTCACTCCAACAAACACGCACGGACCGGAGCCTAACCCAGTAAGACGCGCTTTGAACTTCGGTTCAACTTCGACTCTAGAACATGAGGCAATGCAGGCGATCATGGAGCAGGCAAAGCAAAACGAGCAGCGATTGGAGAACATGATCGCTGAGAACGAGCGTCTCCGTCAGGATATGGCACTGGAGGTGGCAAAGTCCAAACAAGCCGTGCGCCAAGACCTGGAACGACCTCTGAAAGCAGATGGCCGACGACCTCGAGCCCGGCAACAAAACACTGAGAGTGACTCCGACTCACTATCTCCGGAGCCCCAAAATAAAGGACGACCTACAACTTCCAGCTCCTCTGAAGAGAGCCCAAGCGTAAGGCATAAGCGCAGAAGAAATGGCTCAGATGACGAGAACCAGCATGATCCTTTTGTGCGACGGATCGCAAGGGCAATCTTGCCCAAAACGTTTAAAGCTCCGTCATTCACTCTCTATGATGGCAAGTCAGACCCCACTAATCATATCCGCCACTACAAGCAAGCCATGACATTGCATGCAGATGACGAAGCCCTCATGTGTCGAATATTCCCTAGCAGTTTGGGACCATTGGCTGTCAGGTGGTATTACAAACTGGAGCCAGCTTCGATCAAAACCTTCCATCAATTACAAAAGTCTTTCAGGGCCAGATTCATCACAAACGAGGTCCAGACAAAACAAGCCGACTCTCTCTGGGCAATGCAAATCCTGCCAGGAGAGACACTAAGAGCATATTCGGCACGATATTGAGAATGCTTTAACCTTGTAGATGATGCTTGCAATGACTCCATGGCCATCACCGCCTTCAAAATGAGACTACACCCAGATAGTGCCCTCCGCAGTTCCTTGACCAGAAGACCTCCTAAAACAGTCTGGGGGTTGATGAAGAAAGTAGAAGAATATTGCAAAATAGAAGACGACGCTTTGAGGGTTAAAGCCGGACATGGTGCCACCAAAACGGCCCCCCTTGAAATTGCCCAGCCAATAAGTTCCGTACCTCCTCAGAGCCTTGAACCATGCCAGTGGACTAAACGGGATAAGAAACGAGATTCTCGCCGACCAAGCGATCAGTGCCCACACCGAACAAATGAGCAATTGCAAGTTGATAATAGGCGCACAAAGCACGCCGACAAGAAATATACGGAGCTGACAGATTCAATCAGCTCGGTTATGTCCCATATCCAACATCTTCCGTATTTTAAATGGCCATAAAAAATGGTGGGACCTCCCGACACGAGAAGACGGGACAGACGGTGTGAATATCACAAAAATCACGGTCATGATACGGACAGCTGCTATCCTCTGAAAGACCACCTTGAAGAATTGGTGCAAGATGGTCGGCTTCAGCAACACGTACGAAAGAACGCAATCAAAACTGTTGCCCTTCGGCAGGATTTGCCTCCGCTCGGCATCATTCATATGATATACGACCTTCCAATGCCACTTGCCGTACACGTAATTCAAGCCCCCCAGAAGCAACGTGCACCATCGAAGCAGTCCCATGAAGTTTCGAGTATTATCTTCAACGATTCCGATCTTATCGGCGTAAAACTCTCCCATAGTGATCCATTTGTCATTGAGCTACACGTAAATCGATTCGTCGTTGAACGCATCTTCATAGATCAAGGAAGCACTTCGGAGGTTATGTATTACGAAACCTTCGCCAAACTCAGCTTCAATCAATCAGACCTGTCTCCGTCCTTCTATCCTTTGTTTGGTTTCAATGCGAATCCAGAGTATCCGTTGGGGAAGATCACACTACTCGTTCGAGCCGGCTCCCGAACGACGGATGTAGAATTCTTGGTCATCAAGCTACCATCGCCGTATAATATCATCATGGGGCGAACTTGGCTGCATTCTATCCAAGCCGTGCCTAGCACCTACCATCAGCTGCTGTGCTTCCCTACCCGACACGGTATTGAGCAAATTCGTGGTTCCCGGCACTCCGCACCAGCATTGTCCCCCTCCCGAAATACCGAATCAAAACGTCCTCAACTGACACGACCCTCAACAGATGGATCCGACATCGGCTCAGAAACATGTCACGGCCCTGGAACTCGAGAATTATCATTTAACCCGACTTGTGGGAAATGATCTCAGTTCTAGAATGATTCTCTATGTACATATCCCTCCTTTGTAATGCAAGGATTCTTGTTCGGCAGATATAATCCCATCCGCTACAAAATCTAATTAAAAAGGGCATTCCGACCAAACAGCCCCCTCGGCGCACGACGCCGTTGGGCCGATAAAGCCTCCGGATTCGGAGCGCTCTTCGTGGATATCACGATTGGCCGATAAAGCCTCCGGATTCGGAGCGCCCTTCGTGGATGTCACGATTGGCCAAGTAAAGCCTCCGGATTCGGAGCCCCCTCGGCGCATGACGCCGTTGGGCCGTTAAAGCCTCCGGATTTGGAGCGCCCTTCGTGGATATCACGATTGACCGATAAAGCCTCCGGATTCGGAGCGCCCTTCGTGGATGTCACGATTGGCCAAGTAAAGCCTCCTGATTCGGAGCGCCCTTCGTGGATGTCAGGATTGGCCAAGTAATGCCTCCGGATTTGGAGCCCCCTCGGCGCATGACGCCGTTGGGCCGTTAAAGACTCCGGATTTGGAGCGTCCTTCGTGGATATCACGATTGGCCAAGTAAAGCCTCCGGATTCGGAGCCCCCTCGGCGCATGACGCCGTTGGGCCGAATAAAGCCTCCGGATTCGGAGCCCTAAGGCACATGACACTGTTTGGCCGATAAAGCCTCCGGATTCGGAGCGCCCTTCGTGGATATCACAATTGGCCAAGTAAAGCCTCCGGATTCGGAGCCCCCTCGGCGCATGATGCCGTTGGGCCGAATAAAGCCTTCGGATTCGGAGCCCCTAAGGCGCGTGACGCCGTTTGGCCGATAAAGCCTCCGGATTCGGAGCGCCCTTCGTGGATATCACGATTGGCCAAGTAAAGCCTCTAGATTAGGAGCCCCTAAGGCGCGTGACGCCGTTTGGCCGATAAAGCCTCCAGATTCAGAGTGCCCTTCGTGGATATCACGATTGGCCAAGTAAAGCCTCCGAATTTGGAGCCCCCTCGGCGCATGACGCCATTGGGCCGTTGAAGCCTCCGGATTCGGAGCCCCCTCGGCACATGACATCATTAGGCTGTTTAAGCCTCCGCATTTGGAATGCCCTTCGTGGATATCACGATTGGCCAAGTCTCCAGATTCGGAGCTCCCTTCGTGGATATCACGATTGGCCAAGTCTCCGGATTCGGAGCACCCTTCGTGCATATCACGATTGGCCAAGTCTCTGGATTCGGAGCACCCTTCGTGCATATCACGATTGGCCAAGTCTCCGAATTCGGAGCTCCCTCGGCGCATAACGCCGTTGGGTCAATAAAGCTTCCAAAAGCTGAATGACATTCCGAATTCGGAGTGCCCTCAGTGCACATTAGAGTAGGGAAACATAACTCGAGCCGACACAACGACATAAACGAAACAAAACGTGTAAACACTCGAAACAAGATGCTTAACAAAAATTCACAATGAAATACAAACTGTTAAAAATAAAACATTTTATTTGATTAAACAATAATTACAAAAATGCAATTCGCGTTCGAGCATTACAAAGTCTACTTTCATACGGCGTCACCTTCATCCTCACCTTCACGCCCAGCGACAGTGCCGGATCGATGCCCGCTGCCCGGAGAGCGTCCGTAGCTTGAAATTCTTCTATCTGACCGCGCTTGAATCTACGATGTTCACACTGGCGCGACAATCATCTTCAAGATCGAGAGCCTTGACACCATCGACAATGTCAAGGCCAAGATCCAAGACAAGAAAGGAATTCCCCATGAAAACAGTAAAATTCAACGGACGTGGCACTACGTCGACCTCCTTCTTCCTTCGGGGTGATTTGCTTCGACGACTTGGAGGTCGACGTTTTTCCCGTTCTTTGAATGCCCCAGCCCTCTCACGGGTGGGTTCCTTGTTGCGATCCATTGCAGTGTCAAGCTCAGCCAAGGTTCGAGCTTCCCTTCTGCTGTTGAAGAAAATTCCATTTGACATTCACATTTGTCTGCCTTATGCAACAAAGTTGTTTTAAAGCAAGTCTGAACACAGTGAGTGAAATCACTAGGGTGAAAAGTCCGAGGCAATTTATTTTTAATGCTTGCGGTGACCCCGAAGCAATGTCATTAATACTGAACTCCAAAAGACGGATGCTGATAGATGTTGGCATTTTGGAGTTAAAATGGACTGATTATGACAATTACAGATTGGATGACAGTTTCCAGATTTGAAGCCCTTGGAGCATGGCACGATCGGGCCGAGTGAGCCTCCGAATTTCGAGCCTCATCGATGCATCACGCCTTGACCGATACAAGTGTCTGAATTCGGAGCCTAATCGGCGGAGCGATCATGACAAGCCGGCACGTAACCGTTTGGAATTAAATGGCGAGCAAGGCAATGTTTATACAATGAAAACATATGCAAACACGTGTGTGCCGAGTGAAGATTACAATGAAACATTTAAAAATAGGAAGTTTTATTCAATCAGGCAACAACTACACGATTACATAGTATTTTTATACGGCATCGTCCTCATCCTCACTTTTCTCGACTTCAAAAGTAGAAAACGAAAAAATGATCATGTTGGTAGAGTGGCAGCGCCGAATCAATTCCCGACGCCCGGAGAGCTTCCGTGGCTTGAGCCGCCCTGATCCAACCATGCTTAAAGCCACGATTCTCACATCAGCAAACTTCCTCGGCGAGCTTCTCTTTGGTCTTCTGAATTCCGACCAGTCGGCCGTCATGAAACCCCTTTTCATAGGCCACATTTCTCGCAGTCTCGATTGCAAACATGCTCGCCGTATTACGATCGGCGATCGCATCACTAATCAGCCTTTGAGTAACCTTCTCTGCAACAATTGAGTTGGGGGGGACGGCTGATTGGGGCGACGCAGGCTTGTTTTTCCTTAGCTCGCGCTTAGCCTTTTCAGCGCGAGCTTCTAACTTCTGAATGCATTCGTCTCTCTGTTCTATGTCCCGACGAGCGGCGCGGAGACGCATACCGATCTCATAAGCCATGTAAAGTCCCCTCATCGCCCTGTGAATGCCTTCACGAAACACTTCGAAGTCCGGACGGCCTACCATCGACTGCTGAACTTCGGGCGGAAAAATCTGTCGAGCAAACTCGACTGCCACATTTGGGTCTCGAATGATGGAATCCGCCTCCGTCATCGGTCTGTTACCCACGAAGACTGCAAAACTCAATGGGCGAGGAGTTGCGTCGGATTCCCTTCCAAGATGAGATTGAAGAGACTTATGATGTGGCTGACTATCCCTCCTAGGCGATCTACTTCGACGTCGAGGAGATTGGTGTCTCTCCTAACCCCTCGACGTCCTACCACCCGTGCGTGACGGTTCACCGCTTCGATTCATGGCACCTCCCATCTCAGCTAGCGTCTTCGCTTGACCTCTTTTATTGAAGAAAAGCTTATTTGACATTCGCACTTGTTTCACCTTCCTCGAAGAGCGGGACTGAGATGCTCATTTAGCACGTAAATAAGACCCTCGTTCACAAAGTACACGCCCATTTATTCTCTACAAGGGCAGCATCTCCGAGGCTATCTCATTAATAATGAAGCCCCAATCGACCCATCAACCACTGATATATGGCGTTCTCGGTTCATGAACCATCTGGGGCAAAGGCAGATTCATCAATCTATACAGCTCGGTGCCCCAGCCGTTCCACGAGTCGATCCTGGCGTGCAAAAAATTATTACGTTTTATTCGGCGTTCAACGTTTGTGAACTATCTGGGGCAAGGGCAGATTCATCAATCTATACGGCTCGAGTGCCCCAGCTGTTCCACGAGTCGATCGTCGCGTGCAAAAATTTATTACGTTTTATTCGGCGTTCGATGTTCGTGAACCAGCTGGGGCAAGGGCAGATTCATCAATCTATACGGCTCGAGTGCCCCAGCCGTTCCACGAGTCGATTTATCTCAGCACTGGTCTCGAATTCATTTTATTCTAACTGCGGACTCTCCTAACTATACGCTCATATAACAGACAATACGAAAAATAACTTGAGAGCATATAAAATTTTCATTCATAAACTGGGCGCTAGCAGCGGACATTTTACACATGAAAATCCAAAAAATGTACATTGAATGTGCTCAATAAAACTAGAATGTCTCCCACATCAATCCTCAAGATCAGACTCAAGTGGCTCAACGTCCAATTGCTCGTATGGAATTGGCACGGCCAATGTAGCTCCAACGGCAGCAAGGGCTTTGAGCCACCCATGTTTAAATCCCCGATTTTCGAATTTGGGGACTTCGCCTACGTATTCCTTGAAGGCGGTGCTCTTCCCAGCCTGAAGCGCCGTAAAAACTTCGGACTCGGCTTTTTCCTTGGCCGCCTTCAACTCCTTTAACTCAGCCTCTGCCTTCACAAGTGCCTCCTTGGCTAATTCGAGCGATTCCTCGCTCGCGTTCGCCCTACCCTTGGCTTCGGATCTGAGCTAGTCAGCCGTCTGAGCCCTTTCCATTTCCGCTTCGGCTCGCGCATTTTCCATAGCGGCCCTCATCACCTCGAACTCGGCCCTGCTCCTTTCACCTTCAGCTTTAGACTTCAAGCGGCCAATTCTTTCGGCGGCATCATGCCGCCAGCTTCCTAGTTCGGCTATCGTTCCAGCCGTCTGCAAAACAAATCGGGATCACCACATCAAGCAATATAGTCTGCAAACCAAATCAAACGAGCAGAAAAGAGAATATTGTATACATACCAGAAGGGCAGACTGGGCAGCGAACGCTATAAGCTCCAAATCTGGCTCTTCATGAAAGGTGGCCTTATCAGCCGGCAGTGAAATTGAGGCGGCCAGACCCAACGCTACGGCCGGATCCTTTATGATGGATGCGTCATTAAAGATTGGCACGTTTTTGATCGTTGGTTGAACAACAAAAGGAACAACCACGCCGGATTCCTCTAAACGAGGCCTTTTGCCAACAAGACTATCTTTTGAGCCTACGTCTCCCTCGACACTACGTTTTTCACCCCGTTCTTTACGAACCAGTTGTTCTTCCGTGACCTGCTGTTCGGCCTCCCTCTCTGTCTCATCCAAAACGATTTGAGCCGTTTCTTCTGCAGTAACGGGTTGTAAAGATTCAACTGGGGCGGGCTCAGAACGAACGGCCTCTGCCTTCTTTCGAGCGACCATTCGCCCGGCATTTCTCTTTCTCGCCATCTGCGTGAGATTTTTCCCAGCTATGCCTTCAGAAAAATCGCCGGGCAGGTCCCCCAAATCCGTAAAAATGTCTCCGAAAGAAAACTCTACCCGACCCGAAATAGACGGTGAGTTAGGCTGGTTAAGACCGGCAGTTTCAACCTCAGATTTCAGAACTTCGTCGACCTCTTCGGCCTCGGTATTGAGTTCCCTGGTTGATTCGGCGACCACCTCGACTTCCGGCTCTAAGTCTTGCTCCAAATCAAAAGTCTCAAGACTAGTCTGTCTCAGGGACTTGAAGCTGGGGAAGATAAGAGCTGTATGATGTTGCTCGCCAGTTGGGATCGGAATGTTGTCTGCGGCCGAGAATGTAGTATAGGTAGGCTCGTACCTCAGAAGAATATGGGCAGCTCTGCCTTGCCTCTGTACATTTGGACGGCCAAAATACTCTAGCGCTGTCTTAATATCCGAGAGTACTGCGTCGTCAACTGAGGTCAGAACCCTCTTCAACTTATTGCCTGCCACAAAAAAAAAAAAAAAAAAAAAAAAACGAAGGATTATATTCGGAGAAGAAGCCGAGTAAAAAGAAAGTTCAACAAACAAGGAATCACACGGCAACCTGGTTCACCCCTCCGTCTGGGAATAGGGTCCAGGCAATCTTCACCTTCGCCGAATTCCCAGTTGCCCCGAACATTGACCATTATGTCATCAACTCATTTGCCAGAGCTGGCAAGCATGGTTACCAAGTGATGGTTGGTGTCCTTGGCCCTGAGAAAGTAACGCCCAAGCCGACCGGAGGATTTGGCTAAAGCATAGCAATGCCGAATCGCAGGAATGCCCAGGTTGATCCTGAGGCGCCGGTTCAATTCAGCAATTCCCATTATGATTTGAAAGAAATTCACATTGGGTTGCGAGGGAATCAGATCCCAGTGGCGGAGGACGGCCCTAAGAAATGGATGTAGGGGAAAACGAATGCCACCCTCCGCAATGGACAGAAGAGGGAACACGATTGTATTTGGGTCATCTCTCTCCATATCCAGGGAACTCTTCGTTACTAGAGTTAGATGAACATCATCAGGAATGGAGAAATGTTTTCGGAACCCAGAAATTCGACCCTCAGAGAGGAGGTCTTTCAAATGCTTAGCCATTCTAGGGAGAACCCAAGGATATTCTAAAGCAAAAAATAAATATGGAAAATAGAATTACAAAGGAAAGAGAAGAAGACTTACGAGAGGCAGAGGGAACGAGAAGAAAACGGAGAGGGGTCGCAGAAAATACGTCGGAAAGGAAATACCGATAGGTGGTCCAGAAGGTTCAAATATTCGAAAAAGTATGTGTTCAAAGGGACTTAAACTTCAAATCATAATAAATGCGAGAGAAGCACGAATGAGGCGGGAAGGCGTTACAGTGACCAAAAAGTATGTATGCGTCCTGACATGCATCGGGAAGAGGATTAACTGCCGAATTTCCGTTTTCCCAAATCAAGAACCAAACACGCCGACTAACTGATGCTAGAAGGGTGTTTGGGGGGCAATTGTGCGAGCCGAATTTTAAAGGAGGCATGCCTTAACAGAAAGGGATTGCCCGGCTCTGTCCAGCAGTCCAGAACCATCAGGATGCCGAATAGAAAGGGTAGATAGGCCGAATAGGTACTAAGCTATGGAGCCGAGTAAATATGAACATAGTGAGATAAAAGTGGACCTGGCCCCGAGGCCCAAAAAACAAGTATAAATAAAGGAATAGCAGACTGAGAAAGGTATGTGATAATTGTGGTGTTTAACTTAGAATACAAGTAATCTAGAACGAGAGACTGACTTGTCCGTCGGAGTGCTAATTTTGGCACCCCCGACCAGAGTGTTTAATTCATTTCAGGTGACTATCGGTGGATCACGAGCGTCTCCCAGGATCGGAAGAGTATTTCCAAAAACCACTTCCCCACAATTGCTATATGTGAAATGTTTTGGTATGCCATATAAGCATAGCTCATTGGACAAAATTTTTAAGTTGCTTCCGCATCTGGCCCCATATTATTAATTATTAATTGATATCAGTTTTGAGGCCGTAGGTAATCCCATGATTACTGGCCGGTTATGACCTTAATCTATTGGGGCGGGTTCGGGTCATGACAGAGTGGTGTCAGAGCACGAGTTAATAACTGACACACTTGTCCAAATGAGCCATAAGGTGTCTAGAAAAGACTTAAGATGCATCCATTTGATAAGTACATGATGTAAGCATTGAGAACTTGTGATTATATGAGATATGAATTGTTGCACTAATGTGTATAGTAAGTTTTGTTGCTATGATGCACGTACATGAACATATGAATCATGAAAAGTTGCTTATGTGCATTCGATTTTGCAAATGGGTGTCTATGTGGAATATGAATATGGTTTAAGTGTATAATTGCTTAGTAAGTGTTTAGCACACGATATCTAATTAGTATGCAATCATTTGTTATGTACCTATGTGTATCTGTGTTTATTTTTGTATTGGGCATTCCTGTATTTGGCATGGTTTAATAAGAGTTTGTGTAGATCATGGATAAAGTAAGGGCATATGAGTTGGCAAACTCTTCCATAGCCCGACTTGATAGGCTGGAAAGAATAGTACAAGAAATGACAGAGATCTTAAGACAACATCAGTTACCGCTACGGCAAGAACCTTTGCCACCACCAGCGCAAGAGCACCAAGTGAATGTGTTGGTAGTCACAAAATGTATTGAGGTGCTAGACCGAACACTGATGACCGAAGCTAACATGAACCGATCTTCTGAATGGAAAAGTAAGAGACAAGGCTTTTTCTCAAAGAAAAGATCATTTAAAAGGAAAAATACGGGATCATCGCTCACATCAAACACTACAAGGAATACAGCACCAGCGTGTAATGAATGTGGTAAGAAACATCGAGGAGTTTGTTACCGAATTTCTGGGGCTTGTTATAGGTGTGGTAAAATGGACCATATGGTAAGGAACTGTCCCCGGACTGAACAAAACGTGAATAGGCCCGTTGTCTCAGCTGGATTTGTGCCAATGGCAGAAACTGCTAATCAAGATAGAGTAATTGCACTCGTCCCAAAAAGCACTCAGAATACTGCGACCGTTATCCCAGGTATCTATACTGTTTATAAATGAATGCCTATATGTTGACTGATTCTGGACTGGTACATGTGTACATCTTTGCTTGGGATATTATTTAATTCGATTCGGCGCATTCTTTCATATCTGCTCTATGTGTATCTAGATTGGTCAGGCCCACAGGATCAATACATTATTTACTGTATGTATCTGCCCCATTTGGGAAATTTTTGAAATACGTATTGGGATATTGATTGACTCTGTATATGCACATATACATCTAAACCTATGCTCAGGGTGACTTGTTATATCATTGTCTTCAATGACTAAACCACTGGAATTATGACTCTGTGATTGTGTGACTGAGTTGAGCAACCCGAATAATGAACTCTATAAATTGTGAGATCATGCATTTTGATTGGTAGAAAATTGACTGGACTATGTGACTACACTAGGCTTGACTCGTAAACCTATGCTTTTGTGACTGATTTGGAACTTTTGCAAAACAAATCCTATATTATGTGCAACCGAGTAACTTTGTTTAATGTGTTACTGTGCACCATGTACTTGCATATAAGACTTATTTGGGAACTGCTATATTGATTATGATACATACCTCCTGATATGAACAACGACATGCATATGCAACTACACATGAACTTATGTGGACAATGCCATATTGTACATGACCTGAAATACTTTGATATGAACAGTCGTGATGAATGACTCTGATCTGACTTTGAGAACTGATGAACTTGGGACGGTTGTGAAACTATTGACTATGTACCTAAGCAAACAAAGTATGCCTTACAGAACCAAATGTGCCCTATTTGAGAAAACTTTTATCTGATTCGATCTGATAGAACTTTTGTTTGATTTGGCCTGATAGAACCCCCATTTGATATAATTTGATGGGACCTTTGTTTGATTTAATTTGACAAGACCTTTGCTTGGATTGATTTGATAAGACCCTTTATCTAATTTGATTTTGTTAAGGGGGATTATGAATTGTGTATGAATAAATAACCAGATTATTCTTGGCAAGAAAACTGATAGACCCAAAACTTGAATCCGTTTGGAATACTTGACTTATTTAGAAGACCTTATGTGGGCTATCAACAGACTGATCTAACCATGAACACCATTAAGAACCAACCTTTAATTGTTGGAGACATACGTGTTAAAAATGAACAGAATTGTGCAAATCTAGTGATTGGATGTTTAAGGAATGACTGCTTCTGTGTTACCGAATTCTTATCTATTTGACGCTATGGGAATCGATGACGGCAAATCGATTTGATTATAAACAGTACTGAACATTTATCTTTGACTGGTCGAAATATGTTTTGTTTTGTATGGGAGAATAGTTGCTTCAGTGTTATCGGATATTGGGAATTTATGTCACGGTAATTGTTAACCACGAACAGTTTTGATTGTGAACACTATTGGGATTAGAAAACCTCAATTATCCGAAATGTGTGAATTTAGTGCGCCCTGTAAATGACTGCTCAGTGCCATTATATTCTGCAATTGGGGCATTGAGGATGCGTAAATTGTGTTTAACATATGATTGCCTACTTTGATATTATCTTTGACGTCATGGGGATTAATATATGAATCGCCTTATGCTTTTGACGACTATCAGATAATGTGGAAAGACTCAATGGAATAGAGAATTGAATATTGGACTAAACTGTAAACTGTTGGATGAATTGAGAACACGTGTATTATGTTAGAAATTGACTGCTTCGATATTATTGTACTTTATAATCGATACTATGGGGATATATGAGTTATGTACGTCATGTGGTTGATTGCTTTGTTGTTACCTTTATTGACTCGGGAATCAGTGTCGGGATCCACTTTCTATTCCCGAAGACTTTTGATTGACCTTGAATAACAGTGATGAGTCACTAAACTAAATACCGAATTGGATTGTGAATTGCGGAATTATTGAAGAATGAATTGAACTTCCGTGACAAGGGAATAGACCAAACTTCTATGGTAAAGTTAGCTGACATTTGAAGTAAATATGTTGGTGACCTATTATGAAAAATGAAATTGTTGAATTTGTGACTAAATATTTTCAGTGCCAACAAGTCAAAGTCGAACATCAGATATAGCCAGAGCTACTTCAATCTTTCTCTATCTCAAGATGGAGATAGGAATCCTAAATTGTGCCTAGATTCTGGCAAGCCTTCAAGAGGCAATGGGAACTGAATTGTGATTCAACGCCGTTTTCCATCCGCAAATCGATGTATAATCAGAAAGAACTTTTGTTTTAGATTTTGGATGAAATGCTCCAAATGTATGCATTATATTTTCAAGGAAGTTGAAAAAATCTATCCATCATCGGTAGACTTTACTTACGGCAACAACTTACACAATAGTTTTGGTGTGACACCGTGCAAAGCCTTGTATGGCGGAAAAGGTAAGTCTCTGACTGGTTGAGGACAGAGTTTTGCTTGATTTAGAGACTGAGCAAATGACTATCAAAAGGATTGGAACTGTTGAATAAAAGTATTCGAAATTGTTTTCGACTAAAGGAAAAATAAGTTTGGAGGACCAAACTTCCTAAAGGGGATGTAATAACCCTGTCCTGTACTATGTTAATTAATCATGATTATGTTTGCAATTATGTGCTTAATTTGAATTTGGGTGTTAATTGCATGATTATATGTGATTTTGGCTTTGTATCTGTTCACCGTAGGAAAATCTGTTAGAATCTGTGCTTTCAACTGAAAATTGAAGGCCTTATCGGCCACAGAAATCGAAATTGACTACGCCATTGTGATTGGCGTAATTTTTAGAGCTTACGGTGAAATTTAATTAGAAATTGATTTGGATCAAAATAATTAGATTTAGAATAATTAATTTGGGATTAATTACTTAGACTTAATCAACATGATTAAGCAAGCCTATAAATAGGCCATTATACACTTAAGCTCCTCGTTGTTGAACTCAAAATCTGAAGTGTACTCTAGAGAGAGAGAGAGAGGGACGGCTCTAGAGAGAGAGGGAAAAGGGCTCAAATTATGAATTTTGGGCTCAAGGCTTGAGAATTGGAAGTTAAACTCAAAGAACTAGCTAGAATTTGGGAGATTGGAGCTCCTAGGTGAGTAAATTCATGAGTTTGAGTTTGTAATTTTGTGAATTCAAGGTTTGATGATGGTCAAGAACATAACTTGAATTGAATTTGTTGAATTTGGAGCTTGTATGAACATGCATGTGCATAATTACTACAATTTTGTATATTCAAGCACGAATCATATTGAACAAGAAGAATTGGGCACCAAATCTCACATGCATGCATGATTTTCACAAGTTTCATGATCATAAGCCTTGTTTGTACCAGTTAAGATAGAATTGGAGTCAAGAATGTACATGCATGCATGATTGATGAAGATATGGAATTGGTTTGAGGGTGAATATACATGTTTTGGGACCATGAAGAGAATTCAAAATGATTTTGGAAAAAGGGACCATGAATTTGAGCAATTGGCCTCATATTGTTGTTGTTCTCATGTTATGTAATATGTTACCATGTTTTTGTGTCCAAAACATGAGCTTTGAACCTTTAAACTTTGAGTTTGAACTTGAAGAACAATTCTAGAAATTCCAGAATTTGGCACGTCCCCTCGAGCGGGGTAATGGCTGCTCGAGTGTGAAATGCTAGCTCCCAGCAGTTTTGCCGACATTGTCGTCCGCTCGAGCGGGGAGAATCACGCTCGAGCGTCGAAGGCATATGTTTGACCCTCAGCTCGAGCGTCCGAATTAGCGCTCGAGTGTGAATATGAGGCAACCAGTACTTTTGCAGACCATGGGGGTCCGCTCGAGCGGCAGAACCCATGCTCGAGCGGGGACCCCTGTTTCAGAAATTTTGTAAAGGTGTTCTGTGTTTCATTTTCCGTTCTCTTTCACTTCCAAGCACTCTTAGGCATACATTAAGCATTGTGAATGAGTTAAAAGGACAAGAAAGAAGCCTAAGAGGGATGTATGAATTAAGAACGGATTGAATTGTTTGTGACCCATTATGTTCATGAAATGTGTAGGGTCAAGCACGAGGGCAAATCCATCGGCAGAACACTGTGAGTAATATCTTAGTAAAGATATTTGAAGCATGTTATTTGTCCAATTGCTTATTTTCGTATAAGTCTTATAAGTTTGTTAAATTGAATTATGGACAAATATTTGTTATGGCATATGCTTGGGCCAAAGGCCGTTGGACACAATTGACTGGGCCGAAGGCCGTTTGACATGAAAGATTGGGCCAAAGGTCGTTTGATATGAATGATTGGGCCGAAGGCCGTCTGACATGAATGATTGGGTCGAAGGCCGTTTAATATGAATGATTGGGCCGAAGGCCCTTTGACATGAATGATTGGGTCGAAGGCCGTTTGATATGAATGATTAGGCCGAAGGCCGTTTGACATGAATTATTAGGCCAAAGGCCATCAGACACCGTTTGACATGAACGATTGGGCCAAAGGCCGTCGGACACCGTTTGACATAAATGATTGGGCCAAAGGCCGTCAGACATCAATGATTTGGGCTTGAGGCCATTTGTTAAGGAACGAAGTGGGCCAGGGGCCGTTTGATATGTTCGGACTTGAATCGCCTAGTGTACTAAATAATGCACTAAATAGAATTCTAAATGGGCCCAAGGCCGTTTGATATATGTGAATCTCATTCGTGTACTTTCTTTATTTGATATTATTCACTGGGCTTTCACTCACACTCATTCATGTGTATGTTGGTGAGTAAATGGACATTCAACCACAGCCTTAGTGGAATTTAAGAAAGGAACCCGAGTTTGTGAAGTCAGCCCAGGTGCCTCACGCAAGAGGCTTTGTTTATGATCTTTTGTATTTCTTTTGCTATTCCTATTGGTCATGATAGACCGTTTATGTGTATAAGTTTTTGGTTTAGCTGACTATGTGTTTGAATGATCCTAGGTATGCAAGATATTAACTAACGATATGTGGTGTGGGTTATTATAATTGCTATATGTGAAATATTTTGGTATGCCATGTAAGCATAGCTCATTGGACAAAATTTTTAAGTTTGCTTCCGCCTCTGGCCCCATATTATTAATTATTAATTGATATCAGGTTTGAGGCCGTAGGCAATCCCATGATTACTGGCTGGTTATGACCTTAATCTATAGGGGCGGGTTCGGGTCATGACATTTTGTGAGCTTTGACTATGTCATAAGATAAGGAGTTGATGTTCAGCTACTTTTGTATGTTGCCTGCGGTCATGTATGATTCGGCTTTAAGGGACATTATTGGGAAAGTGGTCAATTTTAAATTAAATGATATGAGGGTGAAGGGAAGATCATCTAGTTCTACATCTCTGCTCTATACTCACTATCGATAACTCACATCACTCTCTGTGGGATGCTGATTGGGTGTGAATATAATGCGGGACCTAGGAGGGTCAAACATGCTCTTTGAGGGATTAGAGATGTTTTTGGACCGATGTAGCTAGATTGGTCTGGATACATGAGACACTATTTCTGTTCTTTTTGGGTTGATGTCTCTATGTTGACTCATATTGAGTTTCTAGTATAAAGCTCCCACATGCAGGTGTTCTCAACAGTTGCCCGGTTCATTGGCAAGTATGAGATTGTTAATTTTTTTGGGGAGATTGAGATAGAGATGTGGCAGTGTCATGCCAACTCATGTGCGAGTGGGAGATGTTAGAAATTGGGCGCCCATGTGGCATGACCCATGACCCTTTTAAACTTATCCATGTAAGTTTGAATTTGAATTCAAAACCTATGGATTGATGATATACTCAGCCTATATATCTGATACGTTATATGGGATATGGGATGTATCGAATAACGAATGATTACTCCCATACTGACTCTCTTCCATTAAAATAACGATCAAGCTTTTTGCACTATGACTTGTGTGGGTGATACTCATATTGTGGTATCACTCCGCTGCTGGGTGTTCGTTGTTCGTGATTTGTGAAGCATGTGATTTACCCACAAGGTTCTATGCTTTAGGTTCTATCACCTAAGGTATGATCTGAAATTTTTACCCACTGCGTTATACTTGATTTACATTAATGATATCAAAATTTCTATTAAATGTTTTACTAAATATCTCATATGAGGTAGGTCCCACATAAATGTGGTGTCCACATTCATGTGATACTTTTGGTAAAATTTTTGGAGCCTCTAGCAAATTTTTTTTTTTTATCGAACCGTCATTATGAACAAAGTATTTTAGCTTGTGGACTTTTGACCAAATAAAATTTAAATTTGAATTTATAGAATGAATATCCAATTTTAAAATTATTTCTAGCATCCCATAAATAAAAATGATATGTATTTTTTATTTTTTATTTATTTCACTGAATTAATTTTAAATTTTGTAAAAAATAAAATTTGAAACAAATTTCTAAAAACATGGCTATCATACAACACCTTTTTCAATGTGTGTTATAGAAATCAATAAGGCCTTAGGAGTCAACTATTTACTATTCAATTTTTTTTTTTTTTTTTTAGGTCCTGTAGCTGGGTTTGCCTCAATGGCGACTCAGAAATTTTTATAAATAAGGTCACTCCTATAAACTTAAGTTTTATAAATTCTAAAATGAAAATTAAAAAACTAAACTAAATGAAAACTAATTTCGATTTTTTTTTTATTTAGTAATTGTTTACAAAATTTTAACAAAAAAAAAATTATTTTGAAATGTATTTAAATCCATCTAAAAATTTAAAAAGTTCACCAAACATAAATATATATATACAAAAACACAAATTATTTTTGAAAATTATAAACCAAATAATGTGATTTAAATTTCTCAAACAATGGATTTCTAATGGAAAGAAAAATAAAGAAATAAAAAAATTTATTTATTGTGACTAGTAAATATTGGATGTAACAATGATACTACTACGTGATGTATTATCATTCAATGAACAATCTTGATTTACAATTGGGATTACAACAATGTTCGGTTAGTGTCACCGTTACACAATATTTTTTGCTTTAATGGACGTGAATTTTATTTAAGGCAAATGATATATAAGTCTAATTTTTAGACCCATTTTTTGGACCAGGTGTTGTGTCCAGAAAATAATTGGTTGATAATTAGAGAATGTTTAATTATCAACCAATCATCTTCTTGACACATCATTGGGTCTAGAAAGTGGATTTAATTTTTGGGCATGAGATGAGAACTTGTAAACTATTTAGTCCCATGTTTCCTTTTTTGTTTGTCAGTTTGTTTTTTTTTTTTTTTTTAGACTAAGAAGTGGGATGCCTCTATTTACACACCACATTTCATCTCAAGGTACACAACTACTCAAGACACACCTTTAGTAATTTGATAAATAAGAAATTTGCTCAATACACACCACAATCTTCCATCTTGACCCTTACTCACACACTCCACTCACAATCTTCCATCTTTACCCTTACTCACTATCACACTCCACCCACAATCTTCAATCTTCCATTTTTCTTAAATTTTTTTATTACATCTTTATCCTTCTAGTCAATTACATTTTTAACCTTCAAACAAATTTGTCAATCCACACAACCCACCTCCACCAGCCCTAACTTTAACCCTAACCGCTGCCACCCGCTCGTTACCCGTCGTTGTCGCAGCCATTACCTGCTTCTGCCGCACCTCCTCTGCCATCCTTAACTCCGGCGACCCACCTCCTGCCATCTCCCTCTCCTCCATCCCAACTTTGATCCTAAACCCTAACATCTCCTCACTGTCGCCGCTGCTAAGCCAACATTGCCTCTCCAAATTCTCTTTAGTCGGTGCCTCTTCTTTGCAAATCCCTGCTCTACTACTATTCTCTCTCCCATTACAGCTCCTCTCTCCTCCTATTTCCATCCATAGCCCCTTCTTCTTCTTCTTTTTCTTCATTTTCTCCTCAAACCCTAGATCTGGAAACCCAAATCTCTCTTTCTCTCTCTTGCAACTGCAGATCGAGTGATGGAGTGAAGGAGCGGAGTCACGCTGTAGAGGGGATCTAGATGATGGGTAGCGGCAAAGGGTGGCCAACGAGGTTGGAGAGGGGTGATGAGGGTGAGAGAGATACGAGTTACAACGTCAGCAGTGAAGGAAAGGGCAGTGCGAGTTGCTGCCATGACAGGGGCGCAAATCGATTTGGGATGGAAATAGAAAAGGGGATGGTGTCAGTCGGAGGGTAGCGGCGGTAGAAAGAGATAGGACGGTTGACAGCAACGATTGATGGCGGCGGCGGCGGGTTAGAGTTAGAGTTAGGGTTATGGTTAGAGAATATGAGGATATTTTGGGAATTTTCGAAAATTGATAGTGTGTATTGAGTGAAAAAAATAAATAAATAAAAATTGGGTATGGTGTGCAATGAGTAATTGGTGTGTATTACGCAAGGTGTGTATTATAGCCCTTTATTCTTTGTGGTCATTTTACATTAGGTTAATATTGTAATAAAAAATAAACTAATTAATGATGTGCCTTGAGATGAAAGATGGTGTGTAAATAGAGGCACCCTCAAAAGTCCCATTGCAGTGTGTTTGACAGAAAAGGACACTAATAAGTATGGGGAGTTCTGCAATGTTAAAGGGTAAATATGGTACTTCACACATGGGGAAATTACAAATTTGGGGCTTCTTTTTATATGTTGTGATTTGAATTTCATGATTCAGATATGGAAAGATTTTGTAGATTGGTGTAACATTCATCAACAGAGACGTGGGTTTGGGTGCAATGTAAATGGGAATCACATATTTTTCGGCATTGATTTAGTAACTCCATATTCCCCACATTTGTGATTCAAAAACCCTATACTGACCAAACCCTAGAAACATTTGTCAAATGTAACATTAGTTCACAACGGCGCATAAATTGGTGCGAACAACAATCCACGATGTCGAGTATTGAGTCTAGTAACATCGGATTCAATGGTGAAAAGGTAAGGTGATTGTGGAGTTGGTGTTGAGGACGAATGACAATGAGAAATGAAGGTATGTGTTATTGTGATTGCGTAGACATTGAAATGTAATTTGAGGTTTGTTTTCATTCATGATTTTTATGCAATTTGTGGTCGTTTTTTATTTTTGTTTTGTTGGTGTTTGTAGCAGGACTGTAGGTGTGGGTCTGGTGTGCCTTTGTCGTTGATGTTTGGATTGCATGATGTTTGTGGGTCATATGTTGGAGTATGAAGTGTAGTGTTTTTTTATGTAGGTTTATGCGAGTTTGGAGACCATAATGGTAGGTTCAAGTACATCTTTGTTGATGGATGGTTGTGGACTAACTGTGGTGTAGATTGTGGTTATGGTTGTCGGTTTGGTAGTTTGGGAATGTTGTTGCTATAATGAAATGTTTGGTAGGTTTAGTATGGATGTGGGTCAATGTTAACATGAAACTGGGATTTGTAGGTTTTGTTTATATGTTTGTATAATGCTCTATTTTGTTGTTAATGTGTACGTTTGATGTGGTTGGGATAATGATGTTAACATGGTCTTTGTGTTTGGGGGCACATCATGTGTTGTGTTGATGGTATATACTAAATGGGTGGCAATGTCACATAGTGTACGCATTGCAACACTTAAGAATATGGTGTGTACAAACATTCTGTCAATGTGATGATGCATTTGTGTTTTGGTTTGGTGGTGTTGGACATTCCGTTACAATAATTTATGATATGTGAGCATAACGAACATATTTTGATCGTGAAGATCAAAAACCACCACAGGAATTGGGGTTTTCAAATGGTGTGGTGATGTGCTTATGTTGTTGATTGGTGGAATTCGACAATGGTATAGAGTATTTTTTGTTTGTGGGTTTCAAGTACATGTTTGAAGTGTGTCATATGTGACATTTATAATTTGAAAGTATGTGCCTATCCAGGTGTTACTACGTGACTTGATGATGTTTTCTTTCTTTTTTTTCTTTTTTTTTTTTTTGGAGGGGGGAGGGGGGGGGGGGGGGGGAAGGGGTTGGTTATTGTGTTTTCGTGACATTATGTCTCAATGGTTAATTTTGCTGGTCAGGGTGTTTGACGTTTTGTGGCCGTTGTTGCAGGTAGCGAGCGAAGGAAATCACCATGAAAGAGAGTCGCCAACGTACAATGTGGTGTGATGGGTTCTGATTTTTCATCTACAAAATTGGCAATGAAGATACATACCAAGCTACCATTTAAGAACAAAAAGTCAACTGCTCCGATGGTTAAAAAATTGGTGGTTGAGGCAGCAAGACTGATGTATTGCTCGAACATAACTGGGATCATTAAAACTGTTAGTGAGGTTGAATTTGGTGAAGGGCACATACAACACTTGAAGAGAACACATTTTTGGATGATGATTGACGCGATCCGTAAGCACAATTTGGAGCCAAACTCATTCAAAAAGTGCGATGACACAGTGTCCCGCATTATACACACATACAATCGTGTAGATGAGAAGTTCTACATTGGTAGGGAAGGTGTGCCACTTAGAAATAGCGGTATATGTCGTATTTTCAGTATTCAATGTGGCACGGACCAATTGGATTTGGCGCATGGGTCAAGGCCCCTTTCTGATTTCATTCAACGACGTTGCAGTATTGTTGGGAGGATTTCCTGCAAGAAAACAAAGGAACTGATAGAAGAAGGATTGCAAGGCAGCAAAAAACATGATGAAGAGGATGTTGTGAAGCTGCTTTGTTTGTATATATGTGGAAAGTTATTTTTACACAACCACGAGGGAGGCAATTGGGTGGGCATTTGTTTAAGTTATCAACAAGTTGGACACGTTAAAATTATATGATCGGACTGCGGCTATACGCAACACTCTAATTGCATCATTGAACGAGTTCTACAACAGGCACCAGATGTATTGTCGCCCTACTTGTAAGTTGCTTTGTCAGGTCTCGTAAGACGTTTAAAATTCTAATTTGTTATGCACTTGTGTTGGTGAATGTAATGCTATTTGTATGTCGTTCAAACGCTTTAGTAAATATTCATTTGTGTTTATAATTGTTTTATAGTTTTTTGTTTGTGAACACACCAACCTCATAGAATCGAAACGACGAAATGTATTCCCAAGGTTCTGCAGGTGGAACATTGCAACACTTATCGCGAATATGAAAGGCTTAGATTTGGCAGATTAAAGCTTGTTCGAGGTATGATGTTCGTTAATTATACTATGGATAATTTTTGCAAGTTGTTTTGAGATGAAATTGAATTTGTTTTGTTTGCTGACAAGTTAAAAGGGAGAAACTAGCGGGCACAATAATGGAACGTTACAAATTGAATATGTCAGTGGCAGAGGAGAAGCATGCTCAACCACAAAGGAATGTGCTGGATATGGAGCCGATTTTGATGTTGGATGGGAATGTCGCTAAGGGTGTTGACGGTCTAGAGATTGTGGCTAGTTTTGATTGCTGGAAATCGGATTCACCGTCTGGGGAGCACGTCGAAATAGATACAGAAGCATACACAACAAACACCAACATTGAGGTTACTCGGGCCCTTGACAAACATAACATGTTGGTCATAGGAGAAGGATGGTCAGAACTGTTTCCCGACCTGCTAGTTTTGTCATTCACATAAGCAGTGGAAGGAAATGAGGACAAACTAGATTATGCGAGTCAGCAACTGTGAAAAGCTTTGAAAAAGATTGTGGGAGTTAGAGGCCCAAGCACGTGAGAAATGTATACATGTGTGTGAATTAGAAGCAAAGGTAGTGAATATGGAACATGTAATCAGAATGCAAGCTACAAATCTGTTCACGGGTTTTGATAGTGTCATCACTTCAAAAGACGCTGAAATATCACGCTTAAACAAGCTTGTAACTGAGTTGACACTGACAATTACCTAATTGGAAGACCAGGTTGATGACTTTGAAACCCATGAAGTAACACAGTCAGTGAGGAAAACAAACTCAAGGCAGGGCATGTGATCTGAACATTCTGTTGGGCTAAATTCTAGAACGTACTTAAACAATCGCAGTGACAGCCTTCACTATTCAGACTCACCAAATCCGACAACTACTAACACTATAGACAACATTACGGAGTAGAATCTTTTTGGTAATGAGGGGAATGGCATGAAAGGACGCATTAAATTTACAAGTGTCGAGAAACCCACAATGGCTAATGGGACACATCAATAGAAATCGCTGCTGGTATTGGCATTGTGACGTACACCGACAATGAAAGTTGCAGTCCATTTCGTGTGGCATGCACTAGAGCTGCGTCGCATGCGCTTGGTGGAAACATTGCAGAAGACTTGAATGGCGAGGCAGATGGATTGAAGGGGCAGAGTTATGGGGACATGGTGTATGATGTGGAACCGATGATGACATCGATGGTGAGGCGTTTAAAGAACAAACCAAGACGGGAGTGGAGATTGGAAGATTACTAGAATCCCAAGTTGGTTAGGCGTTCAAAGCAACATAAATTTGTAGGTAACATTTTCTCGTCAGTGTGCGAGGCTGTAATAACGTTGATGATGAGAGCGGCCCACGTAGAACTTAGACGAGCTTTGAAATGACCAACCCACAGCTTGTGTGGAAAATGGTCGATGTGGATGAGAAGAAACAACTAGAAAATGTTTATAGTTTCCACGGTGATGGGCAATTTGATTGTATTGTATTTTTGTTGTAATGAATTGTCAGTAGTTTTAAGTTGTTCCTCATGTTTGTAGTTTTTCGGTGCAGAGCTGCTATATAGAGTGCAATGAAGGACGATATACAAGTCTACTTTAAAGATATTGTCATGACCCGAACCCCCCTCTAAAAGTTGGGTCATAATCGGCTGGTAATCATTTGATTACCTTCGGCCCCAAACAAACATACAGAGTAATTATAGTAATGGGGCCCAAAGTGGAAGTATACAACAAAAGAATGAGTCCATCAAACTATTCCAATATGAGCAAAAAGTAACACATCCACGTCATTTACATGCCCATACAAAAAAAGTATAAGTATCGAAAGAAATTTGTGCATAACGTTTACAAACCCAAGACCACAATAGCAAAAACAAAATAAAGTCAAAGTATGATGTGAGTCAAAGATGAAACTCCATCTCGGAGGTGTGACTGGATTGGGTCTCAAAAAGAATGGCTCCTGAAGCTGACTCTAGGAGTGTGCTCCATACTGCGGATTACCTACATGTGCATACATAAAATTGGGTGAGCGAGGCTCAATGAGTAACAATAAAGCAAAATAGTGTAAATAGATAGTCATAAGATTCTCATAATATCCAAGATCGTATAAACAAAACAGCCTTAGGCTCAATCATGCTTCAAAACGGCCTCGAGCCCAATATATAACAAAATGTCCTCGGGCCCAATCATTTATCAAAATGGCCTCAGACCAAACGTATATCAAAACGCCCTCGGGCCCAACGTATATCAAAATGGCCTTGGGCCCAATCATTTTTCAAAACGGCCTCGGGCCCAACATATAACAAAACGCCGTCGGGCCCAACATTGCACATGCTATATAATATTAATGAGGTTTCTCATTTCAAACAAATCACAATGTCGGCACCATTCACCATTCATAGTTTGATGTACACAATAACGAACATATAAACATGGTATTATTACTCACAGTGGGATCGATCTTGTGGCATTTCCTTCGGCACACGACCTACACCAAACATGTCACATACATATTCGATAAGTAATTCACTTCAATTTTGTACTATTTTATTTCATTATACACAACCTTCTTTAATGAGTTTCTATTCATCATTTCACTTCCAAAAAGGGCTAAATAAGGTTGGGAACGCATTCCGGAGGTCGGGGGTAGCAAGACAAAACAACACAATTTTTTTCCTATTTGGCCGTGTGTGCGGCCGGTCCAGCCGCTCGAGCAGTCTGGCTCCGCATGTGTAGAAATGGCCGCTGCTCGAGCGCACAGTGAGGAGTGGGTTTAGGCTTAAATCCTGGGCACTCGTGTGGAGCCTAAGGCAGCACGAGTGGTCTGGGCTCACTCAGGTAGTCCGAAAATGAATCAAAGATAAAAGCATTTTCCTCTCATTTCCAAGCCCAAATTCATGCAAAAACAACTCAAAAACATGATATCTAAGCATGATACAAGTGTAATTCCACATTAAATATATCAATCTCACATCAACAACAATTTCATGGTTTACATACATAAGTTCAAAATACATATATTCATGAATGATTTTCCCACAAATCTTGTTTATATGAACCATCTGGGGTTTGTTTCATGGATCAATCATAAAAATGAACTCAAATCAAACAATGGTGTAGAGATTAAGGTCCAATTTTATGCCTTTAGCCCTAGTCACTACACAACTCAAAACCCTAGCTCAAAATTCCTAATTTCTTCATGATTTCTTGACAAAGATGAGTTAGAGACAAAGTTTGTAAGTAAATTAACATACCTCAACTCAAATCTAAGGTTTGCTCCTTTGATTTTCTTCAAATCCTTAGCTTTCTCTTCCACTCTCTCTCTAACTCACTCTCTAAGGCTCTCAAGCAACAAATGAAGAACAATTGGGCTAAACACACATGTATGACCGAACTCATAAAACATGATTAAATTATTACGAATCATAATTTTTAAAAATTTCACCGAAAGCTCTATAAATCATGCTAACCATAGATATGAAGTTGGTGTTTGTTTATCGCGCCTCTAAGGTTTCAATTTTGGTTCAAAGTCTCAATTGCAATAGACATTCCTACTTTCAATAGATATTTTTTCAAATTCACATAATTCACATGCTTAAATTTCCAAATTCATATCAACCACATAATCAAATGCATGATTAAGTATAGTATAGGTTGGTTTATCACAGATATTCAATCGCTCTTACAAGGGAGTGCAACGATTGGTAATGTAAGTGATATGTACAACGAAACGTTTCGTAGCTGTGATCCTTCTAAAGTTATACGAAAAAGTCTGACCAATGTATAGAATGTGGTACTGTAGGTTATTGATGCATATGCTGATGTGCTAGCGGATTTGCAGACCATGTGTGCGAGCACGATGAATGTTGACAAATCATATTTCTACAACAGCGTATGTTCAGTATGGAAAAGGAAAAACACACAAAGCAACCCTCTCATTTCCCAATTTTTTTTTTTAATGGTGACCGTGGTGATGTATAACTTGTTTGTTTTCTAACAATTTTTTTTAGGTGCATGTGTGCAAGACATGATACGGAATCCTAGTGTCTCGTCGAAGGATCGTTACTTGAAAGTACATGTGATGGCCGCAACTTGACACAAATGCATACATTTCCCGATATACCATGCTAACCATTGGACAATCATGGTTCACGATTCACAGCTGGGTATGTGGACACGCTACAATTCTATTAAACAACGGAGGGGATGTCTGGACGATCATTTCTATGAGTCCATGAAAGTGGTAAGTGATATTTATTTATTTATTGAACTTGTGTTCTTCAGTAAGCTATATACTTCTGAATGTGACCGAAATACATATGAAATTTTTGGAATGTCTTTATGAAATTACAACTTAATTTTGGCACGTGTCCACGTTAAGGCACGATGCATGAATGACGGATTGACTGTAATAGTGATGTTGTGGTTCCAGAAACAGTCGGTGATTGAGTATATAAAGCATTCGCTAAGTGCATCGAGTGCAGTTGGTGGGTCGTCAACCCATACCAATGATGGTTCATTAGAGTCTATGGTAGATTGCCTCCAATAACACCCAGAATCGTAAGTCACAACTATTTTGCAATAAATAGTATGAATCAAATCTGGCGTTGTATTAATTGTGGGTTGACATTGAAACGTGTGTTGCATGTGTAGGCCTGATTATGCGATTGTGGTATGTTTCATCATGAGGCAGTACGTCAACGGGATTGAAATTGACAACTCAATGGATGGTATGACACTAGCCGTATTCAGGGCAACAGTCGTGAAAAATTTCATCAACGACCCGAAAATGGGGCTATCAGCCGGCCTATGTGATGCAACCAGTTGATGTTCTTTTGATATTATATATGTTTTGTTTGCATGTTTTGGTTGGGACAAAATTTTGTTCATATTGCTTGGCTTTATTTTTTGACGGCATAACAATATGCTTGTCATTTTGCTATGAATATGATTTAAAATTATGAGTTTATTGTTTCTTTTGTTTTTTTCTTTTTTTTTTTCTTTCTTTGTTACGATTATGTTATGAGTTTGATCGTATTAAGACTTGGTGTAGTACTTATAATTTATATTGCTGTTGGTATACCTTTACCATGTAGTATGGATCTTGTGTGTGTTTGTTGTGTATGAAATGGTTCAAAATTTGATTGGGAAAAGTATGTGGTTATATCAATAAATAAACTGGTTGTGTAATGTATGATGGAGCGCCTGTTGTGTCATGATACCTTTGCATAAGCACTTGCATGTGGAAACATGTCAAGAAATCTCTGTTGTCGTTGCAGATGAAGGAAATTTTAGTAGATTGGGTGTGTTGATTATATTTAATTTAATCACATGTTTGTTATGTTTGCACTTATTGTGCGATGTTTGACATTTGAAATTCAAATTCCTAACAATGTGTTGAACAAATTTATGCAATTAGTTGTGGTGATATCGTGGATGAAATTATATGTTTTACGAATGTAGCATGCCGTATAGGGTAAGCACTTTGTTCAAACCCGTGCATAGACATTAAGTCATGGACGCACGCTATGTATATGCGAACATGAAGACAATATAGGCGCGTATTGTACTGTTAGTCATGGTAATAATAACAATGTGATGTCCAAAAACAAATCAAATCCATGTCCAGTTAAGCCGTAGGATGTTAATGTCCCATTTTGTACTGTATGACTTTCTTGGAGTCAAACAAACATGGTACTGTGCAGCGCAAAAAAAAAAAAAAATAAATAAATAAAAGCGAAGTGTCAATGTTATACCGAGATGAATCGGAGTTCTTGCCATTGTGTACTGGTCGATATGCTAGAACATACATTGTAAAATTGAAAGACATACAAACCGAATTCCCATAATCATTAACAAAACAAGTGAATGACATAATATGTAGCAGAATGTAATTGGGTTGGGAACATCCTAATGAGACGGAAAACAAAAGTAATCAACTAATTGTTTATTCAAATTGAAATGTCGTAAAATACATATTATTGATTAATAAGGTATTTCAAACCTAAACATAAATTAAATCTTGAGGAATGAAAATTTGGCGTAACAATGCATGAAATCTAGTCAACAACTAAAGCCGACAACCCAATAAAATGAACATATCGTACCACACTTAGATCGGTTCTTTACATGTCTTCTTGTTATGGTTACCCAACTTCCTGCAATGGTCATAAAAAATATGCTACACCACCTCGCCCTTCAAAGGAATTCTCTTCCATTTGGGTCTTTTAGGCAGACGCTTCATGGTTGGTGGTGCGATCATGTAATCATCCAATGTGAACGTCAGTTTCCCAACGGTTGGTATAGGGAATATAGTTCTGCTATACGTCACCTTGAACTTGTCAATGTGGTAGTACGGTTCAATTGAGTCATATATGCTTGCTCACTATTACGAAATGTGACTGTAGTATGGGAGCACGGGAACCCATGTAACTACCACTGAAAACATGAGCATGTTTGCCTACCAATGTCAACTAACACCAACGGGTGCAAGTGGACCTTGTAAACATTTTGATTTGCCTGACTAACACTCCATGACTTGTTGTTATATGCTACCACCAATTTCTTCTTCATTTTCGAACATATTATGCCAGCTCATGTGGTACGTTTCACCCTATGCTTTGTCATCTTTTCATCATTTTACCTCTAATTGTATCGACCAACCTAGTAATTGGAAGATGATGAGCGTCATGTATCCAGTTGTGGAATGACTAGGCTACATTCGACCACATTTCATCGTATCGTTGCCCTCTAGAAAACGTTCAACAATGAAACCTACGCGAGAAAACAATTAGATGGGAAAAAAAAAACCAAGCATAATGTGGTAGCTAAAAAAGGACCAAACAACATATAAGCATGCATTATGTGGGCAAAAAATAAGCATAGTAACGCAATTGGGTCCCACCAAACAGAAAAATACTAAGCGAATACTGTTCTAGTGTCACTTACCTAAAGTATGTGTTATCCCACTACTTTGGATGCAAGTCTGTAAAGAAATCTTCAATCACCATTAGGCTGCATTGCTTTAATGCCTCCAGCTTTTGGTTGAGACTTGCTACAGTCGGCTCGTATGCACATTCCTGTAGCTTGCGCATCAACCAAATTTTATGTGACAAGTTAACATATTTCATCCGATCTCTCAAATACATTTGAAGATGTAACAAACAAAATGCATGATGTGCCGATAGGAATATGGTTGGCATGGATTGTCGAAGCTCCGCGTGACAGTCGGACATGAATGTCAACACCCGATCTCTACCAACAATTTCAGATAGATGACATAGAAACCACTCCCAATTAGTGTAATTTTCCGAATCATCAATTGCGAATGCTAATGGAAACAACCATGTGGAGAAAATAATCCATGTTTAGTAAGTTCACAAACAATGTATGCCACATTGTTGATGTGTGTTTTAGCGGGAAGAAACTTGTAGATTGTTCGTGTGTTACTTACTTTAACATGAGTGTAATGGACATGTTGACGTGTGTTCTGTATGAAAATAAAAGTAGGACATCCCCTTACCTTGATTGATATCCTTAGTCGTTGCCGCAAGTAAATTCTTCATGAACCTACCTTTTAAGAACATCCCATCCAAGAAAAATAATGGCCAACAATGCTTGAACCCATTTGTAACGCCCCCAAAATCTAATAACAATAAGGTTGACATGAATAAATATACCCAATACACAACCCTTCTTCTACAAACCAATTTCCCTCAATTAGTATTTCATTTCATAGAAGAAGTATACAAAAGTGTTCACATGCAATACATATTCAACCTTCTAAAAAGATGAATCCATAGGATATGTAACCATATAAAAGTGAAGGAAATAATAACAAGGTAAATACCTAAAGGCTACAAATTCAAAGGCTTAAGCCCAGCTACACAAAAGGGTGTCGACCAAACATATTAAGCCTTGGCTTGCCACATTCACACAAAAAGGAGAGCCACTTGCCCTCAATACACTCCACACCTTTAACTAGACGGGATCACTGCATCATTTCCTGCACAAATCCACTAAGGGTGAGTACATAGCCCAATAGAGAATTCTTAACAAAGTATATATGTTTAAGCAGTCCATATACATGAATGCAATGCCATGCCATGTCCAAATGTCGACGTTTTCCATTTCTTTTGAAACAACATGCAATGTCTCTTTCAAAAATTCACTTTCTTCATGAAATTCAAATTTAGACAATGAGGTGGTAAATACGATTCAGGTAATCCCTAGGCTGGTGTCTGCAAGTAGGCATAACAAGCACTACTAAGTCCCCACTTTACAGGCTTTTAATTGGAAGGCATGTGATACCTCCTCCGTGCGTGTTTTCGATCGTTCACCATAGACACTTAGGCCAACTTAAACAATACCAATTACACCCCCTATCCAGACTTACCAAATGTATTTACCCTGAAAAGTTTCCATAACAATAATTGTTTCCTCAAAACAATAGGTTTAATTATCAAAATTTAACCATGAGTGAAACAATATTCAAGATGATGCAAATGAATGAAATAAGAGATAGTTAGATAAAGTATCTCCAAAATCCCGACACATGTTCTAGTAAAAACTTCCATTGTTCAATAGTTTTCAAAAAAGAAATCATAATATAACACAAATCCATGTGACATATGACGTTCACTTATATTCACAATCAACATTCATTTTCATCTTCCATACGCTAAACATATGTACAACATATTATCAAAATTACCCAATCTCACCTCTTACCCCTTTCATGAGTATCTCAATTACACAACAGTATGAGTAAATGTTTCTTCAATTTCTCGAAGGTTTTAGCATCAATTCCATGGATGTTTCGTAAATTTCACTTTTTCCCAAATTGCCCCAAAATCTAGGGTTTGTTCAAAAGAAGGTTTTTCCTTTATCTTTAAAATATCCTCTTGCATGCATCCCCAAATATGGTTCATAATTCACAGGATAATTTATCTAAGGTCAAATTCATGAGAAAGAAATCCCTTCTCTAACATCTCCTAGATTCAACACTTTAAAACCCAAAATCCAAACTTGAAATTGTAAAGGAATGAACAAGACATGCTAAAATCATATATATAACTCAAAGAAACTCCCTACCCTCAAGACTTTGAGAGAAAAGATGAAAAGCTTCGAAATCAATGGTGTTAAAATTCGATCTCCACCATACACAATGTAGCCCTTGATGAGCTCTCCCAAATTAAAGACACTAAGGTCAAAATCTCAATGGATAATGAGAGATCAAGGATTAAATGAAGTGGATGGAGGGTTTCTAGAGAGATGAGAGAAAAGAGAGTGAGAGTTAATGTGGAGAGATAATGTGAAGTGAAAAGTGAGAGAAAAGTGTGTAAGGCTCAACTTTTGAAGTGATTTGGCACAATTTTTGGACCAGACTGCAGACAGATCGCTCGAGCGACCAAACTTGTGCTCCAGCGAACAATTCAAATTTGAAAGGTTGCTTGAGCGACCAAACCTGCCCGAGTGGAAAATACCAACTCCTAGAAACTCCGTTCCGCTCTATAATAGACCGCTTGAGCGAAATCGCTCGAGCGTAAAACAACTGCTCCCAGAATTTCAGACTGCAAAATAAGATATTGGAAAGTCGATTTCACCGCTCAAGTGACCAAAAGACTGCTCAAGCGGTCTCAACCTGGAATGAGACAAGGCAGCCTTAAAACAAAACCCACCTTATCGATTTCACTCCAACACCCAAAAGTACAAGAAGACATCTCAGAACTCACAAAAATACACCAACCGAAACAACCACAAGGAAGAATTGATAACCACACAAAACTCAAATGGTTCAACGATGACGAAGACAACATAAGAAACAAAATTTACCAGTTAATGCACTCAATTTACTTTAAAAAGACTCGGGACATCACAACCTCCCCACCTTAGGGAATTTTGTCCCCGAAATTAAACCGATTTTTTCTGCAAGAACAAATTTTAACTCAACAATCCCTTATCGCAAGATTTATGCCGAATATTAACAAGAAGATCATTTAATACAATTTTAAATGATTCATAATTCCATTATCTTCGATGATTTTACAAAACCCTTGTTTTCACAATTATAAGGAGTTTAACAATTGATAATTAGCAATGGAACGCCCAATTTTCACAACAACATTCAATTACACAACGATCTCAAATAAACTAAATATCTTTAAACAAATCTGGATAATTGGAGTGGACTTCCGCCTCTCGCTCGCAAGTTGCCTCCTCAACCCTGTGATGCCTCCACAACACCATTACTAAGGGTATGGTCTTGCCTGTCAACACTTGTTCTCGGGTATTTAGGATTTGAACTGGTCGCTCTTCATATGAGGCATTCTCATCTACCTCTAAATCAACCCAATCAAGCACATGTGAAGGGTCAGGGTCATACTTCTTAAGCATAGAAACATGAAACATATCATGAACCCTGTAAAGTAGTGGTGGTAAGGCCAAACGGTATGCTACCTCTGCGATACGCTCTAAGATCTTGAAAGGTCCAATGAACCTTGGAGATAGTTTCCCACTCTTCCCAAATCTCATCATATCCCGCTGCGGTGAGATCTTCAAAAATACATGGTCACTGATCTCAAAGGATAGAGGTTGTCTCCTCTTGTTGGCTTAACTCTTTTGTCAGCTTTGAGCTGTAATCAATATCTTACGAATGAGAGAAACTTTATGAGTTGTCTCTCGGACAAACACTAAGCCTAACATTGGTACATCACCTACCTCGGCCCAACAAACCAGTGATCTATAAGGCCGACCATACAAGGCCTCAAACGGTGCCATCCCAATACTAGCATGGTAACTATTATTATAGGTAAACTCAATCAATGGTAGGTGTCTCTCCCATGACCCCTTCAAATATAAGACACGAGCCCTAAGCAAATATTGCAAAATTTGTATAGTACATTTGGATTGCTCATTGGTTTGAGGATGATAGGCTATGCTAAATGTCAGTTTAGTTCCCAATGCCTCTTGAAGGGTTTGCCACAATTGGGCGATGAAACGAGGATCCCTATCTGAAATAATTGTCACAGGGACCTCATGAAGTCAAACTATGTCTCTAATGTACAATTCTACCCAATAGTCAACTAAGTCACCTGTGCGCATAGGAAGTAAGTGTGTAGACTTGGTCAACCTATCAATAATCACCCAAAAGACATCGTTACCATGTTGTGTCCTTGGAATCCAACCACAAAATCCATGGTGACATGTTCCCACTTCTACTCAACTATGGATAGAGGTTGTAACAAACCCGTTGATTTTTGATGTTTGGCCTTCACTTGTTGACAAGTAAGGCATTTCGATACAAATGAAGTGACATCCCGTTTCATGCCCCTCCAGCAAAACTGACAACTAAGATCATTGTACATTTTTGTGCCCCACAAATGTATCACATGGCGTGAATGATGAAACTCCCAAAGTACCGCCTCTCTACAAGATTCTGGCACGAACAAATGGTCTAAATACCTCACACTCAAATCCAAGTGGATGTTCAAACCCTTCTTTTCCTTCCCATTGGAGATTTTCTCATGGATTGTCTCCACTTCACGGTCACCTTGTTGTGCTTCTATTACTTCGCTAATCAATGTGGGTTATGCAATCAAGGTAAACAAGGTACCACCCTCACTAGACTCACCAAGATACAAGTCATACTCACAGATATCATCCAACTTAATCCATTCCCGAATGGCCACACTTGCCACAGTACCCACAAACTTTCGACTAAGGGCATCAACTACAACATTGGCCTTCTCCAGGTGACAGTACAACTCAAAATTGTAGTCCTCCATAAACTTCATCCACCTACGTTGGCCTAAGTTTAGATATTTTTTAGAGAATAAGTATTTTAAACTTTTGTGATCAAAATAGACGTCAAACTTCTCATCATATAAATAATTTCTCCAAATTTTTAAGGCAAAAATTACCCCTACTAGCTCTAAGTCATGGGTGGGGTAATTTCTCTCGTGGGTTTGTAATTGTCGTGACCCATAAGCTACAACCTTCCCATCTTGCATCAACACACATTCAAGCCCATCCCAAGACGCATTGCAATACACGGTATAACCCAAACCCATTTACGGAATTATCAAAACTGGAACGGTAGTCAACCTAGTCTTAAGTGCTTGAAATGATTTCTCACAAGTCTCATTCCATACATACTTAATACCCTTTTCTGGTCAACCTAGTCAATGGTGTAGCTAACCTAGAGAAGTCCCTTACAAAACGGTGGTAATACCGGCTAACCCTAAGAAACTTTGAATTTCAAAAGTATTCTTAGGTTGTTCCCAATCTTGCACGAGATCTATCTTGGAGGAATCAACGATTACCCCTTCTCTCTATATAACATGTCCAACATATTTCACCTCTGTTAACCAAAACTCACACTTTTCAAATTTAGCAAACAATTTGTGCACTCTAAGTAAGTCAAGTACTAAACGTAAATGTTCATCGTGTTCTTTCTCAAAGGTTGAATATATCAAAATGTCGTCCACAAAAATGACTATGAACCGATCTAAGAATTCCCGGAAGATTCGATTCAATCAAGTCCATGAACGATGTTGTGGAATTGGTTATTAACCCGAGTTACATAATAAGAAATTCATAATGGCCATAACGTGTATGAAAGGCTATTTTCTGGATAACTCCCTCCTTAACCCTCAGCTGATGGTACCCCAACCTCAAGTCTATCTTTGAAAAGCAACAAAACCCCTTAAGTTGGTCAAATAAGTCATCTATTCTGGGTAGAGGATACTTGTTCTTAATGGTAACTCGATTCTTCTCATGATAATCTATACACAACCGCAATGGCCCATCATTCTTCTTCGTAAAAAGGGCCGACGCTCCTCAAACCAATATACTAGGGCGAATAAAGCCCTTATCTAAGAGGTCTTGGAGTTAGATATTCAATTCATACAACTCGGCATGTCACGACCCAAACCCGCCCCTAAAAGTTTGGTTCATGACCGGCCCGTACATAGGCCTCAAACAGAATTTAGAATAATATTTAAACACATACGGGGCTTTAAGCGGAAGCAATATCAATAAAAGACAACATCCATTGAGCTTGTGCATACATGATGGTTTAATTAGATTCAAGCATTTAAATACATTCTCGGAATTACACATACAATCACATAATTTATATAGATCTCACACACACTTACATAAAACCTAATAATTTATATGACTCCCAACACAAATTAAGGCCTCAACATGGAGGCGTACCCCAAGCGGCTTGGCAGACAGGTAGACCTCAAGACCTTTCTAGTGTTAATCTCTGATGGCTCGCCTACAAAAAAATATACATAAAAACAGGTGAGCAAGGCTCAGTGAATAATAGCAGTGTAAAGAGGTGAGTTAAACGGGTATAGGCTCAAAGAATGTAAACATGCATATCAAACCATACACAGATCTTATTCATAATCATATTTTAAAACGGCCTCAGACCCACGTGTAACACAGAACGGCCTCAGGCCCATATATAATACAGAGCGGCTGTAAGCCCAAATATGATATAGGACGGCTGTAAACCCAGATATGATACATGACGGCTATAAGCCCATATATAATACAAAACGGCTGTAAGCCCATATATAAGACAGAACGGCTGTGAGCCTAGATATAATACAGATCGGTTGTGAGCCTAGATATAATACAGAACGGCTGTAAGCCCAGATATAATACAGATCGGCTATAAGCCCACAGATAATACAGAACGGCTTTAAGCCCAGATATCAACAGATTGGCCTCGGGCCCATCTTTAGCAAAACAGAATGATTCCAGATACACCAAGATATCATTGTTCCATAATACACATATGTTCCATTTGTTCATCATGAATTCAGATAGTTAACTTGAAGATAACAGAACGTCAGTATTAACTATTAACAGTAAGCAAAACGTACTGCTACAGTACTATTACTCAATAGTACACAAAGATTTTCCCATGGTTTATTTCAAGTCGACATAGTTGCCTTGCGGATAACAGAACATTACTAATAACTACTAACAGAAGGCAAATGTATCACTACATTAATAGGGACAGAACAATTCACATCATAACGGCCTTAGGCCCACTTCTATTAATAGGCACAGAACGGCCTTAGGTCCATACCAATACTATTATTCAATCATATCCATTAATTTAAGCAAAGTACAATATTAATGGAATAGGCCATTCACAAATGACAATACATAAATCATAATCACAGGAAGTAAGTGAAACATATCGTTACACTACTATTACTCACAGTGATCGGCTCCCGGTAGTAATGGGACGGTGTCCTCGTCTCAACCTACAAGTACAGTGCACAATACATAATATGAGATTATAATCGATCCTTTACTTATTCTCTTTGATCATTTAATCAATTAGCCATGGTGGTACCAAGCTCATTATTCCTTAATAAGTTATAATTCATGTCACAGAAGATAGGAGGAATCGATAGGAAAATGGTTCAGATGAAGAAACGGTACAAACCGGTAAACAGAAAGTGAATAGTCGTCACTAATTTGGGCATAACTATTTCTATATTTAGATTTAGGGAGTGAGACCACCACCATTGGAAACTAGACTACCGGGGCTTGATTTTAGGCTCAAGAATCACTCAAAACGAAGTACGGATGCAAAAGATATGCTTGTTTGAAGTTACCAAATATAAGCTGAAACAGGGTTGGCCGCTCGTGCGGCCCCAATCTGTTCGAGCGGAAAAACCGGCCGCTCGAGCGCCTAAAGAGCAGAATGAAAACTTTCTTTTTTCTTCATGTTCCGCTTGTGCGGTGCCCGTGGCCGCTCGTGCGGTCTGGGCAAAATCAGACAGTCCGAAAATGGCTTTTGCTCCAACACTTGGTTTTTCCATTTCTAAGCTTGGTTTCTAACATAAATCACTCAAAAACATGTAAAATTGCCTCATAACATGATAAACTAACATCAACCAAGTGTAATTTCATCTCAAACAAATCAATCTTTGTCTCAAAGTTCAAGATTAATGCTTAATCTTTCATGATCTTCAAGGTTCTCAAAACACAACTCACAAACCCACAAATTCACTTGATTCTTGCATAATCTAAAATTCATTTCATGATATCCATGAGTTTGAGCTTCACTCATAAACAAAATTAGAGAACACAATTTCTAATTTCTCAAATTAGCTCAAGCAAATACATACATAAAACCTTAACCCCAAATGGGTTTAAATCTTCCAAGATCTTTATAGTTTCACCAAATTGATACTTTAAACACAAGGTTTCAAGATAGATTATCATACCTAGCTTAATCTTTTTCTATCTCATAGCTCTCTTCAATTTCCCCCAAGTTTCCATGGGTGATCTTCCTTCTTTTTCTTCAATTCCTTTCAATCATCTTCAAACCCCCATGATTGTTGAGCTTTTCTTCAAGAATCTTGGTCTCTCTTCTCTCTTTCTCTCTCACGGTTCTCTTCTCTCTCTTTTTAGATATTTTGGGCTCCCAAAAGATGAGATCAACCACTCAAAGACACATCTATATATAAAAATAAACACACACATGGCTTAACACAATAGGGAGGGCCAAATGTGGCCTTACGAATCGCACGAAAACAAATTTCAATTAAAGTTCCCAGGTGACTTTATAAATTATGCTAATCATAAATATGTCCTCTGTTCTGGTTTCTGAAGCCTCTAAGGCCTTCAATTGGCAGTATAAAGTTAACCACCCAAACGTGCATTAACGAATCAGACAAATTGATTTTCCAATTAATTTTCCCAAATAGTTCTAAAAATTCCCATTAACATATCCAAGTACTCAATTTTGCTTTCTGAACCCGTAAAGGTCGGTAATTTCAATTCTAAAGTCGTAACTCAACAGATAATGCTTCAATTCAAACAGATATCATTAAATTAAAATGCATTAACCCACAAGGACATAAGGGTAATCTCTGATACGGATTTTGGGGTTGTTACACGGCGGGTGAAAATCTATATGGGGCCATAGAAATTGGTGTCGTGCCAAGCACTAAGTCAATAGAGAATTCAATTTCTTGATGGGGTGGTAAACCAATGAGATCTTTAAGGAAAACATTTGGGTATTCACAAACTACCCTTGGCAAGTCGCTACGGATCACACTAATTTCATTAGTTAAAGAAAAGGAAAAAAGAAAGCTAAGTCCTCTGTCAAAATGGAGCTATCACCCCGGTCATATAAGAAATAAAAGCAATCCCCAGTAGGTGTGCATACAGACATAGGGTGGCACTAACAATCTATCATGGACCGAAAATGTGACAACCAATCCAAAACCAATATAACATCAAAAGTGTATATGTCTAAGATAATGAAATCAAAAGAGTCGGTGATTTGCGACCTCAATCTTGCAAGAGCGGCACATTCGTCCCAATGCCACTCTATCCCCAGCCGGTGACTCAACCCACAATGAAGATTCTAACTGATCAATCTCTAATCCTAAAGTAGGAACAAAAGCAATAGATATAAATGAATGTGACGCACCTGTATCAATCAACACACTAGCCATAGAATTGAACACAACAAAATTACCTCTTACAACAAAGGTTCCCGACAACTATTCTAGCACTGTAACAGTGTACATGCGCCCTTGTGGCCTCTAATCAACCTGCTTATCTCTTGGAGCATAGGCTTGCTGTACTGACTGAGCCGAGGTAGCTCCTTGAATAGCTCATCAGGTCTGGACTGAATGAGCCTTCTGGTGGCTCTGAGTTTTCGTCGACCCCGATGCGCCTCCCAACTGTGGGCATGCTCTCCTCATGTGCCTGATTGATTACGGTGAATGCAAGTAGGTCTTTTCCCCTTACTCTAGGATTGACTCTGAGATTGGTTAGGTGGCAGTGGTGGTAGCTATTGTCCTCTTCCCTTTTGTGGACAAGCATTGGCCTTGTGACCAGACTGGCCACATCTAAAATAAGCAAAACTGCCTTGAGCACTCTTTCCTAGGCTTGAACTAGGCAATGGAAAAGCATATTTGGTCTGATGTGAGTGAGACTGACATAAGGCAGAGCCCCTATGCTTCTTACTAGGCCTGAAGTCCCCATATGACTCCTACCCTCTAGAAGTTGTACCTCAAATCCTCTCCTCGTTGGCCTGCACTGTGATTTCCACATGCGCTGTCATTTCCACTAAATGGTCATAGTTTTGAATCATATTCTTGGCAACCTTGAACAAAATTTTGGTCCTGAGTCTTTTCTCAAATTCGATATAACGGCGTTTGTCCGATGCCACCAATTTCGGTGCAAACCGGGATAACCAAGTAAAGGCCGCTTCAAATTCGGCCACCGACATCCTCATCTGCTTAAGGTCTAAAAACTCTTGCCTTAGTCTCTCCCTAGTAGTGGGAGGTTGGTACTTGTCTTGGAAAGTAATAACAAAGGCTTCCCATGTTGGCTCATGTAAGAACCCCGTTACGTATTATGCTTTTAATCATTAATTTTGAATATTATCTTAGTGCTTAGTGTGAATTTGAAGGCTAATTATGTGTTTATATGGTTTTTAGATTCATATCTATTAATCGTAAGAATATCTGTTGTGATTTCTGTTATAATCTAAAATTGAAGGCCTTAATGGCGTTAGAAATTGAAATTGGTTAGTTTATTGAGATTGGCATCATTTTTAGAGCCTATTGGGAGGTTTGATTAAAATTTGATTCAGTTCAGCAAAATTATGTTTTGATTAATTAACCGAAGCTTGATTAGCTAGTTGAAGCTCTAATTAGCAACCTATGCTAATCTAATGTATATATGATAATTTGAGGCTAATTAGAGGGGAAGAACTCAAAAATCTGTAATGTAACATTTTATAGAGAGCGAGAATTCAATTGTAGAGAGAGAAAGAGCTTGATTTGAAGAAATTGCTTGGAGAATTGAAGGATTGTGTAGTAGAGCTCAAGTTTTTGCTAGAATTGGTGTTGTTGAAGACTCTAGGTATGAGATTACACCTTAACTCAAGAATTAAATTCATCAAATATGTGAATTCAAGAAGATTGTGTGATTAAATGTGAGAATTGAGCTTAGAATGAAGGAATTGGTGTTAATTCATACTTGCAAGGACAATTTTGTTTAGTTTCATGATTTAGAACATGATTCATGTCATCCATGTTGAAAAAAAAAGTTATATTAGACATGCACTCATGGTTCATAAGAGTTTGTGAAGGTTGAATTTCATGAATATATGAATTAAAGAGCATGTGGTTGTAAAGCAAGAAAAGAAGGAGTTGAAGTTCATACATGTATGAAGAGTAAAGGTTAATTTTAGTAAATTCATGAAGTTTTGAGCATAAGATTTGCAAATCATCAAGTGTTTATGTTTAATTACATGTTTTCAAGTTTTTGGACAAGTCTTGCATGAGTCCATACTTTGAACATGTGTTTTGAAGTTCAAACTCAGTTATGGAAATTCTAGAATTCTGACTCACCACTCAAGTGAACAATCTGTCACTCAAGCGCATATTTCATGCATTCAGTATTTTTGCAGACATTTGCAGCTGGCTCGAGCAACCAAGTCACCATTTGAGTGATCGCCTTTTCTTTTATATCTTGGCTCGAGCGAACATTAAGCCTAGATTTGGACCATCCAGTACTTTTGCAGACCATGTGGTCCGCTCAAGCGGACTGTCTTGTTTCAACACATTTTGAAAAGTCATGTTTTACTCATTTTGGCATTCTTATTCCCTTCTGAGTATTCTTAGGCATATATTGTGCATCCCAAATGAATTAATGAGTTAATGAGAATTAAAAGAATTGAAAAAGTTAAAGAACTATCTGGTTGAGCAATGAGATTCAATTTGTGTATATTTATGATTGTATAGGACTATCCGTGTGGACGTGCCAGCAACCGAATCATAGTGAGTAATATCTTAGTAAAGATATTTTCTTAATTACTCTATTTTATGAATGTCCTAATGTGGTAATTTATTTATTTATTTATTTATTCCGAATGTATGATTTTGCAAGTATGAAAGAGTTTCTATCGGTCTGAACAACATGATATCTGCAAATAAGTTTGATGTTGGTCGTTTGCACAACAAAATATTCTAATTAAAACCAAGTAACAACTACTAATCCATAAAAGAGCAGTTAATACCAGATGTCGATTTTCAGGGATTAATCGAGTTGTGTTGATTCAAAAATAATAATTAAAGTAATTTAAAAAGGTTGATTTTGGAAATTGGTTTTGAAAATAATAAAACTAAACTTAATAAAATATAAAAATAAGTAAAATAAAATAAGAAATATCTCAGGATTTTGAATCCACCACTAACCTCATAATCAGGGGGGTTATTACATTAGTTTTCAAAAAATCGTTAATTTGGATAAAATGATGTAAATTTATTAGAAATATCAAGAAGATTTGTATATTAAAACCCGAAAGTCACAAATCATCTTCGCTTAAGATGAACCATCACCACTAAACTAAACTAAACTATGGTTAATGCACGACCCGTCTTATTAGGTATGAGTCGTCTAACAATTTTAATACACAACAGTAAAAATAATTATATTACATGATTTGAATAAACATTTATTATACAAAAAATTCTAAAAGTTATATAACTTATCCAAATCAAATTAAAACTAAAAATATCAAATACAATTCACCATAATTATTGCTTAGAATTTCATATCTATCCTAAAAAAAATATTAGTTCCACATAATTATAGACACACTACTCTAATATATGCAAACTACTCTCCCACTTTATTTTTATTTTTATTTTTGGCTGAAGCCTCTACCTCGCCGAGCTCCCTCTTCTCTGCTGCATATGCTCTTCTTTTTATAAGAAAAACAAACAGACAAACATAATTAGTATAATAATATAATATATACAGTTAGTATCATAATATTATATGCATATATATATATATATATATTATTTGTTTCATTGAGGGGGGCGGCTCTGCCGACACCCTCTCAAATTCTTTTTTTTATATATTTATATATATATATATATATATATTTATTTTATAATATATAATATAATAAATAAAATATCTAAAATGTATCATTTATATTAATCTTTGTACAAAAATTTAAAATCAATAAAAGCGCATGAAAATATGTAAAATTATAAAATAATAAAAATAAATAGGTTGATAAAATATATTTTAGCAGGCCAAATGTGTAATATTTAGGCTCTGATCACATCCCCCAACTTATATTTTGCTAGTCTTTGAGCAAACAAATTAAAAATAAAATAAATTAAAATCTAAATAAGTCATTTTCGTAGGGAACACAATTGTATTTAGCATATACAACTAGGCTTTGAACCCCCAGGTTATCCCTAGTGGACGAATTGTAGTCTCGTAAGGTTTTACAGAAGATATACCCACCAAATTCAGAATTTTTTATTTTTTTTTTATTTTTTAAGAAAATATTCACAGAGATAATTGTTAATTCTAATATGTTAGCAAAATAATTATCATAATTCAGAATACTAGCAATTGGTAAAAAATAATTTATCTATCTCTACATTCAGTGTGTATGCGTGTAAATTATAATCAACAAAAATATTAGTTAATCTCTTAATGAAAGAAGGCGTTAATTCTATCAGAAGAATGTTTTGACTCAAAGCTCACAAATTTTGCACTCAACAAATGAATCACTAGATATGGTACAACTTTGTGTACTCTCAACATATGCGAGTGAAATTAATATAAATAAATCAAAATATCTCGCATATAATTGATGAAAGATGCTAGCTTAAAGAATGCTAAATGCTAAAATTATGCTAACACCTTTATCCATCATGTCTGCATCTAAATTTTACCAATTATGGGATCAAATAGGACTTTTATTGGGTTAGTCAACCAGGGTTAGGGATAGATAAGAAAATGAGTAAGAATTAGTATCTCTTTTTTGAGTGTAAGAGAACAGTCAAAATTATTATTTCATGGTTTTGACATTCTCTTTCAACAATATTTTATCGGTGTAGACTCTTTTTCATAATCTTACTTTCTTTTTTCTTTCTTTTCTGTTTTTGTTTTTTTTTTTTTGATTTTTTTTTTGATTTTTTTCCCTCTTCTCTATCATCCTCCTTATCAATTCCTCCATTTTTTTTTTTTTTTTGGGCTCCTGAAGGCAATGGCCAGTTATCACCAGGGGTTTACTAAATGAAAGGTTTGGAATGTAGGCTCAAATTGGTTTCTAAAGGATTTTTGAGTATAGAGAAAGAAATGTTAAAATTCAAATAATACAAAAATGGCCTAAATCACTTCCCAAAATTTGGTACAAATTTTCAACTTTCATGATTTTTAGAGGATGTAAATGCAAAATGATTTCTCAACATTCAACCAAATTGAAAAATATGAGACTGAACAACGAAACACTACGCTTCCAAATGAATAGTTAAGAGTAAATTTAATAACCTTCCAAAAAGAATGATAGATTCAAAATCTCACGTGGGTTATAGTCTCTACATTAATCATCAAAATGTTCAAGTCTAAGTCCAAAAATTAATCAAAAAATATTTAAGCGACTATGTGCATATGCAGATCCGAGATGAGATAAAAAAATTATTATTAATCAAAAGCTAGGATGATAAACTAAAATATAATTAAAATATTAAGGCAACAAAATTAACAATTAATTGCAAAACTTTTTAACACAACGCGCACACAACACAATATTTTATTTTTTAATTTTTTAATGAAACTAAAAACAACGGCACACACAAAGAAAAACGGTTTGTTTGTTTGTTTGCTGCTTTTTTTTTTTTTGGTTGAAAACATGAACAACAGCAAACAAATTTTTTGTTTTTAATTTTTTTTTTTCAAAACACAACTAAAAATAAAAATAACTGAAAATAAAAATCAAAATAAACACACAAAATAAATAAATAAAAATAAAAATAAATACACAAAATATACACAAACCCTTTCCCTCCAACTTAAATGACATTGTCCTCAATGGCACATGCCACAAAGGATTGAGAAGGAAAACACAATAAAATAAAAATAAAAATTGCTATTTTCTCGTCAGATTCCAAGACGTTTTAGGGCTACAAATTTTATTCTCTTTTAAGTAACCCGTCTTAGACCAAATTTCTTTAGTCGTACTCAGTGGTTCCCTTCAAAGGTATACTTGTCTATTTTTCCCTAACACACAATACTTAAAACACACAAAACAAAACAAAACAAAACAAAACAATTAATCTATTTTACTTGAGTGCAACAAGTCTACTTTTTCTGCTTTTTATGATTTATGAGATATGGGTCATTCCGGTAAAAATTATTTGACCTGTCCAAAAGTAGACAAAAGTGAGCTAAAAATTCATTGTTTAACAAAACATGACTAATAAATGCAAACTTAGGGTATTTATCTTTTAGTAGGAAATCATGTAAGCAGACCCTAGGAACAGAGATCAAAAGATCATTGCCAATCACGAAGTCCCCGTCTAAATCACTATCAAATCCACTCAGCTCACTCATTATTTTTCAAACACTAGATAAACAAGTGGAGGGGTACCTATGGAGATAGTCTCGACCCTACCTAAAAACTCATCAGTATTATCCGAGGGTAAAGGTTCTAACTCCAAATGGGTACTTTTATACAAGATGAAAAAGATGGTGTTGAGAGTGGATCATCCTCAATGGAAGAAAAATGTGATTCTCTGAAAGGGATAGACAATGACTCATCCATATCACTATCATCAAAATCAAAATGAGCCAGAGACTCTTCTAAAGAATTTTCTAGGAGACAGTCTCTCCTTCCCTATCAAGAATGTTAGTTATTTTCCCTAAATGGGCTTCTATTTTGGCAATCGATTGACCCTGGATATGCAACAACTCATTGGTAGAATCTAAGGTGTTTTGAAGAAATGTTAACATTCTATCCTCGTGATCTGAATCTTGTTGAGGTAGGATTTGAGAGTGCAATAATTGTGTAATGGGTACCATATTTTAAAGAATTTGCAACACCGTCTCTTCAAAATTGGAAGAATATTGAGATGGTGGAGTATAATGTTGATATTGCTAATAATCAGAAGGGATTTCAAAATAATTGTCATCCTGACTCTCATATCCCCAAAATTATTTCCAAAATATGCCATAACTTCATTATATACAAGGCTCCAAAAAAAAAAAAAAAAAAAAAAACAAAAAAAAAATCATGAAAAATTACAACAACAACAACAATAGTAATATTAGTTCTCTACATTAGTCCAAATATCATTTGTCCAGCATAGGTAATGATAATTTTCCAATGTCAAGGTATGAATTTTATATAAATATATATTTTGTTTTTTTTAAAAAAAAAAAAAATTTGCCTGCACAAGACAATCTGCACACAGAGAGAGAGAGAGAGAGAGAGAGAGAGAGAGAGAGAGAGAGAGAGAGAGAGAGAAGAAAGAAGAAGAACTAGTAACACATACAAAATATATACCAAAATTAAAAAAAAAAAATGAATTACAATAAAAATTACCACTAAATCGAACAACTTACCTTTAGTCCTCGACAATGGCGCCAAAAATTGATGCTGGTCGTTTGCACACCAAAATATTCTAATTAAAACAATTAATAACTACTACTCTGTAGAACAACAGTTAAGGTCAGGTATCAATCCTCAAGGACTAATCGAGTTGTGTTACTCAAAAATAATAATGAAAGTAATTTAAAAAGATTGATTTTGGAAATTGGTTTTGAAAATACTAAAACTAAACTTAACAAAATATAAATTAAGTAAAATAAAATAAGAAATATCTCAGGATTTTGAATCCATCACTAACCTTATAATTAGGGGGTTATTGTATTAATTTTCAGAAAATCATTAATTTGGATTAAATTATGTAAATTGATTAGAAATACATCGTCAATAAGATTTGTATATTAAAACCCGAAAGCAATGAATCATCTTCGCTTAGCATGGACCGTCAACACTAAACTATGGTTGATGCACTACCCGTCTTACTAGGTATGACTCGTCTAATAATTTTAATATACAACAATGTGAAAATAATTGTATAATATGATTTGAATAAAACATTTATTGCACAAAAAGATCTAAAAATTATACAATTTATCCAAATCAAATTAAAAATAAAAATATAAAATTCAATTCATCATAATTACTTGGTCAGGATTTCATCTCTACTCTAAAAAAAATATTAATTTCACATAATTATAGACAAACTACTCTCTCACGTTTCCTTTCTTTTTATTTTCTTTCTTTATTTCCTTGACTTCCGTAGCTGAAACCTCTGCCTCGCTGAGCTCCCTCCTTCTCTGCTACATATGCTCTCTTTTTTGTTTGTTTGTTTTGTACGGGGGTGAAATATCCTTTGCTCTCCGTACGCCCTGAACGTCAAGCTTCTGTTAACGGCGTCTGTCCCTGCAACATGAAAACGGTGAGCTGCCCGGCGGGGGTGTGCTGGAAAAACCCTCCGACGCCCAAGTCAGTTCTCTAAGGAAGAAGATAATGAGAGGAGAGTGTTTTTGAGAGTGAGTTCGCATACCTGTAACCTTCGTCTCTTCCCCTATTTCTAGGCTGGCCATGCAACCTCAAGGTCGTGCGCGCACTACCTCTGCTGTCCTTCCCTGGACAGGTGGCAGTGCGCGCCTCTTATCACCTTACGCGTGTAAAGGCTTTGTCCTTTCACCAACGCACACTGAACTGCCTAACGGTATTGAGGCGTTCGTGGAGCAGTTGTCCTTTCCTTCACACCATTGGCCCAGGTGGCTCCCTTGACCGAGATACCACGACCGGCCTATCACTTGGTGGAAGACATCCATCACGCGAACTCAACCGGGCTACATGGCGCCGTACTATCCCTCGGGATCATATCGTCCGACCACCTCGGCCGAGCTACTCCTGCTCGGTTCTTGTCGATCAACCGGTAGAGAGGCATGCCGGCCTCCAACCGGTTAATCATTCACCTCGGTCATACGGATACGGCCTTCCTCTCGTGGCCGGTTAAACGCATACCGACGCTAACCGCGTCAAGAATCTATCCCGGGCACCATCTAGCTCGGCACCATCTTCTGCAGCCTTGAGTTCCGTTCTCCTCGTGCAGACCGCAGCCCGGTGACGCCAGTTGCCGCCCGACCGGTCGATTTCCTCGACCGTGCAAGTCAGTTCGATGACCGCGCAGCCGTGAGGGTTAGCTCGGCGCCGAACACCCCGTCAAGTCTGCCGTCATCATTGCTCGGCCGTACAGTCCAATGCAAATCTCCCCTCACAATTGCCCCTTAAACCCATCCGAGCCATCGTGATTGGGTTTACCAATGTGCCCGAGCTATGATTGAATCGCACCCCCGCCAGGCCGAGCTTGAACAAGGCTATGCCTGCCTCCGAGCCATGAATTGGCTTCACTTCTGCCGTCGAGCAATCTCAATTAGGGACACTCCAGACGCCGAGCTATCCCAATCAGAACGCTTCAATCGCCGAGCTATCCACTTAGGGGCACTTCAATCGCCGAGCTGTCATAGTCGCCCGGCCATCGCCTCCGCAGTCCCATCAAAGGTCGTACAGCCGTACTGACAGCCGCGTTTTCAGTGCCACGCGTCATCACGTCATTGGGTCATGCAGCTAGCTGTCTCCCACGCTCGAATTTCAAACGGCTGCGCCGTTTGGTCTTTTCCCCCCATTAATAAACCCCATACGAAGGGTTTAGACCTTTCATTATTCATCTTCTCTATTAGACAACCCAAAACCCTAGCCTCCCAACTCTTCGAAGCTTCAAACTGCCTCTGCCACTCGCAGTGGCTGCCATTTTCACCCTCGAGCTCCATTTCCAGTCCTTTCGAAGGTTGCTGCCAAGCTTTCGAGGCCAACTTTCACTTGCATCCGTTTTTTGGGTAAGTTACCTCCCCCTCCCGTGTATTTTCCTGTTTCCAGACTTGTTCCTCATGTTGTCGCCACTGTGTTCTTCATTTCTGTACTATCGTTCTTCGTTTATGGCCTTCAAGGCTTTCTTTTGGGTCCCAACAACTTCACACCCTAGGTCAACTTGGAACATTAGGAAAGGATGGGGCCTTCGTGCCCCTTGTTCTTCCTGGATTCGAACTGGTTCGTCCCGATTCTGGGATGAACAGTTTGAATCTGGGTTGGGCCGAGCTAAACGCTCGTTTTGATCCGTAGTTAGGGCTATAACCGAGCAGAAAACTGTCTGTGGCTTCTCGTAGAGGCCGCGACCGAGCTGAAAACTTAGTGAATAGTGACGAACCGTGCTGAAATTAGATCCTTCTCCTGAGCCTTGACCGAACTGACGGATCAATTAGATCGGTCAATAGGCCTTAGCCGAGCTATAACCGAACTAGGAGGCTTGAGCAAACATGTAGGTGAACCGAGCTGGGACTTGTCAACCAAAACAACAAAGTTCTTCACTAAGCTATCTCCAATAGGAGCCGAGCAACATTTGCCGTGCTAACCCTGGACTTATTTTTCAATATGCAGAACAAGTAAGACCGACCATTCCAGTCAGCACTGTTTCTGGTGGGGCTCAAAATCCGAGCGAACACACCAACATTTTTGACCGAGATAAACCTTAGATCAAATAAGACCGAGATAATGGGGAAGTACCGGTTTAAGGTCAGTTCGCCCGGTGCAATGGCGGAATTCCGTAGAGATTATAATATCCCGGACGACGTAGTTCTAGCGCTCGCCAAGAAGGGGGACACACCGTGGGGAGACTTAGACCGGTGCCCCTTCACGGTTGTTTCCATAGTCGAGGGCGGCGTCCGCTTCCCGGTCCAGCCCTTGCTCTGCGAATTTTTAAGGCAGACAAGGCTTTGCCCGAGCCAGGTTTCTAATAACACATACAAGATAATAAACGGCGTCGCCGAGCTGAACCGCAGGCTCGGTCTCAATCTCGGCCTCGCAGAAATTTTCCATCAGTATAGCTTGAGTAGGAATAAGAGCGGGCTCTGCTGGTACCTCAAAGTGAAGAAGGGCCGAGCAAAGCTCATAGAGGGCAACCCGGACAAAGAAACGAACGATGACGATTTTCTCTGGGTGTCCGGTAATTATGAGGACACCGAGGCACCCATACCGGGGTGGTACATTAGGAAAGACTTTGGCCACGCTGGTAAGTAGCCCGGCCGACCGCGCAATCTTCTTTCTGCATTTCATTATGATTTTGTTTAGCCGGACTAACACTTGGTCTCATCTTGCAGATAAACACTTGGCAGCGGACTATCACCAAGCCAACCCCGAAGCAATCCGAGCTCTGCTCCGCGTCCCCGAGGAAGAGAGAGAAGCCTCAACCCTGCTCGGCTTCGAGCAGACATATCATTACCAGGCACCGCGCAAAAGTCGCGTGACTGATTTTCTGCGCGCTCCATCTCCAGAGCCCGATCCAACTCTTTCACCGATCAGACTGGTTCCCTTGACCGCCGAGCAGGAGATGGCAAAAATCAGAGCCATCAAGTCGATGATAACCGGGGAGGAAGGCGAGTCTCAACCTCCCGAAGCAACCGGGGGAACATCCTCCAACCCCGCCGGTCAAACAGAGGCTGTTCTTGCCCTTGCCAGCGAGCAACAGGCCGGTCGGCCAAAGAAGGGGCAAAGGAAGGAGAAGGCCGGGCAAAGCCTTGTGGACGAAGACTCCACCGAAGTCGCCTCTACCGAGCTCGGCGACCAGACCGAGCAATCACTAGCCCGCAAATCCAAGGGCAAGGGCCCTGCTGCCCCCTCGGTCTGGGCACCCGAGTTCGTCTACCAGGGCCGAGCAGTCTCTGCCGAGGACTCGGTCTACGAGGACAAGGATTACTCGCTTGGTTTCAATTTGACCAAGGGGTTGATCCTGCCCGCGGATATGAAGAGGCACGACGAGCTGGCTGACCTCAAAGTCCTTTGCTTGGCGGCGAAATCGATTGTGCTGGTAAGTTTCCCATTTTCATGTTATTGTTCGGTTTTTTGCTCGGCTTTCTCACGCTTGATTTTGCGCTTGTTTTCAGGCCGCGCAAAAGAACTATCTGGCGCACGACCGTATGGTTAAGCTGCGTCAGAGCCTCCGAGATGCTATCGCCGAAAACAAGGCATACGTGGCCGAGATAGCAAAGCTCAAGGCCGCGCAAGAGGAGGTTGCGGCCGAGCGGGATGCATTGAAGCTGAAGGTGGACCGAGCTGATGCGGACAAGAAAGAGGCCGCGAAGAAAGCCAAAGGTCGGTACCTCGCCGAGCTCAGAAAGCTGCGGGATGCCAACAAGGACGCGATGGACAAGGCGGTCGAAGCAGCGGAGGACCGAGGATACAAGCAGGGGGAGACAACCTACGAACGGCAGGTCCAAGCGACCAAGGACATCTTTTTCCGGTGCGGCTGGAAGGCCGCCGTGGAGAAAGTTGGCCTTGGCCAGGATTCCGAGATGTTCAACAATCCGCCCCCTGCCTATATCCCGGTCTATATGCTAGCTTACTCCAGGGCCGAACAGAACCGTCTGATAGCAGAGGCAAGGAAAGAGGCCGAGGCAGAGGCCGCCGCCGAGAAACAGGCCGAGCAGGCTCCATCTGAAGCATCTCCGAATGCCGAAGGTGAAGTGACTGATCGGGACGTCGTTACGGTGGAAGGCACTGACAATGAGGCCGAGGAAATCCTGCCCGAGCAAACTACACTGAGTGCCGAACTGACGGTCGGAGAGGCCGACCAAAACCTTGACCTGGACTGAATATTTCACTTTTCTGTTTTTGTCCTTTTTTTTTTTTTTTTTTTTTTTTTTTTGCGATGTAACCGGGCTATGCCCCCCTTTTGTACTGAACTCTTTCTATCAATGAAATACTTTTTGCTCGTACTTCTGTTGTTTCTGTTCGGCTTGTGTATGTTTGAATTTCTTGCTCGCACTTTAATCAACTGGCAGGTCGGCGAGACCGCACAAACAGTCCTCCTTCATGTAACCTTGCAATTCCTTGATTTCCAAACAAAATGATATGTTGTACTTGGCCGAGCGAAATCCGCTCGGTTCTGTTCGGTTGGCAACACTTAATCGGCCGAACAAGAACTAGCCCGCCTTTGTGCCGATATTTCCTTTCGGCCGAGCAAAATGCAGCTCGGCCGTATAATTACTGGACAATTCACCAACATTTGTCAATTCCACCGAGCAAAATCAGCTCGTTTCCCATATTGGATAGTCCCCCAATATGCTGGGTGGGCCGAGCAAAATCAGCTCGGCTCCTACATTGGGCAGAACACCAATGTTTTAGCTAGGTTGGTCATGCCGCCAACATTCCCACCGGGCGAGCAAAACCAGCTCGGCCCTAATGCGCATTATCCCACACGCAACTGTTTGTGCGGTCTGCTCCCATTCCGAGGAAGACAGTCCGGTTACCTTCAGGTCGGTTCTTGCCCCTGGCATCCCTAATTGCCTTTTGTGTCTTGTGATATCATTGGACAAATGTAATACCGAACAAAAAGACTAATTTTCATTACAAAAACATTGTCATCTCTTACATCACATGCCAAAGGGCTAGAGGTCTTAAAAAGCTAAGCAACATGAACGAATTACAATTCAAAAGTAAAAGACCTTGAGGTTTGCTGCATTCCACGGTCTGGGGATAGCCTTGCCATCTAAGTCCTCCAGATGATATGCTCCCTTGCCAGCAAGGCCAATCACCTTGTATGGTCCTTCCCAATTTGCGCCGAGCTTGCCTTCACCAGGGATCACTGTGTTGCCAAGCACCTTCCTGAGGACCCAATCCCCAATCTTGAATAGCCTAGGGTGCACTGCCTTGTTGTATTTTTTGGACAGTTCCTGCTGATAAGCCGCTATATGGATCAATGCGCGCTCTCGCCTTTCTTCAGCAAGGTCCAGTTCTAGTGCCACGGTCTCATCGTTCGAGTCTGGCTGGAAACTTTCTGAGCGGATGGTTGGCATGCCAATTTCTAATGGGATGACGGCCTCCATACCATAAGCCAAAGCAAACGGTGTTTCTCCGGTCGACCGTCTTGGCGTAGTGCGGTATGCCCATAGCACATTAGGAAGCTCTTCAACCCACCTTCCCTTTGCCTTCTCGAGCCGCTTCTTCAGCCCATCCAGGATGGTCTTGTTTGAGGCCTCTGCTTGGCCATTCGACTGAGGATAAGCCGGGGTTGAATTGTAGAACTCAATCTTCAACTCTTCGCAAAATCCGCGAAAGAGTTTCCCATCGAACTGAGTGCCATTATCTGAGATGAGCGCCCTGGGTATACCGAAGCGAGTGATCACATTTTGCCAAACAAATTTCTTAACGTCCTTTTCCTTAATGGTTGCCAGTGGCTCGGCCTCCACCCACTTGGTGAAATAGTCAGTGGCGGCGATGAAAAACTTGCGATTGCCCGGCGCCACTGGGAGTGGTCCAACAATATCCAATCCCCAAAGTGCGAACGGCCAAGGACTCGTGAGCGAGAGTAACTCCCTTGCTGGCTGGTGGATCTGGTGAGCAAATTTCTGACACTTTTCACATCGACGGACGTATTTCTGCGCGTCTGCCTGCATGCATGGCCACCAGTAACCTTGAGAGATTGCTCGGTACGCCAGAGACCTGCCCCCTGTATGGCTTCCGCAGATGCCCTCATGGATTTCAAAGAGAAAATCCTCCACCCTGGCGGGGTGGACACACTTCAAATACGGCCCGGTGAAGGACTTCTTATATAAGGCTCCGGATGGGGAGAGCCAAAACCGCTCTGATTTTGCTCGGATCTTGTGTGCCGCCTTCTTTTCTTCTGGTAAGACTCTATCTTTCAGGAAGGCAATGATGGGGTCCATCCAAGAGGGACCCAAGTCGGCGCAGTGTATCTCGGTTGCTTCTGGTTCCTCAATGCTTGGCCGAGGCAAAAACTCTATCATCAAGGGGTTAGGAAAAGCTGTCTGAGCGGAGGCGAGCCCAGCCAATTCGTCAGCCGTGTTGTTTGCTTCGCGGTTTATCTGTTCCACTCTTATCGCAGAGAACTTCTTGATCTCTTCTCGCACCAACGCTTGATACTTGGCCATCCTTTCATCCCTTGCCTCATACTCCCCTGAGACCTGATTGACCACCAGCTTGGAGTCGCTGAAAACCATAAGGGCTGTGGCTTTCATTCTCAATGCGCTTCTCAAACCGGCGAGGAGGGCTTCATACTCTGCCTCGTTGTTAGACGCTGGGAAGCCGAGCGTAATTGCTTGCTCAATAATCAGCCCATCTGGCGAAGTCAGCACAATTCCCAGCCCGGCCCCATGCCTATTGGACGCCCCATCGACAAAAAACTTCCACATCTCGCCAAGAAACAGCTTCCAGCAATCAGACGGATTTTGGGAGCTTCTCAATTCCAAGTCTTTGGTAGGCTCAATCTGGTCTCCTTGCGCGTCTTTGCTGGGTGCTTCTTTTGTTGAGTCGTCGGCCTTTGCTATTTCAAGCAAGCTTTGCTCTTCTCCCGCTCGCGAGCTATCACATATCTCTGTTGCCAGGATCCTGGGTTGTGCTAATTCCGCACCAACCAAATCAACCGGACAGACTGGATGTGTTCCTGGGGCAAATTCCGCCACAAAATCTGCAAGGGCTTGCGCTTTGATCGCGGTGCGTGGTTGGAACTTAATGTCATATTGGCCCAATTCCACGGCCCATTTCAGAATTCTCCCCGTGAAGTCCGCCTTTTCGAAGAGCACCTTAAGTGGAAATTCGGTCAGCACTACTATTGTATGGGCATGAAAATAGTGCGCCAGTTTTCTTGACGCCATCATTAGGGCCAGTGCCAATTTTTCCAAGGGAAGATATCTGGTTTCGGCCGGGAGCAGGGTTTTGCTTACATAGAAGATTGGTAGGTGTTGGACGCCCTCAGCACGGACCAATACCGCGCTCACCGCGTGTTGAGAAACAGCCACGTAGAGGTACAGCTCTTCACCCGGCTGAGGAGTGACCAGAGTCGGGGCCGAGGAGAGATATGCTTTTAAGTCTGCCAGTGCACGGTCGCACTCTTCGTCCCAGAAGAACTTGGACTTCAAAGTTTTGAAGAAGGGCCTGCAACGATCCGAAGACTGGCTGATAAATCTGTTCAGCGCAGCTGCCATCCCGGCAAGATGTTGCACGTCCTTTGTGGAATTCGGACGCTCCAGCTCTTGTATTGCTTTGATTTGGGATGGGTCGGCTTCAATTCCTCGGTTTGTAACCAAAAATCCCAGAAACTTCCCCGTGCCAACTCCGAAGGCGCATTTAGAGGCGTTCAGACGAAGCTTGTGATGCTTTAGAATGGCAAACATTTCTGCTAGGTCGGCGAGATGTTGGGACTTCGCCTTACTCTTCACCACCATATCGTCGATATAGGCTTCCATAGTTCGGCCCAGGAGGGGAGCGAACATCTTTGTCACCATACGCTGGAAGGTTGCTCCAGCATTCTTCAATCCGAATGGCATGACCTTGTAGCAGTATAAGCCTCTGGGGGTGGTGAACGACGTGATCTCTCTGTCCGGCTCATACATGGCTATCTGGTGATAGCCGCGGTATGCGTCCAAAAGCTAAACCTCTGATGGCCAGCGGTTAAGTCCACCAACTGGTCAATTCGAGGGAGGGGAAAGCTATCCTTTGGGCAAGCGCGGTTGACAGTCTTGTAGTCAACGCAAACTCGCCATTTGCCGTTCTTCTTGGGAACCACCACCGTGTTAGATATCCACCGAGGGTATTGCACCTCCTCTATGGCCCCGCCTCCAACAAATTCTTCACTTCTTCCGCAACCACCTCAGCATGGTGTAAGGCCGAACGGCGCGTTCTCTGTATGACCGGCCGCGCATTAGGGAAAACATTCAGCTGGTGGCAAATGAAGCTTGGGTCGACGCCAGGCATATCGTAAGGCGTCCATGCAAAAGCCTCCAAGTTGGAAACCAAGAAGTTGACATAATCTGCCCGCTCGGCACTAGACAAAGATGATCCCAGGAGGAAGAACTTAGTTGGATCATTTTCGTCAATGCGCACTTCCACCAGATCTTCGACCGACTTTTCCTCGGCCTTCCTTCCCACGTCCTCGAGGACCTCCTTTCCCTCGGGCCCCTCGATCATTTGGACAAACCCTTTGGCTGCTCGGCTGCCATTTACCGCAACGAAGCATTGTTTTGCCATCACCTGGTCTCCCCAAACTTCCTCTATTTGCCCATTCGACGCCGGAAAGCGCATTACTTGGTGGAAGGTTGAAGCAACTGCTTGCATGGCGTGCAACCAGCCCCTGCCTAAGATTAAGTTGTACGTGGATGGAACTTTGAGCACCCAGAACTCCACTTGTTTTACTACTGAGCCCGCTTTGACCGGCAAAATGATCTTTCCGATCGGCCATTCCGGTTGTGAGTTGAAGCCGACCAAAGGGGATGTCGCAGGAGCCAAATCCCTGTCTTCTAACTTCATCTGTTTGAATGCGTCATAATACATTATTTCGACCGAACTCCCCTGGTCGATCAATATTCTCTTGATATCAAAGTCTTTGACGCGGAGAGTCACCACCAAGGCATCATTGTGCGGCATCTGCACCCTTTCCAGGTCCTTGGTTGAGAAGGAAAGGATGTCCCTCTCTTCGATTTTTCCCTTCTTTACGGCGGGCTGAACAGAGAGCACTTCCCTCATGTGCTCAGCCTTCTTTATCATTCCTCTAAGTTCGCAAACCCTTGCTGGTTCAATGATGCCGTGGATGACGTTGATCACACCCTGTGGGGGCGCCTCTAGGGCAGCCATTCCGTTTGGCTCGGCTTGTCCAGTCGGCGCGGCCTTGACTCCCCCATCTATATATTGGTCAAGGTGCCCTGCCGCCACCAACTCCTCCAAATGCTGTTTGAGCGGCAAGCAATCTTCCGTCCGGTGCCCCCGTTCTTCATGGAAGGTGCAACGATACTTAGGATTGAAGCCCCGTTGCGCACTCCCCAGCTTGGCCGGCCAACGGACAAATGGCTCCCCTCGGATTTCGCTCAGAATGCGGTAGATGGGAATTTTGAAGACCGTGGTAATCCCCGTCCGCGCCTTCAGTTTTCCCTTGGCATCCTCCGCTGCATCGCGAGGTGCATCAGCCCGGTCATTTCTGCGTCCTTTGTTTCTGTCATTTTGACCGGTCCCTCGGCGCTGATCTTTTGGTCGGTCACTTGGGCGGTTATCCTCCTGCCCAACCGAGTTAACTTTCCCCGCTGTCTTGCCCACCGCGACCGGATTATTCTTCTCGGTCGCAGAGGCAGCGTCATCTTCCACACGAATGTGTTCGTTGATTCGCTGCATCAAAGATTCCATGGTGGTGGGCTGATGCATCGTGAGCGAATCTCGCAGTCTATGTCCGACTGGGAGGCCCCTCTTGTATTGAGTGATCGCCAGATTGGTAGGGCAGTCGAGGATCTCGTTGTAAGTCTCCCAATACTTTGCATTGTACGTCTTCAGCGAACTCCCAGATTCCATCTTGACGCCCAGGAGATGGTCTACCTCCTTCGGCGTTCGAGTGTTAGTCTTGAATCTGGTGACGAAGGCTTCCGCTAGTTGCTGCCACCCCTCGATACTCCCCTCCGGGAGCCTTTCGAACCACTTCAAGCCCAGCTCTCCCAAGCTTGCTGGGAATATGAGGCACATCAAGGCATCGTTCCGCCGGTGGCCAGCCATCACTTGCCAGTAATGACTCACGTGCATGTACGGATCCGGCTTGCCGTCGTACAGAGTGAATTTTGGCTGGTGGAATCCGGCAGGGAGTGGGGTGCTCTCAATCTCTGGGGACAATGGGGTGGCTGTAAGCCTCGCCAGCTCTTTGTCCACCAGTGCTGGGACTACGTCTCTGGGCGTCGGCATCATCACCTCTTCACTGCAACGAATTGGGGCACTCAGCCTCTGGAGCGCCGGCACCCTCTGAGCCTCCCGACGGCGCGCTCTCTCCTCCAGCACGTCTCTGAGATCCCTGGAACGAGAGGAGGCAGAGTATTGCGACGTTGATGACGGGCGCGAGGGGCGATAGGTGCTGTCGCGAGTAATGGATCTGCCCTCTCGCTGGTCAGAGTCTCCAACCCCATAGTTCCTGGTGATGGAGATTGAATGAGTCCTCCTCTGGCGGCGACTGCTAGAACGAGGGGAGGGGGTGCGCTCACTGAGGTTGCCCTCTCCAGCAACACCCTTCCCCCTCACTTGGCGCTTCAAAAGCTCCATCTCCGCCGCCATCCTACGAATGAGGGCTTCTTGGTCCTTGAGTTTATGCTCCAGGCGCTCCTCACGGGACTCCCCCCGGCGCCGACGGCCCTCAGGACTCTGTGAACGATCTGAACTCCTCCCACGCTTGTCGCGCGCTCCCCGCGAAGAGGTTTCTAGGCCCGCCATGGTTGGAACATTAGGGGGGCCTTCTCTCCTCCGCACGTATTGTGGAGTGACACCATCGACGACGGACAGCGGAACCTCGTCGTTGTTGGCCATGGAGATGGTCGAAGAAGCTTACAGAACAAGGGTTGAATATCAAACTTTTCCCACAGACGGCGCCAATTGTACGGGGGCGAAATATCCTTTGCTCTCCATACGCCCTGAACGTCAAGCTTCTGTTAACGGCGTCTTTCCCTGCAACATGAAAACGGTGAGCTGCCCGGCGGGGGTGTGTCGAAAAAAACCTCCGACGCCCAAGTCAGTTCTCTAAGGAAGAAGATAATGAGAGGAGAGTGTTTTTGAGAGTGAGTTCGCATACCTGTAACCTTCGTCTCTTCCCCTATTTCTAGGCTGGCCATGCAGCCTCAAGGTCGTGAGCGCACTACCTCTGCTGTCCTTCCCTGGACAGGTGGCAGTGCGCGCCTCTCATCACCTTACGCGTGTAAAGGCTTTGTCCTTTCACCAACGCACGCTGAACTGCCTAACGGTATTGAGGCGTTCGTGGAGCAGTTGTCCTTTCCTTCACACCATTGGCCCAGGTGGCTCCCTTGACCGAGATACCACGACCGGCCTATCACTTGGTGGAAGACATCCATCACGCGAACTCAACTGGGCTACATGGCGCCGTACTATCCCTCGGGATCATATCGTCCGACCACCTCGGCCGAGCTACTCCTGCTCGGTTCTTGTCGATCAACCGGTAGAGAGGCATGCCGGCCTCCAACCGGTTAATCATTCACCTCGGTCATACGGATACGGCCTTCCTCTCGTGGCCGGTTAAACGCATACCGACGCTAACCGCGTCAAGAATCTATCCCGGGCACCATCTAACTTGGCACCATCTTCTGCAGCCTTGAGTTCCGTTCTCCTCGTGCAGACCGCAGCCCGGTGACGCCAGTTGCCACCCGACCGGTCGATTTCCTCGACCGTGCAAGTCAGTTCGATGACCGCGCAGCCGTGAGGGTTAGCTCGGCGCCGAACACCCCGTCAAGTCTGCCGTCATCATTGCTCGGCCGTACAGTCCAATGCAAATCTCCCCTCACATGTTTGTTTGTTTTTTTTTTTTATTCTGTTTTTTTTTTTTTTTTTTTTTTTTTTTTTTTTTTTTTTAAGGAAAAGAAAACAAACAAAAATAGTTACTATAATAATATAATATAAGTATATATATATTATTTGTTTGAATGAACGGGCAGCTTTGCCGGTACCCTCTCAAATTCTTTTTCTTTTATTTATTTATTTATTTTGTAATATATAATATAATAAATAAAATATATAAAAACACATAAAAATATGTAAAATTATAAAATAGTAAAAATAAATAGACTTATAAAATATATTTTAACGGGCCAAATGTGTAATATTTAAGCTCTGATCAAAGTTTGATGAAATACGAACGTATATGATGGACCAAAGGCCATTCTGTATATCAGAAATGAACCCAAGGTCGTTCTGTATATTTGACATGATGGATCCAAGGACATTCTAAATATTTGATAAGTCTGATTATTTGTTATGAGTTAACTGAATGGTCATTATACAGGTATAAATGATTGGACCCGAGGTCATTTTGTTAAGATATGATTTGTTCTGTTTTGTACATCTGTTATACGTTGGACTCGAGCTCATTCTGTTATCTGTTGGACCCAAGGTCGTTTGTTATGACAAGAAATTATTACGATGAGTATGATTTTATTTAAACATCAGAACACATTCTTATAATCTCTTTACTTTGTTGTTATTCACTGCTTCCGGCCACTCCATATATATATATATATATATGTAGGTGAGCAGCCAAGAAGCGCCTTGTAACACCCCACCTTTTTATTACTAGGATTCCATTACCAAACCATTATTATAGATTCAATTTCAGAGATAACATACAAAAACTCTCTATATTTACAAGAACACATGAATAAAGATTCTCTCATCCGAATATAATATGGATGCAACAAGAGTTGTATTTAAATAAATTAGCCGTAGGCTTACATCTTTTAAACTAAGAGGAAGGGTTTAACCCTTTTACATCAATGGCATTCCGCCCACAAATAAAAGGTCCCGTGGCCAACAAGTAAAGAAGATCCATGACCTTGAAACACTCCTCGACGTTCACCTGAAAAAGGATTAGCTACGTGGGATGAACATAAAGTCTATTAGGGATCTCAACATGATCCTAAACAATAACAACTTACAGATAGCTATGATCATTAATGCGTAGACTCATACTATAATAATAATGTGATTGTTTATACAAAAATATACGTATATAACAACTTTTCTCAAAATCATTCATTTTATTCAATAATGTAAGCAATTCACTTTTCTTTATGCTTGTTACCTTTTTCCAAAATTCATATGTGTAGACACCCCATTTTTTACCGTCCTCAAGACTTGGACGTCATCGTTTGAACACTCGATGATCATCCATGTTCGTGTTCGTTTTGAGTTCCCGGAGGTCTCGGCCGCGCGCCTTGCCTCAAGATCTCTCAACTTGTCTGTTTTGTGCTTGGTTGTGGACCAAACACTTGTGTTTTTGCTTCTAAGGGAAGAGGGTGGCTTGTTTGCCATACCCTCAACCCACCGACCAAGGCTTGAGTACATCGGCCCTGTTTTCTTGCCATCGGCCAAAAGTATTGGCCGATCGGCACTATATTTGGTCGGCCGACACTTATGTTGGTCGATCGGCCATTTTTCGTGGCCGAACCCTGTTCATCTGCTTTATGCAGATATTTTGTGCCAGCTGGCACAGCTGGCATCCACAATTAACCCCCTCCATACACGTGTACAGAAGGATTTGCCGTTTGCTTAGCTTCTCTAAAAATCTTTGCAAATTGGATTTCTATAAGAGGGGAGGCCCTCCTCCCTTCTCAGAGGTTCTGAAATTAGGGTTAGAAAAAGTTGTATCACTCTATGTCTATATCTCCCTATCTCTATCATTTGTGTGTGTATTTGTGACCTAAAGTGATTTTTGTTCACACTATTGCACACAAACACCTAGCATTACACCATCCTTGGTTGCTGAGGTTCTAAGGAGTTGTTGTTAGAATTCTTGGAGTGGTTTTGATCAAAGAAAGGTGCTGGTGTTGTGTTCTTGAAGGTGTTCTTCAAGGGTGAGCATTCTTGCTTTAGATACCCCTTTCTTGCTTAGGCTTTTAGCCCTTCTTACTTATTGTTTTAAGCTTAGCTATTAACTGATAAAAGTTCTGCTTTTACTTTCTTTTGAACTTTGTTTAAGGTCATTTTGAGGTTCAGGGTTGTTTACCCCCTCCAAGGCCTTGTTTTAGGCCATCCCTTTTGGCCCTTGCTTTGAGCTTTGCATGGCCTTCCTACCACTGAAATCCAGAGTATTTTCAGTGGTGGAGAGGTGGTTTTGGTGTCTTAAATAGGAGAGGGTCATCCCCTCTCCTTGTTGTCTTGAATACTAGCATAAGTGGCTTATGTTGGTGGCATGTGTGCTTAGCTTGTTTTAGCTTCATTTCAGCAAGTATTTGGTGTTGTTTTGCCATTATTTACCTTTGTTTAAAGTTGGTTTAGTGGTCTCTTGCATGCACCATATATTTGCCTTGCAATACCCTCATTTGCCTTAACATGTATCTAGCATTTAGACTACCATGCTTGCATGTTTTGGCTTAACTCCATGAATCTTTTAGCCTTGTTTTACCATGCTAAAGCTCTATTTTTCATTGTTTTGGTCATGCTTGCATTGTTTTGTATAGCTACCATGCAATCTAGCTTGTTAGCTTTGGGTGTTTGAGTCACTAGCATGCTCTATTCGGATCATTTCGGTGGTTTGGCATCACTTGTAATGTTATCTCAGTCCATGTTTCATGCTCAAACACTTGCACTTATTACTCCTTTAATGTTTTAAAGGGTTTTTGGTTTTAGGCCTCTTGAATGGGTTATTGTGTATGCTTCCATGCTTAGGTCATTTGGATGCCATTTCAATGTGTTTTTGGGCTCATTCTAACATGTCATAACTCTGATTTTGGTTGCTTAAATCATACCATGTTTGGTTGTGTTAGGTGTAGTGTAACACCTCTTTTGTGGCCTTGCATGCCTCGTGTTTTGGCATTATGTTCTAGCTTGTGTTGGCTAGTGTTGAGCTCACTTTTGGTCTTGTTTAGACCTGCCTTGGGACTGTTTTAGGTCCCATTGGCCCTTTGGGGCTTGCTTCATGTAGCCATGGTTCGAGCCCTTTCACTAGTTTCAAGCTTTAAGCTTTCTTGCATGCTTTGCTTTTAAGCAACATGTTTGTCACATGTCCATGTTTATCCTCTTTTAAGTGTGTTTAAGAGTTGCTCTACTATGCTCAAGTGTTAGGCCAATAGGCATGCATGTTTGTATGTGTTTTTTGTCCTCATTTCCATTACATTGAGGCCACCGATTTGGGCCTATTTGAGAGCTGTCCATTTTGGTTTAAGTCCATCCTTTGCATGTTGTTGCATGCTTGCCTTGCATGTTGTTGCATACTTGGCCTATTGCATGTTGTCGCATGCTTGAGTTATATCGCATTTGGCATGCCTTTTGTTAAGTTGCTTTGCATATTTGCATGCATTGTCCCTTGCATGTTGTTGCATGCTTGCCCCACATGTTGTTACATGCTTACCTATCCTTGAATGTTGTCACATGCCGTGCATGTTTGCATGCTTGCCTAGGTTGCATTGCATTTGACATGCTCATTACCATTAGCCTTGTATGGCATTGTCCTTAACATGCTCATGTTGCATTAGTTTTGCTTGCATGATTGCATCCTTTGCCGCTTGATCAACCATGATAGAGGTTGGGCCCCCTTATATGTTTTTGTGCATTTCATCCCATATTAAATTGCACATTCGGCTCCTTTGGCCATCATGCATTGAAATGCGTGATTGATGGCCCGAGGGTCGAGAACCATACTCCCTTGAGTCCATGACATGATAGGGAGGGTGGTTGTGCACACATTGCTTTGAAAATGCATTGCCATGCTTTGTTTGTCCTCTGCTGCAACAAAATAGCATCCTGAAGGAAGAGATGGCTGGTCGGCCATCTTCAGTGACGATCGGCTACAAATTTATGGCCAAGAGACTTACATTTGGTCGATGACCAATTTGCCATGGCCGATGGCCCTGTCTCTTGGCTGATGGACTCTCAGAAAGTCCCCAAGGTGGTTCAGAAGTGTCACAGAAGTTGGCACAGTTTTCAGAGGTACAAAGCAGTGTAAACAAAGGCAACATGTGACATAGCGATGGATTTCCGAGCAAAGCTGTCTGAGAGCGCATGCATCCCTCTTCCCGAGGTTGTTTTTACTGTTTTCATAGCTTAATTGATTTGATTAATTAGTTAAGTGTTGTGTAATAATTAATTAGCTAGTTAGTTAGTTAATTAGTTAATTAGTCAATTTGTATTATTCTTTTGGACCCTCCGTCGAGAGTGCGAATTTTGTAATAAGTGTGCGTGCGTGTGTGAATGTCTTCCAACCCCACGTCTTTCTCCCTTTTACTTACCTACTTTTGATGGTCAGTTCTAGGACACGTTTCAATTAGCATCCTTATGCTATGCAGTTTTGCATCATTCATCTGTATTGCATGCACCGGGCTCGGCGCATCATACTAACTGAATTGTATTTCAATTCTAAGTTGAATACATGTATCGAATTGTCGCACCTCACATGCCATTTTAGACTAGCTGAGCCTATTCTAGTTGCATTTTGTATGTGATGCATTAGCCATCTTAACATGGACTTAGATCATACATTGATTACTAACATGTTCTTTATTTTGGCTCGGAGTACACTGTGAGTGTTTATGTTTTAGCATCTCGCATGTATGTGAGTGTTAACATGACAGCATGCTTGCCATGAGGCTAAGTGCTTACGTGATATAACTGCCTGAATGCCTGTTGGTGAAGGTTGGATTGCTTGAATTAGGACAATTCATTGAAATCTGCATTTTTAGCCTACTTGCGAGTAGCAAACTTCAAACCATTTCCAAACAAACGGATATGCGATGCTTTGTTCCAAATTAGGCGATCTAGTCTATACTTGTGTATTGTGTGCATCATATAGTAATTCTAGCTAATTGGCCGGAATAAGAACGCATGTGTTTTCAAAAACAAGATATCATGCTTAGTATAGGCCGATCTTCGGATCGGGCGAGCGGGGGTGCTCATAGATGACCTTCCCCAATCGTACCCAAGTTCCCGAGCCGAGGCAACTTTGGTGATGACGGACACGTGGCCTTAGGCAACGAGTCAGGGTTTCCTAAATTCCCCCAAAACAAAATATTTAGGTGGCAACTCTGTATCTGGCAAAGCAGTCCATGTTTGGCACTTCTTTCTTAAAAATCAGTTTTCCAAAACGATTTGTCCGATTTGGACTCTTTGGTGATTTATCGGTCTCGCATTGCACTTTGTGGGATTAGATTTAGAACCGTGACATTTTGAGTTCGAACTATAGATGCATGAGGCCCTCGAGGCGCGTCTACAGTTTCTGGCGACTCTACTGGGGATTTAGAGAACTTGACTCGAACTCATGATATCTTGTTTTGATTACACTTATGTGTTTTTTTACATTGCATTTTGCATTGGTGCGCCTAAGACACCGTGTTTACCGTATGCTATTCCTTAACGGTTTGTCCAAGGCTTGCTTTGAGAAGCATGCCATAAGGCTGACCGGTTGCGGGCTCTGCCACGACAGGAACACGAACCCCGATTTTACCGGGGCACCCTTTTTGACCATTCGACCTAGTGCATATTCGGAATCCATAGTGACTATTCCAATCTGGGACAGGTTGCTACCCAATTATAGGTTGTTTGAAACCACTGTGTGTGTAGCGAAACCCTAGTTCCTAACAAAATAGGACAGGGAAACCCTACCCCAACATAGGGGTGTTTTTAGCTCTCATTTGCTTACTATGTGCTTTTAGAGTGTGTCTCTACAGGGAATGCACATATCAGGTTGTTCAGTTATATCTGCGGGTATCAGATTCAGGTTTGGGGCAGTGATTTGGAGAACAGTGATCAGTGGTCGAATACAGTTATTCAGCTATGCTTATGTCTATTTTGGTGAAATTGGGCTGAGATGCTACCTGTTTTCTCTTTCAGTTTAGAGATTTGGTTCTGAACAACCAGTGTTCTCCTTCGCTGAGGCAAGGCAGAAAAAGGGCCAGTCAAGGCTTACCGGTTCATCAGATCCGTCAGCCACCGGTCACATCGCCTCTGTTCAGCAGACTCGTGATGACACAGAATTCAGAAGAAATTATGGTCATGGCAGCGGCACTAAACCAAGGAATCACCATACAGGGTGAGACTAATGTTGAAGTACAACACCCACCTAGGTCACCGGCAGCACGTCCAATCTGGGAACCCTAGTTATTTCAAACCCGTGAGCCCACCACTTTTGAGTTGATGGGAATGATTGGCGATCTCTAGAGATCTGTGGCTGATTTAGCTTACAGAATGTCGGCTCCGCCACCGACTGCATCGTATGCCAGGAATTTCATACCGGAAGAGCCCCGCTATTGGGGTGAATTGTGATTGAGCTCAGCCAACCTGAAGCCATCCCAAGTTCCGGCAATGGCATGTCAACAACAACGGGGCTCCGCTCTGATGTAGCAACCCAAACCTTCCACCAAGCTGAGGCGAGCGGTAAGGGCAAGGTGAAGGTGGACACCGATCCCTATGAACAACTCCTGTGGGCTGTTGAGGCTTTGAAAGCCGGAGGACTAAATAGACAGCAGGTACTCGCTGTTGCTATAAAAACTGTGGATGACTCTTTCCCCACTCAGAGTGAGAGTAGTTCAAGCAAAGGGGAAAATCGGGACAAGGATCGTCGTACCAGAACCGTTCCTTCCAACCCTAACCCTGCACCCGGAAAAGATCAGAAAACCAAGTCAGTACCTACCGACCTTTTTGCCAGTGCACCTGGCAAAAGTCCGCAAACCTTGAAGTATCTACCCCGAGGTCGCAGGGTCTTCCATTCCCTCTACATGCCTTTGTCCAAGGCACTTCAAATTCTTGCTAAAAAGGGGCATCTCAAACCCCTCGAGCCTCGCCCTCTCCCGAATCCCCTTCCAGCTAAGCATGATGGTACCCAATACTGTGCATACCATCAACAAACCGGTCACAGCACCGACAATTGCTTTCGTCTTCACCACGAAGTGCAAGATTTGATCGATGACGAGGTTATCATCCCACCAAACTCAGCAAAGTCTATCGTCACTGGATCAGTGGACTTGGGGGATAGTACGAGTATGTGATCGGGGGACGAACCACCTGCCGGCAGCGTTTAGTTTACTCCAGATATTGCGTATGGCACGCACTGTTTTGAACATTTGCGAATACTGTTTATTTTGCATTCTGGCTTAGGCATTGAGTTAGTTCTGTTGTGTTGTTTTAAGTCTGTCTTCCTGCTTTAAGTCAGTCTTTTTGTACTATGTCAGTCGGGTCTGCCTTGTTGTATCGAGTCAGTCCTGTTTTGTTTGAGTTGGGTGATTTCGTGGGTGTTACCTCGGACATCACTATTTTGTTTTGTGTTTGTCTTTTTGCTTTCTTTTGAGTTTGTTTCTGCCATGGAGCCAGTTGTGCCAACAGATCTGAATAAAACAACAGTGATTTTCACACTCTTGTGTTTGCTTCTGCCTTGCGTCAGTTGTGCCAGAAGTTTGAATGAAACGGCAGTGCTTTTCACATGCTTTTCTGCGCCTTGAAATTCTTGCGTTGACCTAAGTTTTTCAAAACTTTTTGAACATTGTGATGAAAACAAAGAGGAAGGAATTCCTCGGGATTTGCAAAAATTTGATCATCTGAGAGAAAGAGAGACATGCTAAGCCCTTAATGAATGAGATCATGCTTGTCAATATAAGTACTGAGAAGGATCCTGGCTTGATCCAGATTGGTCCTACACTATCTTCAGCTCGAGCGACTTGTCGCTTTCTTAAAAGATTTCAAAAAATTGTTTTGTGCGGTCCTGCGAAGACCTGTGTGGAATCGCTCTTGAGATTGTGCAACTTAGGATCGCTCTCAGCTTTGAGACTCGACCTCTTATTTTCAAACCTTGAACTTAGCTTAAGAATGTTCAACGGTCAACCACAATGTGAGGCCTGTGTGGCTAGATTTGAAGCAGCCCATGAATTAGGGGCAAGAAGGTCAGATCAAGAAGGTTAGACGTCATCAAAAGAAGCTTGCAAAGCTAGATCAGAAGCACCCCTCGAACTAGGGGCAAAAATATTAGATCTGCTCGAAGAGCCAAAGATGGACCATTTTGCAAATCAATGAAGATTGGCAAGAATGCCAAATCCCAGAAGAGAGGAAAGGAGAAAGTATTGCTGAAGGACAACCGAGTTCCTATCCACAACACTAGGGGCAAATTTAGCCCCCATTGGATGGACTCCAACATCATCAATAAACAGCAGCCATTCTTCTGGATTCAGATGGCTTCGAGACCCTAAAACCATTCGGCATGGACAAAGCTACACTTTTACCCTTGAGAGGCTCGCTGGGCCGAAAACCCGGAAGGGCGACCCAGGCAAAAGTTAGAGCAAATGAAAAGAAAAGAAAAAGAACAAAAAGAAATGAAAAGAATTGAAAAGAAAAGAAAAACAGAGCTCGCAAGGTTGAAAACCCGGAAGGGCAACCTTGGCAAAAGTTAGAGCGCAAAAAGAGAGGTTAAATACCCGAGTGTACCTTAACCCGAACTACGTCAGGCTTGATTCCCATGTTTGGGATACGTAGGCAACTTCATTCTGAAGTCTAACCATAAGCACTTCCAAATTGATTGTGTCCATGTAATGGTTCTGATCATCGTTGTCTTCTCTGTATCCGAGAGTTTCGGTTGTAATCGTCACTCTAAGGACTGATTACGGAGTGCTGCGGTGCTATTCAAACAAGGGGCAACTTTCTGTTGCCATACAGTGCGCTGTGGTGCTATTCAGACAAGGGGCCACTTTCCATTGCCATGCAGTATCCCTCAGCCGAGAGGCAATTTTCCATTGTTATGGATCTGAGGTTGTGCATCTCAAGAGTAGATTCTATATTGGTCGAGCAGTGGCCATTTGCAAAAATAGTTTTTGAGAATTTTTAATGAGGTTGACTAATTCTCTCAAAAATTATTCCATTTTTCCAAAGCTGGACCATTTCTTGGACCCCAAAAAGGAAAATTTTTAGTGCTCATAGCCTGACTTGCATGATTTCAAATCAGAAAATCAAACAAGTATGTTAATCTAACTCTCGTTTTGGTCAAAATTGTTTTAGTAGAAGCCCAAAAACGAAAAAAATGGTCAACATGATGAACTAGGGGTACAATTGAGTCAGGTGTTCTGTTTTTTCTCCATTGTCAACACACTTGCAAGAGAAGGCACAACTGAAGCTAACAACAAAGGGCCGAAAGCTCTCAACATCCTCCAAGAAACGAGGTATCAAGCCAAGTGCGAAGCACGAATTGGAATGGATCAAGATATTCCATTCCCTCATCTGGACAGACCTGATCACGTCCAAACTCCCCAGCAGAGCATCGTCAACCGATGTCAACTACAGATTTGCTACGCACCCAGTTGTAGCGCAACCCCTCTGTGGGAAAGTTCATTGTTGTGAGCAGAAGAAGAAGAATCTGGTAGAAACCAGGGGCAGGAGTCCACAACTTCCTATTTATCCATCAGCCACCCAAGGGAGGGATAAAAAAAAAATAAGAGATTGAAGAATAGAGAGATGTGCGATAAGAGAAAAAGTGAGAAAAGGGCTTTTTCAGAAAACAAGAGATTGAGTGCCAGAGTGATGTGAGAATCGCAAATGAGAAAAGGTGGGAAACAATACCCGAAGAAACTGGCTCCTCGCGAACTAAGAGGTCTCTTATCATTGGAACACGTCTGGGTGTCGTGTTTGTTGTTTTGTTTGTCTCGATTCTTGTTTCGAGTTGTTTCAAGTGTCACTCGATGTGTTTAGGTTGTTTACCTTTTGTTTTCCTTTGTTGAGTCGTTTTGACTATAGTCAGTTGTAGGCTCAATACCCATTTGAGAACCCTTTTCTCATTTCAATTTCAAAAATAAATCATTTTGTGCTCAGAGTGCTGTGCCATTCTCCACATTTGCGCAAAACAGAATTTGTTCTTTCATAAACTACAGGGTTCAACCCAGGTCGCATCAGAACAGTAAAACTAGGACCTATCTGAAGCTATATGGGTTCCAGACTGCAAAGCAAAAGAAAAGAGGGAAAATTTGGAGCATCTTAGTATGTTTCAACTCTAGCAAATTCCGAGATTGCATTTCAGCTGCACCTTCTTAGGACTCGCCTTTCTTGAGAGTATGAGTGTATCTCGACCCCAAGTGTAAGCCTGCTTCAAGTCAGAATGGTAGTCCAAGCAGCACCTATGGTTTTCACATGCAGATGTTATCTCTTGCCAACATAAACAGAGTGTACCCCTTTTGTCACGCCCCAAACTCGCCCCTAAAAGTTTGGGCATGACTTATACAGAAACGGACACTTGACCTGGTATAGATAACATACGGGGCCTGAATGGAAGCATTAAATACCAGAAAGTAATAGAAACAAAGTCCATTGAGCTATCATTACTATGCCAAGATCACAAACGTCATAACAGATAAATAATATGCCCAAAACATGCACCTGAGTGTCGGTTATATACATATACATATATAGACCCAGCCCGATGATTGGGCGTATAACAAAAACATTTGAGATAAGGAAGTTATGTACAATCAACCTTAGACAAGAAATTAAAATACGAGCCATCGTCTTAACAAAACTTCACAAAACTAAGTGGCTTCGTTTAGCCTGAACACTTGGAGGTTGTACACTGACTGATCGGTTACCTACAGAAATAGACATAACACAGAGTGAGCTAGGCTCAGTGAATAGTAATACTTTTATAATGTGATGCTCAACTTAATTCATAATCCAAATCAGTGCGTACGTAAATGCAGACATTACATGTTTAATCTGACTCTGTGTTAATTTCAGAACGGCCTTGGGCCTAATCTTGAAACATAATGGCCTTAAGCCCTTGGACAGAGTGGCAATAAGCCCTTGAACATATTGGCATTAAGCCCTTAAACATATTGGCATTGAACCCTTAAACATATTGGCATTTAGCCCTTGAGTATATTGGCATTAAGCCCTTGAACATGCATATAAGAACCCAAGAGGTGTCTCACACGGATTCTAAAGGTGTCTCACATCGTAGCACTTAGTTCCGTGTAGCACTTTGTTTCATACCATAACATCTTAAACATAATGGCCATCGGCCCAGATATCTTCAAAGCAAACTGGGTTTCATCCTTTCCATTCATTGTTTTCATTCTTTGAATCATTTACACAATTACATAATTAACGGAATTAACAGAATGCTAATGGCAAACATTAGCGGTAGTAAAGCGTACTACTACTCACAGTGTTGTGATGACGTGCTAGTTCCTCCCGGAGTGTGTCCTGCACACATTCATAACTGGCCAATTAGTTCATTCGCTTTGTTGAACCATTTCCGGAGTCATTTCACTTCAAATGAATTTTACACACATTAATAGGCATAAAATACAAATTCTAAAAATATTCGAGGGTCCAGCACGCAAAACGGAGCAAACAATTTTTCTCAACATGAGCCGCAGGTGCGGCTGTGAGCCCCGCACGTGCGGCGGTTGGTCCTGCACGTGCGGCAGTGGTGCCCCACACATGCCTTTTAGGCAGAACCAAACCCTCAAAATTTAACATTTGCCGCACGTGCGGCAGTGACCCCCGCACGTGCAGCGATTGCCCTATTCCAGCCTGAAAATTGCAACAAAAACTCAGCTTTTGGTACATATTTACAAGGCTCAAATTAGCATTCTTAGTTGATAGTACATGGCCTAAAAATCATGTTAATAAAAGCTTCAAATACATACATTAATCTAGAGAGAAACTAGTTCTTGAATTCTTAACCACAACCTTGTTTTCTTTGGCATTCAACATCACATATAACATCATATATATATATACATAGGTAAATTCTTCATGACCTTCATGAGACCTTCATGAGAAAGTAAGAAATAAGAGGTAGTGTCTCCACGTATATGCATAAGCAACTAGTTCAACATCAACCAATTGAGAAAACACCTTTTCTTTTAATTTAACCCCTACACACTTTAACTTACATAATCATCAAAGGAAATTATTCAAGAGAGAACTTAATTCAAGCAACACACACATACCTTGAATCTTTAATTCTACAATCCCTCACAAGTTTCCAATCTTCCTTCTTGATGACTTCCTCTTCTTCTCTAACTTTCTCCTTTCAGGCAATATTTGAGATGATATATAAGGTCTAAGTAATTGTCTAGGGAGCATGTATATATAAAGGTGAATAATGACGAAATTCAATCGTTTAATCATCCCAAATTGAAATTTCACAAAAATGTTTATTATTACCTAAAAATTATGCCGATCTCATATGTAACATCAATTTGGAATTATCGAGCCTCTACGGCTTCCAATTTCTGTTCTAAACGTTTTAATGGTAACAGATGCTTTTCTTATCCAACAGATAAATTCACAAAATGTTTTTTTTAAGCATTTCAATGCACAAAATATGGGACGTAAATATGTCAGAAGCACACGCGAGGGTCGGGTTATTACACTCTCCCCCCTTAAATAAGTTTGGTCCCTCAAACTTGTTTTACCTCAGGATGGAAACAGATGCGGATATTGGTGTCACATATCCTCCTCCTTTTCCCACGTTGCTTTGGTTCCGTAATGTTCTTGCCATTCAACTTTTACCATTGGAATCTCTCGATTTTTTAATTGCTTCACTTGTCTGCCTAGAATTCGAATTGGTTTCTCTTCATAAGTTAACTTGTCATATTGCACAATTTGGTGATAATCTATAACATGTGACGGGTTCGGAAGATATCCACGAAGCATAGAGACATGAAACACGTTATGCACTTGGCTCATACTGGGCAGAAGAGCGACTCGGTAAGCTACCGGACCCACTCTTTGCAGAATTGGGAAGGGACCAACATATCGGGGTGTTAACTTACCCCTTTTTCCGAATCGCGGATGTTCTTTCATTGGGGTAACTTTCACAAACACATGACTATCCACTTCAAATTCCAAATTTCTTCGTCAGTTATCCGCATAACTTTTCTGCCTGCTTTGAGCTGTTTGTAGTCTTTCTCGAATAATCTTAACCTTTTTAGTCATCAATTGCACAATTTCGGGCCTGAGCAACGGTCTATCTCCGATCTCGGCCCAACACACGGGAGAACAACACGGTCTTCCGTATAGAGCCTCATAAGGTGCCATCTCAATACTCGAATGGTAACTGCTATTGTATGCAAACTCTACCAACGGTAAATGGGTTTCCCAACTGTCTTGAAAATCCAATACACGCATCCAGAGCATGTCTTCTAATGTCTGTATCGTTCTCTCGGATTGACCGTCGATTTGAGGATGGAAAGCTGTGCTGAACTTTAATTCCATACCCATTGCTTCCTGCAGACTTTGCCAAAACCTCGAAACAAATTTTCGATCCCTGTCTGACACAATTGAGACCGGTACACCATGAAGCCTTACAATTTCATTTACATAAATTACCGCCAGTTTATCTGCATTATACTGAGTCTTCACTGGTAGGAAGTGAGCGGACTTAGTTAATCAATCCATAATGACCCATATAGAATTCATACCCCGAGGTGTCCGTGGTAACCCCACAACAAAATCCATGGTCAGATGTTTCCACTTCCATTCCGGAATTGGAAGGGGTTGCAATAATCCTGCTGGTCTCTGATGCTCCGCTTTTACTTGCTGACATTGCAAACACTTAGAGATGAATTCCGCGATCTCATTTTTCATGCTTGGCCACCAAAAGTTTTGTTTCAAATCCCGGTATATTTTAGTACTTCCCGGATGCATTGAAAATCTTGAGGCATGTGCTTCTTCCATCAATTTCCGTTTAAGCTCCAACACATTGGGAACACATATTCGGTTTTGAAATTTGAGCACCGAATCCACTAAGCTGAACCCCGGTTTTGGTTTTGTTACTAACTCATCACATATCTTCCTTAGAGTGTCATCCTCCGTTTGATGTAACTTAATCTCTTCAAGTAGGGTCGGTTGAGCCATTACTGCTGCTAGTACGGCCCCCTGTCCATGTATCACAAGATCCACATTCATCTTATCCAATTCCATCACCAACTCCTTTTGCTCCATAAATAGGTTTGCCAAATCTCCCATGTTTTTCCGACTAAGCGCATCCACAACCGTGTTGGCTTTACCAGGATGGTAATGGATCTGTAAATCATAATCTTTAATTAGCTCTAACCATCGTCGCTGCCCCATATTCAACTCCTTCTGGGTAAAAAGGTACTTGAGACTTTTGTGGTCAGTGTAAACTTCACAGGTAGTGCCATACAGATAGTGACGCCATATCTTCAAAGCAAAAACTACTGCTGCAAGTTCAAGATCATGTGTGGGATAATTCTTTTCATGGGGTTTAAGCTGACGTGAAGCATAGGCAATAACCCTTCCACCTTGCATAAGCACACACCCTAATCCTTTATGGGATGCATCACTGTAAATTACAAATCCTTCGGTGCCAGACGGTAAGACCAGAACTGAAGCTGTCGTTAACTTTGTTTTCAATTCCTGGAAAGCAGATTCCCGCTCTTCTGACCATTCAAATGCAACTCTGTAGACGTCCCCGAACGTCCCGGGAGGGTATCTCGTTTTGTTCATTGGGCTCACTACAGTTCAGGACTCAATGTCACGGTCCTGTATCTAATCTCGCAGATTGCAATGCAAGACCGATGAATCATGAAAGAGTCCAAATCCGGCAAATCGTTTTGAAAACATATTTTTTTGAAAGAAATGCCAAACATGGACTGCTTTGCCAGATACAGAGTCGCCACCTAAATATTTTATTTTGGAAAATTTAGGAAACCCAGGCTCGTTGCCTAAGGCCACGTGTCCGTCATCACCAAAGTTGCCTCGGCTCGGGAACTTGGGTACGATTGGGGAAGGTCACTTCGTGAGCACCACCGCTCGCCTGATCAAAGATCGGCCTCTACTAACCATGATATCGAGTTTTGAAAACATTATGTGCTCTTATTCCGGTTATTAGCCTAAAATTGCTATGTGATGCGCACAACACACAAGTATAGACTAGATCGCCTAATTTGGAACAAAGCATTACATATCCGTTTGTTCGGAAAAATGGTTTGAGTTTTGCTACTCGCAAGTAGGCTAAAATACGGATTTCAATGAATTGTCCCAATTCAAGCAATCCAACCTTCACCCACAGGCATTCAGGCAGTTATATCACATACGCAAATAACCTCATGGTAAGCATGCTGTCATGGCAACACTCACACACATGCAAGAATGCTAAAGCATAAAAACTTACCTAGTACTCCGAGCCAAAACAAAAGCTAGTTAGTAATCAAATGCGTGATCCTAGCTCATGTTAAGATGGCTAATGCAACGCATGCAAAAATGCAATTAGAAATAGGCTCGGCTATTCTAAGATGGCATACGAGATGCAACAGATAGCATGTATTCAACTTGGAATTGAAAATACAATGCAATTAGTATGATGCGCCGAGCCCGGTGCATGCAAGACAAATGAATGGATGCAAACATGCGAGCATAAGTATGCTAATTGAAACATGCCCTAATCTAACCATCGTAAGCTAGTAAATAAAAGGAAGAAAGACGTGGGATTGGAAGACATGCACACACACACGCACACTTATTACACAATTACCCTCGCTCGGAGGGTCCGAAAGAATAATACAAGCCAAATGAATAATTAACTAATTACAAAAACTCTAATCAATTAACAAATTAATTGCAAAACAAAATCTAAGTATGAAAACTCAAAAGGCCACCGCAACTAGGCCCCGGAATGATGGGATGATGCATGCTCGGTTTGCCGTGCTCGGAAACTCGTTGCCATGCCACTTGTTGCCTCTGTTTGCACTGTTTCATGCCTCTGAAAGCTGCACAAATCCCAAGGCTGCTTCTGAACCACTCCCTCAGCATTATGGGATGCCACCGGCCAAGATAGAACATTACTGGCCATGGAAATGTGACCGTCGGCCAAAAATTGGACCACCAGCTGGACACTGATGGTCAGTCGGCACTAAAAGTGGCCGGCCGGCCATTTCTTCCTGCAGAACACTGGTTTTGCTGCAACAGAGGACAGACAGTGCATGGCATAGAATTTACAAGACAATGTATGCACAACCACCCTCCCTATCATGCTATGGACTCAAGGGAGTATGGCTCTTGACTCTCGGACCACCAATTACGTATTTCAATGCATGATGGCCCGAGGAGCCAAGTGTGCAATTTGATATCAAATGAAATGCACATAAACACATAAAGGACCCCAACCTCTGTCATGATTGATCAAGAGGCAAAGGATGCAAGCATGCAAGAAAAACTAATGCAACATGATCATGTTAAGGTAACAAGCATGTCAAATGCAATGCAACCTAGACAAGCATGCAACATGCAACGTGGACATTCAAGCATGCAAGGCAAACATGTGACAACATGTGAGGATAGGCAAGCATGTAACAACATGCAAGGGATGGTCTTACACTAACATGGGTAGCTCTCAAGCATGCCAAAATCAGTGGCCAACCATGATGAAAACTAGGCACCAAAATGCACACAAGCATGCACAATGCAAGGGCTCAAGCCTAAGGCACAAAACTCAACTCTCTAAGAGCATGGCAAAGATGAAACAATGAACACAATGACATATATTCCAGCTCTGAAATAGCATACAAAATGACTCCGAAATGATGCAACAACTCACACAAAGCATGTTGGATGGCTTAAGCATTGAAACTAGTGAAGTGTGTTACACTATAGGTATGCAAAGCAAGCATCATTCGACCATGGGGCCTCAAAACCAGAGCTAAGGCAGCCCAAATCATTAACAAAATCAGTTTAAAACATGGCCAAAACATGCTAGCATCAAGGGCCAAAATGACATGCAATGTGAGCTAGTAAGCACGGTTTACACTACAAGCATGTGAAGCAAATGAGGGACCACCAAACCAGCAAAACAAAGTTTCAAGGCATGCCAAAATAAGCCCAAAAGGCCACTGAAACATAGTCAACACATGCTAGAATGAGGTGCTCCTTTGATAGGCCATGAAAGGGGTTACTCTACACATGCAAGAAGCAATCAAAAGTGGACCAAACCAGCTATAGAAAGAGTCTAGGCAAGTCCCAAAAGTCACCAAAAAGGGCTTGAACCAAACCTCTAAATGATCTAAACATAGGCTCCTTTGTAAGGCCAAAAATGCCAACAATCAAGACAACAAGGGAGAGGGTCACCCCTCTATGATTTAGGCCCTCAAAATAGCAAGCCTACTACTGAAAATCCACTGGATTTCAGTGGCTAGGAGGCCAAGCAAAGATCAATACAAAGGCTTCAAGGTATGGCACAAAACAAGGCCAAAACAAACATTCAAGAGGGTAAACGAACCCCTACAGTAAAATGACCTTAAACAAACATGATAAGGACCTAAAAACAAGACTTTTTTTCAGTTTACACCAAACCTCGAATGTGCTTGCAAGTATGGCTAAAAGATGAAGCAAAGTAAAGCCTTAAAAGGGAGATGAAGCATACAAGGGGGGAGATGACCTCTAACAGAAAAATATCCTTGAACAAACTTCAAAAGGAGCTCAAAATAAGACCTTTTCCAGTTTATGATAAAGCTCAAAAATGCTTGCAAGTATGACTAAGCTATGAAGCAAGATAAGCCTTAAAAAGGGGGAAAGAAGTGTTACCCTTGTAGACCAACAAAGACCAGTAGCCTCTGGACCCAAAAACTCAACCCTTTAGCCTCTGAAAACAAGCTCCAAGAACCTTAGAGTGATGGTGGAGGGGTTAGGCTAAGAGTTGTAGTGCAATGGGGCCAAGAACCTCACACTTTTGAGCTAAAATGGAGGAGATATAGAGAGACAAAGAGGGATATATGTGTATATGCCCTAAGCAAGTTCTGAACCTGGTATAAGGAGAGGAGAGCCTTCCTTTATAGAGCCAAGGGACTAAAGCTTCTCTTAGAAGTTTCAAACCAAGAGCAAAGATCCTCCATACACGTGTATGGAGGATCCAGTTTGTGCCCTCCAACTGGCACAGCTGGCATCCATTCAATCTGTAGAACACGCTGGAAGGCCGCCGGCCAGCAAAATTGGTCGGTCGGATACTATAAATGGTCGGCCTGCTACTTATTTGGTCGGCCGGCACATTGTTCTGGTCGGTCGGCACATTTTTGGTCGGCCGGCAGGCAGGAAAAATCTACTCTGCAGGTCCAACTTCAAACGGGCATAACTCCTTCATATGAACTCCTTTTCAGGTCATTCTTGTGTCCAAATTGAAGCCCCGGAAGTAAGCTTTCCAATGGCACCAGCGTTGCATCAAAATTCCAATTGTGTAAAAATTTATGCTTGTTTTGGTGAAGGTTGCTCAATTTCGGTCCAACCGGGATGATGCCCAACTTCAACCAATCATATCTCCCCCATCCGGACTCAGCTTTAAGAGATTCTTGAATGCAAAATGAAGCCCCAGAAGTCTTCTTTCCAACGGTGGTAGCCTCATAGCTTAACTTCAAGTGCATAGACAGATAAGCCTGATTTAGCGAGGACCGCTCGACTCTCTCTCTTAGCGGTTCATACCTAACTTCTTCCTCAGCTAGGTTTCTTCTCTCTTCTCCTCTTTTCTTCAACTCCAAACCCCCGAACAAGGTGTTTTGAAAGATTTTTCAAAGATTTCATCTCTCTTTCATTCATTTCCACTTTGTCCTTGCTCGGTTTATCGAAAAGCGCATCATTTGACAAAATGTGAGCCTCGGAACATTGTAGAAACTTTATTTCAAAAATGTTTTGAAAGAGAGGGTTTTAAGGTCTAAAAACCATCCAAAATAGCTTTGGTCCAAAATGGGATGTGAAGTTGAGATTTGTTTCTCTCCTTGCCGAAGAAATTGAATCTTTGCCCTGCACACCTTTCTCCACCAAGTAAACCATCAGTAATGCCCAAGTCTTGAGGGCGGTCAAAAATTGGGTGTCTACAAACTCCCTTTCGAGTCAGTTGTGTAAGCGGCATAGTGATTTTGGAGAAATCTTGCACAAACCTCCTGTAATAGCCGGCTAATCCCATGAAACTACGCACCTCAGTTACATTGGTTGGAGTTGGCCAATTCACAATCGCCTCAATTTTGTGTGGATCAACAGTGACTCCTTCCTTTGTTACTACATGCCCCAGAAATGCCACCTCTTGCAGCCAGAATTCACATTTCTTCAGTTTCGCATACAACTTCTTTTCTTGAAGTGTTTGTAAAATTAAGCGAAGATGACTCTCATGGGCTTTGACATTCTTCGAGTAAATAAGGATATCATCAATAAATACTACCACGAACTCATCCAAATAGGGCTTGAAAACCCGGTTCATCAAATCCATAAATGCTGCTGGCGCGTTAGTAACTCCAAAGGGCATAACCAGAAATTCATAATGACCGTACTGGGTTCAAAAAGCTGTCTTCTCAATGTCATCAACTTTGACTTTCAATTGATGGTATCCGGACCGGAGATCAATCTTCGAAAAGACCTGTGCTCCTTGTAACTGGTCAAATAAATCATCAATCCGTGGTAGTGGGTATTTATTCTTGATCATTACCTTATTGAGTTCCCTGTAGTCAATACAAAGTCGGAGGGTTCCGTCCTTCTTTTTCACAAACAGAACTGGTGCACCCCAAGGAGAGACACTCGGGCGGATGAACCCCTTATCAAGTAAATCTTGCAATTGGACCTTTTATTCCTTCATTTCAACTGGCGACATTCTATACGGAGTGTTAGAAATGGGTTGAGTTCCCAGCGCTACTTCAATTGTAAACTCAATTTCACGGTCTATCAACTGCCCTGGTAATTCTTCCGGAAAAACATCCGAAAATTCACGGACAACTGGAATCATGTTAACATTCTCATTCATCACTTGCCCCTCCAAAACACTGCATAAATACCCCTGACACCCTTTCTGAATTAATTTACCAGCCTTTGCTGCAGAAATCAAATAAGGTGGAGAAGTCACTTCCTATCCCTGAAAAACAAACTCTGACTGTCCCAGCGGGTGGAAATTGATTTGCTTAGTCAAACAGTCTATAGTTGCACCATATTCACTCAACCAATCCATTCATAGAATAACATCAAAATAGGTCATGTCGAGAGGTAGCAAATTAGCATACACCTGGCTATCCCCAAGTTGGAGTTCACAAGCTAAGTATACAGAAGCACAGATCATACAGTCTCCCAAAGGTGAAGACACACACAACATATAAGACAATTGTTCTTCAGTTTTATCTAAATTAGGAGCAAATAGTTTCGACACAAAAGAGTGGGTAGAGCCAAAATCAAACAATACATGAGCGGAATGACCGTGAACAATAAATGTACCTGACACCATTGTTGCCGCATTTTGCACATCTCCCAGAACCAATGCGAACACCCTGCCTTGTCTCGCAGTGTCTTTATTGTTAGTGGGTTTAGCAGTTGTCTTGGTGTTGGAAGTTGGTGTAGATCCCGCTGAACTTGTAGCAGCCTTATTATTATTTTGTTGATTCCTTTGAGGGCAATCCCTTATCAAATGACCCGTCTTACCACACTGGAAGCAAGCTCCAGACTTCCGATAGCACGCTCCACGATGCTTCTTTGCACATTTTGGACAAGCAGGAATTGAATCTCACTAGGGGTAGAAGTATTTGAAGTCCCTGAATTTTGTTTCTTGTTTGGTGGAGCAGTTGACCCCTTCGACCATTGAGTATTCTGCCTTTTTCCTTTCCATTCAGAAATTCGGTTCTGAGTAGCGAGGTTCCCCTCTGCTATAACAACCCTCTCCAACACATCAACATAAGTGGCCAACTTCAACATGTTGACCTTATCCAGGATAACGTTCCGTAATCCCCCTTCAAACTTACATGCCTTCTTATAATCCGTGTCCACCATATGAGGTGCAAACCAGGCTAGTTCTGCAAATTGAGCTTCATATTCAGCGACGATTTTGTTCCCTTGTCTGAGCATTTTGAATTCTGTCACCTTCTTATCCCGCATACTTTGAAGGAAATATTTGTCATAGAACAGTTCTAGGAATCTCTCCCATGTTAATCCTAGGTGTATAGTCCTTGTAAGCATCCACCATCTCCATGCCTCATCCTCAAGAGTGAAGGCAGCCAGTTGCACTTTTTGAGCTTCAGTGCAAGGAAAGACTTCAAATAGCTTTTCTATTCCCAACACCCATGCCTCTGCCTTCATCGGTTCTATCCCTCCTTTGAATGACGGTGGTTTCATCTTTTTAAATTCCTTGGTAAGGGTAATGGTTCGGTCTTCAGCATGGAAATCTTGTACTACAGGTGGAGGTACTGGTGGTGGTGGTGGTGGCGGTTGTGGTTGTTGTTGTTGTCTTAAAGTTTCCGCCATTTCCATGATCATTCTTTCCATCCTGTCCAACCTTGCAGAAGTGGCATCTTCCGGGTCTTCTGCTCTTGTTCTCACCATAATCTGCACCACAATCAATTATATACCATAGACATAGTTCAAACATGTTAGCATTAGCAGAATACGCTTAACGTTGCCATAAATTTTTCATATACTTCCAGGATGTCATGCATGATACCTAAATCTTTTCTAGACACCCTAAAGCTCAATGGATCCGTGTGTGAGATAGCAACTTGTGCTCTGATACCACTTGTCACGCCCCAAACTTGCCCCTAAAAGTTTGGGCATGACTTATACAGAAACGGACACTTGACCTGGTATAGATAACATACGGGGCCTGAATTGAAGCATTAAATACCAGAAAGTAATAGAAACAAAGTCCATTGAGCTATCACTACTATGCCAGGATCACAAACGTCATAACAAATAAATAATATACCCAAAACATGCACCTGAGTGTCGGTTATATACATATATATATATAGACCCAGCCCGATGATTGGGCGTATAACAAAAACATTTGAGATAAGGAAGTTATGTACAATCAACCTTAGATAAGAAATTAAAATATGAGCCATCGTCTTAACAAAACTTCACAAAACTAAGTGGCTTCGTTTAGCCTGAACACTTGGAGGTTGACAAAAACGAACGTACGTCCTGGGTCAGGACTGACTCCCCGGTCGGTTACCTACAGAAATAGACATAACACAGAGTGAGCTAGGCTCAGTGAATAGTAATAATTTTATAATGTGATGCTCAACTTAATTCATAATCCAAATCAGTGCGTACGTAAATGCAGACATTACATGTTTAATCTGACTCTGTGTTAATTTCAGAACGGCCTTGGGCCTAATCTTGAAACATAATGGCCTTAAGCCCTTGGACAGAGTGGCAATAAGCCCTTGAACATATTGGCATTAAGCCCTTAAACATATTGGCATTGAACCCTTAAACATATTGGCATTTAGCCCTTGAGTATATTGGCATTAAGCCCTTGAACATGCATATAAGAACCCAAGAGGTGTCTCACACGGATTCTAGAGATGTCTCACATCGTAGCACTTAGTTCCGTGTAGTACTTTGTTTCATACCATAACATCTTAAACATAATGGCCATCGGCCCAGATATCTTCAAAGCAAACTGAGTTTCATCCTTTCCATTCATTGTTTTCATTCTTTGAATCATTTACACAATTACATAATTAACGGAATTAACAGAATGCTAATGGCAAACATTAGCGGTAGTAAAGCGTACTACTACTCACAGTGTTGTGATGACGTGCTAGTTCCTCCCGGAGTGTGTCCTGCACACATTCATAACTGGCCAATTAGTTCATTCGCTTTGTTGAACCATTTCCGGAGTCATTTCACTTCAAATGAATTTTACACACATTAATAGGCATAAAATACAAATTCTAAAAATATTCGAGGGTCCAGCACGCAAAATGGAGCACAAAGCATGAGCCGCAGGTGCGCACGTGCGGCGGTTGGCCCCGCACGTGCGGCAGTGGTGCCCCGCACGTGCCTTTTAGGCAGTTCCGGAGTCATTTCACTTCAAATGAATTTACACCACATTAATAGGCATAAAAATACAAATTCTAAAAATATTCGAGGGTCCAGCACGCAAAATGAGCAAACAATTTTTCTCAGCATGAGCCCAGGTGCGGCTGTGAGCCCCGCACGTGTGCGGTTGGCCCCGCACGTGCGGCAGGTGCCCGCACGTGCCTTTTAGGCAGAACCAAACCCTCAAAATTCAACATTTGCCGCACTGCGGCAGTGACCCCGACGTGCGGCGATTGCCCTATTCCAGCCCGAAAAATTGCAACAAAAACTCATCTTTTGGTACATATTTACAAGGCTCAAATTAGCATTCTTAGTTGATAGTACATGGCCTAAAAATCATGTTAATAAAAGCTTCAAATACATACATTAATCTAGAGAGAAACTAGTTCTTGTATTCTTAACCACAACCTAGTTTTCTTTTGCATTCAACATCACATATAACATCACATATATATATATATACATAGGTAAATTCTTCATGACCTTCATGAGACCTTCATGAGAAAGTAAGAAATAGGAGGCAGTGTCTCCACATTTATGCATAAGCAACTAGTTCAACATCAACCAATTGAGAAAACACCTTTCTTTTAATTTAAACCCTACACACTTTAACTTACATAATCATCAAAGGAAATTATTCAGAGAGAACTTAATCAAGCAACACACACATACCTTGAATCTTTAATTCTACAATCCCTCACAAGTTTCCAATCTTCCTTCTTGATGACTTCCTCTTCTTCTCCAACTTTCTCTTCTCAGGCAATATTTGAGATGATATATAAGGTCTAAGTAATTGTCTAGGGAGCATGTATATATAAGGGTGAATATGGACGAAATTCAATCGTTTAATCATCCCAAATTGAAATTTCACAAAAATGTTTATTAGTACCTAAAAATTATGCCGATCTCATATGTAACATCAATTTCGAATTATCGAGCCTCTACAGCTTCCAATTTTTGTTCTAAACGTTCTACTACACAGAATGTGCACTTTCGTCTACACTTTTTTTGCATGCATGCCGCGCATCGTTATGATTCATGCATATAATATGCTTTCAATGTTGCATAGAATATACCTGTCTATTGCGTAAAATGTGCTTGCTTTCAATTTTGCATAGAATATGTTTTGCTTGTCTCATGCATAAAAAAATGTATTTGCTTATCGAGTTGTTGCTCATTTGTCTATCGAGTTGTTGCTCATTCGTTTATCGAGTTGTTGCTCATTTGTTTATCAAGTTGTCGCAATTTTGTTTATTGAGTTGTTGCTCATTTGTTTATCAAGTTGTCGCGATTTTGTTTATCGAGTTGTTGCTCTTTGCTTATCGAGTTGTAAACTTGTCAAGGTCTTATTGTTGCTTATCGAGTTGTTTTTGGTCATTAGTCGGTTCACTACCTGATTATTACGATGCAAGTGCTTAATTTTCAAACAAAAGTTCAAATCTCATTTACATTGTTGTGTAATGCGATGCGATGCGATGCAATGCATAAAATGTACAAATGTAACACTTTTTGAACAAAATAGCTATTTCATTTCATCATATGTCTTTTGCAAAAGTACATAGTTTTGGAAAAGTAAAACCTGCCTGAGGCAGTACAATGTGCTCAAACTACCAGTAAAAAGAAAAGTAAAGCAAAAAAGAGAAAAACAACAAAATGTCTGAACAGAGCAAAAAAGAAGAAAAAGCAGCAGAATGTCTGGATCAATATCAGTCATCTCAAGTGCGGGAGTCGGTCCTGGTCCTCTTCCTGGACGAGGGTCCAGGATCACCACCGCCATCTCCATAGTTAGAATCTGAGTTGTCTCTAGCCTTGCCCTGGGACGACGCCGCCTCCTCGTCAGAATCATCGGGGGAAGGCTCTTGTGAACTGCTCTTAGCACGGGTGCGCCTATGTCCGCCTCGGCTGTGGATAGTCATCCTCCGCTTAACTCCCCCTCCTCCTCGAGCAGGAACAGATGGTCCAGCTGGAGCACCTCCCGCGGCCGGAATCTGGAACGGGGCCTGAAAAGGACAAATGGCAAATGCATCAGTTATGCTACGCAAAGCAGAGTATGAATACCGAATACAGTGTATGCGTATAGTGTATGAAGGCTGTGAGTAACGCTATGAGCAGTATGTGGGTTACAGTGTATCAATGCCGTGAGTACTGTGTATCAAGTGCCGTGTTGATAGTGTGATGCATCAGATTATGTATGAAACAGATTAGGTAGAGTTTGAGACTGCGATTGAAAGAACTTACCGGGATATTGTAGATGGTCAACAAGTCGATGCATCGTTGCAGCATCTCTACCGCTGAGGCTGTCAACTCTAGGGACTGGCGAGTGTACTCGACGGAAGCCTGCAAAAGTGTTGAAGTCATTAGTATTCTGCGGGATATCAAATGAATTGAAATGACTGTACAGAATGCAAAGTGTGGTAGTACCTACCGGGGTTGAGCCATAGACTCCGACAAGCTCATGATCAGCCGGAGAAGGAGCGAAGGGAATCTGATAAGTCTCCCCACCCTGTCCTCGGCATGTGATCATTGTGGGCAGCTCTGGCGATCCAGCTCCCTGCCCCCTCTGGGACCCACTCCTACTTCGGGCCGGAGGTGCCCTCGGTGCCCCCTGCTTCTGCTGTTGCCGCCGCTGGCCTCTCTTGCTCAGCTCGACGAGCACCAGTCAAAGGCAGCATGATATAAGCCTGAATGTACTCAGCGTAGTCACCCTCATCCCTGAAAGGCTCAGAGTCCCAGCCAATCGTGTAGTCTATCATCTCTTCTAAGGTGTAACTCTCAGTGTGCCTCACGTGGGTAGAAGGAGGTGCTGGAACTGTCTGCTTTAGTAGACCAAGGGTCTGGTGTAAGAAGCGCTCCCCGAAATACCATGCCCGACAGATTGGGCCCTCCAGTAGAACCCTGAACTGGGCAGTCTCTCGAGCACTGGCATACCGCTCCTGAACTGCGTCAGGCAACAGGGCCCAAGGCTGCCAAGTGATCTGCAAATAAAACACAATTTGTTATCTACTGATATTGGGAGTACAATATAAAACGAAGCTTAAATGAACTGAAATGTTTGACATACCTCGGCTGCGGTGATGGTGTCGAAGTAGCGGCGGAAGAACATGAAGGACTCCCGTGGCCTCCGCTCGCATCTCACATCGAAACGGTGAGAAAATGGAACACCGAGAGGAATCTCCTCATCTGGCACTGGGGCGAGCCTAGGAAAGTAGGCATGCACCCACAACTACAGGATGTAACAGAGTAGATATGAGTATGCTTATTAGATAAAGCAATATACAGATAAAACATGGAGCAGTATATTGTGCAGTGTGTGCAGTGTACAACTAGTGTAAAGCAAATTACGTGCGCACAGTGTGTGTGATGTACAGATAATGAAAGACGAAATTGAAAAGACAGAAAAGGGAACATGTACCTCCCAGGCTCGCCAGTAGCCTTCAAGCAACTGCCCGCTGCGGTGGGAGGATGAGCTCATATATCCATAAAGAGTGGCCAAGCCCGCGCCACTCCAGTCGTAGCGGCGGATCCGTGTCACGTCCACTAATGCGCTTAGCAGGTAGAGGGCGACGGTGTTCGCCCGGTCGGCGAAGAGTGTGATCCCCAGCAGGAACATGATGAAGCCACGGGCATACTGCTCCTCCTCCTCCCGAGTAGTAGGCGCCTGGATCCGGAAGTGATCCTCGAACCATGAGTACCTCACAAATCTTGCCCGGGCAAAAGGTGGTTGAGTGCCGAGCAAGTATAGCTGAGTGGCATCCCACTCGTCCATATCTGTATTCAAAGGGGATCGGATCACCCCCCACTCCGATGCCTGTGAGCATGGAGAAGTCAAAGGGAGTCATCGTCATCTCCCTGGTGGCAGAAAGGTGGAAGGAGTCGGTAGTGTCCCACCACCTCTCCACCAAAGTAGCAAGAAGGGGCCTGCTCGCAGTGAGGCGCGAGAGTCCCATGCAGAAAGTCCCAAAGCCGGCCTGGTCAACAATATGACGGACCGCATCTGGTAGCTCGATATACCAACCTCGGGCGACGGTATTCCCATACCCCCGGAAGGCATGGGAATCTCCTTATATTAAAAACAAACAGTTGCGAAGCAGTGTTAGAAATACAGTGTTGAATGCGCTTAGAGTTGATAAAAATGCAGTGCGTGTGCATGTGTTCAGATTTAAACAGATATCGAGTGCGAACGTGCTCACAGTGAACTACAGCATGTGATGTATCAGTGTGTTTGAATTGTTCAATTGAGGATGCAGCGTGTGTGCATGTGTTCAGATTTAAACATATATCGGGTGTGGGTGTGCTCACAGTGAAATACAACATGTGATGTATCAGTGTATCTGAGTTAAGCAGTTAAAGAACAGAGTCGACTATCGCAGTTATATGTTCTACATTGCAGAAAATGAAACAGGGGAAGAGTATACCTCAGCAGCGTCGTAAGACAAATGTGACTCTGGCTTGCGTAACAAAAGCTCAAGTGGCGCGCCCCACAAATAGCTCCTGAAGTGGTGGATGCCATCGGGAGGCAACACATGTATCGCCGGCCTGTAGGTCGCCGAATCGAACGGTTGGATGCGAAGAGGTAGGAGCTCGACCTCAGGGTCCACGTCCATCTCCGGGGGAGTCCCACCATGTGGAATTTCGTCTGCCATCCCAAAAGGAGCGTGAAAATGGCCGAGAATGTGAAAAACGAGAAAGAATGCGAAAGGTCAACCCAGAAGTCAACCTCGAGAGGATGAAAAATGGAAGAAAAGGTCAGAGTGTGGAAAAGGCACGAAAGCCAAGTAAACTTGGGGGGAAACAAACCCCAAGTACTGGAAACCAAGAAAGAAACACCGAAAACCGAGTTTTGTTCGGTTTAGAGTGTGCGAAACGGGAAGGGTTTCGCGAATCGAACGTCGGAAAAGGCTCGAAAACGCAGTAAAAACTCGAATTGAAGGTTGGGAAATCACCTAGAGAGAGAGAGAGAGGCATGATTTTCGAGCTAGGGTGAAGTGGAAATATAAGGTTTGGAACCTTATATTTAAAGACCTGTGGCCAAAGGACAAAACTGCCCCCGAAACTGCCATTTTTGGCCGGTCGGCCAAATTGTTAGCCAATCGGCTAAGTATTTGGCCGATGAGCTTATTTTGTGGCCGATTAGTGGCCGGTGGCCTCCCCTTGTGGTCGATGCACCTCCCACACCCTTGTTTGGGTCAGTTATGTGGTTTGGGACCTTCATTACTCAAGACAGTGCAAGAAAGTGCACTTTTGAAGCTTAACCGGCCTTCGTGTTGACCTCGAGCCGTGTCTTCTATGTGCGATGCTTGGTGCGCGCAAGGAGTATCCTTTCTCATATCCTTTTGTATCTTGCGAGTTTCGCAAATCGCTTTAAATATGTTGTATTACAATGATTTGTTATGACTGTAATAAGTGCACTCGTTACGCGTCTTGCATTGAACAATGCCTCATCTTGTTTTGAAGTTGCATCTCAACATCGCGAGTGACATGCCTTCACCGTACTTATGCTGAACATGGGTCTTTCCTGCTATACACATTGCTTACGTTGTCGCGTACGCTTTACTTACATGTGTTCATGCTTTTCATGCTATACACATTGCTATACGTTGTCGTGTATGCTTTACTTACATGTGTTCATGCTTTTCCTGCTATACACATTGCTATACGTTGTCGCGTATGCTTTACTTACATGTGTTCATGTTTTTCCTGCTATACACATTGTTATACGTTGTCGCGTATGCTTTACTTACATGTGTTCATGCTTTTCCTGCCATACACATTGCTATACGTTGTCGCGTATGCTTTGCTTACATGTGTTCATGCTTTTCCTGCTATACACATTGTTATACGTTGTCGCGTATGCTTTACTTACATGTGTTCATGCTTTTCTTGCTATACACATTGCTATACGTTGTCGCGTATGCTTTACTTACATGTGTTCATGCTTTTCTTACATGTGTTTATGCACCCTTTTGCATTGTTACACACATTGCTTACATTGTTGCGCATGCTTTACTTACATGTGTTTGTGCACCCTTTTGCATTGTTACATGCATTGCTTGCGTTGTCGCGTATGCTTTACTTACATGTTTTATCATGCTTTTCCTCACATTGTTATGCGTACACTTAGGTTGCATTATTATGCACCACCTTACTTGCGTTGTCACGCACACTTGTTGCATTGTCATGCACCACCTTACTTGCATTGTCGCGCACACTTATTGCATTGTCATGCACCTTTTTACTTGCGTTGTCACGCACACTTAGGTTGCATTGTTATGCACGCACGCTTAGTTGCGTTGTCACGCACCTTTCACTTGCATTGCTATGTATATCTCATATTGAAACGATATCTTGATTAACGTGGAACATGTGTTTCTACTATATTGTACCTGTTGAATTTCTTTCTTTTGCAGGCACGATATTGTATGTACAGTTCATTTGAAGATGATGAAACCAGATAATATTGTATGTACGGTTCATTCAAGAGAAGTTCCGGTTCAGTCTGACTATATCCCTTTCTCCACTCGCGTGCCGCGTTTGGATGTACCCTTTCTCCACTAGCGTGTCGCGTTTGGACGTACCCTTTCTCCACTCGCGTGCCGCGTTTGGACGCCCCCTTTCTCCACTCGCGTGCCGCGTTTAGACGTACCCTTTCTCCACTCGTGTGCCGCGTTTGGAGGTCCCCTTTCTCCACTCGAGTGCCGCGTTTGGACGTACCCTTTCTCCACTCGCGTGCCGCGTTTGGACGTACCCTTTCTCCACTCGCGTGCCGCATTTGGATGTACCCTTTCTCCACTCGCGTGCCCCGTTTGGAAGTACCCTTTCTCCACTCGCATGCCGCGTTTGGACGTACCCTTTCTCCACTCGCGTGCCGCGTTTGGATGTCCCCTTTCTCCACTCGCGTGCTATGTTTGGACGTACCCTTTCTCCACTCGCGTGCCGCGTTTGGACGTACACTTTCTCCACTCGCGTGCCGCGTTTGGACATCCCCTTTCGCCACTCGCGTGCCGCGTTTGGATGTACCCTTTCTCCACTCGCGTGCCGCGTTTGGACGTACCCTTTCTCCACTCGCGTGCCGCGTTTTGATGTACCCTTTCTCCACTCGCGTGCCGCGTTTTGACGTACCCCCCTCCTCTCGCGTTTGGCACGCGTTTGGGTGACCGCGCTTTCTTGTATAATCCTTTCCTCTCATGCGTGTGCCACGCTGAGAGATGCTCCCTTTCCTCTCATGCGTGTGCCACGCTGAGAGATGCTCTCTTGCCTCTCTTGCATGTGATACGCTGAGAGATGTTGTGTTTGAGACTCCGGGTGTCCTCGGTAGTCGCTTTTAATCTTCTCCGCATGAGGCGCAGTGATAATTGCATAATTTTCTTATGTCCTTTATGTTGGAATGCGTAGGACTGTTATCTCTTATTCGCATGTTTAAATTGTTGTATTTATTTTGCATAAATGTTTCATTACAGCTCTCTTTGCATGATCATAAGTTATGCTCGGCATCTTGCATGTCATTTGCATCTTGCCCCTGCCTGCGGGCGCATCTCTTTGTTATCCTGTATGCTTGTCTGAGTTTTCGGCCCTGTCAAAAATGGGTCGTCTCTGGGCTTTGACATTCACTCCCGTCATCTTTATGACTTTCGAGTTCTGTCAAAGAGGGGCAACTGTAGACACCCCATTTTTGACCGTCCTCAAGACTTGGACGTCATCGTTTGAACACTTGATGATCATCCATGTTCGTGTTCGTTTTGAGTTCCCGGAGGTCTCGGCCGCATGCCTTGCCTTAAGATCTCTCAACTTGTCTGTTTTGTGCTTGGTTGTGGACCAAACACTTGTGTTTTTGCTTCTAAGGGAAGAGGGTGGCTTGTTTGCCATACCCTCAACCCACCGACCAAGGCTTGAGGACATCGGCCCTGTTTTCTTATCATCGGCCAAAAGTATTGGCCGATCGGCACTATATTTGGTCGGCCGACACTTATGTTGGTCGATCGGCCATTTTTCGTGGCCGAACCCTGTTCATCTGCTTTATGCAGATATTTTGTGCCAGCTGGCACAGCTGGCATCCACAATTAACCCCCTCCATACACGTGTACAGAGGGATTTTCCCTTTGCTTAGCTTCTCCAAAAAGCTTTGCAAATTGGATTTCTATAAGAGGGGAGGCCCTCCTCCCTTCTCAGAGGTTCTGAAATTAGGGTTAGAAAAAGTTGTATCTCTCTATGTCTATATCTCCCTATCTCTATCATTTGTGTGTGTATTTGTGACCTAAAGTGATTTTTGTTCACACTATTGCACACAAACACCTAGTATTACACCATCCTTGGTTGCTGAGGTTCTAAGGAGTTGTTGTTAGGATTCTTGGAGTGGTTTTGATCAAAGAAAGGTGCTGGTGTTGTGTTCTTGAAGGTGTTCTTCAAGGGTGAGCATTCTTGCTTTAGATACCCCTTTCTTGCTTAGGCTTTTAGCCCTTCTTACTTATTGTTTTAAGCTTAGCTATTAACTGATAAAGTTCTGCTTTTACTTTCTTTTGAACTTTGTTTAAGGTCATTTTGAGGTTCAGGGTTGTTTACCCCCTCCAAGGCCTTGTTAGGCCTTGTTTTAGGCCATCCCTTTTGGCCCTTGCTTTGAGCTTTGCATGGCCTCCCTACCAATGAAATCCAGAGTATTTTCAGTGGTGGAGAGGTGGTTTTGGTGTCCTAAATAGGAGAGGGTCATCCCCTCTCCTTGTTGTCTTGAATACTAGCACAAGTGGCTTATGTTGGTGGCATGTGTGCTTAGCTTGTTTTAGCTTCATTTCAGCAAGTATTTGGTGTTGTTTTGCCATTATTTACCTCTGTTAAAAGTTGGTTTAGTGTTCTCTTGCATGCACCATATACTTGCCTTACAATCCCCTCATTTGCCTTAACATGTATCTAGCATTTAGACTACCATGCTTGCATGTTTTGGCATAACTCCATGAATCTTTTAGCCTTGTTTTACCATGCTAAAGCTCTATTTTTCATTGTTTTGGTCATGCTTGCATTGTTTTGTATAGCTACCATGCAATCTAGCTTGTTAGCTTTGGGTGTTTGAGTCACTAGCATGCTCTATTTGGATCATTTTGGTGGTTTTGCATCACTTGTAATGTTATCTCAGTCCATGTTTCATGCTCAACACACTTGCACGTATTACTCCTTTAATGTTTTAAAGGGTTTTTGTTTTTAGGCCTCTTGAATGGGTCATTGTGTATGCTTCCATGCTTAGGTCATTTGGATGCCATTTCAATGTGTTTTTGGACTCATTCTAACATGCCATAACTCTAATTTTGGTTGCTTAAATCATACCATGTTTGGTTGTGTTAGGTGTAGTGTAACGCCTCTTTTGTGGCCTTGCATGCCTCGCGTTTTGGCATTATTTTCTAGCTTGTGTTGGCTAGTGTTGAGCTCACTTTTGGTCTTGTTTAGACCTGCCTTGGGACTATTTTAGGTCCCCTTGGCCCTTTGGGGCTTGCTTCATGTAGCCATGGTTCGAGCCCCTTCACTAGTTTCAAGCTTTAAGCTTCCTTGCATGCTTTGCTTGTGTATTTTGATTGATTTGGCATCATCCCTTGCATGATTTCAGAGCTCAACATGTTTGTCACATGTCCATGTTTATCCTCTTTTAAGTGTGTGTGGACGCGCCCCGAGGGAGGGGGACTTATGCATGCCACAGTTCGGACTCGTTTTGTCACGGTTCTTAATCTGAACCACAGAGTTCAAATCCGGCAAATCGTTTTGAGAAAATAGATTTTTGAAAGAAGTGCCAAACATGGACTGTTTTACCAGATACAGAGTCGCCACCTAAATATTTTTTAATGGGGAATTTAGGAAACCCTGACTCGTTTGCCTAAGGCCACGTGTCCGTCATCACTAAAGTTGCCTCGGCTCGGGAACTTGGGTACGATTGGGGAAGGTCAGCTATGAGCACCCCCTCTCGCCCGATCCGAAGATCGGCCTCTACTAACCGTGATATCTTGTTTTGAAAACATTATGCATTCTTACTCCAGTTATTAGCCTAGATTTGCTACGTGATGCACACAGCAAAACAAGTATAGACTAGATCGCCTAATTTGGAATAAAGCATTGCATATCCGTTTGTTTGGAAAACGTTTTGAGATTTTGCTACTCGCAAGTAGGCTAAAACACAGATTTCAACGAGTTGTCCCAACTCAAGCAATCCAACCTTCACCCACAGGCATTCAGGCAGTTTAATCAAATAAGCATCTAGCCGCATGGTAAGCATGTTAACATGGCAATACTCACACTCATGCAAGGATGCTAAGACATAAATGCTTACCGAGTACTCCAAGCCAAAACAGAAACTAGTTAGTAATCATATGCATGATCCTAGCTCATGTTAAAATAGCTAATGCATCGCATACAGAATGTCATTAGAATAGGCTCGGCTAATCTAAGGATGACATGTGAAAATGCACAGATAGCATGTATTCAAGTTAGATTTGAAATACTTATGCAATTAGCATGATGCGTCGAGCCCGGTGCATGCAATACTGATGAATGATGCACGCATGCATAGCATGAGGTATGCTGAATTAAACATGTCCTAATACTAACCATCGAAAGCAGGTAAGTAAAAGGGAGAAAGAAGTGGGGGTTAGAAGGCATGCACACACGCACCCACACTTATTACAAATTTGCCCTCGCTCGGAGGGACCGAAAGAATAATACACTTAATTAACCTACAAGCTAATTAAATATTACAGACAAATTAAACTAGCTAAGCAAATTAACTAATCTAATTTAAGCAATAAGTGGCCTTGGGAAGAGGGTCCAATGCATGTGCGCTCAGTTTTGCTCGGAAGGTCACTGCAATGCACAAGATGCCTCTGCTTTGACTGTTCTGCTCCTCTGAAGACTGCACAAGTCCCAGGGTTGCTTCTATGAATGCTGTGGAACACCACCGGCTAAGGGGATGGGCCACCGGCCATGGAGAATGACCACCGGCCACTAATTGAGATGTCAGCCACTGATGGATGGCCGGTCGGCACTGAAGATGGCCGGCCGGCCAAATCTTCCTGCAGAAACTGATTTTGACAGCAGCAGAGGGCAAGACATAGCATGGCAATGCATTTCAAGCAATGTATGCACCAACCATACTCCTTATCATGTTTATGACTCAAAGGAGGATGGGCCTCGATTCTCGGACCACCAATCGCGCATTTTAATGCATGATGGCCCAAAGAATCAAGTATGCATTTTAATTTCAAATGCAATGCGAACCAAATAATCAAACAAAGGGGCTTTCAACCTCTATCATGGCTTGATCAAGAGGTGAAAGATGCATGCAAATGCAATGCAACCTAAGTATGTTAACTAGGCATGCAACATGAGCATATGGGAAGCATGCAAGGCGTATAACAAGCATGCAAGTTAAATGAGCATACAAGGTACAATGCCAACACACAAACATGCAAAACATATGGCATGTTAAGCAACCAAAACAAGGAGGAGAATGCATGCCAAATGCAACACCATTTCAACATGCAACAACATGTCATAAGCTAAGCATACAACAACATGCCAAGGGATGGACTTAAACTAATTTAGGCAGCCCCCAATCAAGCCTAAAACAGTGGCCAATGCTATGGAAATGAGGGCACAATGACATGCAAACATGCATGCACACAAGGACCAATTCCTAAGCATAAAGGAACAACTTCTAAGCACACTTAAAAGGAGGTAAACATGGACAATTAGCATGCAATGTAAGCTCTGAAAATTATGTCAAAGATGATGCCAAATCAAGCAAACATGACAAGCATAACATGTAATTGGTCCAAGTACTTAAAGCATGATCATATGACACATGAAGCAAATGACCAAGATGGATCAAAACAGTCCCAAACCATGTTAAGGCAAGCCCCAAAAACCACTTAGATGGCATCTAAATGATCTATTCATGGAGGCATGCACAAATGCTTAAACATGGAGCATACAACACAACCTCTTAAAGCATCAAAGGAGTGATAAAATGCAAGCATGTAAACATACTACAAGGACTGAAATGACATGGTAAGTGGTTCCAAACCACTGAAATGATGCAAGTAAAGCATGCTACACACTCACACACCTAAGGCTAACAAGCCAAAATGCAAGGTGGCTATACTAAGCATGCGATGGTCGACCAAAACAACCAAAAATAGAGCTTAAGCATGCTAAAACAAACACAAAAGCTTCACAAAGCTTGGCCAAAATCATGCTAGAGTAAGGGTCAAAACCTAAAGCATGTTAAGGCCTAAACATGGCATTACAAGGCATGTATGTTAAGCAAGCATGGTGTACCAAAACCAACTCAAAATAGTGCTAAATCATGACATAATAAGCACAAAAAACATCTAAGGCATGGTCAACATACACTTAAACTAGATGCTCCCTCAAGAGGCAATAATGGCCCTTTTCAAGGACAACAAGGAGAGGGGGTGGCCCTCTCTTTCTTGGGACCTCAAGACACCATCCTCACCTCTGAAATCCCTCAAGATTTCAGTGGTGAGGAGGCCCAAACACAATGGCCCCAGAGCTCACCAAAAATGCACAAAAAAGGAGCCTAACAAGGCTTAAGAGGGGTCAAAGAACCCCAAAGCTTAAAACACCCTTAACCAAATATTTAGAGTAAGCCAAAACAGAACTTTTTTATGTTATATGCTAAGCTCAAAAACAGTTGTAAGGTAGGCAAAAATACAATGCAAAAATGGGGTAAAAAGGGACAAAAGTCTTACCCTTGTACACCCTCTTCAAAAATGGAAGACCAGCTGGTTCTTTGAGCTCAAACCAGCTCCAAAACTCCAAAAACAAGCCTCAAGGACCTCAGCTCCAAGAGAAGGTGTAAGTCTAGGTGTTTGTGTGCAAATCTAAGACTAAAACACCTTAAAGGCAAAAAGAGAGAGAGAAATAGATATAGGATAGATACAATTATGCTAACCCTAAAAACTAGAGCTCTCCTCTCAAATTTTGTAACCCTAAAAGAGGGAGAGGAAGCCTCCTCTTATAGAGCTCAATCTTGTAAGCTTACAAGACAAGCTAACTAAGAGGGAGATCCCTCCATACACGCGTGTATGGAGGGGAGCCAAATGCATGCCAGCTGCTCAAAAATATCTGCAAAAGCAGATGCACAGTAGTCGGCCAGCCAAAATGCAATTGACCAAAAAAAGATAGCCGGCCGGCCATCTATAGTGCCGGCCGGCCATCTATAGTGTCGGCCGGCCAAATATTTGGCCGGTGGCAACAAAACACAGCCGATGGCGTCAAGCCATGGCCGGTGATGGGTGGGGATGGTCAACAAGTCCTACCCTGCCCCTCAAAGGCAAAACACAAGTGTTTGGTGCAAAACCAGACACAAAACAGTCGAGTCGAGAGATCCTGAGGCAAGGCGCGTAGCCGAGACCTCCGGGAACTCAAGACGAACACAAACATGGATGATCGCCGAGTGTTCAAACGGTGACGTCCAAGTCTTGAGAACGGTCAAAAATGGGGTGTCTACAGTGTGTTTAAGAGTTGCTCTACTATGCTCAAGTGTTAGGCCAATAGGCATGCATGTTTGTATGTGTTTTTTGTCCTCATTTCCATTGCATTGAGGCCACCGATTTGGGCCTATTTGAGAGCTGTCCATTTTGGTTTAAGTCCATCCTTTGCATGTTGTTGCATGCTTGCCTTGCATGTTGTTGCATACTTGGCCTATTGCATGTTGTCGTATGCTTGAGTTATATCGCATTTGGCATGCCTTTTGTTAAGTTGCTTTGCATATTTGCATGCATTGTCCCTTGCATGTTGTTGCATGCTTGCCCCACATGTTGTTACATGCTTACCTATCCTTGAATGTTGTCACATGCCTTGCATGTTTGCATGCTTGCCTAGGTTGCATTGCATTTGGCATGCTTATTACCATTAGCCTTGTATGGCATTGTCCTTAACATGCTCATGTTGCATTAGTTTTGCTTGCATGATTGAATCCCTTGCCTCTTGATCAACCATGATAAAGGTTGGGCCCCCTTATATGTTTTTGTGCATTTCATCCCATATTGAATTACACATTCGGCTCCTTTGGCCATCATGCATTGAAATGCGTGATTGATGACCTGAGGGTCGAGAACCATACTCCCTTGAGTCCATGACATGATAGGGAGGGTGGTTGTGCACACATTGCTTTGAAAATGCATTGCCATACTTTGTTTGTCCTCTGCTGCAGCAAAATAGCATCCTGAAGGAAGAGATGGCCGGTCGGCCATCTTCAGTGCCAGTCGGCTACAAATTTATGGCCGAGAGACTTACATTTGGTCGATGACCAATTTGCCATGGCCGATGGCCCTGTCTCTTAGCCGATGGACTCTCAAAAAGTCACCAAGGTGGTTCAGAAGTGTCACAGAAGTTGGCACAGTTTTCAGAGGTACAGAGTAGTGTAAACAGAGGCAACATGTGACATGGCGATGGATTTCCGAGCAAAGCCGTCCGAGCACGCATGCATCCCTCTTCCCGAGGCTGTTTTTACTGTTTTCATAGCTTAATTGATTTGATTAATTAGTTAAGTGTTGTGTAATAATTAATTAGCTAGTTAGTTAGTTAATTAGTCAATTTGTATTATTCTTTCAGACCCTCCGTCGAGAGGGCGGATTTTGTAATAAGTGTGCGTGCGTGTGTGAATGTCTTCCAACCCCACGTCTTTCTCCCTTTTACTTACCTGCTTTCGATGGTTAGTTCTAAGACGCGTTTCAATTAGCATCCTTATGCTATGCAGGTTTGCATCATTCATTTGTATTGCATGCACCGGGCTCGGCACATCATACTAACTGCATTGTATTTCAATTCGAAGTTGAATACATGTATCGAATTGTCGCACCTCACATGCCATTTTAGACTAGCCGAGCCTATTCTAGTTGCATTTTGTATGTGATGCATTAGCCATCTTAACATGGACTTCGATCATACATTGATTACTAACATGTTCTTTGTTTTGGCTCGGAGTACACTGTGAGTGTTTATGCTTTAGCATCTCGCATGTATGTGAGTGTTAACATGACAGCATGCTTGCCATGAGGCTAAGTGCTTATGTGATATAACTGACTGAATGCCTGTGGGTGAAGGTTGGATTGCTTAAATTAGGACAATTCATTGAAATCTGCATTTTTAGCCTACTTGCGAGTAGCAAACTTCAAACCATTTCCAAACAAACGGATATGCGATGCTTTGTTCCAAATTAGGCGATCTAGTCTATACTTGTGCATTGTGCGCATCATATAGTAATTCTAGCTAATTAACCGGAATAAAAACGCATTTGTTTTCAAAAACAAGATATCATGCTTAGTACAGGCCGATCTTCGAATCGGGCGAGCGGGGGTGCTCATAAATGACCTTCCCCAATCGTACCCAAGTTTCCGAGCCGAGGTAACTTTGGTGATGACGGACACGTGGCCTTAGGCAACGAGTCAGGTTTCCTAAATTCCCCCAAAACAAAATATTTAGGTGGCGACTCTGTATCTGGCAAAGCAATCCATGTTTGGCACTTCTTTCTTAAAAATCAGTTTTCCAAAATGATTTGCCGGATTTGGACTCTTTGGTGATTTATCGGTCTTGCATTGCACTTTGCGGGATTAGATTCAGAACCGTGACATTTTGAGTCTGAACTGTAGAAGCATGAGGCCCTCGGGGCGCGTCTACAATACGAAAATAAAAAATTCTAGAAAACAATTTCACCAAGCCCATTACGTTTTCTCTCACTTTCCGGACTTGCACCTGATTTGCCTTTTCAAAACATGTTCACAAGTATCAAATATCCTTCACATTTTTCACAATCTCAACATAGTATTTACGTCCGTTTCCAACACATTCATATCTATACATGCATACCTTTAGTACAAAAGGAAACAACAAGTAACCAACAAGTATCTAATCAACAAATGAGGCAACTTGGTCTTCCAAAACTATAACCATCATAACCCGTAACATACCCAGATACACTGAGACAATAATGATAAATAAGTTTTGCTCTACCTGCCTGAAGCATGGTAAGCCACATATACACCTTTCCACAATGAAATGCCAATTTACCAGACATCGGCTGGAAGGTAATGGTACCTCTGCCAAGTTCTCCAGGCGCTAGGTGGAAGGTACTGGTACCTCTTATTTTAAGTACTGCCAATTCTCCAGGCGCTAGCTGGAAGGTAATGGAACCTCTCATTGTCAGCGCAATATACGTTACCAATCATTACAACGTGACAAAGTACAACCAGCAAGTGTAATGCATACAAATAAACTCTTCAACAAATTACAACCAACACAAGTGTAATGTATACACAACAATGTCATCCTCCACCGATGACCAAGGACAAAACCTCCAAATGTATGTGTGGGGAAGTGGATTGGAAATACTCTTCCGGTCCTGGGAGACGCTGATGATCCTCTGCTAGTCACCTGCAAAGACACAAATACTCCGGTCGGGGGTGCCGGAATTAGCACTCCGACGGACAAGTCAGTTTTCCTCAAGAAAGCTTGTTTACTAAGTTTTTAGAAGTGATTTTCTTTTTTTTACCTGCCCTTCACAGATCTGAAGCTCTTGTATTTATATCCATTTTTCGGGCCTCGGGGCCAGAGTCTACTTTTTTATTTGATATTCCTCCTTTTGTCCTGTCATGCCTTTTCAGGTATATTCGGCCTTACATTCGTAGTCGGCATCTCAGTTGAGCCGAATGGAGCCGTTCAATTCCTGGCTCCCCGGGTATATCAGATTTCGTCTCCCCATGAATTCGGCTCCCACAATTGCCCCCCAAGCATTCTCTTAACGACAGTTGAGTGAGATGCTTGGTTCCAATTTTCAAAGTCTCTGAACCGAAGTTCGGGGATCAGACTTATCACACAGAAGTTTAATTACAACGCCTTTAATCATCGCCTCGACTCCCCGACCCTTCGTACACGCCTATTTATTATGATTTTAAAATCTGATGTCCTTTCGAATTCATATTCTATGACGCTGATTGCTTAGTCGCTCTTCGAATCGTTCTTGCAATTTTTCCGTATGTGATACTTTCTTCATTATTGTAAGTTTTCTTCCCCCTTGCTCTGAAGTTTTTCCTATTTTGTTTATTCTGTCGCGTTTTTTATAGACAGTAGGTTATGGCGAAACATTTGAAAGACCTACTTTCGTCGGACCGAATTGTTGGCTTTAGGCGCCATTTTTCTGTTCCTGACGATGTCCACTTGTCGTTTGTGGCGGACGGCACTCTCGACATGGAGATGGAAGACGAAACCACGATTGTCTTTCCCCTCTTGTCAATCGCAGAGGGTGGCGTCCGCTTTCCCCTTCACCCATTTTTGAGGGCTGTTCTTCGCCATTGGGATTTGATCCCCTCCCAACCCAATGTGAATTTCTTTAGAATTATAATGGGGGTTGTGGCGCTGAACCGCTGCCTTGGGATTAACCTTGGCATCCCTGCCATTCGGCATTGTTATGCTTTGGCCAAGTCTTCTGGTCGGCACGGGCGTTACTTCCTCAGAGCCAAGGATACAGACCATCAGTTAGTCACTATGCTTTCCAGTTCTGGGAAACGAGTTGATGATGTTATGGTCGTCATTCGTGGCAACTGGGAGTTCAACGAAGGGGAGGACCGCGTTGATCCTGTTCCTAGACGTAGGGGCGAACCAGGTCGCCGAATGCTTTCTTGCTTGTGTTATATGCTCATATCTGCCATACCGTTTTCTTGAGTCTTATGGCTTGTCTTTTGCAGGGAGCAATTTAAAGAAGATACGAGCTTCAACTGACGACGCCGTTCTTTCGGATATTAGGGTTGCTCTTAGTTATTTCGGCCGTCGTAGTCTTCGCAAACAGGGAAGAGCGGCTCACGTTCTGCTTTGCTACGAGCCTACGTATACGACCTTTTCGGCTGCGGAAAACATACCGATTCCGGAGGGGGAAGATTTTCTTGTTGCTCGTATTTTTTCCGACTTCAAAAATTTGAGACGAATAGGTCTTGAAGGGTCCGATTCGGATAATACTGAAATATCCCATTCTGCCGAATCAGATCAGTCCGAGGCCGAATCGGAAGAGGTATCGGATTCTGCCGACCCTCCCTCCACATCGGGCGGGGGAACCTTTCTGTTGGCGACGTTCTTCAACGTGCAGACAACCTTCTCCTCTCCGGATCTACTGACATGGCTGGGTTAAGCCTGACAAAGCTCGCTAAGAAGGCGAATGCGGAGAGATTAGCTGCACGGCGAAGAGCGGAGGGTCATTCGACCGAAACGCCCACCAGTACATCTCAATATTCCCTCCTAGTTACCAAATCGACGTCTTTAGAAATTGTTGAGGGGACGGCCGCAGATAAGAATGCCGAATCCGCTTTGGTTGGGAAAGCCGTTCAGGACGTTGATGGAAAGACGGAGAAACGCGATAGGGATCATGAGACCGGCTTTGAAGATCTCGGCGGCAAACGCCCTCGAATGGGGGAATCGAGCGAGGTTGTGCCCTTTGTGATTCGACCAATGGTAAGGAACACGCCGGTTCCTTCGGATGCTTCTGCACGTAAAGACCCAGAGGTTGCGTTTGGCGTGGCAACGTCTTTGTCGTTGCCGTCTGATATGGAGGCTTTCCAGTTGGAATCGGATTTAAATGCGACAATGTTAGCCGCACAGTCGGCCCTTTTGGTGCGTATTTTGACTTTTCCTTCACCCAAAAATCGTGCGAGTTGTGTTTTCTGACTTTTTCTTTTGCAGACCGTTGGTAGGATAGCCGATGTGGGCCGCCGTCATCTCGACACCGTCAAGCAGATTAGTTATTTACGAAAGCAAGTTGAGGACCAGAGGAAGAGGGCCGAGGACGAATTTTTAAGAGCGCAACAGGAAGCTTCTCGGGCAGAGGACGAGGTAGAGAGAGCTCGTCACGCGGATAAGTTGAGAGCAGAGTCCGAGAAGAAGGCCGACGATATGGAAGCTGCACTTGGCTTATCCCAAAAGGCGGTTGCCAGACTGGAGGCAGAGTTGGCTGAAACGAAAGCGGCAAAGGAGATTGCCGATTCCAAAAGGTTCGAAGCCGGGAAAGAGGCTGGACTCGCCGAGTATGTGGACCAGGTCTCTAGGTTTGAGAATCGGGGCTTCAAGCATGGTTGGGAGAAAGCCCTTGCTGCAGCTGGAGTTTCGCTGAATATGCCAATACCATATGAGCAAGTGGACATCGATCCGTTGGAGACTGATTCCGAGGGTTGATCTTTACGATACACAATTGTTATGATTTCGAGAAAGTACTTTTTCCGTTTGTTTTTGTTTTATCGGACGTTTTCCGTGTTTTTCATCCGGGTTGATATTATAAAAGTTATGATACAGAAATGGACGTCGATACTTTTTTACAGTTATAAAATGTTATGAATGCTGCTCGATGTGCTGATGTTTCTGTAATTTTATGGTGATATTGTTTTAATAAATAGAGCGAGGCGACTAGATTAATAAATCTGCCCTTGCCTTGGCCAGGGCGCGAGCGCGAAGAGCCTAATTGGTTCGTGCTCGTGGGCTGGCCTAGGCATTCTGAAAAGATGGCCGAGTAAAACGAGGCTACTAGATTAATAAATCTGCCCTTGCCTTGGCCAGGGCGCGAGCGCGAAGAGCCTAATTGGTTCGTGCTCGTGGGCTGGCCTAGGCATTCTGAAAAGATGGCCGAGTAATCGTGAAATCCACGAAGGGCATTCCGAATCCGGAGACTTATTTTGGCCAATCGTGACATCCACGAAGGGCGCTCCGAATCCGGAGACTTATTCGGCCCTGAGGTGTCGTGCACCAAAGGGCGCTCCGAATCCGGAGACTTATTTTGGCCAATCGTGACATCCACGAAGGGCGCTCCGAATCCGGAGACTTATTCGGCCCTGAGGTGTCGTGCACCAAAGGACGCTCCGAATCCGGAGACTTATTCGGCCCTGAGGTGTCGTGCACCAAAGGGCGCTCCGAATCCGGAGGCTTATTTTGGCCAATCGTGACATCCACGAAGGGCGCTCCGAATCCGGAGACTTATTCGGCCCTGAGGTGTCGTGCACCAAAGGACGCTCCGAATCCGGAGGCTTATTTTGGCCAATCGTGACATCCACGAAGGGCGCTCCGAATCCGGAGACTTATTCGGCCCTGAGGTGTCGTGCACCAAAGGACGCTCCGAATCCGGAGACTTATTTTGGCCAATCGTGAATCCACGAAGGGCATTCCGAATCCGGAGACTTTGACGGCCCTAAGGTGTGCATCAAATGGGCTAATCGGCCCTAAAGGATCATGCCCCAAAGGGCGCTCCGAATCCGGAGACTTATTCGGCCCTGAGGTGTCGTGCACCAAAGGGCGCTCCGAATCCGGAGACTTATTTTGGCCAATCGTGACATCCACGAAGGGCGCTCCGAATCCGGAGACTTATTCGGCCCTGAGGTGTCGTGCACCAAAGGGCGCTCCGAATCCGGAGGCTTATTTTGGCCAATCGTGACATCCACGAAGGGCGCTCCGAATCCGGAGACTTATTCGGCCCTGAGGTGTCGTGCACCAAAGGGCGCTCCGAATCCGGAGGCTTATTTTGGCCAATCGTGACATCCACGAAGGGCGCTCCGAATCCGGAGACTTATTCGGCCCTGAGGTGTCGTGCACCAAAGGACGCTCCGAATCCGGAGACTTATTTTGGCCAATCGTGACATCCACGAAGGGCGCTCCGAATCCGGAGACTTATTCGGCCCTAAGGTGTCGTGCACCAAAGGACGCTCCGAATCCGGAGACTTATTTTGGCCAATCGTGACATCCACGAAGGGCGCTCCGAATCCGGAGACTTATTTTGGCCAATCGGACATCCACGAAGGGCGCTCCGAATCCGGAGACTTATTTTGGCCAATCGTGACATCCACGAAGGGCGCTCCGAATCCGGAGACTTATTCGGCCCTGAGGTGTCGTGCACCAAAGGGCGCTCCGAATCCGGAGACTTATTTTGGCCAATCGTGACATCCACGAAGGGCGCTCCGAATCCGGAGACTTATTCGGCCCTAAGGTGTCGTGCACCAAAGGGCGCTCCGAATCCGGAGACTTATTTTGGCCAATCGTGACATCCACGAAGGGCGCTCCGAATCCGGAGACTTATTCGGCCCTGAGGTGTCGTGCACCAAAGGGCGCTCCGAATCCGGAGACTTATTTTGGCCAATCGTGACATCCACGAAGGGCGCTCCGAATCCGGAGACTTATTCGGCCCTGAGGTGTCGTGCACCAAAGGGCGCTCCGAATCCGGAGGCTTATTTTGGCCAATCGTGACATCCACGAAGGGCGCTCCGAATCCGGAGACTTATTTTGGCCAATCGTGACATCCACGAAGGGCGCTCCGAATCCGGAGACTTATTCGGCCCTAAGGTGTCGTGCACCAAAGGACGCTCCGAATCCGGAGACTTTGACGGCCCTAAGGTGTGCATCAAATGGGCTAATCGGCCCTAAAGGATCATGCCCCAAAGGGCGCTCCGAATCCGGAGACTTATTTTGGCCAATCGTGACATCCACGAAGGGCGCTCCGAATCCGGAGACTTATTCGGCCCTAAGGTGTCGTGCACCAAAGGACGCTCCGAATCCGGAGACTTATTTTGGCCAATCGTGACATCCACGAAGGGCGCTCCGAATCCGGAGGCTTATTTTGGCCAATCGGGACATCCACGAAGGGCGCTCCGAATCCGGAGGCTTATTTTGGCCAATCGTGACATCCACGAAGGGCGCTCCGAATCCGGAGACTTATTCGGCCCTGAGGTGTCGTGCACCAAAGGGCGCTCCGAATCCGGAGACTTATTTTGGCCAATCGTGACATCCACGAAGGGCGCTCCGAATCCGGAGACTTATTCGGCCCTGAGGTGTCGTGCACCAAAGGGCGCTCCGAATCCGGAGACTTATTTTGGCCAATCGTGACATCCACGAAGGGCGCTCCGAATCCGGAGACTTATTCGGCCCTGAGGTGTCGTGCACCAAAGGGCGCTCCGAATCCGGAGACTTATTTTGGCCAATCGTGACATCCACGAAGGGCGCTCCGAATCCGGAGACTTATTCGGCCCTGAGGTGTCGTGCACCAAAGGGCGCTCCGAATCCGGAGACTTATTTTGGCCAATCGTGACATCCACGAAGGGCGCTCCGAATCCGGAGACTTATTCGGCCCTAAGGTGTCGTGCACCAAAGGGCGCTCCGAATCCGGAGACTTATTTTGGCCAATCGTGACATCCACGAAGGGCGCTCCGAATCCGGAGACTTATTCGGCCCTAAGGTGTCGTGCACCAAAGGGCGCTCCGAATCCGGAGACTTTGTTTTGGCCATAAATGTTGAGCGCAAACATGTGAAAACACGAAACCCTTCATTACAACGACATGCGTACAAGTATCAAGCCCACAGGTCGGGTCATTGATAAAATTTGCGTAGATGTGTCGAATTCCACGGCCGGGGCAGGCTTCTTCCTGACATGTCGGAGAGCCGATATGCCCCTACGCCTGCGACGGAATCTATCTGATAGGGGCCGTCCCAGTTCGGACCGAGCTTTCCATCGGCTGGCCTCCGTTCGGCTGGCAGTACCTTCTTTAGGACCAGTTCACCTGGGTTGTAGCGGCGCAACTGAACTCGAAGATTGTATGACTTGGCAAGCTGCTGCTGATATCGTGCCATGGACGCTAAGGCGCGGTCTCTCCGTTCTTCGATCAGAACCAGGTCTAGTGCGAGCATCATGTCATTTCGGCCTGTGTCGAAAGCTTGCGATCTTAGAGTTGGCAAGCCGATCCCTAGGGGTAAGATTGCCTGGGTTCCGAAGCATAAGGCGAACGGCGTTTCTCCGGTAGATCGTCTTGGCGTTGTTCGATGGGCCCACAGTACACTCGGCAACTCTTCAACCCATCTGCCTTTGGCATTTTCCAGCCTCTTTTTAATGCCGTTTAGGATGGATTTGTTTGAAGCTTCCGCTTGACCGTTACTTTGGGGGTAGGCTGGCGTAGAGAAGTAGGGCTCGATACCATATTTGCTGCACAATTCTCGATATACACCACAATCAAACTGAGTACCATTGTCTGAGATCAATGCTCGTGGTATGCCGAATCGTGTAATGATGTTCCTCCACACGAAGCGCTTAATGTCGGAATCCCGTATATGGGTTAGGGCCTCCGCTTCGACCCACTTTGTGAAGTAATCGGTTGCTACGATCAAAAATCGCTTGTTCCCTGGGGCCCTTGGCAATGGTCCCACGATATCGAGTCCCCATTGAGCAAACGGCCAGGGGCTTGTGATAGAATTCAAAGCTTCTGCCGGCTGATGAGTTAATGGGGAGAACTTTTGGCATTGTTCGCATTTCTTGACATAATTTTCTGCGTCGGCTCTCATCGTCGGCCAATAATATCCCTGTGTTATCGCCCGATGGGCCAGGGAGCGTCCCCCCGAATGGGCACCACAACTGCCATCATGTATCTCAGTGAGCAGCTCCTCTACTCTGTCCGGGTGCACGCATTCCAAGTATGGTCCAGAGAGGGACTTTTTGTAGAGCCCTCCTTGTGGATCTAAGTAATACCGCAGGGCCTTGTTTCGCAGTTTGTGTGCTTCTTTTCTGTCCTCTGGGAGTTGCTCAGAAGAAAGGAATGCAGCAATGGGGTCCTTCCAACTTGGAGCGGATTCTATAATATTGATGTGGGTTTCCTCCGGAGGGCCGATACTTGGTTTTGGGACGAAACCTACTTCGATGGTACGCTTGAGCTCAGAGTTGATGGCGGAGGCTAAGCAGGCCAGGGCGTCCGCGTGTGTATTTTGATCGCGTGTTATTTGGTTTAGTTCATGATGGTCGAATTTTGTCAGCAAGGAGTTAGCCGTTTTCATATAGGCCGCCATACGCTCGTCTCTCGCCGCGTACTCCCCCTTTAGCTGGTTGATTACCAATTTTGAGTCGCAAAACACCAACAGCCGCCGCGCGCCGAGCAGATGCGCGTTCCGCAGTCCGGCTAAAAGGGCTTCGTATTCGGCTTCGTTATTTGATGCTTCGAAGCCGAGCTTGACGGCCTGCTCAATTACTGCGCCATCTGGAGACATAATTACTACGCCGGCGCCGCTGCCCCGTTGGTTAGATGACCCATCACAGTATAATTGCCAAATGTCCCCAACATAAATTCTCCAATCTGGCTTCGACCGATCTTCGGCCTTTGGCTGGAGGTCATCAGGTTTGAGGTCGGCAAGCCCTCCTGTGAATTCGGCAACAAAGTCCGCAAGCACCTGCCCTTTGATTGCGGTTTTGGGTAAGAACTGAATGTCATATTGGCCGAGTTCGAGAGCCCACTTCGAAACACGCCCTGATGCTTCTGCATTCCGTAGTACTGACCGGAGGGGATAGTCTGTTAGCACCCTAATGCTGTGTGCTTGGAAATAATGCATCAGTTTTCTTGCTGCCATGACCAAGGCTAGGACGAGTTTTTCCAGCGGTAGGTAGCGTGTTTCGGCGTCCACCATTGCCTTGCTCACATAATACACTGGCTGTTGCTGCCCTTCCTCTTCTTTTAATAATACGGCGCTGACAGCCCTGTCGGAGACTGCCAGATATAGGATGAGGGGGTCGCCAGTGGCGGGCGTTGTTAGAAGAGGTACTGTCCGGAGGTAGGTCTTCAAACCGTTAAAAGCTGCTTCGCATTCGGCGGACCATTCGAAAGCTCTGCCCAATCGTAGTGTTTGAAAGAATTGTCTGCATCGGTCTGTAGAGCGGCTGATGAACCTGTTCAGTGCAGCAGCCATTCCCATCAACTTTTGAACTTCTTTCACAGAACGGGGGGAACTTAGCTCCAAAATTGCTGTGACTTGCCTCGGGTTGGCTTCGATTCCTCGGTGGTTGACGATATAACCCAGGAATTTGCCGGAGCCTATTCCGAATGCGCACTTGGAAGCGTTTAGCTTCATTCCGTATTTGCGTAGGGTATTGAAGGTCCTTTCCAGATCGGCTATATGGTTTTGCTCTTCTTTGGATTTGACCACCATGTCATCGATGTATACTTCCATAGTGTGTCCCAGCTGTTCTTTGAACATTGTGGTGACCAATCTTTGGTAAGTCGCCCCTGCATTTTTTAGTCCAAAAGGCATAACCTTGTAGCAGTAGGTACCTCTTGGAGTGAGGAATGCAGTTTTGTCCTGATCATCCGGATTCATGGCGATCTGATGGTAGCCCCTGTAGGCATCGAGGAAACTCATGCGCCGATGGCGTGCCGTCGCATCGACGAGTTGGTCGATTCTTGGTAAGGGGAAGCAGTCTTTGGGGCAAGCTTTGTTCAGATCGGTGAAATCGACGCACACTCGCCAAGTTCCATTTTTCTTTTTCACCACCACGGTGTTGGAGAGCCACGTGGGGTAGGTGACTTCTCTGATTGCCCCGGCGTCAAGCAGTTTGTCGACTTCTTCTACAACGGCGGCGGTGTGTTCTGCGGAGGATCGCCGGCCTTTCTGAATGATCGGCTTGCACCGGGGGTCGACATTTAAATGGTGTTGTGAGACTGACGGGTCTATTCCCGGCATCTCGTATGGAGTCCACGCAAAGACGTCGAGGTTGCCGAGTAAGAAAGTGATCAGCTGCTGTCTGTCGACCTGGCTCAGAGAGGCGCCGATCATAAAAAACTTTTCTGGGCTTCCATCAATGTCGACCCGGTCTAAACCTTCCGTGGCCTTTTCGTTTGGTTGACGCCCGACGTCATCCAGAACCTCTCGATTGGGCACTTCGATGGAATTTACTTGCAGTTCCTTCGGCGTCTTAGCGGCGAGAAGATAGCATGTTTTCGCTGACTGTTGAGAGCCACGGATCTGCTCGACGCCGTATTCCGTTGGGAAACGTAGTAGCTGGTGGTAGGTGCTTGGGACGGCCTGCAGGGTATGCAACCATGATCGCCCCATGATGAGATTATACGGGGACGGTAACCTAACGACCAAGAATTCCACGTCCACCGTTCTGGAGCCGGCTCGAACGGGTAGACTGATCTTTCCCAATGGGTACTCCGGGTTGGCGTTGAAGCCAAATAGTGGATAAGGAGCGGGAGTCAGATCCGAGTCGTTGAACCCGAGTTTGACGAAGGTTTTATAGTACATAACCTCCGAGGTGCTTCCCTGGTCAATAAGGACGCGTTCGACGGTGAATCTGTTTACGCGCAGCGCGACAACCAGAGGATCTACATGGGGGAGTGTTATGCCGCTCAAATCAGAGTCGTCGAAGGTGATGCTTGGCGCTTCTCGGAGTCGGGGTCGCTTTGTTGGTGTGAGCTGATGCTGGGGGCCTGGAAGTGACTGGATTGCATGTACAGTTGGGGCTATCGGCAGGCTGTATATCATATGTACAGTGTCGAGCGGGACGTCTTTTGGGCGACGTGAATCCTCCGTTATCGCGTCAAGGTGATCGGTTAAGGCGCGGTGACTTCGAGGTCGTCGAGGGCCTGCCCTTGGGGATCGCTCAGGAACTTTGAGCCTTGCCCGCTCGGACTTTGCTTTTTCTAAGGCCAAATCGCGGCGAAGGCGTTCGTTCTCAGCGATGATGTTGTCCAAACTCTGTTGGATCTGTCTGGCTTGTTCTACGGTCGCTTGTATCATTTCCTTCGTTGGAGTCGTTGGTGAGTTAGAGCTCGAGATGCGTCGCTGCGCGCCAGTTTCCTTTCCGAGCGTATTTGCCGGAGCGAAGTCGTCTCTCTGTGCAGTTCCGTCGGTGGCCATCGGAGGATCTTCGGTCACGTCTTCCATGGATGTATTCGAGTATTTCCCACAGACGGCGCCAGTTGTGGGGAAGTGGATTGGAAATACTCTTCCGGTCCTGGGAGACGCTGATGATCCTCTGCTAGTCACCTGCAAAGACACAAATACTCCGGTCGGGGGTGCCGGAATTAGCACTCCGACGGACAAGTCAGTTTTCCTCAAGAAAGCTTGTTTACTAAGTTTTTAGAAGTGATTTTCTTTTTTTTACCTGCCCTTCACAGATCTGAAGCTCTTGTATTTATATCCATTTTTCGGGCCTCGGGGCCAGAGTCTACTTTTTTATTTGATATTCCTCCTTTTGTCCTGTCATGCCTTTTCAGGTATATTCGGCCTTACATTCGTAGTCGGCATCTCAGTTGAGCCGAATGGAGCCGTTCAATTCCTGGCTCCCCGGGTATATCAGATTTCGTCTCCCTATGAATTCGGCTCCCACAGTATGTATTCAACACACGTATTATAATAATTCAACTCTCATGAGATTTTAAATCCAACAACAACAATAGTAAGATAACTAAGGACAAAACCTCAAAATGTATGTATTCAGCACACGTATTATAATAATTCAACTCATGAGATTTTAAATCCAACCTCAAGTTAATTTCTAAAATTCACATAGTGTTATCATTTCATTCTTCCATTTCAGAAATCAATTCTCTTATTTTCCAAGTTAACATACTCCACCCTTTATCCCAATCCATTCTTTTCATTTTACAAAACTAATTCCATGGATATCAAAGCCATAACCCAACTCAATTTAATATGTTCAATCCAAATAATTCCAATGCCATAGTTAATTGTCCCTTTTAGCTATTCACACATTTACACAACCCATAATAACAATTTACAAACATTATTCAACTTTACCCATTTTTAATTCACCAAGTCAAAACATTAAATTAGGGTTTTTTCTTCTTTCAACATAAACATGCTAGATTACTCTCCAATTAACCCAAACAACAATCAATTTAACAATCTCATTCCCAAACAACAAACCCTAGGTTCCCTTTAATGACTTTCAAAGAAATCCATAATGGATATGATTTTATGCAATACAAATCTACCACATATCTATCTATAGATGAGGTATTGAAAAGGAACAAGGAAATCCTTACCTCAAGATTCGAAACTCAAGATTTGAAGCTAAAGATGAAGACCCAACTTGAAATTCCAATGAAATCGCAAAACAATCAGTAGAAGTCTTGATATATGCATTCTCTTCAACATTCTTGAAAGATTTGGGGTGAATCTTGGGTAAATAGAAGAGAAATCAAGAGTTTGGAAGGTTAGGGTTTCGTTTTGGAGGATGAGAGAGAAGAGGGGGAGAAAAAATAGAGTTTTAGGGCCAAAAAGTCACTTTATAATGTCTGTTAGTGACGTGGTCGCTCAAGCGAAGGAAGCTTGGCTCGAGCGTACAAATGAAGCTCTCAGAATTTTTGAAAATTGCATAGTTCGCTCGAGTGGAGAAAAGCTCGCTCGAGCGAGCATGCTTCTAACATAGAAACACAAAATTCAAACAGATATAACTCTCTCGTCCGGACTCTGTTTAGGGTCGTTCTTAGGTCCAAATTGAAGCCTCGGAAGTAAGCTTTCCAATGGTTCTAGCCTCACATCAAAATTTAAAGTATGGAGAGAGAAAATGATGAAAGAGTGCAAACTACTCAATAACAATTATTCAAATTTGGAGTTTCAGATTCAATCTCACCCAACCACTATGGTAACACCTTAACCAAGGCTAAAATAACAACTAAGAAGGTTCTCAATCAATGTAATCAAAGGGTCAAATATAGTTCCATTATAATAGAAAGCACAGAGTGCTACAACCTCCCCACCTTAGGAAATTTCGTCCCTGAAATTAAGAATACACCAAAACACAAGGCAAACTGACCACAGAGTACTCAACACCCGAGCACTTAGGAAAAGAAAACTACCCTCACAACAAACCTTGGTTTAATTCTCACAAAAGAAGAGGACTTACCAGGAAAACATGTCCCAAAAGACAACGCTCTGGCACGATAAGCTCCAACAATACCAAACCCTCCTCAAAACAAAACACCTAAACACACGACTAGCGATCCAAGCTAAGTCACTACTCAACATTCATCATCCCAAGTAAAACAAACCACAGCAAAACTTTGTTTTTTTAAAAAATCATTCTCTTGTATATGAAACATTTCTCAGAGATACTCAAATTTTCACCGTTGATAATCAAAATATATTTCTGCATTTTCCATGTGAAACTCAAAAGTTTTATAAACATTTCTCATAAATAAGGTGTTACCCATAACACATAACCATCCATAATTTAATTGCCAAAGACTACTCAATGAAATTCTTCACACCATTTAAATTAAATTAAATCAAATCCTCGACATTTCTGTTTTAACAAAGCCATTAGAAGGCCATAACACTTGGAATAATTCATTTTCCAATTCCTTTCTAATATAACAATCGGTGAACTTCTACCGTCACCCAACAACACCCATCACTCATATTGTGATGTCACAACCAACATAAAACGTAACATTTTTGTAATAACAGTTAATAGAAATAATAATTGTGCTATCAACCTGATAAGGCACAAGAAAATCCACGATTTTGCAATTTCATCCCGTTATAATCATTATCATAAATTATCAGCTACACGAGCCAAATACATACGCAAACGAAGAATCTACAACATGTTACCCCAACCTGGGGGTTTCCACTAATCCAAAACAAGTCCACATAAGCTTCCCGACCACATACACGAGACTCAAAGGTCGCAAAATCATTCCAAGGCACCCATAACATATCAACCTTTATACACAAGCCCAAACTTTCCTCAAGGCGACTACTTGTCAAGCAAAACCCGATATTAACAAGCTGACTAATCAACTCGATAAACCTCTACACTCAATAAACTAAACACTGATGTGCTACTCAACACCATTTACTCCAAAAACGGAGTTCCACGCACAAACCCTATATTTTTGAATCTCACCGGATTCCTCAAGATCAAACCATAACATCATTGTTCCTAAGGAAATCATCACCCCTATGCCTACATAGTAAGCATGCCCTTATATCTCAAACGCAAGACCAACATGGTCAATGGCAATCACACAATCCCTAATACATAAAACAATTTCGACCAACGCTACCCTCATTACCTGAGAACACAAACTGTTCTTCCTTCCAAGGAATACTTCTAGCATTTACTCACAAAATTCTCCTCCTACTCATAAACTCCACCCAATATCTAATAGCACCACCAACCCATTTTACCAATACATAATTATCAACTTATAACAAATCACAACACGAACACTACCCCTATTCATGATTGATAGAATCACAACAAACTCACTAACCAACAAAACCCAAAACACTAAACAATACACCAGTACCATTCTCACTAACCAAGATACAAATCTCACACTCCCTCAGACATTCTCACATAACTTCGCCAATACCACAAAACTCTAAAGCCTCATATTCCCTTAAACTCAACACAACCAAAGCCTTCTAACTCGACCATTGCGATACCACCACACCAATCACAGTAACCCACGGATTCCCCATTCTCAACAAACAACTTCCAAACTGAACAAGGCTCACAGGCCATCATATAACTATCTCATAATTTAATACCAAACATACAACAACACTAGGATCATCGATCCCATTTATAACTTCTCACTACATATATATAAAAAAGAGTTTGAGATTTACTGCATGCCCCCAATACATGAGGATAAACAAACAACAATATATATATACAACACATAATCATGATGTCTTAGCATCCAACAGTACATTGGTCAACAACAAAAAGATTCGCATATTAAATCACCGGCCTCCAATACAAAAGCCCCTCTCCAAGGTAATACTACTGTCTTAGCTGATAAGTCGACCCTCGCGAGGCTCTTGAGGCCTAGCCTGACCGTTTCTGGTACCGATACCGCCCCCGACTGGACTAATAACGCTGAGTCTGACTAGGTTCTGAAACACTCAAAGAATTCACACGCAAGGGATATAAACATCTAACATGGCCCAGCTGACCACAATCAAAATAAGCAGCAGACTCCCTACTCTAAGACTGGCCTGAAACCTAAACCTCTCTGGACCTCCCAACAGAAGAGTCCAAAACCCCTAACAAAGATAAGGATTGAGCCTGGGACTGAGCATGTGCTCGCCTCCACCTCTTACAGAGCTTAGAGTGTTTATGAACCGTAGGAGTTGCCGGGATGGCCTCCTCCCTAACTCGACCAACACACATAACCATGGCCTCTACATGGGCCGCTGCCTCAACTAAAGCATAGTAATTCTTCCATAGGGATCCAGCTACTTCCTCGAGGATATCATTACACAACCGCCTCTCAAACTCATAACAACGACGCTTCTCTGTTGCCACCAACTCTGGAGAAAACCTTGACAAACTAGCAAACCGCATCTCAAACTGTGCCACCGGAGTAGCATCTTGACGCAACTCAACAAACTGTTCCTTCAACCTTTCTCGAGCAGAATGAGAGAAATACTTGGCCAAAAAGGCCTCGGTAAAAGCAACCCACGTGTTACCTACAGTATTGTTAGCATACTTCCACCAATAACCCGCATCTCCCTTCAATTGGAAAGTCGCCAAAGAAATCCTCAACCCCTCATTCTCGACTCTGAGCATATCAAGAGTCTTGGTAATCTGCTCTAACCAATCCTCTGTCTCCAACGGTTTAGCCTCCCCCACAAACTCCGGTGGATTAAAGCGAAGAAACTCCTTGGTAAGTTTGAGGGTACGCCCGCTGTCACCCTCAGTGCGAGCTAGAGCATCCTGCACCGCTCTCACAATCTCGCGTGTAACTTCCTCGCCGACAGCCGATGCTGCAACGACGGGTGCTAAAGGAACCGTTGTGCCTCTACCGGCACTCCTACTACCCATCCGTCCTCTATTCCCTCGTGTAGACATCCTATAAAACCCAGAAACAAAACCAAGCTTAGTGCACAACAAAACAACCTTCCCCGAGGCACACACTCAACACCCTTAATTTACAAGACACACTTAGCCCCGAAACATACATTTCTATTACATATAAACATCTAAACACCTAAACACATAATCGAATTAAGTCCACAAAGATAGCCACTCATCCCAAAACTCTCAAGGAATTCCTCTCAGAAACCACATTGATCAGGCATGTTTCTAATAAGACCTCAAAGCAAGTTCACCGACTACAAGTACTATCCAAGAAACTTAATCCCATGCTCACATAAATGCAATAGACAAGTCCTAACATTTATGCTAACTACATGTAATGTCCTCACCACACGTAGCAAACCCATTGTAGTAAAAACCACTTCCCACGAGTTCAAAGTATTCAAACCCGGCTCACTCTGATACCAAGTTATAACTCCCCACCTTTTTATTACTCGGATTCCATTACCAAACCATTATTATAGATTCAATTTCAGAGATAACATACAAAAACTCTTTATATTTACAAGAACACATGAATAAAGATTCTCTCATCCGAATATAATATGAATGCAACAAGAGTTGTATTTAAATAAATTGCCCGTAGGCTTACATCTTTTAAACTAAGAGGTAGGGTTTAACCCTTTTACATCAATGGCATTCTGCCCACAAATAAAAGACCTCGCGGCTAACAAGTAAAGAAGATCCATGACCTGGAAACACTCCTCGACGTTCACCTAAAAAAGGATTAGCAACGTGGGATGAATATAAAGTCCAGTAGGGATCTCAACATGATACTAAACAATAACAACTTACAGACAACTATGATCATGAATGCTTAGTCTCATACTATAATAATAATGTGACGGTTTATATAGAAATATACGTATATAACAACTTTTCTCAAAATCATTCATTTCATTCAATAATGTAAGCAATTCACTTTTCTTTATTCTTCTTACCCTTTTCCAAAATTCATATGACAATAACAAATTCTACAAAACAATTTCACTAAGCCCATTACGTTTTCTCTCACTTTCCGGACTTGCACCTGATTTGCCTTTTCAAAACATGTTCACAAGTATCCAATATCCTTCACATTTTTCACAATCTCAATATGGTATTTACGTCCGTTTCCAACACATTCATATCTATACATGCATACCTTTAGTACAAAAGGAAACAACAAGCAACCAACAAGTATCTAATCAACAAATGAGGCAACTCGGCCTTCCAAAACTATAACCATCATAACCCATAACATACCCAGATACACTGAGACAATAATGATAATTAAGTTCTGCTCTACCTGCCTTAAGCATGGTAAGCCAAGGATACACCTTTCCACAATGAAATGCCAATTTACTAGACACCAGCTGGAAGGTAATGGCACCTCTGCCAAGTTTTCCAGGCGCTAGCTAGAAGGTACTGGTACCTCTTATTCTAAGCGTGGCCAATTCTCCAGGCGCTAGCTGGAAGGTAATGGAACCTCTCATTCTCAGCGCAGTATACGTTACCAATCATTACAACATGACAAAGTACAACTAGCAAGTGTAATGCATACACATAAACTCTTCAACAAATTACAACCAACACAAGTGTAATGCATACACAACAATTCAACACAACAATGTCATCCTCTACCGATGACCAAGGACAAAACCTCCAAATGTATGTATTCAACACACGTATTATACTAATTCAACTCTCATGAGATTTTAAATCCAACAACAACAATAGTAAGATAACTAAGGACAAAACCTCGAAATGTATGTATTCAACACACGTATTATAATAATTCAACTCTCATGAGATTTTAAATCCAACCTCAAGTTAATTTCTAAAATTCACACAGTGTTATCATTTCATTCTTTCATTTCAAAAATCAATTCTCTTATTTTCCAAGTTAACATACTCCACCCTTTATCCCAATCCATTCTTTTCATTTCACAGAACTAATTCCATGGATATCAAAGCCATAACCCAACTCAATTTAATATGTTCAATCCAAAATAATTCCAATGCCATAGTTAATTGTCCCTTTTAGCTATTCACACATTTACACAACCCATAATAACAATTTACAAACATTATTCAACTTTACCCATTTTTAATTCACCAAGTCAAAACATTAAATTAGGGTTTTTTCTTCTTTCAACATAAACATGCTAGATTACTCTCCAATTAACCCAAACAACAATCAATTTAACAATCTCATTCCCAAACAACAAACCCTAGGTTTCCTTTAATGACTTTCAAAGAAATCCATAATGGATATGATTTTTATGCAATACAAATCTACCACATATCTATCTATAGATGAGGTATTGAAAAGGAACAAGGAAATCCTTACCTCAAGATTCGAAACTCAAGATTTGAAGCTAAAGATGAAGACCCAACTTGAAATTTCAATGAAATCGCAAAACAATCAGTAAAAGTCTTGATCTATGCTTGCTCTTCAACATTCTTGAAAGATTTGTAGTGAATCTTGGGTAAATAGAAGAGAAATCAGGAGTTTGGAAGGTTAGGGTTTCGTTTTGGAGGATGGGAGGAGAAGAGAGGGAGAAAAAATAGAGTTTTAGGGCCAAAAAGTCACTTTATAATGTCTGTTAGTGACGTGGTCGCTCAAACGAAGGAAGCTTGGCTCGAGCGTACAAAATAAGCTCTCAGAATTTCTGAAATTCACGCAGGTCGCTCGAGCAGAGAAAAGCTCGCTTGAGCGAGCATGCTTCCAGCATAGAAACGCAAAATTCAAAGAGATATAACTCTCTCGTCCGAACTCCGTTTAGGGTTGTTCTTGCGTCCAAATTGAAGCCCTGGAAGTAAGCTTTCCAATGGTTCTAGCCCCATACCAAGATTCAAAGTATGGAGAGAGAAAATTATGAAAGAGTGAAAACTACTCAATAACAATTATTCAAATTTGGAGTTTCAGATTCAATCTCACCCAACCACTATGGTAACACCTTAACCAAGGCTAAAATAACAACTAAGAAGGTCTCAATCAAGGTAATCAGAGGGTCAAATATAGTTCCATTATAATAGAAAGCACAGAGTGCTGCATGCCTCACGGAAGAGGCTTTTGTTTTGTGTTTGTTCTTTTGTTTACTTTTGCTGGTCACGTTCACCATGGTTGTACTTAAGCCTTTGGACTGTAAGATAATGTTTTGTACTCTTATGGGTTGATTTATGAATAGGTGTAATATTATGATATGTTTATATAATCAAATATGAGTTATTAATGTAATGAATATTTTTGTTCATGCCATATATGCACAGCTCATTGAACAAAATTTTATAATTTTGCTTCCAATTCTGACCCCATATAATTAAATATGATTTGATTTTTATCTGAGGCCGTAGGTAATCCCATGATTACTGGCCAGTTATGATCCAAACCTCTAGGTGGGGGGTCGGAGTGTAACAGAGTGGTATTATAGCATGAGTTAATAACTCACACATTTGTTCAAATGAGCAATAAGGTGTCTAGAAAGGACTTAAGGTGCATTCATCCACTAAACATCTATTTGTGTGCATTGGGAACATGTGAATATATGGAATATGAACTGTTGTGCTTATGTGCGTATGTGCAATTCCCGTGTTTATTATAATGCAAGTTTATATAGATAATGGTGAGAACAAGGGCTAATGAGATAGAAGAGTCAACCATTACCTGACTAGACAGAATGGAAAGAATGATCTATGATATGTCAAAAGCATTAAGGCAATAACAACAACAGCCACTTCCATCTCCACCAATCCCAATACCGCCTATACAAGGTCATCAGGCTGATGACAGTATAATTTCCCTCACTAAGGAATTTAAGAAGATGAAACCACCGTTGTTCCATCGGAGAGTAGACCCAATGAAAGCTGAAGCTTGGATCCATGGAATCGAGAAATTATTAGAGGTATTTCTGTATGTCGATGCACAAAAGGTTCAATTGGCCGCATTCACTCTAGAGGATGCGGCAAGAAAATGGTGGATGCTAATCCGAGAAAACAATAAGGGGAATGATTGGGCACGATTTCTTGAAATTTCCTATGAGAAATATTTTTTTGCAATGCGTCCGTGATCGAAAAGTGTCCAAGTGTACTAACCCCAATCCATAATTAGTCCATAATCTGAAATTAAGAATGTTAATTAGCATTTAAGAAAGATATTATGTGTTAATTGTGCATTTTGCATGTGCTTTGTGTACTTATCTGTTAGCCGTACGAATATCTGTTCAGAATTCTACTTTGTTCTGTTAATTGAAGGCCTTATATGCATCTGAACACGAAATTGACTAATTCAATGTGTTAATTTGAATTTTTAGAATTTTATGGTAAGTTTAATTAGAATTTGATTCGGAATTAAATAATTAGAATAAATTAATTAGAGTTAACGACAATTAATTAGTTTAAGCTCAATAAGCCTATATAAGGCTAAAGTTGATTCTAGAAGCCTCTTATACACTCCATCATCTTTGAATAGTAGAAACGTAAGAGAAAGAGAAGAGTGAAAGCCAGAGAGAGAATGCAACACTTTAGAGAGAGATTGAGGGAAATAGAGGGGGAAAGTCAAGATTTTTCTCAACTTTGGAAGAATTAAGCCACTCAACTTGTGATATCAAGGCTTAAGGTAGAGATTCAACCCTTTGATCATCTAATTGAATTGCTTATTGTATGAAATCAAGTGAATTAGGGCTTGAGCATGAGAATTGAGCTTAGGAAGTAGAAAAGAGGATCATTCCATGCATGCATGCATGCATAATTCATGGATTTTAAGTTTGAATCTCAACAAATACTCACATGCATGGGTATATATTTGCATAATTATGAGAATTCAACATCATTCTTCTCTTCTTATTTCATTTGAACATGTTTTGAAACCAAAGAATATCAATTCAATACATGCATGTTATATACATATAAGTTTCAAGTTTGGTTTTGGATAACTGACATGCTTCTGGGCCTTGGTCTTGCGAAAAGATTTTCAATTCATGATGTTATACGAGTTTTCATGTGTTTTTCTAAAGTTTTTGCACAAATGAACTAGATTGAAGCTTTGGAATTAGGTTTTGAACCTTGAATGCAAATTTGAAAATTTCAGAATTTGGTCGCATTGCTCGAGCGACCAAACCGTTACTCAAGCATAAATTTTAAGCTCTCAGAAGTTTTGCAGAGTTTGATGGTTGGCTCGAGTGACCAAAAGACCGCTTGAGTGACTACCCTTTATTTAGAACCTTAGCTTGAGCGTAAAGTGAGAGCTCTTAGTACTTTTGCAAACTTTGCAGACCGCTCGAGCGACCAAAGCTTTGCTCGAGCGAACTACCCTGTTTTCTGAAATTTTGCTTAGTGTTTCACAGTGCATAATTGCATCCTTATTCGATCTTAGGCATTCTTAAGACATGGTTTAGGCTACAATAAGGAGGATATGAATTAGAAACACACTTAGAAAGAAATGAAATAAGACAGGTATTTTCAGAGCATGTGTTTCAATGTGTATCTGATATGTGCTTATGTAGGTCACGCGCCAATATCCGTCTAATCTGTCTGATTCGTCTTTTTCGCTTCTGGAGCTATCTGTGAGTAACAACTCTATAAGCTATGTTTGACTATAAGTATTTTCCAAATGAAATGATATGATAAGCTTTGTATTTTTATTTTTATTTTTGATATTTTCCGTATAGATGAATGATTGTCCTATTTTCGAAATGTATCGTGGCATCCTTAGCATCATGCGATATGTTATATGTGACCTAGTATATGGTTTCAAGTGGGTTCCATTCATGGAACTGATTATGCATAATCAACTATATGATCTGCAAGTGGGTCTTTATGACCATTTCATGTGAATATAGGTCTTAATGACCATCTGCTCTATATATGGGTCTTTATGACCAATCCGATCTGTTAGCGCTAACGGATGTACCACATATAACTGTTTACAAGTCTGACTAAGTATATGAATCTGTTTCTGATCTGAAATCTGATTGCTGAATCTGTTATGGGCATCATTCACAAAACCTTTACGTTGCTATTCACTAGGTTGCAACTCATTGTTTGTATTATGTATGTAGGTGACCAGGCTTGAGACGTCCATTCTGGATCAGTTTTGTCAGCCAACCACTATGCCTCATGAGGAGGTTTCTGATAAATGGTTATGCCCAAGTTTGTGAACTAGTCTTACGTTTTTATTTTCTTTTGTTTTGCTTTGAATAACCTTTGTTTATTTATGTATGTAGGGCTAAGTCCCCTTTTGATTATCTGTACTGATGATCACGCAAGTTGACGACATAATATACGTATATAAGTTTGAAATTTTTCTGTCTCATATAAATCTACACAGCTCTATGGACTATTATATTTTTGATATTTGCTTCCTTTAGCCCCGTTAATTTGCTAATAAGTTTCAGAGGCCTTCGGTAATCTTAGGATTACTGGCTGATCACAATGCTAAACCTCTAGGGGCATGTTTGGGTCATGACATAGTGGTATTAAAGCATGAGTTATACCACACACACAAGTCCATATGAGCTATAGGATGCCCTAGAAAAGAATTAGGGACATTACGTCAGCATGTGTGAGTGCTTGTGTAATTATATGCCATATTTGAAATAATATGAAATAAATTGGAATTGAACACTGCGAAAACTATAAAAGAACTATTTGCCTATGTTTATTATTGCTCTATTTACCGATAACAAATGGAGAGAACAAAAAGTGATGATGTAATCGAATCTTCGGATGGCGTAATGGACTGAATGGAAAGAATGTTAGATGCCTTAACTGAGCCCATGAGACAACAACAAAGGAAACAATCATAACCTTTTCTGCCTTCCCAGGTGCAAGTAGAGCCAGTAAACAATGACATTATCACTCTGACTGAAAAGTTTAACAAACTAAAACTGTCAACTTTTCTGGGTGGTATTGAACCGTTGAAGGTTGAGACTTGGATGTTAGAAATGGAGAAACTGTTCGAAGTCTTTCCATGTTCTGAAACTCGGAAAGTTTTGTTGGCTATGTACACTTTGAAAGACGAAGCCCGACGTTGGTGGATTTTAATAAGAGATAGTAATGGAACTTTGACCAGGAATCACTTCAAGGAGATCTTCTATGAAAAATACTTCCCTCAGTGTTTCTGACACCGAAAAGTCTCCGAATTTGAGCAATCAAAACGAGGCAATGTGTTTGTAGCTAAATATGAAGCTAAGTTTACAGAATTAGCTCAATTTTCTCTACATATGGTGGACACAGATTACAAGAAGGCCAAGAAATTCGAAGGAGGCCTTAATCTGGATGTGTTTTATCGGCTGGTATCTTAAAACTGACCAAGTATGTGGATGTCTTGGATAGAGCTGTTTTGACTGAGGCCAATTTAGCGGCCATGAAACAAACCAAAGCTCCAACAAATGAATGGAGAGGTAAATCTGGATTTAATTTCAGAAAGGGCCGGTCATTTTCCAAGAAACAAAATATAGGATTCTCCAGTAGCTCGAGTCAAAGTAGTGGTACAACACCTACTTTCTCAAAATGTAAAAGAAAACACAAGGGCGCATGCTACCGATGAATAGGTGATTGCTTCTAGTGTGGCAAGATTGGCCACATGATAAAAGATTGTCCACTTATGTCTCAAAATTCCAATCATCCTGTGGCCAGTTCAGCCAGATTTGTTTCTATACCATGAACAAACGTGAAAACTAATGCTACAAAGGAAACCTTGAGGCAAGGCATACTTTTTGCACTTGTGCCTGGGGACGTCCAGAATACTGAATCAGTGGTGTCAAGTATAATCCCTATTTGTGCTCAAAATGCCTATGTCTTGATAGATTCTGGATCTACCTGCTCATTTGTGTCGTATGCTTTCTCCCAAAAATTAACTAGACCTCTAAAGCTTATGAATTATTTGTTGTCTGTGTCTATACCATCTGGGGGTTTTGTGTTATGTGTGTATATATATCCTGCATGTGATGTTATGATTGGAGAAGTACTTTTATATGTTGATTTGCTGCCATTGGATATAGATCATTTTGATTGCATATTAGGTATTGATTGGTCGACAAAATATCAGGCTACCATTGATTGTGTTGCCAAAATCTATTGTGGTTCTACCACCGAGGTTGCTTGAATTTGTATTTTCTGGAAATGGTGTAGTTATACCCCTGTACTTGTTTTCTGCTATGAAAGCCAATAAACTGCTTAAGAAGGGATGTAAGGATTATTTGTGTTGTGCTTTGACTGTGCCTACTGGTAGTGTTAATGTGGAAAATATTCCTGTAGTCAGTGAATTCCCTGACGTTTTCCCTAACGAACTACCCGAGAACTTGATTGCTAGGTAAATCAAATTTACTATTGAAGTAATACCAAAACACAACCAATTTCTAAAAGCCCATACAGAATGTTAACCTCTGAATTGAAAGAATTGAAAATTCAACTTCGAGACCTATTAGACAAGAAGTTTTTCTGACTGAGTACTTCACCTTGGGATGCCTTGGTTCTATTTGTTAAAAAGAAAGACGAAATCTTGAGGTTATGTATAGACTATCGCTAATTGAACATGGTGACCATGAAAAACAAATACCCAATACCTAGAATAGATGATTTGGTTGACCAACTTCAGGGAGCTTAAGTGTTTTCTAAGATAGATCTTAGATCTGGGTATCATCAGTTGAGAGTTAAAGCAAAAGATGTAAAGGAAATAGCCTTTCGAATTAGGTATGGGCACTATGAGTTTTTGGTAATATGATTTGGGATAACTAATGCACCTGCCGCCTTCATAGACCTAGTGAATAGGGTTTTTAAACAATTTCTTGATGAGTTTGTTGTTATGTTTATTGATGATATTCTGATTTACTCTAAAAGCAGGAAAGAACATGAAAATCATTTGAGAACTGTACTACAAACTCTGAGAGAAAAGAAATTGTATGCAAAACTGTCTAAGTGTGACTTTTGCCTTGACAATGTGAATTTTCTGGGGCATGTGATCAGCAAGGATGGCATATCCATTGACTTGCAGAAAAATTGAGGCTATTGTGGCCAAGACCAACCACAGAGACAGAAGTTAGTAGTTTTCTGGGACTTGTTGGTTATTACCGTAGATTTGTGAAAGACTTTTTGAAACTAGCCATGCCACTCACTCAGTTAACATAGAAAGGGGTGCCATTTGCTTGGAATGATCAGTGTGAATTAGTTGGAATCAGCTTTTCAAGAGTTGAAAACCAGATTAGCGACTGCACCAATTTTGACTTTGCTTACCGGTACAAATGGATTCCAAATCTACAGTGATGCTTCATACAAAGGCTTCGGGTGTGCATTAATGCTAAATGGAAAAGTAATTGCTTATGCTTCCTGGTAACTCTGACCACATGAAAAGAACTATCCAACCCATGATCTTGAGCTTGCAGCTATGGTGTTTACACCAAAAATCTGGCCCCATTATCTGTATGAAATGACTTGTGAGGTGTACACTAATCATAAAAGCTTGAAATACTTTTTCACTTAGAAAGAACTAAACATGAGACAAAGAAGATGTCTTAAACTGATTAAAGATTATGACTTGCAAATTTTGTATCACCTGAGAAAGGCCAATACAGTTGCAGATGATTTGAGCCGAAAATCTATTGGGAATTTGGCATGCTTGCTTACCGGACAGAAAGATTTGTTGTATGATCTAGAACGGAATGAAATTGAAATTGTTTTGTGTGAACATTGCGGAGTCTTAACTGCTATTTATGGACAGCTAACAAACATTAAAGAGGTGAAAGAAAAACAGCTAGAAGATGAATTCTTGAAAAAGATTGTTGATAAGATTGAATCAAAACCGATGCCGCAATTTGTATTTAATGTATTGAAATTTTAGGGTAGACTTTATGTATCGGATTGTTCAGAACTGAGAAAGAGTGTTATGATAGAAGCCCACAATTCCAAATTTGCTATGCATCTGAGAAATATGAAGAAGTACAAAGATTTGAAACAGAATTTCTGGTAGCCTAGAATGAAGAAATGCATTGCTGATTTTGTAGCCAAATGTTTGCATTTCCAAACAAGTAAAATCTGAACATCAATGACCCGCTGGATTGCTTTAACCACTTCCAATACCGGAATGGAAATGAGAGCATATTGCGATGGACTTCATTGTCGGTCTACCTCGTTATTCTAGAGGTATGGACTCTATCTGGGTTATTGTTGATCGTTTGACTAAGTCTGCTCACTTTTTACCTGTTAGAACTTTTTATAATGCGGATAAATTGGCTAATATCTATATTGATGAGATTGTAAGACTACACAGAGTGCCAGTATCCATTATAACTGACAGAGATTTGAAATTCACATCAAGATTCTAGTAAAGTTTGTAACAGGACTCAGGGACTAAATTGAGACTCAATAGTGCATATCATCTAAAGACAGATGGTCAGTCAAAACGAATTATTCAGATGTTGGAAAATATGTTACGAATGTGAAGTGTTGGATTTTCAAGGAAATTGGGAGACCTACTTGCCTTTGGCCAAGTTTGTGTACAACAACATTTATCATTCAAGTATTAGTATGGCTCCTTATGAAGCTCTTTATAGAATAAAATGTCAATCACCAATTTGTTGGGCCGAAGCAGGCAATAGACCATTGTTAGGACCCGAACTTGTGCAAGAGATGACTGAGAAAGTAAAGTTGATTCAGCATCGGTTGAAAACCGCACAGGGTCATCAGAAAAGTTATGCTGATATCCGAAGAAGAGATAAAGGGTATGAAGTAAACGATCACGTGTTCATCAAAGTGACTCCAATAAAAGGGCAGACACGATTTGGAGTCAAGGGTAAGTTGGCACCGCAGTACATTGGTCCATATGAAATCATTGAGAAAATCAATCCAATGACGTATCAAGTGGCCTTACCTCTAGTCATGGAGCATATGCATAACGTTTTCCATGTCTCAATGCTTCGAGATTATTTGAAAGATCCGCTACATGTTATTGAGCCAACTCACATGTTTTTGAAAAATGAATATACTTTTGAAGAACGGCCAATACAGATTGTGAACCATCAGATCAAAAGATTACGGAACAAAGAAATCCCATTAGTGATAGTTGATTGGCAACAATATGGAGGGACCTATGCGACTTGGGAAACTGAAGAAGATATGATGAAAAGATATCCAGACCTATTCCCAGTGGATCCTATGTTCTTCCAAAATGAAGGTACTTAAAGTTTAGAGGACCAAACTTTTTAAGGGGAGAAGACTATAATAATCCCGATTCGTAATTAGCCCATAATCTGTACACTACAACAAAAATAACCTATGGTGACGAAAACTAGTAAAGAAAATAAAATTCGTCACTAAATAAAAATAATTCGTGAGCAATTTATAAATTGTCACATATAATAAAAAATAAAAATGGTAGGTGACAATTTATTTTCGTCACCAAAAATTTTCCTGCTATTTTTTTTGGGTGGCGGCAAAATTTTGGGACTTTTGGTGAGAAAAAAATTTGTCACTAATTATAAAATTATTTGTGAGGAATATATTTTCATTACCAAAACATTTTAATATTTTTGATATCTTTTGGTGAGGAAATAATATTGTCACCAATTTTGGTGGGAAATTTTTGATATATTGAGCGGCAATAAAAAAAAATAGGGTATTAATTTTTTCTACCCTTTTTCTGTTTATCATCTCTCTCTCTCTCCCTCTCTCTATCTCTCAAAATAGGGTATTAATAAGTTTTTCTATCGATCGATTCCTTTGCTTCTATGATCATCCTCCTGATTCTTCTTGGATACCATGCCTGGCTATTTGAGGATCCTTGTACATGCCTGATGCTCTACTACTGCCATTATTTCTTGCCTTTGTTTTAGTTGGCTCTGGGCATCTTATCTTTATTTTTTTTTAATTTTTTTCAGATTGTGTATTTTTTTTTTTCAAATTGCTGATATAGTTTTGTATCCATTACATATTACGTTTTCTGGAGTGGAACTTAATTGGAAAGTTGTATGTGAAGATGAATAGAGAAAAGATTAAAAGAGATCCATTTTCTAGAATGAGAAGATGAAATGATTGAATAATTTAAAAATAAAAATAAATAACTGAATAATATGTTGTTCTGTACCTGTTCCATGATTTATATGTTTCTTTAGGATAAGTTTGAGAGATTCATTTCAGTTTGAATGCAGAGCTTTCCCCAGTCTTTATCTTTGCTCATTTTCTTCTTGGTCTTCCTCTGTCTTCTCTTTTTTATTTTTTCATTTTTGCCGTTCGAGTGAAATGATGTTGTTTTGAACTACTCTACAGAAATTGCAGTGTGGACTCTACAGGATCCGAACATGTTCTACACAATTGATACGAACTGAATTCTACAACCACAATGTGATTAGCTCAAGTTAGGTACTTCTCATGATATTATTTGAGGTGTGTGTAAACTAGTCCGGACATCGGTCATAAAAATATATATATAATGCCTTTATTAGGTGATAATGCTAGGCTAGCACTCTAAATGATGTACTGTTTATTTGTCAATACTTTGGATTGTGTTAGAACATTTTCATAGGAAAATAAAGAAGAAAGAAAGAAAAAAAAAGGAGGGAGGGGGTGTAGACACCCCATTTTTGACCGACCTTAAGACTCCGACGTCATCCATTGAGCGCCCAGTGATTGCACATGTTGTGCTCGTTCTGAGGTTACAGAGTCTCGGCTGAGAGCCTTGCCTCCGGACCTTAGGACTCTTTTGTGCTTTGCCTCGGTTTGCGAACCAGGTTCTATTTTTTTTCTTCCCGAAGGGAGGGAGAGGTCTCGTAGACCATCTCTCAGTGGCCGTAGGCTACTTTTCATGGTCGTAGACCACTGTTCCCGTTTGGAGACCAGTTTTCGGTTTTCGGAGACGTCGACCGTGCGCCTCGGTTCGGGACCGCTTAACTTTCTCCGTTTGCTCCGGTTTTTGGCTCACACCTTGTTTCCTCTCTCTAGAGGGACACTGTGGCCCGGGAGACCACCTTCGTGGTCGCACGCCACTTTCGATGCTTAACAGTTAGTTTTCGGGGCACCCGACTGTGTGTTTTGGCCCTCGAACCCTCGTTTTGCATCCGTCTTGGTTCATTTTTGGTATGGACCCTATTTTCATTGTTTGGAAGGTGGTACAAGGGTGGGAGACCACCTTTTCTCTTGGAGACCACCTTTTCTCCCGCAGGCTGGTTTTCTTGTCAAGAAGCTGGTCTCCTTGGTTTTTGAGCCACTTTTGACTGGTCTCCACCATACCACTAGCTTGCTTTCAGCTTGAAGACCACCCTAGGAGGCTGCCGACCACCTTGACCCTTTTGAACTGGTCAGCCGACCAGGGCAACTGGTCACCCGACCACCTGAACTGGTTGGCTTACTCCCCCCTGTCTTGTCTCTGTGAGTTGTTGCCAGCTGTGCCAGCTGGAAGGCACATAATTGATCCTCCATACACGTGTATGGAGGATCTTCAAGCTTGGTTTTAAGCTTCTAGGAGAAGCTTTGAACCTCTTTGGCCATAAAGAAGGGCCTCTCCCTCATTAGCAAAGGTTCAGAAGTTGGTTTTGGGCATACACTATATCTCTCCCTTTGTCTCTATATTTTAGCTTCAAAGCTCCATAGTTCTTGCCCCTTTTGCATACCACCTCCTAGCACAACACCTCCACCATCAACCTAAGCATCTTGGAGCCCATTTTCAGAGGTTGAAGGCTTGCTGTTTTGGTCCAGAAGCTGCTGGTCCTTTTGGCTACAAGGGTAACACTCTATTTCTCTCTTTTTGGCATTGTTTTGTTCCATCTCTTAGCCTAGTTTGAAAGCATATTTGGGCTTTGTCATAAACTAAAAAAAGTCTTATTTTGAGCTTCTTAACATGTTTGTTTAAGACCATTTTTCTGTTGGGGGTCATCTACCCCCTTGCATGCTTCATTCCATCATGTTTTGAGCTATGCATTAGGGCCTTTGTGTTGAGCTTTGTTGGCCCTTTTCACCACTGAAAATCCATTGGATTTCAGTGGTTATTATGTGTTTTGAGATCCAAAATCAGAGAGGGGTGACCCTCTCACCCCTTGTCTTGTTTTCTAGAATATTTGGCCTAACAGGGGAGCCCATGTGTGCATGCTTCCAAGCCATGTTTCAGGCCATTTTTGGTGAGTTTTAGGGCCTGCATAACCTCTTTCCAGAGGTTGTTTTGTCATATTGGGTGTCCATCTTGCATGTGTAGAACAACCCTCTTCTTGGCCTATCAAAGGAGCATCTCATTCCTGCATGCATAGACCATGTTTCAGTGAGTTTTTGGGCTTTATTTGGCATGTCATACCTCTGAATTTTTCTGGTTTAGTGGCCTCTTGAATGCTTAATATACTTGTAGTGTAAACCCTCTTCAATAGCTTGTATTGCATGTTGTTTTGGCCCTTGATCCTAGCACTTTTTGGCCATGCCTTAACCTGATTTTGTGCATGTTTTGGACTGCCTTAGCTCTGTTTTTGTGCCTCATGGTCAAATAATGCTTGCTATGCATGGTTGTAGTTCAATACCCCTGCCTAGCTTTGAGTTTTGGAGCCTATTGCATGCTCATGTTGAGGTGTCTCCATGTTTTGGGCCTATTGTGCATCATATTTCAGAGCTTGTATATATGACATATTCCCATGTTTTCCATTCTTTAAAAGCGTTTGAGAGTTGTGCATAAATGCCTCGTTTTTGGACCATTGCATGAGCTTCATTTCCATGCCTTTCGAGCCATCATTTTAGATCATTTTCCCACTATCTTGGACCTGCCTAGGGTCTATTTGGGGCTGGTTTTTCCATTTGTGCATTGCTTTGTGTACCTCTAGTGTAATGCGCTTCACTAGTTTCGGTATTCAGGCCATCTATAATGCATCGTGTGAGGTGTTTGTATGATTCGGGACAACCTTACATGTAATTTCAGAGATGGAAAATGTGTGATTGTATGCCATATTTCATCCCTTGCCATGCTTTGATAGAGTTGCATTCGGTGCCTTAGGTTTGGTCTCTTGCATTGGTGCATGTTTGCATGTGTTTTGTTGCCTAATTCCATCATGTTTGGCCACTGATTTGAGTGTGGCTGAGGTCCACTCTTGTTGGTTTAAGTCCATCTTGTATTGTGTATGCCATATTATGTCATGGGCATTGAGTATGCCATTGATAGTTCATAGCATTGCGCATGCTAGTTGCACCTTTGCATATCACTCCTTGCATGTTTGCGTGTCTTAGTTGCATTTCGTTTAGGATTGCATGCTAGTTGTTGCATTGTGTTTGCATGCCATGCCATTCTAAATTTTTGCATAGTGTTTGGAGTAGGGTTTAGTCCCAACACAGGAAACAAGGGACGTTTCGTACTCCAAGTGACGAAACGTGCCTCGATTCTCAGTCGCCGACACTCCGGATTACCCATGATGGAGTTTAGGCCTTGTTGTGTTTATATGTGCATTCATTTTACATTGAGTCATGCAATTCAAATCCTCGGCCATCATGCATCGAGATGCGTGATTGGTGGCACGAGGATCGAGGACTACACTCCCTAGAGCTCATGCAATGATGTGGAGAGTGGTCATGCACGCATATGTTGAAAATACTTTGCCATGCCCCTTTCTCGCTCTCTGTGGCAGCAAATTGGAAACCAGCAGCAAAAACTGGTCAGCAGCCTTCTAGAGCTTTGTACAGTGTTCCGGGGTTAGTTGTAAACAGAGGCAAATTGGGGCATCGCGATGGATTTCCCGACAAGGCGACTCGAGCATGCATGCATCTTTCATCATTCCGAACAGAGCTGAGGTAGTCTACTTCATGTAGCATTGCATGCTAGTTTACTCTCTTTTTTAGCTAATTCGTTAATTAATTAATGTTGTGTAATAATTAGTTTAATTAGCTTAGATTAGCTAGTTTATTCTGTACTATTCATTCGGACCCTCTGAGGAGGGCAATGTTGTAATAAGTGTGCGTGTGTGTGTGATGCATGTCTTCCAACCCCACGTCTTTCTCCCTTTTATTTACCAGCTTATGATGGTTAGTTTAGGGCACGTTTCAATTAGCATACTTATGCTTGCATGTTTGCATCCATTCATCTGTCTTGCATGCACCAGGCTCGGCGCATCATACTAACTGCATTGTATTTCAATTCCGAGTTGAATACGTGTATCAGTTGTTGCATTTCATATGCCATTTTAGAATAGCCCAGCCTATCTTAGTTGCATTTTTGCATGTGTTGCATTAGGCATTCTTAGCATAGTTAGGATTCATGCATGATTTCTAATTATCTTCTTTCTTTGGCTCGGAGTACTCGGTAAGTATTTATGCTTTAGCATCCTTGCATGTGTGTGAGTGACTGCCATGATAGCATGCTTACCATGAGGCTATTTGCTTATGTAATATAACTGCCTGAATGCCTGTGGGTGAAGGTTGGGTTATTTGAATTGGAACAATTCACCAATTGAGAGTTTTAAGCCCACTTGAGAGTGGCAAATCACCATGTTTTCTAAGCCCACTTGAGGGTGGCAAAATCCATGTCTTAGCCTACTTACGAGTAGCACCATCAAACCATCTTTCAAAAAACAAACATGAAATGTTTTGTTCCAACTCAAACGATCCAGTCTATACTTGTATGCTGTGCGCATCATATAGTAATTCTAGGCTAATAACTGGAATAAGAGTAAATAATGTTTTCAAAACTCAATATCACGGTTAGTAGAGGCTGATCTTTGATCGGGCGAGCGGGGGTGCTCATGAAATGACCTTCCCCAATCGTACCCAAGTTCCCGAGCCGAGGCAATTTTGGTGATGACGGACACGTGGCCTTAGGCATGAGTCAGGGTTTCTTAAATTCCCCCAAAATAAAATATTTAGGTGGCGACTTTGTATCTGGCAAAGCAGTCCATGTTTGGCACTTCTTTCTAAAATCAGTTTTTCAAAACGATTTACCGGATTTGGACTCTTTGGTGATTTATCAATCTCGTATTGCACTTTGCGAGATCAGATTAAGAACCGTGACATTGAGTCCGAACTGTAGTGAGCCCAATGAACAAAACAGGATTTCCTCCCGGGACGTTCGGGGACGTCTACAGTTTCTGGCGACTCTGCTGGGGACTTAGAGAACTTGACTCGAACTCATGATATCATGTTTTGATTACACTTATGTGTTTCTTTGCATTGCATGTGCATTGGTGCGTCTAGGACACCGTGTTTGCCATCTGCTATTCCTGAACGGTTTGCCGGAGGCTCGCTTTGAGAAGCGTGCCATAAGGCTGACCGGTTACAGGCTCTGCCATGATGGGAACACAAACCCCGATTTTACCAGGGCACCCTTTTTGACCATTCGACCTAGTGCATATTCGGAATCCATAGTGACCATTCCAAGCTAGGACAGGTTGCTTACCCGATTATAGGTTGTTTGAAACTGCTACGTGCGTAGTAAAACCCTAGCTCCTGACAAAATAGGACAAGGAAACCTTACCCCAACATAGGGGTGTTTTGGCTCTCAATTGTTTGCTATGTGCTTTTAGAGTGCGTCTCTACAGGAATGCATGTAACAGTTTACAAGTTTGGGTATCAGGCCTGCGGGCACCAGTTTAGCATTTTGGGAATCAGTTATCTGCAGGTATCAGCTTATCAACTGTGTGTTGTGATGCCCAACTGTGTGTTGTGTGTTTATTTAAAGCCATTATGCTGCCCGTTTGTCTGGTTGTTTATTTCCTTATTATTGCTTTCTTTATCTTTTTGCTAGGTAGTTTAGCACAATTGCTTCAGACCAAGCAGATATTCCCCAAGCACTCTAGACTAGAGGTCGCCGACTTAATCGATCTGAGGATCTGGTCGACGGACAACCAGTGTTTTATTCCTTACCCCCGATTATTAGACGGAGGTCGAGAAGACGCAGTGTATCCGAGCAGAGGTTGCCAGAACAGTGGTCTACCCCGTCAGTGGACAGTCAGGCTGAGGCTTCAGTTTTTACCACAGAGACAGATATACCAATCAGTCAGCTGGAATAGCAGAACATGGTAGGGATGGAGGAAATGGTGCGTCAACTCCAAGAAAGTATGAAACTCATGCAGGAGGATACTGCTCGTTAAACGGAATTTTCCAAACAGCAGGCTATGGTCATGACCCAACAGGCAGAGCTAATTACCCGGCTACAGCAGCAAGTCGGAGCATCAGCCTCACATCAAGCTCCTCCCCCACCAAGGGTCCCACTACCCGGGAAGACACCATATGTCCAGAATACCCAGGAGGATACAGACATCCCAATGGAGCCGGCTCCGCCCCCGATTCTACCTTAACTATCCAAGGCACCTATGCCTATCAATCAACCGGACTCTTCCTTTGAGTTCGAGGTGGACCCTACAGCATTGAAGTTGAGCAAGATTGAAAAGTTGTTCAAGAAATCCCAATGGGTAAAGTCCATCCCAGACATTGAGGACGGGTATACCGACGCGGCTGTGACGCTGCTAGATTGGTTCAAGATGCCACAAATCGATCGCTTTGACGGGTCCGGGGATCCCATGGTGCATCTACGTTTGTTTTCGGACATACTAAGGTCGATGGGCCTCACCAGACTACAGAAGCTTTCATTGTTTGGCCGGACCCTGTCGGGTCTGGCGGCCATCTGGTACGCAAAATTGGAAGATGATGTCAAGCGGAACTGGGATGAGATGGCCGAGGCTTTCATTGCACAGTACTCCTATAACACGCAAATCGAGATTACGACCCGTGATCTCGAAACAATAAGGCAGGAGCCTAAGGAGAGTTTCTCTAAATTCGTAACCTGTTGGAGGGCCAAGGCCTCAATGATGACCACTAAGCCCACCGACAAAGATCAGATTCGGATGATTGTGCGCAATCTCCAGCCCAAGCTTATGCAGAAAATGATTGTTCTCCCCTTCCTTACCTTTTCAGATCTGCATGAGATGGGAGTACAAATTGAGGATGCTATGAAGCAGGGTCTGATTGACCAAGACAGAGAGCAACTAAGGAGAACCTTCAACTGAAACAACAATGCAGGCACAAGTAGTGCTGCAACTGCTAGAGCTTTGGAAGTAAGCATGGTCACCACCACCCCTCCAAGAACCCTGGCAGCTACACCATTCTCCGGTGCATCCGGAAGTAACACACAAACAACCAAATTCCAACCTCGAGGCCAAAGAACCTTCACTCTGTTATATATGCCCCTATCCAAAGCTCTAGGGGTATTAATCAGGAAAGGGCACTTGAAGCCCCTGGAGCCGAGGCCATTGCCAAATCCACTACCTCCCTCTCATAACCCGACGAAGTATTGTGCCTTTCACCAACAACATGGTCACGACACTGACCACTGTTTTAGATTGCGTCACGAGATTCAGGATCTCGTTGATAATAGCGTGATTGTGCCTCCACAGAAACCCAATGTCACAACCAACCCTCTCCCTCCACACAACCAAGCTCCACCTCCCAAACGCGTCAACTTTATCTAGACTGGGGTCGTCTCTTACAATCCTAGCATTTATATCACTCATTCTCATCTACCCAAGCCAAAGGTGTTCCTTCTCGACAACACTGACTTGTGCATGTTGGACATCTCCCGAGCCCAACCTGAACCAATGGTGGTGACCATCGAAGACAGAACAGGGGTGACTTCGGAGGAGAAGGGGATTGTTAAGTCAGAGTCTAAGGAAGTTGTGAGCCTTGCTGAGGGGGTGTACAATCCAAGTGGCTACATTGCATCAGCGGGTCAGATTAGGCCAAATGTGGAATTGTCGGCGGGGGCAGAAATTTGTGTGCTGCGGGGGGACGGATTTGACCAGAGGCAGGATGACTTAGCAACTCTGGAAGGGGACTTTGCTAACCTCCAGTTTTTCAATGAACAAAGATCTAGGAGACATGGCAGTCAACTGGTTTGATTTTGAGGAATCAGCAGAAGTTACCGGCTGGCTTGATGACCAACCAGACATTGTTGAAGAATCTCAACCGGAACAGGGCCCGTCAGGGGCAAGAACATCAATTGTGGCTGGAAGGGCCGAGGATCAGAAGACATCGCCGGAGAGCGTCGGTGCTAAGAATTTCGCTCGGGATTTGGGCATTTTGAATACAGGGAAGGTTGAATAGCAAATTGTATTGACGCAGTTGGAACAAGAAGGAATCGAAGACTCTGAGAGAGCTAGAAAAGCTAAGGCCCCTGTGGGGACTGAAAGTGCTGTGTGCACAAGAATAGAGGGTGCTGCGAGCATATGGACAGAAGGTACCGTGAGTACAAGGACAGTGGTAACAGAGCCAGACAGGTGTCTATCAGCTGCCGATGGAATGTGGTGGGAGGACGATGATTTATGTCTTGCCCACACAGATGAGGATTGGGGGAGTAACCAACCCGACGATACCTGGTACATCGGCGAAGTCGATAATATGACCAGGAGCGAGCGGTATTTCAAGCCCCCGCATCTAGATCAACCAGAAGCGTCCAGGAAGGACATGAAGGCGGAGAAACAGAAAGAGAAGCAACTCGAAGAAGAGGCTGTGTTGAAATAGTTGAAAAAGATACAAGCAGACATCTCCATTTGGGGACTGCTTATGACTTCACGTGTGCATAGACAAGCTGTTCTATCGGCAATGGACAAAGCCAAACTCTCAATAGACACCACGCCTGAACAGCTGGTGGGATTGGTCTTTCTGGGAGGAGGTTCGCCAATGTTGACCTTTTCTGACAAAGAACTGCCGCCTGAGGGCGCGAATCATGACAAACCGCTCTACATCTCTGTGGAATGTAGAAGCAAATGGATATCGATGGTTCTTGTCGATACCGGATCATCCATTAACGTGTGCTCGTCGAGGACGGCATACGCAATCCGGTTGAAGCCCGCGGACTTCGTGCCCACAGCCCAGGTGATAAGGGAGTATGATAACACAAGCAGAGAGGTGATGGGGACTGTGAAAATTCAGACCCAGGTTGGTCCGGGACAACACGAGATTGACTTTCATGTCCTGGACGTTCCCGCAACCTTCAATTTACTCCTCGGGCGGTCGTGGCTGCACCAAGTGAAAGCAGTCTCTTCTACGCTGCATCAGATGTTGAAATACCCTCACGGGAAGGGGGTGGCTATTGTTTTTGGGAATTCGTCCATCCATCCGCCGCCAGAGGTGTCTACACCAGTCTTGGAAATCGAGCACGGCACGGAGGGTGTGTTCTTATCGGGGTTTACTCTGGCTGAGGCTCGAGTCGTGCAAAACATCTTGGCTGTTGATGAGGGGGTGTATGTCAGTGCACAATCAATACACCTCATGAACAAGCTTCAACACATCCCCGGGATGGGATTGGGGAAGAGTGGCCGGAAAGGCCTTGCAGTATCGGCCGAAGTGCCGCACAACCCGCATACCTTTGGCTTGGGTTATCTGCCCGCCAAAGAGGATTGGGTAAGGAAAGGTAAGGAGATGGCTGGGAGAGCTAGAGTGAAGCAGGCGGGGAAGCCTTTTAAGTTGATGCACCGACCTATCCAGGGTACCCTAAACGAACGCTTCGTCCGGGAGGGGGAGGACTTTCCATTTTTTGGCTTCTCAGAGCCATGGTTGAATGCCGAGAAGAGGCGCTTGCCGGGGTTTGAGATCTTCTTTGACCTGCAGTTATCCGAGGATGATGTTACCGAAGAGCAGACGTACCCATCAGCTGAAGTTGAGCAGTGCAAGAAAGTGGATTCTGAGAACGTCGAAATCGAAATGGGGGTAGCACTGGCTTGTCTACTTTCAGATCCTCTGATTGTACAGAAGTGCTTGGGGGATAACTTCTCGGTGTCCATGATTGGGAATGAAACGGCTGCGAGCCTACCGTCAAGCATTTTGGATGCATCCATCACACCCTCTCACATCTGGCAGTATGAGGAGGGATTTTTGTCAAGCAGCACCGGGTCAGGTAATGAGCCGGAATCTGATTCCACCGAGTCTGTAGAGTCGGAATCAGGTTCCAGCTCGACTGAGTCTGAGTCCGGTATTCCTGGGGGTGATAACCCGGATGCCACAGTCCTGTCTAGGTCGTCTTTTTCTTTCTCTTTTGAGTCTGTTGTAACAGAAGAATCAGACGATTTGGAAATGCTTAATGACAATGGAATGGATGTGGTTTTTTAGTACTTTTCTGTGCCCTTGATTTCTTATATTAATCAGGACTTTCAAAATTTTGATGAAAACGACGGGGAAGAAATTCCTCTGATTTTGCAACGCTTAATTGATCAAGAGCAGGAAAGATTTGTTAAACCTTTAGTTGATGAAATCACTACTGTTAATGTTGGTACTGAGGAGGACCTGCGGCTGGTCCAGATCGGGTCCACGTTGTCTTCGGAGGAACGCGAGCGCTTAGTCGCTTTATTAAAAGATTTCAAAGATGTTTTCGCGTGGTCCTACGAAGACATGCTTGGAATTGATCCTGAGATTGTACAGCACCGGATCCCTCTTGACCCCGAGGCCCGACCCGTTAAACAAAAACTCAGAAGGATCCGCCTGGACTGGGCCCTCAAGATTAAAGAAGACGTCACCAAGCAAATTGATGCGGGGTTCCTGCTGGTATCCGAATACCCAACTTGGTTGGCCAACATTGTTCCGGTGCCGAAGAAGGATGGCAGGATCCGGGTATGCGTGGATTTCAGGGATTTGAATAGAGCCAGTCCGAAGGACTACTTTCCCTTGGCGCATATTGATGAGTTAGTGGACTTCACAGCGGGGCATGCGTTGCTTTTGTTCATAGATGGATTCTCGGGCTATAATCAGATAGTGATGGCACCTGAAGACCGGGAGAAGACTGCTTTCACCACCCCGTGGGGGACTTACTGTTACAGGGTGATGCCATTTGGGTTGAAGAATGCTGGAGCTACATATCAACGGGCCGCGACCACAATATTGCACGACATGATCCACAAAGAGGTTGAGGTGTATGTGGACGACATGATTGTCAAGTCCAAAGAAAGAGAGGGCCACTACACCGCCTTACAAAAGTTCTTCCAAAGGATCAGAGAATTTCAGTTGCGGCTGAATCCTCAGAAGTGTACGTTTGGTGTTACAGCAGGGAAAATGCTGGGGTTTCTGATTACACAGAGAGGTATCGAAGTCGACCCTTCCAAAATCAAGGCCATCTTAGAAATGCCACCACCAAGGACTAAAAAGGAGGTGCGAGGCATTCTGGATAAAGTGCAATTCATAAGACGGTTTATCTCAAAATTAACCTTGACTTGTGAACCACTTTTTGGTCTCCTGAAGAAAGGAAAGAAGTTCCAATGGGACGGCCGATGCCAAGCTGCTTTTGAACAGATCAAGGAATACTTACAGAACCCACCCGTGTTGTCACCACCTAAGCCGGGAAAACCGTTGATTTTGTACCTTTCAGTGACCGAAACTACAATGGGCTGCATGCTTGCGCAGGAATCAGAGGATAAAGTAGAAAGAGCTATCTACTACCCGAGCAAGAAGATGTTGGAATACGAGACCCACTACACTCCACTCGAAAAGGCTTGCTTAGCCTTGGTATGGGCTACCAGGAAGCTGCGGCACTACCTGTTAGCTCACTCTGTAATGTTGGTTTCAAGATTAGATCCCATCAAATATCTCTTCGAGAAACCGGCACTTACGGGTAGGCTAGCTCGTTGGTTGCTGTTGCTCTCCGAATTCGATTTGAAATATGTGACGCGCAAGTCAGTTAAGGGAAGAGCGGTAGCGAAGTTCTTAGCCGATCATCCAGTGGAAGGAGGTGAAGCAGTTGAGTACTTATTCCTAGATGAGGCCATTTTGCATATCGACGATGAGTTTTGGACGATGTATTTTGACGGAGCGTCAAACTAGTACAGGTTTGTGGTAGGGGTGTTGCTGATAGCACCCGACAAGTCCCGTATCCCTCTAGCGTTTAAACTCTGGTTTAAGGTCTCGAACAACGAAGTAGAGTATGAAGCATGCATTGCTGGTTTAGAAGCTGCCCTAGAACTAGGGGCAAAATGGTTGGACGTCATCGGGGACTCGAACCTTGTTGTATCTCAAGCGAAAGGAGATTGGAAAGTCAAAGAAGAAAAGATGATAATGTATCACTAGACCTTGGACTTGTTAATTCCTCAGTTTGAGAAACTAAACTTTGCTCATCTATTAAGAGAGAACAACAGGTTCGCAGATGCACTAGCAACTCTATCTTCTATGATAGACATCCCTTTTGGAGTCCGGATGCGTCCGATCATCATTGACCAGAAGTTTGCGTCGGCCTACGAGTCGATTGCTGCCATAGAAGAAGTCCAAGATGAGAACCCCTGGTATTACGATGTCTGGAACTTCTTGGAAAAAGAAGCGTATCCACCAGGGGCAAATGCCAAGGATAAGAGGGCAATCAAAAGAATGGTTGCTCAGTTCATCATCTGCGGGGGTAAATTGTATAAGAGAGGTCATCTGGGAATGCATAAGTTGTGCGTTGATGCCGAAGAATCGAACAGCCGGATGGAGGCTATCCATAGAGGAGAATGTGGAGCACATATGAACGGGGTAATGTTAGCTCGGAAGATCCTCAGACAGGGTTACTACTGGTCCACCATTGAGGAGGATTGTATCGGCTTTGTTCGGCGATGCCACAAATGTTAGATCCATGCAAACCGTATGAACATCCCGCCGTCGAAGCTGTACAATATGACTTCGCCATGGCTATTTTTAGTTTGGGGAATTGATGTGATCGGGGCCGTCACTCCGAAGGGGTCTAATGGGCATGAGTTCATTCTGGTCGCGATAGATTATTTCACGAAGTGGTCGAGGCCCAATCTTATGCGGTGTTGAAGGCTTCACACGTTGCAAAGTTCATTCGGAACAACATCATCTGTCGCTACAGGGTCCCAAACGTGATTATTTCAGATAACGGTTTCCACTTCAAGAAGGAAGTGATTGACTTGTTAGAAAAATACAAAGTGGCTTTTCATAAGTCATCCACATATCGGCCGCAGAACAACGGAGCAATTGAGGCCGCCAACAAGAACATCAAACACATTTTGCAGAAGATGGTGGAAACCTACCGGGACTAGCCAGATAAGTTGCCATTCGCTCTGTGGGGCTACCGGACGTCAATTAGAACTTCTACTGGGGCGACTCCGTATTCATTAGTTTATGGGATGGAGGCCGTTCTACCTATCGAGATTGAAGTTCCGTCTTTGAGAGTGCTGGCTGAGTGTCAGATAGCCGAAGTAGATTGGCAGCAGAGCAGATTTGAAGAACTCATGCTCTTTGATGAAAGAAGACTGAAATTACTGTACCATGTTCAAGGTTATCAGCGCAGAATTGCCAAGGATTTCAACAAGAAGGTTAAGTCCCGGAATTTGAAAGAAGGAGATTTGATGCTCAAAGACAACCGAGCTCCCATCTACGACCCTAGGGGCAAGTTCAAACCCAATTGGACTGGTCCTTACATCATCAAGTCTATCTGGTCGGGCGGAGTTGTCGTTCTAATGGACCTAGATGGCCTAGAGTTCTCACAGCTGATCAATATAGACAAGTTGAAGAAATATTACCCTTGAGTGGCTCTCTAGGCCGAAAACCCGAAAGGGCGACCTAGGCAAAAGTTAGAGCACAAAAAATTTGAAATAATAAAAACTGAGCTCGCAAGGTTGAAAACCCGCAAAGGGCGGCCTTGGCAAAAGTTAGAGGATAAAAGGAGAGTGAAAATACTCGAGTGAACCCGAGCCTGAACTACGTAAGGCTTGATTCCCCTCTTTGGGATACGTAGGCAACTTCATCTTGAAGTTCAGCCATAAATTTTTCCCCAATCAGCTTTGTCCATTTGATCATCTCGGTCATCTTTGTCTATTCCGCATTCAGGAGCTTCGGTTGTGATCTCCGGTACAGTGCTATTCAGACTAGGGGCAACTTTCCAGTTGCTGGAATCCGGGGTTGTGCATCTCAGTGACAGATCTTAGGCGTGTCCAGTTCTGATCCGTGTCGAAAATGGTTTTGAAAAGTTTTAATAAAAGTTGATTTTGCTCAAATTAATCTTTTTACGACTTAGACCATTTTTGGACCAAAGTGGAAAATTTTCAGTACCCACAACCTTCAATTTTATTGATTTCAATACAGAGTCCTTCTGCTCTTTCATACAAATTGAAGTTGCTCTTGCATACAAGAAAAATTTGAAAGTACTAATTAAAGCAATAAATCCGGGGCATAGCTAAGTTAGGTGTTCCTGCGCCCCCTCCCAGAGCTGGTCGAAGCTTCTGACGCCAAAGTGGGCCCAATCTGCGCCTCTTCATTGAGCCAATCCACGCACTCATCAGACAAAGTGCAACTGAAAGTGGGAGCGGGGGCCAGGAGCTCTCTAATCCTCCATGCTGTGGCATATCGAGCAAGCTGTGCACCTCAAACCAGGAATGCAGCAGGGTACTCTATCCCCTCTAGCGGGCAAGTCTGATCATGGCCAAACTGGCGCTGGAACCGAAAAGAAAAGTAGAACACGCAGTGTGTCAGGCCAATCAACTGAATCCCAAGCTGCCGGGACATGCTATAGCTCATCGCCGGTAGATTGAGCCAAGGACAGCGCCAAGCAATGCGGTCTGCAGACAAATTGCACATCCAGTCGAACCACCATCCCTCATCCAGGGCATCGACTAGACGCTGTCGGAAAAAGTAGCCGCGAGCTGAGTATGCTGGGCAAGAGTCCACAACCTGTACTTATCCATCAACCACACCTGGGGAGGGATGAAAAATGAGAGATTAAAGAATAGAGAGGTGTACGATGAGAGAAAAGTGAGAAAAGAGTTTCGAGAGAAAAATCGAGCCTGAGGGTCGAGTGATGTGAGCAATATATTTGTGAGATAGGGAGGGAAACATTACCTGCAGCAGTAGTGGACTCCCCGCAAATCTGATTGTTTCCCGGCAATGGAAAGCATCCAAGCCCATCAATGTCTCGGCCAATGACATGGCAATGCAGCTTTTGCCCTCCTTTAAGCCTTGGGCAACCTCGATCAACTGGACACTAGATCCTCCGGAGCCTGAGGCAAGCAAAAAGTGTGATAGCATGCACAAGCAAAGGGCATGACGCCAAAAACCTTGCCAATGATGGTTGCCGCAGTCACCGGCGTCAGAAAAGCGATGAATCAAGCCGAGGATGTCCAATTCCCCGTTGCAGATCAAAGACCTAGTGTCATGCATAGTAAGCCCACACATCCGTCCTAAAGCTTGGGCGTGGCCGAAGCGAAACTGGGGCAAGATTTCTTCGCTGCGCTCGGATTCCATCGAAGCGTGGAAATCTTCGAAGGTAGGACACACCTCTTGCCTGCCAAAGCTAAAAACATGTGTTACCGGATTCCAAAACCTCGCCGCGGCATAGAGGAATGGAAGATACAGCGGAGTGTGGCTCAACGTGAATAGTGCATTCAAGCCGAAGCCCCGGAAGTTCAACTTTTCCGAGCCGTCTAAAGTAGCAATCCAAGCTGTGAGATTTTCGATGAGGAATGGCTCCATTTTGATGCAAAACTGAGATGAAATGAAAGAACCACAAAGCTGGAACTTTTATAGAGGATAAGGCATTGTTTGGGGACACGTGTCAAAAATCTGGTAGTCGCCAAACCAGGTGGTCGGCCGGCCACTTTTTCTGGTAGGCCGACCACCCCTTTGGTCTCCAAGGAAAGCAGCTGGTCGGCCAGCCTCCTTGGGTGGTCGGCCATGGAGAAAAGCAGGGCTTTGGTCTTGTCCTAGCTTCTAGAAGAGAGTTCCTAGCCTTTCCATGCATTGGGAGTTTTTGAAGGACCGTGTTTTCCTCGGTTTCGAACGCATTCCATTGCCCGTTATGTCCGAAATGCATTTGTTTCTCGAGTTGTTGTTAAGTCTTGCTTATCGAGTTGTTGTTTTTCTTATCGAGTTGTTGTTTTTGCTTATTGAGTTGTTTTTTTTATCGAGTCATTAAGTTTTACCGGATTGTCAAGTTTTGTTCGTCAAATTGTTGTTTGTTGTTCATCGACATTTCCAGGATTTGCTTATCGAGTTGTAAACTTGCTAAGGTTTTGTTGTTTCTTAGTAAGTTAGGTTGTTTAGTTTGTTGCGTTGGTTCACTACCTGACTTGGCAATTTTCGATGCTCAATTTTCATTCAATCTCATTTTTGTGCAAAATGATGCGATGCGATGCTAAGAACATAAAATACAACACCTTTTGAACAAAAAGCTGTTTCATTCCATCATAGTTCTTTTTTACAACAATTTACAACAAGGGTACAAGTTTTTACAGAAAATAAAATTGCCTAACAACATACAATGTGCTACAACTACTAGTAAAAAAGGCAAATAAAGCAGGAACAGCTGCATCAATGCCATCAAGAACAAGAATAAGAGGCCCTCTTCGTCTTCTTCTGCGGAGCAACCTCTGTACCATCATCATCATTTGAATCAAAGCTGCCATCCTCGGAACCCTCCTCTATATCACCTCCACTATCGGAACCAGAACTAGAGTCACCCTCTCTGTCAGCGGATGTCTTTGACTGGGGATGTGCAGGCTCCTCCTCGTCGCTGGACTGCTCCTCTATGACAGGCGCTCTGCGTCCGCCTCGGCTGCGAGTCGAGCCCCCTCTCCCGGCTCCTCGGGAGGGCCTGGATGGCCCAGCCTGTGGCTCAGCCTGTAGTGGAGGCATCTGAAAAGGAAAAGTGCAATTTGAATACATTAGCCAATATGTATATCAGATGCAGAGACAAGAAAACTACATGCAGTGGATGCGTCGGATATAGTATATGAATGTGGTGTGTGTCGGATATGCTCTACACATACAGTCAATCAATGCAGTGAAATGGTCGAATTCGGCATGTCATTAGAAGTATGATAAATGCAAGAAAATTGAAAAGTACCGGAACGCCGATAATAAACAGCTGCGTCTCTCTCCGCAGGACCATGCCCTCGATTGAGGCCACCAACTCGAGCAACCCCTCAGTATACTCGCTGGGAGGCTACAGATGCAAATGCAAGTTATCAGTAAATGAATGAATGTCCAAATATCTGAGTGATAAATCAAAACTATAAAGCATACCGGTGGCGAGTCAGGGTCTCTGATGTATCGGTGATCGGGCAATGGAGGCTCCAAGGAAATCGAGTAAAACGTCCCATATCGGCACCGTGTCAACTCGGTCGGAATATCTGGCCATCCAGCATGATGGTAAGTCGGAGGAATCGGAGGAACCAGTCCAGCCCCACTTCTCGATGTGCCGGCCCTGCTGGTCGAAGGAGCATCTGTAGCCCGGACTCGACTCGATGATGGCATGCCAGCAGACCTCCTCGTGGGAGTGCGGACACCTGTCAATGGGGGCATCAAGTATGTATGACGGTAGGTCGCGTACTCCCCCTCCTCCAAATGTAGAACTACATCAGTGCCCAGCATAGCCAAATCAACCTCCTGAGGAGTGAGTCCCTCAGTGGAGCGCATGTCGTCCTGAGGTGCTGCGGGGTAGCCCATCGTCTGGCTCATGAAGCAGTCCCCAGAAACCAGGCCCTGCCAATTGGCCCCTCAAATAGGATCCTGTACCGAGAAGCGGCCCACCCCCCAGGAAACTGAAATCGGGTATCTCCACCCAAGGGCGCCGAGGGCTGCCATGTGATCTGCGGATAACCAATGCATAAGCCGATTAGAAATCGTAAATGTGCAAGATGAATCAAAGATGAAAACATGGAGAACTGAGAGTTCTGAATTACCTCGGTCGTTCGCACCGTATCGAAGAACTGCCGCAGGTAGGGCAGAGTCTCCCGAGCTCTCGGCCGGTACTGACCCTCAAATACGAGCGAGTAAGGGATCACAAGAGGCGCCTCCACCTCGAGCTCTAGGGCTAGCGTCGGAAAGTATGTGAAAACCCATAGCTGTGGAAAACAGGGCAATAGCCATCAGAATACAGAATATACAAAGAATGCAGAATGCTGAGAGCAGAGTGCAAAGTATAGAATATAAAGTGTGCCGTGTGTGTGGTGTACAGGTAATGACAGGCAGAAATGTAAATCAAGAGGGCAAAAAGTACCTCCCAGGCTATCCAATAGCCGCCGACTATGTTCCCCCACCCGCGAGAGGTCGCACTCATGTAACAATAAAGGGTAGCAAGGCCGGTGCCACCCCAGTCATACTGACTGACCTGTGATAGATACACTAGAGCACTGAGCAAATACAGTCCAACTGTGTTCCCCCTGTCGGAGAACAAAGTGGTCCCAAGAAGGAACATCAAAAACCCTTGAGCGTACTGCTCTATCTCCTCGAGAGTCCCGGGCGTAGTCCCCTTGTAATGCGTGGAGAACCAGGTGTACCTGACTCTACCCGAAGATCTATCAATCGATGGGCGAGCTCCCAACAGATAGATCCAGGCAGCCTCCCACTCGCCCATATCCTCGTCACAGGGGACCGGTCGGCCGGCCACATCAAGGCCAATCAGCATTGCAAAGTTGAACGGGGTCATCGTCATATCCCCGGTAGCTGAGAAGTGGAACGAGTTGGTGGTGTCCCACCATCTCTCCACGAGTGCCCCCATCAAGGTCCTGCTCGCCGGATAACATGATATCCCTGCGCAGAAAGGTCCGAACCCTACCTGGTCAACCGTATGGCGAACGGTCTCTGGGAGCTCTGCATACCACTCCCTAGCAATGATCGAGCCATAGCCTCATGTAACATGGGAAGATACCTGCATTCAAAATGAACACATGTATTCAGTTTCAAAATGAAAGTATGAACTGTGTGCAAATCAAAGTAGATACAATGTTGTGGACTGTGTGTTCAGTACGAGTTGCGTGCAAATGCAATGAATGACATGTGTACTCACTAGTAAAGTATATGGGCTGTGTGTTCAGAATTGAAGTGTGTGAGCTGTGTGTTCAGTATAAAGTATATAAGCTGTGTGTTCAGAGTTGAAGTGAAAAGTTCGAGCTGTGTGTTCACCATCAAAAGTTTGGGTTGCGTGTTCAACTTTCAAAAACCATGGGCTGTGTGTTCACCTCGAGAGTTTGGGCTGTATTTTCAACTTTCAGAAAATGAGGGCTGTGTGTTCACCATCAAAAGTTTGGGCTACGTGTTCAACTTTCAAAAAGTGGGCTGTGTGTTCATAATCAAGAGTTTGTGCTGCGTGTTCAGATTTCAGAAAATGTGGGCTGTGTGTTCACCATCAAAAGTTTGGGCTGCGTGTTCAACTTTCAAAAAGTGGGTTGTGTGTTCATAATCAAGAGTTTGGGCTGCGTGTTCAGATTTCAGAAAATGTGGGCTGTGTGTTCACCATCAAAAGTTTGGGCTGCGTGTTCAACTTTCAAAAAGTGGGCTGTGTGTTCATAATCAACAGTTTGGGCTGCGTGTTCAGATTTCAGAAAATGTGGGCTGTGTGTTCACCATCAAGAGTTTGGGCTGCGTGTTCAACTTTAAAAAACGGTGGGCTGTGTGGTCGCCTCAAAAGTTTGGGCTACGTGTTCAACTTTCAAAAAGTGGGCTGTGTGTTCATAATCAAGAGTTTTGGCTGCGTGTTCAGATTTCAGAAAATGTGGGCTGTGTGTTCACCATCAAAAGTTTGGACTGCGTGTTCAACTTTCAAAAAGTGGGCTGTGTGTTCATAATCAAGAGTTTGGGCTGCGTGTTCAACTTTCAAAAAAAATATACGGGCTGCATGTTCAACTTTCAAAAAAGTATGAGCTGCGTGTTTAGAAATTTAAGTGATTGAGCTGTGTGTTCAAAATACAGACAGAATGCCATGTTATAGACTAAGTGTTCGGAACAAGCTGTGTGCGAACTCAACAGAATTTTGTGCTGTGAGACGCGTGCTAAAATAAGCAGAAGTATGGTGCGCAAATGTGTTCAGAACGAGCTGATAAGCATACATAGCGAAAGCATGAAATGCGCAAGAAATGCAGAATACATTGCAGAGAATGTAAAAATGAAATACGTACCTCTCGTGCCTGGTGAGAGAGGTGAGACTCCGGCTCCCGTAGTAATAGATCCGTGGGCGCTCGTCGATCAAAATCAGTAAAATGATAGAAAGTGCTCGCTGGAAGGATGTGCTCCGGAGTGTCGTACCTCTCGGGATCAAAGGGCTGAGTCCTCGGAGGCAAGGACATAATGTCTAGCTCATCCCCGGCACCTGGAGGACCTCCACCATGAGGGAAATGACCCGCCATTTCAAGAAATCTACAAAAAGGAGCAAAAATGAGCAAAATGAGCCAAAATTGGAAAAAGTCAACAAAAGTCAAATCTCGAAAAATGAAAAAGTCAACAAAAGTCAACTCCCAAGAAAATGTTCCAAATGTTGAGACAAACTTACCCCAAGTGGTGAAAATGGAGAAAGAAGCTCCAAAATCAAATTTTAATCGGTCCAAAGTAAAGAAAACTGAAAGATTTCGCGAAACAACTTCGCGTGGGGCGTTGGAAAGCGCGTATAAAGAGCAGATCTGAGAGAGAAAATGGTCTAGGAAAGAAGAGGAGCTGATTTCGGCCTTGAGGTTGTGAGGAATAGTGATTGGGACATGTGGATTTAAAGAAACAAGTGTAAAATGACAAAACTGTCTCGGATTTGGACAGGTGGTCGGCCGACCACCTTTTCTGGTAGGCCGACCACCCCTTGGCACAAAACCTGGTCGGTGGCCTCCCTAGGGGGTCGGTCGCCCTCCTGGATGATCTCCAATGTCTCTTTGAGCTCCCTGCAAATTTTGGTGGTGATCCGAGTCCCCGGCTCTCGAGAAAGTACAAGGAAAGTGCACTTTTCGGTGCGAAATCCCTCCGCGGGAACTTCAAATGCAATCTTCGATGCACATGGCCCATCGTTACTCGCCAAGAGCAAGGTGTATCCTTTTTGAGTACGTCACGACCCCTCCAAGAGGTAAACTGGAGGTCGCGTTTGAGTTTCCCTCGTCGAAGCTTACATTTCTTTGCTCGATGTTTTGCTTCAAATATGCTTTTGAAGTCGCACTTATCCTGCATTGTTATGCACACCACTTGCATTGTTATGCACGTCACTTGCATTACTACGCACGTTTCATCGGCATTGTCATGCCCTTCATGCATAACTTACGTTGTCGCGCACATTTCCTCTCGCATTGCGATGCACTTTTCCATTGGCATCTTGTCTATCCGCGTTTGATGTAACGTTGAACATATGTTGCTAACTATGTTGTGCCTGTTAAGTTTCTCTCTCTTTCGTAGGCACGATATTGTATGTATGGTTCATTTGAAGCTGGTGCGACCAGACAAGCCGCACAGGTGTTGTATCTTCTCTGTGTGAGACGTAGTGAGAATTGTAATTCTCTTACATCCTTATTGCATGAAATGTAGTTTTGCTTTGCATTCTTGCTTAAAACTGTTGCATTTATTGTGAATATTTGCTTCATTACAGCTTGCTGCTTTGCATAATCGTGAGTTACGTTCGGCTTTGTGCACGTTGTTTTGCATTTTGCCCCTGCCTGCGGGCCCATCTCTTGTTTATCTCGCCTATTTGTCTAAGTCTTCGACCTTGTCAAAAATGGTTCATCTCTGGGCTTTGACATTCACTCCCGTCACTTAAGACTTTCGAGTTCTGTCAAAGAGGGGCAACTGTAGACACCCCATTTTTGACCGACCTTAAGACTCCAACGTCATCGATTGAGCGCTCGGTGATTGCACATGTTGTGCTCGTTTTGAGGTTACTGAGTCTCGGCTGAGAGCCTTGCCTCCGGACCTCGGGACTCTTTTGTGCTTTGCCTCGGTTTGCGAACCAGGTTCTGTTTTTTTTCTTCCCGAAGGGAGGGAGAGGTCTCATAGACCATCTCTCAGTGGCCGTAGGCTACTTTTCGTGGTCGTAGACCACTGTTCCCGTTTAGAGACCAGTTTTCGATTTTTGGAGCCGTCGGCCGTGCGCCTCGGTTCGGGACCGCTTAACTTTCTCCGTTTGCTCCGGTTTTTGGCACACACCTTGTTTCCTCTCTCTAGAGGGACACTATGGCCTGGGAGACCACCTTCGTGGTCGCACGCCACTTTCGATGCTTAACAGTCAGTTTTCGGGGCACCCGACTGCGCGTTTTGGCCCCCGAACCCTCGTTTTGCATCCGTCTTGGTTCATTTTTGGTATGGACCCTATTTTCATTGTTTGGAAGGTGGTACAAGGGTGGGAGACCACCTTTTCTCTAGCCGACCGGTTTTCTTGTCAGAAAGCTAGTCTCCTTGGTTTTTGAGCCACTTTTGACTGTCTCCACCATACCACTAGCTTGCTTTCAGCATGGAGACCACCCTGGGAGGCTGCCGACCACCTTGACCCTTTTGAACTGGTCGGCTGACCAGGGCAAGTGGTCGGCCGACCACCTGAACTAGTCAGCCTACTCCCCCTTGTCTTGTCTATGTGAGTTGTTGCCAGCTGTGCCAGCTGGAAGGCACAGAATTGATCCTCTATACACGTGTATGGAGGATCTTCAAGCTTGGTTTTAAGCTTCTAGGAGAAGCTTTCAACCTCTTTGGCTATAAAGGAGGGCCTCTCCCTCATTAGCAAAGGTTCAGAAGTTGGTTTTGGGCATACACTATATCTCTCCCTTTGTCTCTATATTTTAGCTTCAAAGCTCCATAGTTCTTGCCCCTTTTGCATACCACCTCCTAGCACAACACCTCCACTATCAACCTAAGCATCTTGGAGCCCATTTTCAGAGGTTGAAGGCTTGCTATTTTGATCCAGAAGCTGCTGGTCCTTTTGGCTACAATGGTAACACTCTATTTCCCTCTTTTTGGCATCGTTTTGTTCCATCTCTTAGCCTAGTTTACAAGCATATTTGGGCTTTTTTATAAACTGAAAAAAGTCTTATTTTGAGCTTCTTAACATGTTTGTTCAAGACCATTTTTCTATTGGGGGTCATCTACCCCCTTGCATGCTTCATTCCATCTTGTTTTGAGCTATGCATTAGGGCCTTTGTGTTGAGCTTTGTTGGCCCTTTTCACCACTGAAATCCAATGGATTTTCAGTGGTTATTATGTGTTTTGAGAGCCAAAATCAGAGAGGGGTGACCCTCTCACCCCTTGTCTTGTTTTCTAGCATATTTGGCCTAACAAGGGAGCCCATGTGTGCATGCTTCCAAGCCATGTTTGAGGCCATTTTTGGTGATTTTTAGGGCCTGCATAACCTCTGTCCAGAGGTGGTTTTTTCATATTGGGTGTCCATCATGCATGTGTAGAACAACCCTCTTCTTGGCCTATCAAAGGAGCATCTCATTCTTGCATGCATAGACCATGTTTCAGTGAGTTTTTGGGCTTTATTTGGCATGTCATACCTCTGACTTTTGCTGGTTTAGTGGCCTCTTGAATGCTTAATATACTTGTAGTGTAAACCCTCTTCACTAGCTTGTATTGTATGTTGTTTTGGCCCCTGATCCTAGCACTTTTTGGCCATGCCTTAACCTGATATTGTATGTTGTTTTGGCCCTTGTATTGTAGGTCCACTCTTGTTGGTTTAAGTCCATCTTGTATTGTGTATGCCATATTATGTCATGTGCATTGAGTATGCCATTGATAGTTCATAGCATTGCGCATGCTAGTTGCACCTTTGCATATCACTCCTTGCATGTTTGCGTGTCTTAGTTATATTTCGTTTAGGATTGCATGCTAGTTGTTGTATTGTGTTTGCATGCCATGCCATTCTAAGTTGTTGCATAGTGTTTGCAGTAGGGTTTAGTGCAAACACGGGAAACGAGGGACGTTTCGTACTCCAAGTGACGAAACGTGCCTCGATTTTCAGTCGCCGACACTCTAGATTACCCATGATGGAGTTTAGGCGTTGTTGTGTTTATATGTGCATTCATTTTACATTGAGTCATGCAATTCGAATCCTCAGCCATCATGCATCGAGATGCATGATTGGTGGCACGAGGATCAAGGACTACAGTCGCTAGAGCTCATGCAATGATGGGGAGAGTGGTCATGCACACATATGTTGAAAATACTTTGCCATGCCCCTTTCTCGCTCTCTGTTGCAGCAAACTGGAAACCAGCAGCAAAAAATGGTCAGCAGCCTTCTGGAGCTTTGTACAGTGTTCCAGGGTTAGTTGTAAACAGAGGCAAATCGGGGCATCGCGATGGATTTCCCGACAAGGTGACTCGAGCATGCATGCATCTTTCATCATTCCGAACAGAGCTGAGGCAGTCTACTTCATGTAGCATTGCATGCTAGTTTAGTCGCTTTTTTAGCTAATGCGTTAATTAATTAATGTTGTGTAATAATTAGTTTAATTAGCTTAGATTAGCTAGTTTATTCTGTACTATTCATTCGGACCCTCCGAGGAGGGCAATGTTGTAATAAGTGTGCGTGTGTGTGTGATGCATGTCTTCCAACCCCACGTCTTTCTCCCTTTTATTTACCAGCTTATGATGGTTAGTTTAGGGCACGTTTCAATTAGCATACTTATGCTCGCATGTTTGCATCCATTCATCTATCTTGCATGCACCGAGCTCGGCGCATCATACTAACTACATTGTATTTCAATTCCGAGTTGAATACGTGTATCAGTTGTTGCATTTCATATGCCATTTTAAAATAACCGAGCCTATCTTAGTTGCATTTTTGCATGTGTTGCATTAGGCATTATTAGCATAGTTAGGATTTATGCATGATTTCTAATTAGCTTCTTTCTTTGGCTCGGAGTACTCGGTAAGTATTTATGCTTTAGCATCCTTGCATGTGTGTGAGTGACTGCCATGATAGCATGCTTACCATGAGGCTATTTGCTTATGTGATATAACTACCTGAATGCCTGTGGGTGAAGTTTGGGTTATTTGAATTGGAACAATGCACCAATTGAGAGTTTTAAGCCCACTTGAGAGTGGCAAATCACCATGTTTTCTAAGCCCACTTGAGGGTGGCAAAATCCATGTCTTAGCCTACTTGCGAGTAGCACCATCAAACCATCTTTCAAAAAACAAACATGAAATGTTTTGTTCCAACTCAAACGATCCAGTCTATACTTGTATGCTGTGCGCATTACATAATAATTCTAGGCTAATAACCGGAATAAGAGTACATAATGTTTTCAAAACTCGATATCACGGTTAGTAGAGGCCGATCTTTGATCGGGCGAGCGGGGGTGCTCATGAAATGACCTTCCCCAATCGTACCCAAGTTCCCGAGCCGAGACAATTTTGGTGATGACGGACACGTGGCCTTAGGCACGAGTCAGGGTTTCCTAAATTCCCCCAAAATAAAATATTTAGGTGGCAACTCTGTATCTGGCAAAGCAGTCCTTGTTTGGCACTTCTTTCTAAAATCAGTTTTTCAAAATGATTTGCCAGATTTGGACTCTTTGGTGATTTATCAATCTCGTATTGCACTTTGCGAGATCAGATTAAGAACCGTGACATTGAGTCCAAACTGTAGTGAACCCAATGAACAAAACGGGATTTCCTCCCGGGACGTTCGAGGACGTCTACAGGGGGGTGGAACATTTTCTCAGGAAAATAAAGAAGAAAGAAAAAGGGAGGGAGGTGGGGGAGGGGAGTATATAAACTACAATATATCAGTAATAATTGAACCTTTATTGTTGTGTGCTTCAAGTTCCAACCATATAAGAACCCATGAATGCATGTGAGCTGCACATGGATTTAGTTTGTTAATCTCTGCTTCTGTTAGCCATGTTCATAGCCCATCTTCCATTAGGTAATCCATGTCCATGGCACTGCTAGTTCAAGCTGCTTGTTTGCTGCTGCCCATTTGCCTTGATTTACTGGATGTGCTAACTGCTGGATGTAGGAAAATAGGTCATTAGTTGGTGCTTCTACTTATTTTTGGATGTCCTGTCTTTGGTGGGGTTGCTTGGCTACTGCTATGGTTGGTTTGGCTGTTGTGGTGTTGCTTTTGGCTACTACTTTGGCATCCCTGAAGAGGTACCAGTAGGACCTACAAAGAAGCTCATTACAGGAAATAAGGAGTAAGCTCCAACCAACAAGCGCCCACAGCCTAAGGAGACCTGCAAGAGTCGTAAGTCCAAGCATACAAGATTCAGACAGCATTGCCTATTGTTGCCCACCCACCTCAACGGGCGATGAGGCCAGTTGAGTTCACTAGAAGAATGGGTGGTAATGAAGTATGAGGAGCTGATTTCTATCAAGGCCCTTCTTTCCGATATCCTTATCCTCTTCCATGGGATGATAATAACCCTTCTTCTGGAGACATCACTGGAGGAAAAGGAGAAGGAGGAAATATCAGAATTTTTAGAGCACTGTCAGTAAGTGTAACAAGTCACTGCCTATTTAGGGTTTGCATCTGTCAACTCTGGAATGTAACTCTCCTATCATCCTATGGTATGGTATTGTGTTTGGTTAAGGGTTTCTAGCTACTTAGCCTCACATGGACTCTTCTAGCTACACCATTAAGAGTCTTATTACCTACTTAGAAAACTATTTGGTGGGTTTAGTACTTATGTTGCTAAAATCACTACCATAAGTATTTATTAATTATCTACTGTGGGGGACCTAATTAGTAAGTCCTTACGATATGTTAAGTTGGTTTGTTGTGTCATTAGCTAGTCCATTTACTCATTAAGCTCAACTCCAGAGAATGTGCATGTGGAAATTCTTATTCTCTGGGGTTGTTTATGTTTAAGAATAAAGGTAATAATGCTAAGTTAATTGTAAAGAGGATTCTCTAGCCTAAGTCTATAGTTTAGTCTTCCATTACACTAGTATTTATTCTCACTTTTCATTTCTACTTTGTTCTCAAGGACCACTTCATGCTTTACTTTCTCATCATATAAATGTTGAGTTGATTAGTTTAGAATCTTTGATTCCTAAAATCCCATATGAAACATATAAGAGAGTCAGCTCTAAGTTGCCCTAAAATGACCCCATGTTTGTATCTAATTCTATATACTAATTTTCATTTATAGCAACATTACAGAGCTTGAAAAATTTATTCAAAAATTAAATGAATTGTGAATGTTAATCATATTAAGGGTTGTTTTGAAAAGTTGATTTTTGATTTTTTTTTTTTTTAATAAGAAACACATATAAAAATGGAAAGAGAAGAGTTGACTATTTTTGTAATATTTTTTAATTTATTCCCAAAACAGCTTTAAGTTTCATTTTGTATTTGTGTTGTACTTCTATAACCTTTTCTTTGACATCAATAAATCTTAATTTTTGCTGAAAAAAATAGATGAGATTAAGTTTAAATTTACGCTATATACTTTATTTGCTAATTATGTTTTGAATTACTTTTACTAGCTCCCTTTGTGCCCTTAGCATTATGCACCTTCATTTAAAAAGGCACATTGGATGCCAAAGAAAATTAGTGACCAAAAAACTGAAATGTGGAGACCTGATTAGTATATATGATATCTTTGAGCTTTTGTCTTCTTGAAGTGAATATCTTTTTAATGTTCTGAGATCAATATCTTGCTTTTGGTGTTCTGATATCATATTCCAATTTGTCTTTCATTTGTGTTTCAGTTTGATGCATTTCTCCATGGATTTTCTTATTGATGTATTTGTATATTGTACACTCTCTTTGTACGTCTGCAATTTTCATTAAGAAACTTTTCTTTTGTTGATTTTTTTTATTAAAAAAAAGTCAATACATTTATAAATTTATATAATTTTTGTACTATATTATATCATGTACTGATATAGGGTAGAGTGTGAATCTTTTTTTCTTTATTTTTATTTTATTTTATTTATTTGGCTAAAATAATTTATTTGCGCCGCTTGTGACCCTTAGCTTTGCATCCAAAATCTGTATACTTCGAATTATCTAAAACATTGAGTAACAGTTCACAGCCCCTTGGCTCCATAAAGGAATTATTCTCTCTTTCAAGGATTTTCAACTTTTTCTTACAAACCATTCATTGTTATCATCTCCAATCCAACACTTCCCAAACAAAACAGTGGCCCCAGTGCTCTTCCTCATGTGCATTTCTAAGTTTTTAGGGGAGTTTGAGTCTATATGTTTGGGATGATAGATTTTGGCTAAAATAGTCAATAAAAATAAAAAATATTAAAATAATCAATATGATGAAATATTATATATTACATATTAATTAATTATTTTGTCTCTCACAACTATCGATTTAATGAAAATTGGAATATTACACCCTTAAATTAGCATATCTTGCTTTAACTTCTAGGACTTCGTATATAGTTGAGTAAGGAGAAAATCAAATAGAGTACTAACTGTAGTAACAGGCCATAAGTTCTAAATTATAGTCTTGGGGCATTCATTGGAATTGTCGCATGTGGCTATCAATTCTATTGGCATCGTTAATTTCTTATATGCCTAACTCCTTAAGTACATTATTAAATTCCTCTGCAGAATTTAATCACATTTTGTTTACCGAGTGAAATGTGAGCTAGAATAGTTATTGTTTCCCAATGCATTATTTTTTCAATATCCCAATTTAGTTGATAGATGTGTCAATTCTGGTATTCGGGGCATATATATATTTTTCCAAATACGTGCAGTTCAATCATAACATTTTTCATTTGGATATTTGAGTACTTAAATTGACTGCTTTAGAAACTCAATGTGGCATATTGTGGGTTTTTTTTCTATGTCATGTTATTTGCTTTTTACTCTCAGCTCACTGCTTTATTGGTTAAATTTTCTCTGAATTATGTTATTTGTCTTCTTATTGATGGTTATTTTGTTGTGGTTTATGTTTTGGTTTTGAATACTTCTTCTGTTTACGCTAAATTGCTTTGGCTATTTTCTCATGTGATTTATGTGGTTGAAATTTATATAACTCAGTATAATCATTGGACTTCAACTTTTTTTTTTTAATTATAAAATATATATATTTTTATATCTAAAATTTGTCCTATTCACCTACCTTTAATTAACTCGGCATAGTCAGACATGGACAAGAGTTGGATTGCACTAGGTAGCACAGTTGATGGAAGGATAAGTCAGGCATATTATGATGGGGTAATATCATTTCTTCGTTTTGCAATGGCGGTTATCGATCGAGATGGTAAAATTTTGTGCCCTTGTCGAAAGTGTGTGAATGTTGTTCGTAAAAATTTTCAAATTGTTCAAATTCATTTGCTGCAACATGGGATTATTTCAACTTACACTATCTAGCACGTGCATGGGGAGCCCCGTGAATCAAATAAGGCTCATCATCATGATATACCCATTGTGGGCAATGAGGTTTTGGGAGGCATTGATGCCTTAGTGGAAGATCAAATAGAGGGGAATCAACTAATACAACCCAGAAGGAGGAGGTTCACACTTTTGATAAATTGTTGAATGATGCCAAAAGTGAGGTGTACCCAGGTTGCACAAATTACACTTTGTTATAGTTTGTCATCGAGATACTTAATATGAAGGTAACAAACCATTGGAGTAATAAGTCAGTTGACATGATGCTAGAGTTTTTAACTAAACTTTTACCGAAGGATAATTTGGTTCCAAAGTCAACTTATGAAGCTAAAAAAATACTACGTGAATTGGGTTTGTCATACGAGCTCATTGATGCTTGTGTAAATGACTGTGTGCACTTTTGGAAGGCAAATGCAACATTGGATAAATGTCCAAATTGTAATGCTTCTAGATACAAGACAAATCATGGTAGAGGTAAGAAGATCTCTCGTAAGGTCCTTCAATACTTCCTGTTAACACCAAGATTGAAAAGGTTGTACATGTCGAGAAAGAGAGCCGAGGATATGAAACGGTTCAATGAAAATCGTCTAGATGACGGTGTATTGAGGCGTCCTACAGATAGTGATAAGTGGAAGGAATTCAATTCATAACATCCTGAATTCGCCTTGGAGCCTCGGAATGTGAGGCTAGGGTTGGCTACTGATGGGTTCAACCCTTTCAAAAATATGAATAACTCATATAGTTTGTGGCTGGTCATACTCATTCCGTACAACTTGCCACCATAGTTGGCTATGAAGGACCCATTTTTCATGCTGTCATTACTTATTCCTGGTGAATCACAACCAGGAATTGATATTGATGTCTACATGAGACCTTTAGTCGATGAATTGAATGAATTATGGAAAAATGGTACATTAACCTATGATGCCTTGACTGGTCAGACTTTTTGCATGCGTGCATCTTTGTTGTGGACGATACATGATTGGCCCGCATTTGGTGACATATCTGGATGGAGAACAAAGGGTCATTACTCTTGTTACACTTGCAATGATGAATCATATTTTGAATCTATAAGAAGTAAGACTGCATACAGTAACCATCGATGCTACTTGCCTAATGACCACCCAGAAAGGTGAAAGAGTAAAGCATATAATGGCAAGCATGAAAAATGGAAGAGATCTTTTGTGATACCGATAGAAAAGATTGAAGAACAATTGGGCAACGTGACGGGTGTCACATATGGAAAACATCCAAGCAATAGGAAAAGACCTTGTCAGAACCCAAATTGGACAAAGGTAAGCATCTTGTATGAGCTATCGTATTGGAAGAAAAAGAGGCTTCGACAGAACATTGATGTCATGCACGTGGAGAAGAACTTTAGTGAAAATGTTGTTGGAACTATGTTGGGAATTGATGGGAAGAACAAGGATACAGATAAGGCACGAATGGATTTAGAAGATATGAATATAAGGAAAGAATTGTGGCTGACAAAAAATCCCGATGGATCATATGTCAAACCTCGAGCCAGCTTCTCACTGACCCCTAAAAAGAGGGAGGGTTTCTTTGAATTCTTGAAATCAGTCAAGTATTCAGATGGGTATGCGGTAAACATTTCGAGATCAGTGAATACAAAAAATGGTAGATTAACAGGATTGAAAAGCCATGATTGCCATGTACTTATACAATGGATTCTTCCTATTGGGATGCGTGGTTATATAGATAAACAGATCAGTACAGCACTTTTTGAGTTAGGTAGCTTTTTCCAAGATCTATGCTCAAGGACACTCAAACGAAGTGAAATGGAGAAATTAGAGGAACGCATAGTACTCATACTATGTAAGTTTCAAAAGATCTTTCCTCCAGCCTTCTTCGATGTGATGGTTCATTTGGCCATTCACTTACCACGTAAGACTATTCTCAGAGGACCTGTGCAATATCGGTGGATGTACCCGATTGAAAGGTAATTTCTTAAATTGTAGTTTCAAATGAAAGGTGTAGATTATGTTGTGCGCCTAACCAATATCCTAATTGGTTATCTCTTCAAGGTTTCTCGGAGCTTTACAAAGGTTTGTCAACAACTGAGCTCGACCGGAAGGTTCTATTGCAGAGGCTTACATTGTCAAGGAGTGCATTACTTTTTGCTCAATGTATCTTGAACGGATTGAAACCATGCATAATCGAGATGCACAAAATGAAGATTATGGAGTCCAGCATCAAGGTTTGACAATATTCACTGAAACTGCTCATCCCATCGGCCAAATCAGAAAGCATGTTAAGATGTCACAGGAACTTCGTGATATTGCTCATTGGTTCTTATTATACAATAGCCCTGAGATAGAGAAGTATCTTCAGTACATGTTTCTTGTAATTATATATATATTAACATTTTTCATGTTATTAGTCATTAATAATAGTAGTATTTCACTCATTAACCAAAACTATTTGAGTAGGGAACACAAGAATTTGTTACAAATTTCCACTGGACAAAATATAACTCAGATACAACATAAGGAATTTCGGAAGTGGTACAAAGAATATGTAAGTCATTTTTAATATTCACAATTCCCCAAACACTATAAGGCTTGTATAAAATACAAACATTACTAACATAATTTGAGTGTTGCACATTGCATATGGATGTAGATAAATAGATTGAGAGTTGATGAGGCACCAGAAGCAACCGAAGAATTGTGATCATTAGCGAATGGTCCTAATTTGCTAGTGAAAGAATACTCGGGTTGTATAATCAATGGTGTAAGATTCCATACGAAGGAATTAGACAATCGTCGTAAGAGTCAAAATAGTGGTGTGCTTACCAAAGGGGACTACAAGGGAGAGATGCACGAATTCTATGGTCACTTGTGAAATATTTGGGAATTTGAGTACGTGTGTCAAAATAAAGTTGTTTTCTTTCAATGTGAATGGTACAACACTGGTAACACTGGTAGAAGTAGAATAGTACGAGCTGACACATATTGCACAAGGATCGATGTCACAAGCCGATGGTATCAATCTGACCCTTTTATCTTGCCTAGTCAAGCTAAACTAGTGTTCTACCTGAATGAGACCAAATGGGGGCAACCTTAACAAGTCGTGCAACAGGTCCAACATAGGGATGTGTTTGATGTACCAAAGGTTGGTGATGGAGAACCACCGGATCAACCAGAATTTAATGATGCATTCTAACAAGAAAACATTAACTCAGTTGTCCCGATCAACATTGAAGATATTATTCGATTTCATAGGGATGATATTGAAGCTGAGGTTATTTCGAATAAAACAAAGAGAGATGGTAGAGATGACGAAGAAGATGAAGAACTTGGCATACTTGATGATGATATGGATCCTGATATGGAACCTGATATGGATAATGATATTTAGTTTTTGTTTTTTTATAGGTTTCTATATGGACATATGTTTTTAATGCATTACATAGTTATGCTATACTTTGTTGTGTCTCTTCAAGTAAATATCCTGCTTTATACTTTATGTTTTATATCAATTTATGCTTTTTAGTTACCAAAATGGCCAAAGGGGAGAAACAATGGATCAAACCAGGTTTTCTAGCGAAACTGAAGCGAACACAGTATGAAATGGAAAGATATAAGACAATCAAGAAGAATAAAAAGAAAATGGATTCTCTACAATTGAAGCGTTTAGCAGCTTCTTTGATGGGTTCTACTCAGCCCAATCGTGTTAATCAGAAGGGAAAGAACATTAGGGTTGAGGTAGATGATGATGACTACATACCGTCAGATCATGAAGATGACACTGATGATGCTGAGTCCTTTGAAAGTGTTGACGATGAGGTACTATATGTATGGCCATTCATTTTTGTTATCATGTCTCATAGTTATATATTCATTAATGATGCTTTGTTAATACCATCTTTATATTTCCATATACTTTTTTAGGTGAATAAGTCATAAAATAAAACTAGAAAATATACATCCTACATACAACCTCCATAACATTAACTTCAGTGTTCAAACTAGGAATATAGAAACCAATCCAAAAAAAGTAACCTCACATCACTAGGTCCTCAACAACAAATTCCCTAACAAGGCACCAACACAGATAGAAACCTGCAAAAGCAACGAGTTAGGAAAAAATGTGGTACTGCAATTTCACTCAACCCACCACTCACTACCACTCCCTCAAACTATTTATATTCTCACAAATACTTAACCCACTTTCCCTAAGAAGAGGCCAGATTGACAACTTGCAAAGCACACATTTACTCTCACCTGCATTCAGAATCAAAAACAAGTTTAGGTCACAATTTTTTTTTTCTTCTTCGAATGACATCTGGAATTTTATAAGCAAAGCACCACTCTATCATGTATGATGCATTTTGAGCCACGCTACCTATGATATGATGATATAGTTTGTAATAGAAGACAATAATTAGGGGCTTCAAGGTTGAGGGCAGCCAGTACATTCAAACAAAAGGTTAAATCTATTCTCACTCCACACCTCTTACAACCCTACACTGGTTGGGAAACATTGGGTAATGATATTTTTTAAAAAAAGAAAAAAGAAAAAAGAAAACACTAGGTAATGATCTTTTCTTCTAGACATTTTATCACCCTAACCGTGCAGCTACAAATCATGTTAAGTTTACCAAATCATAACAAGAAACTTTACCGGATTCTAACTTTAAAGGTAAATAGACTTGCATAGACTTGCAACTTTTTGTGTAAGTCTCCACAATGCACGCTATGCATTGAGTGGCAAGGAAACATAAGTGTGACTTTATTTATTATGGATTAGTGATATAGGCATATTCCTTTAACTGGGTTTGTTATTGTTTTTTTAATTTGGGTGCTTGTATAATTATTATAATGTTTAAGAACACTTGAAGAGTCCAAATCTTATGAAGTTTCCAAACTGTAGTTGTCCTGGCTGTATCTAATGCTTTTTTATTTAGATATGGAGATATATCTTTTGCTCTTTAATTGATAACTCTCAGGTTTTGGTATGACTACTAGTAGACTCTTCCTTCTAGTCTATTGGCATCTTTTATCTACTTTGAAATGCTTTCTGGTATGTGGATGGCTTTATTATTGTTCTTCTAGTCACCCACATCAAGAAGTTGTAAGTATCTTATTTATTTATTTTTCTCTTGTTTGTTAATGCCTTTCTCTGCTCCAAATTAGTGTTTTTTTTTTTTTTTTTTTGAAACCTTGGAACTGTGTTTATTTTAAATATCTACTTTCCTTTAATTATTTCATCATGAGTTCATGACTGTTAAGTGATGTATTTGCTATAAATTTAAATTGAACTATTGATATAGTCTACGTTACCACACCTAATTACACAAAAATATTCTACTACTACAATTTTCACAACAATAGCAATATTCAATGGACTTTCTAGATATTCCCATCAATCAACAGTGCTTCTGAAACTCAAAGTGATTATTCAAGAGTTTTGAAGTCCTTTCCTCTCAGGAGGTAGATCAGCAACACAATTCAAGCCTCTGCAAGGGAATAAAGCCTCCAATAACATCCTACCATCCTATGGAAATAACGTGGGAATAAAGCCTCCAATAACATCTTACCATCCTATGGTAATAACGTTAAAACATCGATGCCAAAAGATGTATATGGACAGCAAAAAATTAAACAATCTAGAAGGTTGAACGTGCAACTCTGGGGAAGAAAAGAAAAGAAAAGAAAAAAAGAGAAAGGACAAGAAAAGACACATACCGTTGCAACTGTTGTTTTGAGAGACAAACCATGAACACGGGGCAAGATTGATTGCTTAACTAACTGCAAAAAATTTAAAATTGACAAGCACAAGAAGGTTAGAATTATCGAGTAAAGTGAGTTTAGAACTGTATTATTGGCTAATATTTCGTTATGCTTTTGTATATATTTTTTGTTCCTAGCGTGAGTTCGGTAACATTTTCCTAGATGTGGGTATCCCAATTCTTTTAGCTATTCTGTAACAATGCATCAAGGGATAACTCTCTGTCATTAGCTATTTGCCTTAATTATGGATGAATTGACTCAACACATTTAGGATGATGTTGCATGGTGTATGTAGTTCGTAGATTATTATTCTAGTGGATGAAACTAATTGAGGAATCAACCTTAAAATAGAAATCTGGAGAGAAGCAAATTTTATAGAGAATAAACCATTAGGAGAAGGAGTCCAAATAAGCTTATCAAGATCAGTCTTGGGAAGAAAAGGAGTTGACTAGATTAGATTACAAATATCAACAGTGGCCTTGATGAGTTTCCATATACATATCTTTACTTACCCATTTTTATGTATTTATTATTTATGCTTTTGTATTATGTTTTTCAGGGCTTACCAATGCCACCAAAACGATTGGAGCAGTCATCTCCTCAACCTTCGCACGAGGCAATTGTTGTTCCGAATGGGGATTTACATGACAATGTGGAGACCCAACACTCACAACCACTTGATGTCGATATAGAGGCACCGAGGAGGCAGCCCCCAAATCTAGTGTCGGTAAGATGCTGAATTTTACTATTAAAATGAAATCCTCTATTTTAATATAATTCTATGGTGCAAAAGAACAAACCCTAATGAATGTTCTAGACCTTGAGTGCCTAACAGTTAAAGAAAACTTGAGTGCCTTACTGAAAACAGAGTTTTACTTTAATAAATTCCAAAGAAAGTTTCTTTGTAACCTAAGTTATAGAGAGTTTTCAGTAAAAAAGTTTTACTGACCTTGAGTGCCTAACAGTTAAAGAAAACTATGTTCTCTAAAAACTTTCTTGGTGCAAAATTCCTTTATTACTGAAAACTTTTTCTGAAATTGAACTTTAAGATGAACAAAAGAACAAATTGTAATGAGTGTTCATTTCTTAGCTCTAAGCTAGACACACACACACACACACATAACAGTTTAAGAAAGAGAAGAGTAACTAACTAGTAACAAACATCTAGAAGCAAGAGACATGTAAAGGCTTGGTAAATATATCAGCAACTTGGTCCAAAGAAGCAACATAAGAAACCACAATCCATTTTGTGCAAACAAGAAAATTCAGGATTATGAGAAGAACAAAGAAGCTGCAGAGGTAGGAAAGAGTAAAGAAACAAGAAAATGGAAAAGCAAATATAACTGTGAGAAAGGAAAAGCATCAACTTGAGAGTAGGGAACAAAGCTGCAGCTGTATCTGTGTGGCTCCTGGTATTGCTGTTTGTGCAAGGCTCTTAATGGCAACAAATGTGTTCCAGTCATATCATCCTAATTTATACCTTTTGTTCCATGTATGAATCTCTAAATGCTTAGTTTAAAGCTAATGGCTAACCAATATTTGGACCTTTCCCAAAAACTGTAATGTTTATGGCCCACTTGTAGGTCGGTTTAAGGGGCAAGCGATCATCATAAATCATAGCAAGTTGCAGAAACTATCGTGTGTCTAGTCTGCAAATTAGTGCTCTTACTACGGTTGCTGTCATTTTAGAACTATATTCTTTTTTCTTTTCCTTTATTTTTCTTGTATTGTTTCATTCTTTTGCGAAGATAGGTCGGGTTCTAGCCAATGAAACGACAAACATGACATGGAACACCATTTAATCAACCATGAGCTAAACCATATTTCCCTTTTGATGTTCTAATTAGTTAATTCTATTTCAAAGTTTCAGCTTTATGCAATGTTAATTTTAAGGTATTTTTCACAACATGTGCAACGTTTTACCAGTACCTTTTCCCTTTTTGTGGGTTGAAAGGGAAATGTTCTGAGTGGTCATTACACAATAATTTGTTTTGGATTTGCTTCTGAAACCTCTTGAGTGCAGGGTTTGAAGTAGGTACTGGAAAGTAATTGACTTTGATATAACAGAGACTTTGATATAATAGAGAACACAGTTTACTTTAGATAAGGGTGTAGTTACAGTAACATTAGATAAGGGTGTGCCATTACAGTAACACAGTTTACATAGAGAACACAGTTTACTTTAGCAATTGACTTTGACGTAGTTACAGTACCATTAGATAAGGGTGTGCCATTAACTTTGATATAACAGAGAACATAGTTTACTTTACCATTTTTATTGGCTTCAAATTATTCTCTTCATCAATTGAACCTCTGTAGACAATATTGCTTGTTTTGTGACTTATGATTTCATTTCGGAACCATCATTGGCATTTAGATACCCACTAAGTCAAGCATGTTTTGAGTACTTTCTCTTGTTGTCAGACTGAAGAGCTTTTAATCCACACAGCTTAATCTCTAGGTTTGCTTGCTTTTTCTCTCTTGAGGGTTGTGCAACTGTATTTTATATTATTTTGGCTGGTCTATTGAGTGTTCATAGCCTTTGTTTCCTCATGTGGCGAATGAACATTCCTTTGTGTGGTTTATTTTAGGACGATTCTCTTTGTAGCTTATTAGTTTTAGTTTATCTATTTGGTTTTTTTTCTCTTGTATAGCTCTAGTTTTTTTGTTTGGTATTGTAAGGCCTGGGGAATACCCCTTGTATATCTCTACATGTTATCATTTTATTTTATGACTTATTCAATAACAACAAAAAAAGTTGCTTATATTCCATTTATGATTTCACTTTAATTAATTACTAACCAGTCAATGTTATGTCTTTACAATAGTGCCTAGTAGACACCCTCATGGCTTGACACGCGGGTTTAAGGTTCAAGCAATGGTTGAGAAAGATAGAAAGCTCAAAGTTCCCATACCACAGGAGTATCGTACGCCAGTGGGGGATCATGCCTCTCAATTAGTCTCCAAAATTGGTGTTGAGGTCCGAACACACTTGCCAGACTTTAGCATTAGCAGGTGGAAACATATCAACGAAGAAGTTACGGCACCTATGTTTCAGCATCTAACGGTAAAAGTTTTACATAATTGATTGAATTCATGTAATATAATGAATTATGACTCACAATATTTGTGGTTGTTGCTAGGATCAATTTGACATACAAGGTGAATCCACGGATGTTAGCAAAGCGGTGGCAACAAAGTGTGGATGGAGCTTGAGCACCCACACCTACCGATGAAGAATAAAATACCTTAACCTTAAAAGTGCTAAGGGAGAGGAGTATGCTAGAAGCCACCCATCGCCTGAATGTGACCTTGAGAAATGGAAAAACTTGATTGACAAGAAGTGGAATGATAGCAATTGGCTGGTAAACTTTTCTTATGTTAATTTATTGTTGACAATTACCTTGTCTTCCTAATATATATATTTTACTATTGGAACTTGCTCCTTGTAGAAGCAATCAATAGCTAACATTGACAATAGAAATCAAGTGAAGACGAAGCATAGATGTGGGTCAAAATCTCTCCCAGTTAGGGTACACGAGGCGGTGCGTCTTCTTTAATTTTTTTTTTCCGTTTTATGATTCTACTACCATCATTCTTATTTAACTTACTAGTTGAAGAACAAAAAAAATCAGACAATCGCAAATGGGGGCCAACTGCTAGAGTTGCCATGTGTTTACAAATCTACACACTTTAATGATGTCACAAAGCAGTGGATTTCTCCGGAGTGCGAAAAGAATTATGCATGTATACTTACCTTTTGTATGAGGATGATTGCAATTTTTATTGTATCTTTATTCTTTTCTTTTTTTTTAAATGACAGGATAATATGATAAAGATCCAAGCTGAACATTACTCCCAACCTGGTGTGGTTCCAATTACTCCGGAGGAGCTATCTATGAAGGTGCTCAAGCGAAGGTCAGGATATGTTAAAGGACTTGGGTTGAGGCGCTCCTTCTCTGTTAGGACTACCAGTGCTTCGACTGACAGTGACTATGTGAGGCATCTAGAGATGGAAATACAAGAGCAAAAGGAGGAAATTCAGTCACAAAAAGAGGAAATTCAAGCACAAAATAAAGAGATAGGAAAGATGAATAGGTCGATTGACGAGAATTTTGAGATGACATCAAGCATCATGGAGTTTCTTAAGAAGCAAGGTTTCAAAGGACAATTTAGAGGAGGAGGTATCCCATGAACTCATACATCGCCTTTTCAGTAAGTCTCGCTTGTTTTATCTTTTTATTTTTCTCATGTTGGTTAGTATATACTAGTTAAAGTACAATAGTTTGACTACTTATTAACTAAGATGTAACAAGTTTGAAGATGTAGTTAATGAAAATAGATTCATTATCAAAATTCTTACTTAGCATTACCCTAGTTAAAATACACACCAACCAAAGTAGAGACAAGACTATGTGTTTACTTTTTTGTGTATTTTTGCTAGGTAGTGTTGGAGTTGCTCTAAGTTAGTGATGTGATTAATAATGGGTGTGTCTTTGATTGAGTTTTTCACAGTTGAAGAAATGAAGGAACATTTATTGAGTTTGAGACAGTGGGTTGGTCAAGTTTGTATATCACTTTATGATTGCTGCTGTTTTGTATATATCATTTAGGATGGTTTAGCATAATAAAGACTTTTAATAGATTGGTCCATTTGAAGGTTTTCCCTATACTCAACTTGGTGAAGCCACATTTCAACCACTTTGTCCTGGCTAAAGAAGTCTTTTCTTGAGATCATGTGCTTTCTCACAACTTACATTCATATCTGTTGGTCTATCTCTTGTTCTTGAGGCTTCAACTTCTCTCTCTTAGTGGTGTTGTCCTTCTTATTTGACACAACCTTCAATTCGTGTTAGCCAACCAACCATATATTGTCTTTATTGTGCTCAATTGGACTATATAAGAAGCAAATGAGGAATATTTAGCAAACTTTATTTTTACCTGGTGTTAGCTTGAGTTGCATATCCTGACACCCACAAAAAGGGAGGTGTAGAATTCAAGTCCCTGTTAGGACCCACTCTATTAGAAAAGAACTAATCTTTGTAATTTAGTTTCCAGGACTTGCTGTTGTCATCTTGCCTCAGATAAATTTATTTGCACCTCATTTGTGTAAGATTCCTGTTCTTTAAAATGTATACAAAGAAATATATAAATAATATTAGCCAAAAGCAGCCAAAATTAAAAACCAAATAGTCAAAAAATATAAGCATGTTTATAAATAAATTAAAAAAAATCACAATGATTCCTTACCAAAGACGATTTGATCAAGGCTTTTGTTGGGTACAAATTCATAAACAAGAAGGCATTGAGGGGCTTCAATGGTACAACCCAAAAGTCTTACAAGGTTCTTGTGTTGAATTCCACTGATCAAATTTACCTTATTGAAGAAGTCATCGGCCCATTGTGGTGAATCAAATGTACCTCAATGCTACGTTATATTTTGGAGCTATTATATATATATTCTACCATTAGTGATAGTGATATTTGGTATTCTTGCAATCTTTTGGCATCTTATGTTATCCGTGTTGCTTTATCATCAAGGATCACCTCAACTCTTTGAAGTTTTGATTTGTTAGATGCATTTCTGCTAAATTGGTTCATAAAATAAAATTATTTATATATGAGTTTAGATGTAATTGATAATATATTAATGTTTTCTTTGTTCATTTTCTTTGCAGATTGGTTTTTGATGACGTTTGGAAGTATACTTGCAAATGAAGATCAACTATTGAATTTTGTTTCCTGAACTGATACTTAGTTGTGGTTGCAAATCAAGATTGAGTGTTGATTTTTTTCTGGATTCCACGTTAGTTCATTTTGGGATTTGCTTTGATGGTTTTTTTGTTATACTTAATGGTTTATATTATTAAAGTTGTTTGATGGATATATTTTGATTTATAATATAAATTGTTTACTGAATTTTTTTGTGGAGTGATGTATAATAGCTAGTGGATTTCTTAGTACAATTAAAAGGTTGTTGGGATATCAGCAAGGATATTTGTGAAATAATAATTGAAATTGAAATATAAAATATGGAACAGGTTTAGTGACGAATTTGTTTCGTCATTTGTACTTATTATTATGACAAAGTGATTATTCGTCGTTAATAAACATTCTTTGTGACAAAATTTATTGCAATGCATATATGAAAGTTTTCATTAATTTTGTTGTTTGGTGGCGAATTATATTTCGTCACGTATATACACATATATATATATATATATATATATTTGCGACATTATATTTCATCACGTATATAAATATATTTGCGACGAAATATATTTCGTCACCCATGTATGACTTTTGGAGACGAAAAATTTCGTCACCTTTACATCTTACTGTGACGAAATTATTTCCTCATCAATTATCAACATTTGTGACAAATTTATTCGTCAACTAAAATTATAAATATGGTACAGAATAATTATTTGGTGACCAAAATGATAATTTTTGGCAACAAAATCTTGTTTTATTGGTGACAAAAAATTTCGTCACTGAACTAATTTCATTGGTGGCAAAATTATTTTTCATCACGGTGGTTTTTTGTGATAAACATTCAATGACGAAACTGGTGACGAAAATATTTCCTTACAAATATCTGTAGTGACGAAATTATCTCTTTCAAGACAAAAAAAAAATTGTCATTCAAGACCCAACTTGTTGTAGTGGTAATTACGAATGTTAATTAAGTTTTAAGAAAGAGAGTATGTGTTAATTGTGCATTTTGTATGTGCTTGGTGTACTTATCTGTTAGCCGTAGGAATATCTGTTCATAATTTTGCTTTGTTCTGTTAATTGAAGGCCTTATCAGTATCTGAACACAAAATTAACTAAGTCAATGTGTTAATTTGAATTTTTAGAATTTTATGATAAGTTTAATTAGAATTCGATTCAAAATCAAATAATTAGAATAAATTAATTAGAGTTAATGACAGTTAATTACTTTAAGCTCAATAAGTCTATAAGGCTAAAGTTGATTTTAGAAGCCTCTTATACACTCCATCATCTTCACATAGCAAAAATGTGAGAGAAAGAGAAGAGTGAAATCTTGAGAGAGAATTCAACACTTTAGAGAGAGATTGAAGGAAATAGAGGGGAAAAGTCAAGATTTTGCTCAACTTTGGAAGAATTAAGCCACTCAACTTGTGAATTCAAGGCTTAAGGTAGAGATTCAGCCCTTTGATCATCTAATTGAATTTTTTAGTCCACAAAATCAAGTGAAGTAGGGATTAAAAATGAGAATTGAGCTTAGGAAGTAGAAAAGAGGATCATTCCATGCATGCATGCATAATTCATGGATTTTAAGTTTGAATCTCAACAAATAGTCACATGCATAGGTATACATTTGCATAATTATGAGAATTCAACATCTTTCTTCTCTTCTTAATTCATTTGAACATGTTTTGAAACCAAAGAATATCAATTTAATACATGCATGTTATATACATATAAGTTTCAAGTTTGTTTTGGATAATTGACATGCTTCTGGGCCTTGGTCCTGTGAAAAGATTTTAAATTCATGATGTTATACGAGTTTTCATGTGTTTTTCTAAAGTTTTGGCCCAAATGAACTAGATTAAAGCTTTGGAATTGGGTTTTGAACCTTGAATGCAAATCTAAAAATTCCAGAATTTGGTCGCATCGCTCGAGCGACCAAACCATCACTAGAGCATAAATTTCGAGCTCTGAAAAGTTTTGTAGAGTTTGATGGTTGACTCAAACGATCTAAAGACTGCTCAAACGACCACCCTTTATTTGGAACCTTGGCTCGAGCGAGCAATAGTTGGCTCGAGTGTAAAATGATTGCTCCTAGTACTTTCGCAAACTTTGTAAACCGCTTGAGCAACCAAAGCTTCGCTTGAGCAAACTGCCCTATTTTCTGAAATTTTGCTAAGTGTTTCAAAGTGCATAATTGCATCCTCATTTGATCTTAGGCATTCTTAAGCCATGGTTTAGGCTATAATAATGAGGATATGAATTAGAAACACACCTAGAAAGAAATGAAATAAGACAAGTGTTTTCAGAGCGTGTGTTTCAATGTGTATCTGACATACGCTTATGTAGGCCACGTGCCAATATCACTTCTGGAGCTACCTGGGGTAACAACTCTGAAAAGTTTTGTTTGACTATAACTATTTTCTGAATGAAATGATATGACAAACTCTGTTTTTTTTTTTTTTTTCTCTGAAATGCCATTTTCTGTATAGATAAATGATTATCCTATTTCCGAAAATGTATCGTGGCATCCTTAGCATCATGTGATATGTTATATGTGACTTGGTACAGGGTTTCAAGTGGGTTCCATTCATGGAACTGATTATGCATAATCAACTATATGAACTTCAAGTGGGTGTTTATGACCATCTCATATGAATATGGGCCTTAATGACCATCTGCTCTGTATATGGGTCTTTATGGCCAATCCGATTTGTTAGCGCTAATGGATGTACCACGTATGACTGTTTAAAAGTCTGAATAAGTTTATGAATCTGTTTCTGATTTGAAATCTGATTTCTGAATCTGTTATGGACATCATTCATAAAACCTTTACTTTGTTGTTATTCACTAGGCTCCAACTCATTATTTGTATTATGTATGTAGGTGACCAGGCGCACGACCAAGCTTGAGACTTCCAATCTGGACCAGTTCTGTCAGCCAACTAGTATGCCTCAGGAGGAGGTTCCCGATAAATGGTTGTGGTCAAGTTTGTGAACTAGTCTTAAGTTTCTATTTTCTTTTGTTTTGCTTTGAACAACCTTTGTTTATTTATGTATGTAGGGCTAAGTCCCCTTTTGATTATTTGTACTGGTGATGACGCAAGTAGACATCATAAAATACATATATAAGTTTGAAATTTTTCTGTCTCATATAAGTCTGCACAGCTTTATAGACTATTATATTTTTGATATTTGTTTCTACTAGTCCCCTTAATTTGCTAATTAGTTTTAGAGGCCTTCGGTAATCTTAGGATTACTGGCCGATTACAATGCTAAACCTATAGGGCGGGTTTGGATCGGGACACCAAGTTTGAGGGAAGCATTGTAATATGACAGTAGCTGAGTATGAAGTGAAGTTCACAGAGTTGGACAGATTTGCATCGTACACGGTCGATACCGATTATAAGAAGGCGAGAAAGTTTGAGGGTGGACTTCAGAATGTAATTTTAGAGAAAGTAAATGTTCTGAAATTACCAAAATATGCGGATGTCCTCGATAGGACTTTATTGTCTAAGGCAAATTTGGCATCCCATAACTAACCATTTGAATGGAGATGAAATAGGTATGGTTCTTATTTAAATAATGGATCATCATCTTCGAAAAAGCAAAATCTAGGAACATCTAGTGCCTCTAATTTGACAAGAGATTCTACAGCAACCTGTAATGTGTATAGAAAGAAACACCAGGGAGTTCATTACCATACTTTCGGAGCATGCTATAAATGCGGCAAGATGGGCATATGGTCTAAGATTGTCCCCAACCTGAACAGAGAAGTGGAAGACCCGCTGCCAGTTCAACTGGGTCCATTCTAATGTTAGGAAACACTGCAAGGCATACTGCTACGAGGGACACACTATGGCGCTGAAAAATTTTTGCCCTCGTCCCAGGTGATACACGAAATACTGAAGCCGTTGTCTCAGGTACCCTTTCTATTTGCTACCAAGATACTTATGTGCTAATTCATTTTGGTTCGACACATTCCTTTGTTTTTGTTGCATTTGCATCTAGATTGAATAGACTTATGGAATCGTTGCCATATATGTTGTGTGTATCTACTTTATCTAGGGAATCTGTTTTGTGTTCATCTGTGTATCGTGCTTGTGAAATACATGTTGGAAATGCTACATTATTTTTAGATTTGTTGACATTGGACATTTTGATGTGATTTTGGGGATGGATTGGTTGCCTAAATATTATGCTACCATTGACTGTGTAACGAAACGGGTTTTGTTTAGACCACCGGGACATGATGAATTTGTATTTGTGGGTAATGGTGTAGTACTTCCACCTTACTTAATTTCGGCAATAAATGCATGCAAATTACTCAAGAAGGGATGTCAGGGTGAGCTATGTAGTGTTTTGACTAATCAATCCATGAACATTGTATTAGATGATACTCGTATTGTTAGAGAATTTCCAGATGTGTATCTAGAGGAATTGTCAGGGGAATAAGTTGACAGGGAAATTGAGTTTAGTATTGAAATCATGCCATGTATTCTATCCATTTCAAAAACTCCCTATAGAATGTCGACTGCAGAAATGAAAGAACTGAAAGAACAATTACAATATTTACTTGACAAGGGTTTTATCCGGCTGATCACTTTACCTTGGGGTGCGCCAGTTTTATTTGTAAAGAAGAAAAATGGAACTTTACGCTTGTGCATTGATTATCAGGAATTAATAAGGTAACAATCAAGAACAAGTACCCTTTAGCTCGCATTGATGACTTGCTTGACTAGTTCCAAGGTTCATAAGCATTTTCAAAGATTGATTTGAGATCCGGGTACCATCAACTAAAAGTGAAAGCTGAAGATGTTGAGAAAACTATGTTTCAGACAAGGTATGGTCACTATGATTTTTTAGTTATGCCATTTGGAGTGACTAATGCACCTGCAACTTTTATGGACCTTATGAACTGAATCTTTAAACCTTATCTTGATGAGTTTGTTGTGGTGTTCATTGATGATATATTGATTTGCTCAAAAATTAAAGAAGAACATGAACAACATTTGAGAACCGTTTTACAAACACTAAGGGAGAATAAATTATATGCAAAACTGAAGAAATGTGAATTTTGGTTTGATGAAGTTGTGTTTCTAGGGCATGTAATCAATAGGGATGACATTTCGGTAGACTCGTAAAAGATTGAGGCGATTGTGAATTCGTCTACACCAACAAATGTGGCGGAAGTTCGAAGTTCATGGGACTAGCTGGGTATTACAAACAGTTTGTGAAAGATTTCTCAAAGATAGCTGTACCACTCACCCGACTTACTCAGAAGGGAAATCGTTTGAATGGACTAATGAGAGGGAGTTCGTATTTCAAAAACTAAAAACAAGACTAATAACAACACCGATTTTAACCTTATTGTCAAGTACGGAGAATTTTGTGATTTATAGTGATGCTTCTTATAAAGGTTTGGGTTGTGTTTTGATGCAGAATGGTAAAGTAATAGCCTATGTGCCTCAACAATTGAAGCCTCATGAGAAGAATTACCCTACTCATGACTTAGAATTGGCCATTGTTGTGTTTGCTTAGAAGATTTGGTGCCACTATCTGTACGGAGCAAAGTGTGAAGTTTATACCAACCACAAGAGTCTGAAGTACTTTTTCACTCAAAAGGAACTGAATATGCGACAAAGAAGATGGTTAGAATTGATTAATGACTATGATCTCCAGATTCAATATCATTTGGGTAAAGTTAACACCGTAGCCAATGCTTTGAGTATAAAGTCAACTGGGAATTTGGCATGTTTACTAACTGAATAGAGGGAGTTACTGAAAGACTTAGAGAGATTCGAGATTGAAGTGGTGTTCCACAAACAAGGAGAAATGATAGCCACCATTTCTACTCAACCAGCAATCATTGATGAGATCAAATAGAAGCAAAGAGAGGACAAGTTCCTCAAGAAAGTGATTAATGAATTTGAATTGAATCCGAAACTGGGGTTCAGTATTAAGAATGAAGTTTTGAAGTTTCAAGGGAGATTGTGCATTCTGAATGTTTTCGATTTGAAGAACGAAATCTTAGAAAAGGGTCACAAGTCAAAGTTTGCAAGGAATCCAAGCGACAATAAAATGTATTGGGACTTGAAACAAAGTTTTTGGTGGCTTAATATGAAAAAGGAAATTGCAGAGTATGTATCTAAATGCCTACAATGTTAGCACGTCAAAGTCGAACATAAAAAATTGGCAGGGCTACCTCAACCTCTCCCTATTCCTGAATGGAAGTGGGAGCACATAACAATGGACTTCATTGTTGATCTACCTCGGACACTGAGAGGTATGAACTTCATCTGGATTATTGTGGATAGGTTAACTAAATCTGCACATTTTCTACCTGTGAGGAGTAGTTTTGATGCTTATAAATTGGCTACAATTTACATTGATGAAATTGTTCGTTTATATGGAGTATCGGTATCCATTGTTTTGGATAGAGATCCAAAATTTGTGTCTAGATTCTCGAAAAGTCTTCAAAGAGCAATGGGAACAAAATTGAGGTTTAGTACTGCATTCCATCCGCAAATCGATAGGCAATCAGAAAGAGCTATCCAAACGTTGGAGGATATGCTTCGAATGTATGCTCTAGACTTTGAAGGGAGTTGGGAGACTTATTTGGCACTAGTAGAATTTGCGTACAACAACAGCTTCTATTCAAGTATTGGCACAGCACCATATGAAGCCTTGTATGGTAGAAAATGTAGATCTCCTGTGTTGGACGAAAGTTGGGGATAGGGTTTTACTTGGTCTCGAGAATGTACAGGCAACTACCAGAAAGATGAAAGTCATTCAGCAAAGTCTTAAAATTGCATAAAGCTGACAAAAGAGTTACGCAGATCATAGAAGAAGGGCTCTTGAGTATGAAGCTAGTGATCATTTGTTCATAAGAGTGATTCCAATGAAAGGCCAATCAAGATTTGGCAATAAAGGAAAATTATCACCTCAATACATTGTGCTGTTTCAAATTCTAGAAAGGCTTGGTCCGGTTGCATATCGAATTGCTCTACCTGTAGGGATGAAACAAATGCATAATCTACTTTACGTATCGATGTTGAGGGGCTATCTTCGAGATCCGTTCCATGTTATTGATTATCATCGAATAACTCTCAATGAGAACATGGAGCATGAAGAGAAACCAATTCAGATTATTGACTGACAAGTGAAATAGTAGTAGAATAAAGAAGTCCCTGTGGTATAAGTAGAATGGAAAAAAGAAGACAAAATGAGGCAAAGGTATCCCAAATTGTTTCTGACTCAAGGTAACACAAGTTTGGAGGACCAAACTTCTTACAGAGAGAAAGAATGTAACAACTCCGTTACGTATTATGCTCTTAATCGTTAATTTTGAATATTATTGAAGTGCTTAGTGCGAATTTGAATGCTAATCATGTGTTTATATGATTTTTGGATTCATATCTGTTAACCAAAGGAATATTGGTTGTCATTTCTGTTATAATCTGAAATTGAAGGCCTTAATGGCATCAGAAACTGAAATTGGTTAGTTTATTGAGATTGGCATAATTTTTAGAGCCTATTGGGAAGTTTGATTAAAATTGGATTCAGTTAAGAAAAATTAAGTTTTGATTAATTAACCTAAGCTTGATTAGCTAGCTTAAGCTCTAATTAGCAACCTAAGCTAATCTAATGTATATATATGATAATTTGAGGCTAATTAGAGGGGAAGAACTCAAAAATCTGTTGTGTAACATTTTAGAGAGAGCGAGAACTCAATTGTATAGAGAGAAAGAGCTTGATTTGACGAAATTACTTGGAGAATTGAAAATTTGCGTAGTAGAACTCAAGTTTTTGGTAGAATTGCTGTTGTTGAAGACTCTAGGTATGAGACTACACCATAACTCAATAATTAAAGTCATCAAATATGTGAATTCAAGAACATTATGTGATTAAATGTGAGAATTGAGCTTAGAATGAAGGAATTGGTGTTAATTCATACTTTCATGCATAATTTTGCTTAGTTTCATGATTTAGAGCATGATGCATGTCATCCATGTTGAAAGTAGAAGTTATATCATACATGCACTCATAATTCATAAGAATTTAAAGGTTGAATTTCATGAATATATGAATTAAAGAGCATGTGTTTGTAAAGCAAGAAAAGAAGGAGTTGAAGTTCATACATGCATGAAGAGTCAAGGTTTGATTTTGGTAAATTGATGAAGTTTTGAGCATTAGATCTGTAAATCATCAAGTGTTTATGTTTAATTATATGTTTTCAAGTTTTTGGTCAAGTCTTGCATGAGTCCATACTTTGAACATGTGTTTTGAAGTTCAAACTCAGTTCTGGAAATTCCAGAATTCTGCCTCACCGCTCCAGCGAATAGTCTGTCACTTGAGCACACATTTCATACATCCAGTATTTTTGTAGGCATTTGCAGTTGGCTCGAGCAACCGTCTTTTATTTTGCATCTTAGCTCGAGTGAACATCGAGCCTAGATTCAGACCATCTAGTACTTTTGCAGACCATGTGGTCCACTCGAGTGACCAATGTTGAGCTCGAGCGAACTAACCTCTTTCAGCATATTTTGAAAAGTCATGTTTACCCATTTTGGCATTCTTATTCCCTTCTGAGTATTCTTAGGCATATATTGTGCATCCCAAATGAATTAATGAGTTAGAATGAAACTTAAAAGAATTGAACAACTTAAAGAACTATCCGGCTAAGAAATATGATTCAATGTATGTATCTTTATGATTGTGTAGAACCATCCATGAGGACGTGTCAGCAACTGAATCATAGTGAGTAATATTTTAGTAAAGATATTTTCTTAATTACTCAATTTTCAGAATGTCCTATTGTGGTAAGTTTTTTTTTTCCAAATCTATGATTTTGCAAGTATGAATGAGTTTTTATCTGTCCGAACAACATGATATCTGCAAATAAGTTTGATGAAATATGAACGGTTTTAATGGACCTAAGGTCGTTTTGTATATCTAAAATGGACCCAAGGTCGTTCCTTATATTTGACAAGATTGACCTAATGTCATTCTAAATATTTGATAAGTTTGATTATCTGTTATGAGTTGACCGAATGGTCATTGTACAACTGTAAATGATTGGACTCGAGGTTGTTCTGTTAAGATATGATTAGTTCTGTTCTATACATCTGTTATACGTTGGCCCCGAGGTCATTCTGCTATCTGCTGGACCCAAGGTTGTTCCAATATTACATGAAAATATCACGATGAGTATGATTTTACTTAAACATTAGAACTTATTCATATAACCTCTTTAATTTGATGTTATTCAGTGGGCTTTCGCTCACTTTGTTATATATATGTATGTAGGTAAGCAACAGGATGTCCAGCCCTAGTGAACCTATGAAGTTTACCGAGTTTTGTAAATTCGGCTATGAAGCGCCTCACGGAAGAGGCATTTGTTTTTTCTTTGTTATTTTGTTTACTTTTGCTGGTCACGTTGACAATAGTTGTACTTAAGCCTTTATGTTATAAGAGAATGTTTTGTACTCTTATGGGATGATTTATGGGTATGTGTAATATTATGATATGTTTATATAATCAGATGTGAGTTATTAACGTAATGAATATTTTTGTTCATGCCATATATGCACAGTTTGTTGGACAAAATTTTATAATTCTGCTTCCACTTCTGGCACCATATAATTAAATATGATTTGTAGCGCCCCCGAATTGAATGCAATAACCCATCCACAACATCAACAAGTGACTACAATGATAAAGTAATTATCTTTCATTAGTTTCCAATTAAGTTTTACAAAAAAATAACATATGCTGATTGTAGACCACCCGAACTCCGCTCCGTGCGCGAGGGCGCTAATCGTAGTTCTTAGCTACGACAGTTCAGACTCATGTCACAGTTCTGAATCTAATCTCACAAAGTATAAGGTAAGATTGGTAAATCATCAAAGAGTCCAAATCCGGAAAATCATTTTGGAAAATCGATTTTAATCAAAAAGCGCCAAACATGGACTGTTTTGCCAGATTTCAGAGTCGCCACCTAAATATTTTATTTTGGGAAATTTAGGAAACCCTGACTCGTGCCTAAGGCCACGTGTCCGTCATCACCAAAGTTACCTCGGCTTGGGAGCTTGGGTACGAGAGGGGGAGGTCCTGAAATGAGCACCCATGCTCGCCCGATCAAAGATCGGCCTCTACTGACATGATATGTTGTTTTTGAAAACACATGCGTTCTTATTTCAGTTATTAATCTAATTTATTATGTGATGCGCACAGCACACAAGTATAGGCTAAATCACTCAATTTGGAACAAAACATCTCATGTTTGTTTTTCGAAAATGGGTTGAAGATGCTACTCGCAAGTAGGCTAAGATGCGGATTTGCCACCCTCAAGTGGGCTTAAAACATGATGATTTGCGACTTCAAGTGGGCTTAAAACTTGCATTTCGATGAATTGTTCCAATTCAAGCAATAAAACCTTCACCCACAGGCATTCATGCAGTTAAACACTTAAGCAGTTAGCCTCATGGCAAGCATGCTAAACATGGCAGCCACTTACACGCATGCAAGGATGCTAAAGCATAAACACTCACAATGTACTCCAAGCCAAAACATAAGCTAGTTAGTAATCAATGCATGATCCTAGCCATGTCGACAATGCTTAATGCAACACATACAAAAATGCAACTAAAATAGGCTCGGCTATCTAGAATGTCATATGAATGCAACACTTGATAACATGATGTTAAACACGTATTCAAGTAAGTATATCGAAATACAATGCAGTTTGAATGATGCGTCGAGCACGGTGAAGGCAACACAGATGAATGGATGCAAAGAAGCAAGCATAAGGTATGCTAATTGAAACATGCCCTAAACTAACCATAGAAAGCTGATAAGTAAAAGGGAGAAAGAAATGGGGTTGGAAGACATGCATCACACACATTCACGCTTATTACAACAGTTCGCCCTCTCAACGGTGGGTCCGAATAATAAGCTAACTAGCTAATCTAAGCTAAGCTAGCTAACTAATCTAATAAAGCTAATTAGACTAGTTATTACACAACAAATTGAATGACTAGCTACAACTAGTTATTACAGCACCTTAACCAATCAACAAATTAATTAAGTTACAAATTCAAGCTAGACAAATAAGAATTAAACTACACTACTCAGCTTTGCTTTGGAAAGTTGAATAATGCATGCATTTGGTCCCTCGCTCGAAAATCCATTGCTATGCCCCAACTTGCCTCTGTTTGCATTTGATCTCTAGAAGGTGCACTGACCTCCAAATAGCTTATACTCCAACATGGGAACCTCCAGGAGCATTGCCGACCAGAAAAGGCTGGTGTAGACCACCTGTAGACCATTTAAGTATGCTGCAGACTAGAAAAAGTGGTTGGCCAGCTACTTTTTCTGGTCTGCCGAAGCTCCATTTTGCTGCAACAGAGAACAAGAAGGGGTACAGCAATGTATTTGCAAGATGTGTGTGCATAACCACCCTCCCTATCATTTCTTAAGCTCAAGGGAGTACGGTTCTCGACTCTCGGGCCACCAACCGAGCATCACAATGCACGATGGCCGAGAAGCCAAGATTTCACGAATCAATGTCAATGAATGCACAAATAACACATACGAGCCTTAACCTCTATCACGCATGATTAAGAGGGTCGGCGACCGAGAAATGAGGCACGTTTCCTCACTTCAAATATGAAACGTCCCTTGTTTCTCGTGTTTGGATTGACGCTCGATCCAAACATGCAATGCAACTCAAGCATGCCAAACACAATGCAATGCAACATGAGCATGTCAAATTAGAATCCTTAGGCATGAAAGCTAGTGAAGGATACAATGCAAGGGCTATACAATGCAATGCTCAATGGACTTAAACTGAATATGGACAGACCTAAATCATGCCAAAACAGTGGCCAAAATGCTATGAAAGGATGGCATGAAATGCAAGATAATGCATGCTCATGCATTGGCCCATCAACTAGTCATAATAGCACAACTCTCAAACATGATTAAGAAGTGACAAACATGGAAGTGTGACAACACTATATGTTCTGAAATCAAGTGTGAAATGGTGCCAAATCATCTAAACAACACAAGCATAGTATGCTAGAAGGCCTAAGGCACAAGGCTACCAATTGGGACTACACAAGAGGCATGCAACACATGGCACAAATGATTGAACCAACCAAGGACAGAGCTCAAATAGGTCAAAACAAAGACCATAACATGCTGGGATGGGAGCTCAAAAGTCTAGGCATGCATGCATACGCATTGGTCCACAAACAAGGCAATAATGCATAACCCTTAAGAGCATTCAAAGAATGAAAGAAGTGAGAATATGGCCATGCTATATGCTCTGAAATAACATGTTAAATGATGCCAAATCATGCACATGTCACAAATGAAGCATGCTAGAGGCATGAAAACACAAGGCTAGCAAGGCCAATTGCACTACAGCTATGCAATACATGAACCATATGGCCAAGACAACCCAAAACAGTCCTAGAGCATGTCAAAATGATGCTAAAACATGTATGGACTAGAGCTAACACATGCTAGCATGAAGGGAATGAAGCATGGAGTATGCAAGGCCAAAGAGGAAGGTTACACTACACCTACCAAAACCAAGCATGAGATGACTTTACCAACAAAAATTAGAGTTGTAACATGGCAAAATAAGACCAAATATACACTGATATGGCAACCCAAAAGCTTAGGCAAGATGGCATGCATAATGGCTCATATTTAAGGCATAAAGCACAACCTCTCCAAAGCATTGAAAGAGTGAAAGATGTGAGGACATGGGTGTGGAACATGCTCTGAAATCATATATCAAATGATGCTAGATCATGCAAATAACCCAAGCAATGCATGCTAGTAACTTGGAAACTCAAATTTGGTGAGCAAGAATGCACTATGGCTATACAAAGCAAGGCATGCATGACCAAAACAACATAAAACAGAGCTTAAGCATGGTAAAACATGAGTAAAAGCTTGCTAGAGTTGAGCCAAAATCATGCTAGAATGATGGTCTAAAGCATGATGCATGTTAGGCTAGTGAGTGGAATTGCACTACAAGTGCAAGGAGCATGCAAGAGGCTATCAAACCAACCCAAAACAGAGTTATACCATGGAAAAACAACACCAAAAACATGCTGAGATAGAACCAAAACATGCTAGAAAGGCATGCTACTTTGAAAAGCTTCAAGTAGGATTACACTACACATACAAGAAGCATACAAGGGGTGACCAAGACAACCAAAAAAAGAGTCATGGTAGGTCTAAAAGGTCACAAAAAAGTACTCAAACAAAGCTTCAAGAAGGTAGAGCTACATAATCTTTTGATATGCCATCAATACAAGCAAACAAGAGAAGAGGAGGGGGGACAACCCCCTCCTATTTAAGACCTCAAAACACACTTTCCACCACTGAAATTCCTCTGGAATTCAGTGGTGAAGAGGCCAAATAAAGGTGATCACACAGGCCTAAAGCGATGTCTCAAAAGCCTAGCAAATAAGGTATGCAAGGGAGTAGACCACCCCCAACACCAAAGAAGCCTCAAACAAACATGTTAAGCACTTAAAATTAGAACTTTTTACAGTTGAGAGTTAAGCCAAAATAAGCATGCAAAGGGGGTCAAAGGCTTAATTAAAAACAAAGCTTTAAGGGGTTAGAAACTCACCCTTGAAGAACAACTTCAAAACTACAACTCCAGTAACTTTTTTTGGACCAAAAGCAATCCAAAAACTCCAAAACCAGCTTCAAGGTGCCTCAGCTCCAAAGCAAAGGTCTTTCACTATGTGTTTGTGTGCAAAAGTGTGAAGAAATGGCACTTTCAAACACAAATATGAAGAGAAAAGAGCAATATAGAGATAGATGATATATGTATGACTCCAAGCAATTTTTCTAAACCTGAGACAAGAGGGAGGACGTTCCCTTTTATAGAAAAACATGCATCAAGCTTGTTGAGCAAGCTTGAAGCTTGAATCAACGTGTATGGAGGATGCTTTCTGTGCCCAACAGCTGGCACAGCTGGCATGGAAAATATCTGCAGAAAGTGCAGGAAAGCTGCTGACCAGTTGAAGTGGTCGGCCAGCTACTTGCACTGGTCGGCCGACCAGTGAAAGTGGTCTGCAAGGAGACAAAGTGGTCGGCAAGGGGGAGGAATGGTCTGCACAAAGAAAGCAAGGTGGTGGCATGGCTGCCGACCACTTTTGGTGGTCCAAAGATCTCCGAGACCAGCTGGGCGACCAGAAAACTGGCTGGCAGGCACAAAAAGTGGCTAACAAGGAGAGAAGCTGGTCTACACCCCTGTTCCAACCTCCAGGAAAAGGAAAACAAGCTTTGTGCCAAAAACAAACCAAAAAGGATGCAAGACAAGAGTCTGCGAGACAAGGCACGTGGTCGGAAGCCTCGAAAACTAGTCTACGGGCACAAAAAGTAGCCTACGAGACGGAAAGGTGGTCTACGACCACAAAAAGTGGTCTACAGACCTCTGTCTCCCTCTAGGCAAAGGCAACAAGGCACGGTCCAAAAACCAGGCCAAGAGGAGAACGATAAGAGGTTCCGAGACATGGCGCTCGGCCGAAGGCTCCGGAAACCGAAAACTAGCCTGCAAGAGGGAAAAGTAGTCTACGACTACACAAAGTGGTCTACAGACCTCTCCCTCCCTCCAGGAAAGGTCAACAAGGCATGGTCCACAAACCGAGCCAAACCACAAAGAGTTCAGAGGCCCGGAGGCAAGATACTCAGCTGAAAACTCCAGAAACTCGAAAACAAGCAGAAACATGCACAATCATCGAGCGCTCAATCGATGACGTCTGAGTCTTAAGGTCGGTCAAAAATGGGGTGTCTACAGTTGCCCCTCTTTGACAGAACTCGGAAGTTAAGAAGTGATGGGAGTGAATGTCAAAGCCCAGAGACGACCCATTTTTGACAAGGTCGAAGACTTAGACAAACAGGCAAGACAACAAAGAGATGCGCCCGGAGGCAGGGGCAAGATGCAAATGACATGCACAATGTCGAACATAACTTACGATCATGCCAAGAGGGCTGTGATGAAGCAATTATGCAAAATAAATGCAACATTTTAAGTGAATGCTATGCAAGTAAGTAAACATGAACCAAACTACATCTCATGCAGAAAGGATGTAAGAAAATTACAATTCTCACTACGTCTCACGCGGAGAAGGCTAAAAGTGACTACCGAGAACACCCGGAGTCTCAAATGAAACACCTCCCAGCGTATCAAACACAAAAGGAGAAGGACTGTGCAAGAAAGCGCAATCATCCAAACGCATGTCAAACACGAGAGGAGAAAGGTACGTCCAAACGCATGTCAAACGCGAGAGGAGAAGGGCACCAGTCAAACTGAACCGGAACTTCTCTTGAATGAACTGTACATACAATATCATGCATGCACAAAAGAGAGATTTTGACAATTACAATATAACAGGAACACATGATCAATGCTATATCAAGATACAATTTCAATACAAGATAAACGTGTGCACATATGATGCCGATGGAAATATGCATAGCAATGCAAGTGAAAAGTGCATAGCAAAGCAGGTGAAAAGTGCATAGCAATGCAAGTGAAAAGGTGCATAACAATGCAAGTAGAACGTGCGTAATAATGCAAGTAAAAAGTGCGTGACAACGCAAGTGAAGAGGTGCATAACAATGCAAGTGAAAAGTGCGTGACAACGCAAGAAAAGCGGTGCATAACAATTGTAGACGCGCCCGAACGTCCTGGGAGAAATCCCGTTTTGTTCATTGGGCTTACTACAGTTCGGACTCAATGTCACTGTTCTGAATCTAATCTCGCAAAGTGCAATGCAAGATCGATAAATCACCAAAAAGTCCAAATCCAGCAAATCGTTTTGAAAAACTGATTTTTAGAAAGAAGTGCCAAACATGGACTGCTTTGCCAGATACAGAGTCGCCACCTAAATATTTTATTTTTGGGAAATTTAGGAAACCCTGGCTCGTGCCTAAGGCCACGTGTCCGTCATCACCAAAGTTGCCTCGGCTCGGGAACTTGGGTACGATTGGAGAAGGTCATGCGATGAGCACCCGCGCTCGCCCGATCAAAGATCGGCCACTACTAAACATGATATCTTGTTTTTGAAAACACATGTGCCCTTATTCTGGTTATTAACCTAGAATTACTATGTGATGCGCACCGCATACAAGTATAGACTAAATTGCCTAAGTTGGAACAAAGCATCGCATCTCCGTTTGTTTTGAAAACGGATTGAAGTATGCTACTCGCAAGGGTAGACGCCTCCGAACGTCCCGGGAGGGAATCCCGTTTTGTTCGTTTGGGCTCGCTACAGTTTGGACTCGATGTCACGGTTCTGAATCTAATCTCGCAAAGTGCAATGCAAGATCGATAAATCACCAAAGAGTCCAAATCCGGCAAATCGTTTTGAAAAACAGATTTTTAGGAGGAAGTGCCAAACATGGACTACTTTGCCAGATACAGAGTCGCCACCTAAATATTTTATTTTGGAGGAATTTAGGAAACCCTGACTCGTGCCTAAGGCCACGTGTCCATCATCACCAAAGTTGCCTTGGCTCAGGAACTTGGTACGATTGGGGAAGGTCACTTCGTGAGCACCCCCGCTCACCCGATCAAAGATCGGCCACTACTAAGCATGATATCGAGTTTTGAAAACATTATGTGCTCTTACCCCGGTTATTAGCCTAGAATTACTATGTGATGCGCGCAGCATACAAGTATAGACTAAATTGCCTAAGTTGAAACAAAGCATCGCATATCCGTTTGTTTTGAAAATGGATTGAATTTTGCTACTCGCAAGTAGGCTAAAACATGGGTTTCGACGAATTATTCCAATTCAAACAACCCAACCTTCACCCACAGGCATTCAGACAGTTATATCACATAAGCACATAGCCTTATGGCAAGCATGCTATCATGGCAACACTCACATTCATGCAATATGCTAAAGCATAAAAGCTTACCTAGTACTCCAAGCCAAAGAAAGAAGATAATTAGAAAATATGCATGAATCCTAACTATACTGAAATGCCTAATGCAACACATGCAAAAATGCAACTAAGATAGGCTCGGCTATTCTAAAATGGCATATGAAATGCACCAACTGATACACGTATTCAACTCGAAATTGAAATATAATGCAGTTAGTACGATGCGCCGAGCCCGGTGCATGCAAGACAGATGAATGGATGCAAACAAGCGAGCATAAGTATGCTAATTGAAACATGCCCTAAAACTAACCATCATAAGCTGGTAAATAAAAGGGAGAAAGGCGTGGGGTTGGAAGACATTCACACACGCATGCATGCACCCTTATTACAAATTCGCCCTCTCAATGGAGGGTCCGAATAAATAATACAGACCGAATAAATAATTAACTACTCTAGCTAATTAAATATTACAAAACCCTAAATTAATTAACAAATTAGTTACAAAGGGAGGCCGCTGCAGCCCCGCCTCGGAATGCTTGGATGATGTATGCTCGATTCGCCTCGCTCGAAAACCCGTTGCCATGCCACTGTTGCCTCTGTTAGCACTGTTCTGCACCTCTGAGAATTGTGAAAATACTTGTGAGGCTTCTGGAACACTCCCATAGCACTGTGGGATGTCACCGGCCATAATGCAAGTCCACCGGCCACTGGAATACAGTTATCGACCAAAAGTGGGACCACTGGCTAGACTTTGATAGCCGGCCGGCACTAAAAGTGGCCGACCGACCATTTCTTCCTACAGAGCACTGGTTTTGCTGCAGCAGAGGACAGACAGTGCATGGCAAAGCATTTTCAAGACAATGTGTGCATAGCCATTCTCCCTATCATGTAATGAACTCAAGGGAGTATGGCCCTCGGTCCTCGGGCCACCAATCACGCATTTCGATGCATGATGGCCAAAGGTACCAAGTTTGCAAATCAATGTAAATGAAAGCAACAAAACAAATAAATGTTGCACACTCTATCATGTTGAGACCAAGAGTGTCGACAACCGAGGATTGAGACGTGTTTCGTCACTTTAAGTACGAACACACCTCATTCCTCATGTTTGGTTTGACACCCCAAACCAAACATAATGCAATGCATGTATGCGATATGGCTCAAATATGCAATATGACTCAAATATGCAAAATGGCTCAAGTATGCAATATGAGGCTAAGTTAGCAAAGCATGCCAAATGCAATGCAACCTACACATGCAAATGTACAATGTGCTAAGCATGCAAGATGCAATGCAATGCGCTCTAACATGTAAGCTAAGCTAATGTAACAAGAACATGCAAACATGATATAATGCAAGCATATAACGAGATGCAACATGATGCAACATACCAAACATGCAACTATGTACAAGGATGGACTTAAACCGAAATGGGAGGACCTCAGCCAATCCCAAAACAGTGGCCAAAATACCAAAAATAAGGCACCAAAATGCGAGATAAACATGCACACATGTTGGTCCATCAATTAGGCCACAATGCACAACCTTCAAACATGAGCGAGATGTGATAAATATGAGGATGTGGCATTATAATAAACTCTGAAATCACATGAAGAATGATGCCAAATCAACTACACAATGCAAACATGGCATGTTAATGGAGTTAAAGCTCAAAGCTAGCTACGAGACTTGAACCATGACTATGTCAACCAAGCCCCAAATGGTTAAAGTGACTCAAAACAGTCCCAAGGCAGACCAAAATGAAGCTAAAACTCATATGGAACAAAGCCAAAACATGCTGTAAAGAAGGGCACAAAACAAGACGCATACAAGGCCCAAAAGGGCAAATGCACTACACCTCTTACAACCGAACATGACATGACTTAGGCAAATAAAATCAGAGTTATAATACACCAAAACAAACCCCAAAACCCAATGAGAAGGTCTTCCAAAGACCAAATCATGGAGGCACATGCAATGGTCCAAATAAGGAGTATGAAACAACAACTCTCCAAAGTATAGAATAGGTGATAAACGCAAGTGTGTGGCCACGAAACATGGACTGAAATATGATGATAAGTGATGCCAAATCACTGAAATAGCTCAAATGAAACATGCTAATGACTCACACACCCGAAGCCAACAAGCTAGAATGCAAAGAGGCTATATAAAGCATGGCAAGCATGACCAAATTGACACCAAACTGAACTTAAACACGTTAAAACATGACTAAAAACTTCACAAAGCTAAGTCAAAACATGCAAGCATGGTGGTCTAAATGCATGATGCATTTCTAAGCAAAATAGAGGAATGCAAGGCAAGTGTATGGTGCATGCAAGGGGTCAACAAACCAACCTAAAACAAAGGTAAACCATGACCAAATATCACTAAATACCCACAGAGATGGAGCCAAAATCGACTAAGCATGCATGCTACCCTTATGAGCCAAAAACACAAGCATATGAGACACAAAGGGAGAGGGGTGTCCCTCCTCTATACAAGACCTCAAAACCACTTCACCACCACTAAAAATCCTCTGGATTTCAGTGGTGAGAAGGCCAATACACGAAAGTTCCAAAGCTCAACAAAGAAGGCACAAAAAGAGGCCAAACAAGGCCTAAGAGGGGGAGGACGACCCCCAACACCAAAATGACCTTAAACAAACATCTTAAGCATGAAAATACAGAAATTTTATCAGATATACACTAAGCTCAAAACAGCATGCAAGATAGGCTAAAAGCTAGTGCAAAAATGGGGAATATAAAGCAATAGTGCTCACCCTTGAAGAACACTTCAAGAACAGCAACTCCAGCCCCCTCCTTCTGATCAAAACCAACTCAAAACTCCAAGAACAGCCTCTCAACACCTCAATAACCAAGGTATAGTGTAACACTAGGTGCTTTAGTGCAAAAATAAGAACAAAACACACTTTTGAACACTATTCCACACACAAATGTAGAGAGAGAGAGGAAGATATAAAGAGGGAGTGATATATGTGATATATATCTCTAATTTGCTCAACCCCTCTAAAGGAGAAGGGAGGCCCTCTTTTATAGAACAAAACAAGGGCCTAAGCTTCTTGGAGAAGCTAAGACAAAGGGGTCAAGCTTCCTCAAGAAGCTAAAACAAAGGTTCAAACTTCTTGGGGAAGCTAAGACAAAGGTTCAAGCTTCTTGAGGAAGCTAGAGCAAAGGGTTCAAGCTTCCTCAAGAAGCTAAAGCAAAAGGGTGCAAAGGGTGCAAATCCTCCATACACGTGTATGGAGGACAGGCCTGTGTGCTCCAGTTGGCCCAGCTGGCATGCACAATGCCTAAAAAAAGGCAAAAAAGAAGTCCCGGCCAGAAAATATGGCCGACTGACCCAACAAACGGCCGGCCGACCAAAAACAATGCCGACCGGCCATCACCAATGGCCGGTAGCAACAAAACAGGGCCGGTGGCCTCAAGCCAAGGCCGGTGAGGTGTGGGGATGACCAACAAGCCATTCTCTGCCCTCAGAAGCAAAAACAAACAAGTTCTTGGTCCACAACCAAGCACAGAACAGGCAAGTTAAGAGATCCTGAGGCAAGGCGCGTGGCCAAGAGCTCCGGGAACTCAAAACGAACACGAACATGGATGATCATCAAGTATTCAGACAATGACGTCCAAGTCTTGAGGGCGGTCAAAAATGGGGTGTCTACAACAAGTAGGCTAAAACACGGGTTTCGACGAATTATTCCAATTCAAGCAACCCAACCTTCACCCACAGGCATTCAGGTAGTTATATCACATATGCACATAGTCTCATGGTAAGCATGCTATCATGGCAGTCACTCACACGCATGCAAGGATGCTAAAGCATAAACACTTACCGAGTACTCCGAGCCAAAGAAAGAAGCTAATTAGAAAACATGCATGAATCCTAACTATGCTGAGATGCCTAATGCAACACATGCAAGAATGCAACTAAGATAGGCTCAGCTATTCTAAGATGGCATATGAGATGCAACAATCGATACATGTATTCAACTTGGAATTGAAATACAATGCAGTTGGCGTGATGCGCCGAGCCCGGTGCATGCAATACAGATGAATGAATGCAAGCATGCGAACATATAGATGCTAATTGAAACATGCCCTAAAACTAACCATCATAAGCTGGTAACTAAAAGGGAGAAAGACGTGGGGTTAGAAGACATGCATCACACGCACGCACACTTGTTACAATAGTTGGCCCTCTTGACGGTGGGTCCGAATAAATAATACAACACCAACTAGCTAATCTAAGCTAATCTAATTAAGCTAGTTATTACATAACCAAAATGAATAATAAATTACAGCTAATTATTACACAACTCTAATTAATTAACAAACTAACTAAGTAAGCAATTAAACTAGCATGCAAACTACACAAATGTGGACTACCTCAGCTCTGCCTTGAATGATAAAGGATGCATGCATGCTCGAGTCGCCTTGTCGGGAAATCCATCGCGATGTCTCAACTCGCCTTTGTTTGCAATTGAACTCAGAAACTTGCACAAAGCTCCAAGGAGATGAAACTCCACCCTGGGAATCTAGGGGAAGGCTACCGACCAGCTATAGGCATTGGAGACCACCTACCGACCACCTTTTGTAGGAGAAACCCAAAAGGGTGGTCGGCCTACCAGAAAAGCTGGTCGGCTGACCAGTTTCTGCCCCTAGTTTCTGGTTTTTCTGCAACAAAGGCAAGAGAGAGAGAAGGCAAGGTATTTTCAACATATGTGTGCATGACCACTCCCCCCCATCAGTGCATAAGCTCAAGGGAGTGCAGGTCTCGATCCTCGGGCCACCAATCATGCATCTCGATGCATGATGGCCGAGGAGTCGAGTTGCACGACTCAATGTGAAATGAATGCACATATGAACACATAAAGCCAACAACTCTATCATGGATAGTCAAGAGTGTCGGTGGCCAAGAATCGAGGCACGTTTCATCACTTTGAGTACGAAATGTCCCTCGTTTCCCATGTTTGGACTAAACCCTACTCCAAACACAATGCAACAAATAATGTATGGACAAATGCAACTCTAGCATGCGATCTAAATGCAATGCAACTAAGTGATGTGAAGATGCACGGAATGACATGCAAGCATGCAAATGGCATACACAATGCTATGAACTAATCAATGGCATACTCAATGCACATGGATTATGTGGCATGCATACACAATGCACTAACATACGCAATGTTATGAACGAGGCATACGCAATGCAATGATCAAACATGCGATAACATGGACTATAGGGCATACACAATGCAAGATGGACTTAAACCAAGATGGATGGGCCTCGGTCACACCCAAATCAGTGGCCAATGTGATGAAAATGAGGCAACAAGGTACATGCAAACATGCACAAATGCAAGGGACCAAACCTAAGGAACAAAGTGCAACTCTACCAGAGCATGACAAGGATGAAATATGGCATACAATGACACATGTTCCAGCTCTGAAATGACATACAAGGTGGTCCCGAATCATGCAAACAACTCACCCGATGCATGTTGGATGGCACAATTACCGAAACTAGTGAAGTGCATTACACTAGAGGTATACAAAGCGATGCCCAAATGACCAAACCAACCCCAAACAGTCCCTATGTAGACCTAAAACAGTGGCAAAATGGACTAAAATGATGGCTTGCAATGCACAAAAATGAAGCTCATGCAATAGCCCAAAAATGAGGCATACAAGCACAACTCTCAAACGCACTTAAAGAGTGGAAAACATGGGAATATGACACAAGTATAAGCTCTGAAATAACATGTTCAATGATGCCAAAACATGAAAACAACTCAAGTTAAGCATGCAAGAGGCTTCAAAACTCGAAGCTAGGCAAGAGTATTACACTACAAGCATGCATGGCAAGCATCATTCAACCATGGGACCTCAAAACAGAGCTAAGGCAGCCCAAATCATGAAAAAAATCAGTTTGGAACATAGCCAAAATATGCTAGAATCAAGGGCCAAAACAACATGCAATGTGAGCTAGTGAACATGGACTACACTACAAGCATATGAAGCATTCAAAAGGCCATTAAACCAGCAAAAGTCAGAGACATGACAAGCCAAATAAAGCCCAAAAACCCACTGAAACATGATCAATGCATGCAAGAATGACATGCTCCTTTGATAGGCTATAAGAGGGGTTATTCTACACATGCAAGAGACACACCCAAGGTGACAAAACCAACTCCGGATAAAGCCTAGGCAGGCCCTCAAAGTCATTGAAAAGGGCCTGAAACAAGGCTTGGAGGTGTGCAAATGAAGGCTCCTTTGTAAGGCCAAAAATGCTAGTGAACAAGACAAGGACGGAGAGGGTCACCCCTCTCTGATTGTGGCTCTCAAAAACACATGTTAACCACTAAAAATCTGCTGGATTTCAGTGGTTAAAAGGCCAAGCAAAGGTGTTGAAGGCCTTAGGGCATGGCTCAAAACAAGGCAAAAAGAAGCATGCAAGGGAGTAGATGACCCCCAACAACAAAATGACCTTAAACAAACATCAAAAGGACCTCAAAACAAGACTTTTTTTAGTTGACAAAAAAGCTCAAATATGCATGCAAATAAGGCTAAGAGATGGATCAAAATAAAGTTTAAAAGAGGGAAAAAGTGTGTAACCCTTGAAGCTCAGCAAGACAGCAACTTCTGGACCCAAAACCCAACTCCTTAACCTCTGAAAATGGCCTCCAAGAAGCTCCAAGCAATGATGGAAGGGTTAGGCTATGAGGTGGTGTGCAAAGGTGCAAGAATAAGACCCTTTTCAACCCAAAATGAAGAGATATAGAGAGATATATCTTGGAGCCTCTAACCAACTTCTGAACCTGTGCAAAGGAAGAGGAGGGCCTCTCTTATAGAGATACAAGGCCAAAGCTTCTCAAAGAAGCTAAAAACCCAGGCCAAAGATCCTCCATACACGTCTATGGAGGATGCAGTCTGTACTTTCCAGTTGGCATAGCTGGCAACAACTCACAGAGACAAAACTGGGGGAGGCAGGCCGACCAGTTCAGGTGGTCGGCCGACCACTTCCCCTGGTCGATCGACCAGTTCAAAAGGTTCAAACCAAAGAAAAGTGGTCGACAGCCCCATTTGATGGTCTCCACATTGAATGCAAGCTAGTGGTATGGTGGGAGACCAGCAAATGTGGCTCAAAGACCAAGGAGACCAGCTTTCTGACAAGAAAACCGGCTGGCGGGAGAAAAGTGGTCTCCAAGGAGAAAAGGTGGTCTCCCACCCTTGTACCACCTCCCAAACAATGAAAACGAGGTCCATGCCAAAAATGAACCAAGACTGATGCAAAACGAGGGTCGGGAGCCAAAACGCGTGGCCAGGTGCCCCGAAAACAGGCTGTTAAGCATCGAAAGTGGCGCGCGACCACAAAGGTGGTCTCCCGGGCCACAGTGTCCCTCTAGAGAGAGGAAGCAAGGTGTGTGCCAAAAACCGTGCCAAACGGAGAATGTTAAGCGATCTCGAAACGAGGCGCGCGACCGACGGCTCCGAAAATTGGAAACTGGTCTCCAAATGGGAACAATGGCCTGCGACCACGAAAAGTAGCCTACGGCCACTGAGAGATGGTCTACAAGACCTCTCCCTCCATCCGAGAAGAGAAAGCAAGACCTAGTCCGCAAATCGAGGCAAAGCACAAAAGGGTCCCGAGGTCTGGGGGTAAGTCTCTTAGCCGAAACTCCGAAACCTCAGAACGAGCACAACAAGCACCATCACCAAGCGCTCAATCGATGACGTCTGAGTCTTAAGGTCGGTCAAAAATGGGGTGTCTACAGTTGCCCCTCTTTGACAGAACTCGAAAGTCATACGTGACGGGAGTGAATGTCAAAGCCCAAAGACGACCCATTTTTGAGAAGGCCGAAGACTTAGACAAACAGGCGAGATAAACAAGAGATGTGCCCGTAGGCAGGGACAAAATGAAAAACGATATGCACAAAGCCGAACATAACTCATGATCATGCATAGCACGCTGTAATAAAGCAAATATGCACAATAAATGCAACAGTTTAAGCGAATGTTATGCAAAGCAAGTAAACACGAGCCAAACCGCATCTCATGCAGAAAGGATGTAAGAAAATTATACAATTCTCACTGCGTCTCACGCGGAGAAGGCTAAAAACGGCTACCGAGAACACCTGGAGTCTCAAACGAAACAACTCTCAACGTATCAAACGCAAAAGGAGAAAGCGACCAAATGGACACCGGAATGCATCTGAGTGCTCGAACTGAAGACGTCCTAACGCACCACATGCGGGAGGGGAAAAGGTATGAAAGAACACCGGAACTCATCCGAGTGTTCGAAACCGAAGATGTCCTAACGCACCGCATGCGAGAGGAGAAAAGATATGAAAGAACACCGGAACTCATCCGAGTGTTCGAAACCGAAGATGTCCTAACGCACCGCATGCAAGAGGAGAAAAGGGATGAAAGAACACTGGAACTCATCCGAGTGTTCGAAGATGTCCTAACGCACCGCATGCGAGAGGAGAAAAGGTACGTTCAAACTGAACCGGAACTTCTCTTGAATGAACCGTACATACAATATCGTGCCTGTAAAAGAAAGGAACTTAATAGGTACAATAAGTTAGCAACATGCATAGCAATGCAAGTGAAAAGTGCATAACAACGCCGGTGGAGGGGTGCACGACAATGCAACCTAAGTGTGACGCATAACAATGCGGAAGGGGCGCATGACAATGCAACCTAAGTGTGACGCATAACAATGTGGAATGGGCGCATGACAATGCAACCTAAGTGTGACGCATAACAATGCGGTAGGGATGCAAAACAATGCAATGCACTAACAAGTGCAGATGAGGTACGCAAGATAGCGCGAATGATGCAGTGCACAAAACAGTGCGATGTGCAAGATAGCACGATGCGCAAAATAGCGCCAATGATATGCAATGCGTAAGATAGCGCGATGCACAAAATAGCGCGAATGATATGCAATATTAGAAAACAATGTAATAATATACAATGTAACGAAACAATGTAAATGATATGCAATGTATGTGAGATGATCAAACCACAAGCAGTACAAAACCACACAAATATCATGAAGGGATGGAGATGCAAAATCAAACTACTTTTAACACAGAAACGGCAGTGGGCACGAGCAGAACGACGCCTAACACAAGCTAAGTGCCTACATCCTAGTACTGGCCACAACTCAGCATGGATGCTTACACATAACAGAACCGTGTTTCAACGTGAAAGGGGTGCGAGCACATGCAAAACTATGTGTTTCGCAGAGAGACCACAAAGTACAAGTAATTGGGTGGCAAGATATAAGTGGGGAATGATCTGCTGAGGAAAGATCATGATCCTAAATGCTGAATGTAACAAACTAAAATACGATGAAATGGACGCAATGGATGAATTGAATAAAGTGCGCGGCCAAACCACATTTTGCCTAGAAAAGGCATGGACACAAACAAACCACGTCTAACACAGAAATGGTGCCGTCACCCTCAAACCACAATTCCCTTAGTGGAATAGGCGTGTACACATAATCACATAACCATGCTTTAACGCGAAAAGTATGAGCACATGCTAGACTAAGCTATTAACATGGAAAGGCGCAAGCGACAGATGGACAATGCAGCTACAGGCATGCAACATATTCCATATGCAATGCAATAGACATACTAGATGATGTAGTAGTTAGGAAGCGAAGGTACCTTACAGGGGCAATTGGCAATGACCTACCTCATGCTGCTGGGGACCTTCCCCTTCTTCTTGGTTGAACCGCAGGGACTACTTTTCTCCCTGACTATGGTTGTAGCTTTCCCTATTCTCCAACAGGGTGACAGACTAGGTTGGGTCAGTATCCAGAATTGAGGCGCATCCACTTGCTATCTCAATCTATGGGGTTGCCATACAGATTTCAAGTCGAGGATATTCCCCTGGGTATTTAAACCAGACTTTAGTCTCGGAAATCCCGAATCTTTGCGTTCTAGGCATGAGCCATTCGAACTCTAGTTTCCACCGTCTTAGTTGGTCTCCTAGGAACTCACCGCAAACGCAGGCAGGTGGCTATATCAGACCACCGGAAGTCGTTCGGGCATGACAAACACCAAAGGAATTGCACCTTTAGAGGATTTAAGGTCTCCTAGACAAGAGAGTGCACAAGACAGTGCAAACAATGCAATTCACTAACAAGTGAGGGAAAAGTGCGCAAGATAGCGTGATGCAATGCACTAACAAGTGCTACAAGCATTTTCTATGCAAGATGAGAGCATTTAATGAAATGCACAAGATAGTGCGATGCGCAAGAAAGCGCGAGTGTAAACTGCACAAAACAGTGCGATGCGCAAGAAAGCGCGAGAAAATGCATGCACCATGCAAGACTTGGCACACAGCTTATGACATAGCATTCCATTCATTTGGCACACAGCTCACAACACAACAATTTGTTTGTTCGGCACGCGGCTCACAACACAATATTCTGTTTATTCGGCACGCAGCTCGAAACACAGCACTCTGTTTATCTGGGCACACAGCTCTTTTGGGCACACGGCTCATTCGGGCACACAGCTCATTTCGGGCACGCAGCTCATTTTGGGGGCACACAGCTCATTTTTCGGGGACACACAGCTCATTTGGGGCACACGGCTCATTCTGAACACACAGTTCATTTCGGGCACACAGCACATTTTGAATACACAGTTCATTTCAGGCACACAGCTCATTTCGGGCACACGGCTCATTTTTCGAGCACACAGCTCATTCTTCGGGCACACAGCTCATTTTCGGGCACGCAGCTCATTTTTCGGGCACACCTCTCATTTCGGGCACACAGCTCATTTTGGGCACAAAGCTCATTTTTCGAGCACACAGCTCATTCTTCGGGCACACAGCTCATTTTCAGGCATGCAGCTCATTTCGGGCACACGGCTCATTTTTCGAGCACACAGCTCATTCTTCAGGCACACAGCTCATTTTTGGGCACGCAGCTCATTCTTCGGGCACACAGCTCATTTTCGGGCACGCAGCTCATTCTTCAATTTTTGAACATCCAGCTCAGCGCTTTTTCACTCTGAACACACAGCTCATTCACTTCACTTTGAACACGCAGCTCATACATTTTCATTTGCACGCAGCTCATTCTTAATTCTGAACACGCAGCTGTAACAAGCCCGCGAGGGACCTCATGGGTTACAGTTCAGACTCAATTTGTGTCACGGTTCTTAATCTGAACCAAAGAGTCCAAATCCGGTAAATCGTTTTGAGAAAAATAGATTTTGAAAGAAGTACCAAACATGGACTGCTTTGCCAGATATAGAGTCGCCACCTAAATATTTTTTATGAGGGAATTTAGGAAACCCTAACTCGGTGCCAAAGGCCACGTGTCCGTCATCACCAAAGTTGCCTCGGCTCGGGAACTTGGGTACGATTGGGGAAGGTCAGCTATGAGCACCCCCTCTCATCCGATCCGAAGATCGGCCTTTACTAACCGTGATATCTTGTTTTGAAAACATTACGTGTTCTTATTCCAGTTAATTAGCTAGAATTACTATGTGATGCGCACAACACAAAAGTATAGACTAGATTGCCTAATTTGGAACGAAGCATTGCGTATCTGTTTGTTTGGAAAACGCTTTGGAATTCGCTACTCGTAAATAGGCTAAAATACGGATTTCAATGAGTTGTCCCAACTCAAACAATCCAACCTTCACCCACAGGCATTCAGGCAGTTTATATCAAATAAGCATTTAGCCGCATGGTAAGCATGTTGACATTCACATTCATGCGAGACGCTAAAGCATAAATACTTACATCGTACTCCGAGCCAAAACAAAGGACATGTTAGCAATCATGCATGATCCAAGTCCATGTTAAGTGGCTAATGCAACACATACAAAATGTCACTAGAATAGGCTCGGCTAATCCTAGGATGACATGTGGAATGCACAGATAGCATGTATTCAAGTTAGATTTGAAATACTATGCATTTAGTATGATGCGCCGAGCCCGGTGCATGCAATACTGATGAATGATGCACGCATGCATAGCATAAGGTATGCTAAATTAAACATGGCCTAATACTAACCATCAAAAGCAGGTAAGTAAAAGGGAGAAAGAAGTGGGGGTTAGAAGACATGCACACACGCACCCACACTTATTACAAATTTGCCCTCGCTCGGAGGGACCAAAAGAATAATACAATTTAATTAACCTACAAGCTAATTAAAGACCACCTAATTAATTAACAAATCAATTAAGCTAAGGAAAGCAGTAAAAGGCCTCGGGAAGAGGGTCCAATGCATGCGTGTTCAGGTTTGCTCGGAAATCCGTCGCCATATACAAGTTGCCTCTGTTTACCCTGCTCTGCTCCTCTGAAAATTGCACAAGTCCCAAGGTGCACTCTCTGGACATTGGGGGACACCACCGACCATGTGGGATGGTCACCGGCCAAAAGTGAGTGGTCACCGGCCACTTGTGAAGCCATCGGCCACTGATGGATGGCCGGTCGGCACTGCAGATGGCCGGCCGGCCAAAGCTTCCTGGAGAATCCTGTTTTGACAGCAGCAGAGGGCAAAACAAGGCATGGCAATGCATTTCAAACAAATGTGTGCACCACCACATCCCTTATCATGTTTATGACTCAAAGGGGTATGGTACTCGATTCTCGGACCACCAATCGCGCATTTCAATGCGTGATGGCCCAAGAAACCAAGTGTGCATTTTCAATGTGGAATGAAATGCACATAAACAAACAATGAGGCCTAACCTCTATCACAAGCAATTCAAGAGGCCAAGCATGCATGCTAATGCAATGCAACTTAGGCATACGACTAAGTATGCAACATGGACAACGCAAAGAAGTATACAAAGCATACAACAATCATGCAAAGCATAGAGCAAGCATGTTAATGACAAGCATACAAGATGTAATCTAAACATGCAAGTGTGCCGGGCATGCAACATCATACAAATAGGACCAAGCATGCGACAACACACAAGGTAAGCATGCAACACATGCTAAGGGAGGGACTTACACCAATTGGACAGCCCTAAACTAGGTCCAAAACAGTGGCCAAAAGCTAAGGAATAAGAGGCAAAACACACACAAGCATGTACATGTTAAGGCCTAAACACCTAAGCATCAAATAAGCAACTTCTAAGCACACTTAAAAGAGACTAAACATGGACTAATGGCATACATTGAAGGCTCTGAATATGCATGAAATAGAGGTGCCAAATCAACTAATTAACACAAGCAATGCATGCTAGCATAGCCAAAACTCAAGGCAAGCTAATGGGGTATTGGACCACACTTAGGAGGACCAAACATGGCATGAATTAAATGACCAAAAATAGAGTTTTAGCATATTAAAACAAAGCCTAAAGACCACTTAGATGGCATCTAAATGACTTAAATTCAAGGGCATGCACAATGACCAAACATGGAGCATAAGGCACAACCTCATAAGGCATCAAAGAAGCATCAAAGGCAAGCATACAAGCATGCTAAGTGGACTGAAATAGCATGGCAAGTGGTTCCAAACCACTGAAATGATGCAAGGATGCATGCTAGAGGTCTATACATTTAAAGCTTACAAGCCAAAATGCAAAGGGGCTATGCAATGCATGCCATGGTCGACCAAAACAACCAGAGGCAGACCTTAAGCATAGAAAAACAAGTACAAAAGCTTCACAAAGCTGGGCCTAGAACATGCTTGAACAAGGGTCAAAGCCTAGATGCATGTTAAGGCTAAATGATGGCATTACAAGACATGTATGCAAAGCATGCAAGGTGTGTCCAAACCAACTCAACACAATGCTATTTCATGGCAAAATAAGCATAAATATCAGTCAAGGCATGGTCAACACACACTTAAACTAGAAGCTCCCTCAAGAGGCAAAAATAGCCCTTTTCAAGGACAACAAGGAGAAGGGGGTGGCCCTCTCCTTCCTAGGACCTCAAGGCACCATCCTCACCTCTGAAATCCCTCAAGATTTCAGTGGTGAGGAGGCCCAAACACAATGGTCCCGAAGCTCAACCAAAATGGCACAAAACAAAGGCCAAACAAGCCTTAAGAGGGGTCAAACAACCCCAAAGCTTAAAACACCCATAACAAACTATTTAGAGCAGACAAAAACAAGACTTTTATATGTTATATGCTAAGCTCAAAAATAGATGCAAGATAGGCTAAAAAGCTTTGCAAAAATGGGGTAAAAAGGGGCAAGTTTCTTACCCTTGTAGACCCTCTTCACAAACAATGTTCCAGCAGCTTTTTTGGTTCCAAACCAGTCCAAAAGCTTCAAGGAAAGACCTCTGGTACCTCAGCAACCAAGAAAAGGTGTGATGGTGGGTGTTTGTGCACAAAAATGAGACTAAACACACACTAGACACAAGAAAGAGGGAGATATAGAGATAGAGGATATATGTAAACCCTAACCCTAAAGCTCAAGCTCTGAAAATGTTCTCTAAATTGTCTAACCTCCAAGCAAAAGAGAAGAGGTTCTCTTTTATAGACAATTTGTCTTGTAAAGCTTCCAAAGAAAGCTAACAAGAGGGAAATCCCTCCATACACGTGTATGGAGGGGGTGACAGTGTATGCCAGCTGCACAAAAATATCTGCAAAAGCAGATGCACAGTAGTCGGCCGGCCAAAAATGCAATTGACCAAAGAAAGATAGCCGGCCGGCCATCTATAGTGCCGGTCGGCCAAACATTTGGCCGGTGGCAACAAAACACAGCCGGTGGCCTCAAGCCATGGCCAGTGGAGTGTGGGGATGGCCCACAAGCCATTCCCTGCCCCTCCAAGGCAAAACACAAGTGTTCGGTGCAAAACCAGACACAAAACAGTCGAGTCGAGAGATCCTGAGGCAAGGCGCGTAGCCGAGACCTCCGGGAACTCGAGACGAACACAAACATGGATGATCACCGAGTGTTCAAGCGGTGACGTCCAAGTCTTGAGGACGGTCAAAAATGGGGTGTCTACAGCAGCTCATAAATTTTCATTTCTGAACACACAGCTCATTCACTTCATTTTTGAACACGCAACTCACACATTCCACTTTGAACACGCAGCTCACACAATTCAATTTTGAACACGCAGCTCATAACACAACACTGCTCGATCTGAACACACAGCTCATAACACAGTATTCTTTTAATTTCGAACACACAGCTCATTCAGCATACTGCTCATTCTGAACACACAGCCCATTCTGAGCATATGAGATGCAATGACGGAACTTGCAGAAATTGAAAAAAACTCAAACGCCCGACATTTTCCCTTTTTTTCTTTCGCTTCGAAGTCTGGAACCTATATAGCTTTAGATAGGTCCTTGTTTTACTGTTCCCACATGACCCGGGTTGAACCCTGAGGTTTTTGAAAGAACAAAATCTTGTTTTGCACAAATGTAGAGAATGGCACGGCACTCTGAGCACAAAACGATTTTTTGAAATTGAGAGTGAGAATAAGTTCTCAACTGGGTATTGAGCCTACGACTGAACACAGCACACCACGACTCAACAACAAAGAGAAAGACAAGGTAAGACAACCTAAACACATCTATAGACACCCAAAATGACTCAAAACAAGAATCAAGACAAACAAAACAACTAACACGACACACAGAGGTGTTCCAAATGCGAGAGACCTCTAAGTTCGCAAGGAGCCAGTTTCTTCGGGTATTACTTCCCACCCTTTCTTATTTGTGTTTCTCACATCACTCGGCCCTCAAGCTCGGTTTTTCTCTCAAAACCCTTTTCTCACTTTTCCTCTCAGCGCACATCTCTCTATTCTTTAATCTCTCATTTTTCAACCCTCCCCAGGGTGGTTGATGGATAAGCAAGAAGTTATGGGCTCTTGCCCCTGGTATTCTACCAGATTCTTATTCTTGTTCACAACAGTGAGTTTCTCCCACAGAGGGGTTGCGCTATAATTGGGTGTGTAGCAAATCTGCAGCTGATATCGGTTGACGATGCTCTGCTGGGGAGTTTAGACGTGATCAGATCTTGTCCAGATGAGGGAGTGGAATATCTTCCCCCATTCCAGTTCGTGTGTCACACTTGGCTTGATACCTCGTTGCTCGGAGGATGTGAGAGCTTTTTGCTCTTTTGCGGTCAGCTTCAGTGGTGCCCTTTTCCGGTAGGTATGATGCCCTTTTTGGCAAGTGCGTTGATAAAGGGGAAAAGACAGAAAACCTGACTCAACTGTGCCCCTAGTTCATCATTTTGACCATTTTTTGTTTTTTTTTTTTTTTTTTTTTGCTAAAACAATTTTAACCAAAATGAGAGTTAGATTAACACGCTTGTTTGATTTTCTGATTTGAAATCATGCAAGTCAGGTTATGAGCACTGAAAATTTCCTTTTTTGGGTCCAAGAAATAGTCCAGTTTTTTAAAATAGAATAATTTTCGAGAGAATTAGTCAACCTCATTAAAAATTCTCAAAAACTATTTTTGCAAATGGCCACTGCTCGACCAACGCAAGATTTACTCTTGAGATGCACAACCTCAGATCCAAAACAATGGAAAATTGCCCCTTGTCTGAACGGCACTGCATGGCAACTGAAAGTTGCCCCTAGTCTGAATAGCATCGCAGCACTGCACAGCAATGGAAAGTTGCCCCTAATCTGAATAGCGCCGCAGCACGTGGCAATCAGTCCTCACAGTGACAATTACAACCAAATTCTCGGATACAGAGAAGACAAAGATGACCAGAACCATCACATGGACACAGTCGATTTGGAAGTGTTTATGGCTGGACTTCAGAATGAAGTTGCCTACGTATCCCAAAGATGGGAATCAAGCCTTACATAGTTCGAGGTAAGGCACACTCGGGTATTTAACCTCTCCTTTTGCGCTCTAACTTTTGCCAAGGCCGCCCTTCCGGGTTTTCAACCTTGCGAGCTTTGTTTTTCTTTCCTTTCCATTTCTTTTCTTTTTTTTTTTTTTATCTTTCATTTTTTTCATTTTCTTTATTTTTCTTCTTCTTTTTTTTTTTTATTCTTTGCATTTTTTCTTTTTCTCTTTTTTCATTCTTTTCTTTTTTTTCTCTTTTTTTTCATTCTTTGCTTTGCTCTAACTTTTGCCTGGGTCGCCCTTTCGGGTTTTCGGCCCAGCGAGCCTCTCAAGGGTAAAAAGTGTAGCTTTGTCCATGTCAAATGGTTTGAGATCTCGAAGCCATCTGAATGCAAGAGAGTGGCTGTTATTTGTTGATGATGTAGAAGTCCATCCAATGGGGGGCTGAATTTGCCCCTAGTGTTGTGGATAGGAACTCGATCGTCTTTCAGCAATACTTTCTTATTTCCTCCCTTTTGGGATTTGGCATTCATGCCGATCTTTGTTAGCTTGAGAAATGACTCATCTTTCGCTCTTCGAGCACATCTGACATTTTTGCCCCTAGTTCGAGGGTGCTTCTGATCTAGCTTCGCAAGCTTCCTTTTGATTATATCTGACCTTCTTGCCCCTAGTTCGAGGGCTGCTTCAAATCTGGCCACACAGGCCTCACATTGTGGTTGACCGTTGAACATTCTTAATCCAAGTTCAAGGTTTGAAAGTAAAGGGGTCGAGTCTCGAGGCTGAGAGCGATCCTAAGCTGCACATTCTCAAGAGTGATTCCACGCAGGTCTTCGCAGGACCGCGCAAAACATTTTTTGAAATCTTTTAAGAAAGCGACTAGTCGCTCGCACTGAAGACAGTACGGAACCCATCTGGATCAAACCAGGATCCTTCTCAGTACTCACATTAACAAACATGATCTCATTCATTAAGGGCTTAGCATGCCTCTCTTTCTCTCAATTGATCAAATTTTGCAAATCCCGAGGAATTCCTTCCTCTTTGTTTTCATCACAATGTTCAAAAGGTTTTGAAAAACTTAGATCACTGCAATAATTTCAAGGCACAGAAGAGTAGGTGAAATGGACTGCCGTTTCATTCAAGACTTCTGGCACAATTGGCGCAAGGCAGAAGCAAACACAAGAGTGTAAAACAAATCACTGCCGTTTCAATTAGATCTGTTGGCACAACTGGCTCCAAGACAAAAACAGACTCAAAAGAAAGCGAACAGACAAACACAAAAAACAAAATAGTGATGCCCAAGGTAACACCCCCAGAATCACCCGACTTTTGTACAACAGGACTGACTCGATACAACAAGACAGACCCGATTGACATAGTACAAAAAGACTGACTATATACAAGACAACAAGACTGACTGAATACCCAAGTCAGAAAGTGCAAAAACTAGCATTCGCAAATGCTCAAAATAGTGCGTGCCATACGCCACATCTGAAGTAAGCTGAGTGCCGCCCGCAGGTGATTCATCGCCTGATCATATCACCCTATCCTCCAGGTTCACAGATCCGGTAACGATAGACTTTGCTGAGCTTGGTGGGAGGACGACCCCGTTTTCAAACAAATCTTGCACTTCGTGGCGAAGACGAAAGCAATTGTCGGTGGTGTGACCGGTCTATTGATGGTATGCACAGTACTGAGTACCATCATGCTTAGGTGGAAGAGGATTCGGGAGAGGCCGAGGCTCGAGAGGTTTGAGATGCCCCTTTTCAGCAAGGATTTGAAGAGCCTTGGACAAAGGCATATAGAGGGCATGAAAGACCCTGCGACCTCGAGGTAAGTACTTCGAGGTTTGTGGATTTTTGCTCGGTGCACTAGAAAAGGGATCGGCAGGTGCAGGCTTGGTCTGCTGATCTTTCCCGGGTGCAGGATTAGGGTTGGAGGGAACGGTTTTGGTATGACGGCCCTTCTCCCGATTTTCCCCTTGACTTGAACTGCCCTCGGTCTGAGTGGGGAAAGTGTCATCCACAGTCTTAGCCACAACTGCGAGTACCTGCTGCTTATAAAACCCTCCGGCTTTCAGAGCCTCAACAACCTGCTGGAGTTGTTCATAGGGATTAGTGTCCACCTTCACCTTGTTCTTTCCACTAGCCTCAGCTTGGTGGACGATTTGGGTTGCTACTTCAGTGCGAAGCCCCGTTGCCGACATGTCATTGCCGGAGCTTGAGACAGCTTCAGGTTGGCTGAGCTCAATTGCAATTCGCCTCAATAGCGGGGGCTCCTGCGGCATGAAGTTCCCGGCATACGATGTAGTTGGTGGCGGGGCCGACATTCCATAGGCTAGATCAGCCACAGATCTTTGAAGGTCGCTAATCATTCCTATTAGCTCAAAGGTGGTGGGCTTACGGGTTTGAAATAACTGGGGTTCCCAGATCGGATGTGCGGCAGGCGACCTGGGCGGGTGTGGTACCTCAACATCGGTTTCACCCTGTAAGATGATTCCTTGGTTTAGTACGGTTGCCATAACCATAATTTCCTCTGAATTTTGGGTCGTCATAACTCTACTGAACTGGACAGAGGTGGTGTAACTGGTGACTGACGGATATGATGAATCGGTGAGTCTTTTCCTGCTTTGCCTCAACAAAGGAGAACACTGGTTGCTCTGAACCGAGTCTCTGAACTAAAAGAGAAAACAGGCAGCATTTCAGTCCAATCAATACAGACATGGACATAGCTGAAGAACTATATTCGACCACTGATCACTGTTCCCCAAATTACTGCTCCAAATCTGAATCTGATACCCGTAGATATAACTGATTCTCAAAATACTGATGCTGATGCCCGCAGGCCTGATGCCCAAACTTGCAGACTGATGTGTTCATTCCTGTAGAGACGTACTCTAAAAGCACATAGCAAGCAAGTGAGAGCCAAAACACCCCTATGTTGGGGTAGGGTTTCCCTGTCCTATTTTGTCAGGAACTAGGGTTTCACTACGCACGCAGCTGTTTCAAACAACCTACAATCGGGTGAGCAACTTGTCCTAGTTTGGAATGGTCACTACGGATTCTGAATATGCACTAGGTCGAATGGTCAAAAAGGGTGCCCCGGTAAAAACCGAGGTTTGTGTTCCCATCGTGGTAGAGCCCGTAACCGGTTAGCCTTATGGCACGCAGCCTCCGGCAAACCGTTCAGGAATAACAGATGGCAAACATGGTGTCCTAGGCGCACCAATGCAAATGCAATGCAAAGAAACACATAAGTGTAATAAAAAACAAGATATCATGAGTTTGAGTCAAGTTCTCTAAATCCCCAACAGAGTCGCCAGAAACTGAAGACGCGCTCGAACATCCCGGGAGAAATCCCGTTTTGTTCATTGGGCTTACTACAGTTCGGACTCGATGTCACGGTTCTGAATCTAATCTCGCAAAGTGCAATGCAAGATCGATAAATCACCAAAGAGTCCAAATTCGGCAAATCGTTTTCAAAAATTGATTTTTAGAAAGAAGTGCCAAACATGGACTGCTTTGCCAGATACAGAGTCGCCACCTAAATATTTTATTTTTGGAAAATTTAGGAAACCCTGACTCGTGCCTAAGGCCACGTGTCCGTCATCACCAAAGTTGCCTCGGCTCGGGAACTTGGGTACGATTGGGGAAGGTTATGCGAAGAGCACCCCCGCTCGCCCGATCAAAGATCGGCCACTACTAAACATGATATCTTATTTTTGAAAACACATGTGCTTTTATTCCGGTTATTAACCTAGAATTACTATGTGATGCGCACAGCATACAAGTATAGACTAGATTGCCTAAGTTGGAACAAAGCATCGCATATCCGTTTGTTTTGAAAATGGATTGAAGTTTGCTACTCGCAAGTAGGCTAAAACACGGGTTTCGAAGAATTATTCCAATTCAAGCAACCCAACCTTCACCCACAGGCATTCAGGTAGTTATATCACATAAGCACATAGTCTCATGGTAAGCATGCTATCATGGCAGTCACTCACACGCATGCAAGGATGCTAAAGCATAAACACTTACCGAGTACTCCGAGCCAAAGAAAGAAGCTAATTAGAAAACATGCATGAATCCTAACTATGCTGAGATGCCTAATGCAACACATGCAAGAATGCAACTAAGATAGGCTCAGCTATTCTAAGATGACATATGAGATGCAACAATCGATACATGTATTCAACTTGGAATTGAAATACAATGCAGTTGGTGTGATGCGCCGAGCCCGGTGCATGCAATACAGATGAATGAATGAAAGCATGTGAACATATAGATGCTAATTGAAACATGCCCTAAAACTAACCATCATAAGCTGGTAACTAAAAGGGAGAAAGACGTGGGGTTGGAAGACATGCATCACACGCACGCACACTTATTACAACAGTTGGCCATCTCGACGGAGGGTCCGAATAAATAATACAACACCAACTACCTAATCTAAACTAATCTAATTAAGCTAGTTATTACATAACCAAAATGAATAATAAATTACAGCTAATTATTACACAACTCTAATTAATTAACAAACTAACTAAGTAAGCAATTAAACTAGCATGCAAACTACATAAATGTGGACTGCCTCAGTTCTGCCTTGAATGATAAACGATGCATGCATGCTCAGTCGCCTTGTCGGGAAATCCATCGCGATGTCTCAACTCGCCTTTGTTTGCAATTGAACTCAGAAACTTGCACAAAGCTCCAAGGAGATGAAACTCCACCCTGGGAATCTAGGGGAAGGCTACCGACCAGCTATAGGCATTGGAGACCACCTACTGACCACCTTTTGTGGGAGAAACCCAAAAGGGTGGTCGGCCTGCCAGAAAAGCTGGTCGGCCGACCAGTTTCTGCCCCTGGTTTCTGGTTTTTCTGCAACAAAGGCAAGAGAGAGAGAAGGCAAGGTATTTTTAACATATGTGTGCATGACCATTCCCTCCCATCAGTGCATAAGCTCAAGGGAGTGTAGGTCTCGATCCTCGGGCTACCAATCACGCATCTCGATGCATGATGGCCGAGGAGTCGAGTTGCACGACTCAATGTGAAATGAATGCACATATGAACACATAAAGCCAACAATTCTATCATGGATAGTCAAGAGTGTCGGTGGCCAAGAATCGGGGCACGTTTCGTCACTTTGAGTACGAAATGTCCCTCGTTTCCCATGTTTGGACTAAACCCTACTCCAAACACAATGCAACAAACAATGTATGGACAAATGCAACTCTAGCATGCGATCTAAATGCAATGCAACTAAATGATGCGAAGATGCACGGAATGACATGCAAGCATGCAAATGGCATACACAATGCTATGAACTACTCAATGGCATACTCAATGCACATGGATTATGTGGCATGCATACACAATGCACTAACATACGCAATGTTATGAACGAGGCATACGCAATGCAATGATCAAACATGCGATAACATGGACTATAGGGCATACACAATGCAAGATGGACTTAAACCAAGATGGATGGGCCTCGGTCACACCCAAATCAGTGGCCAATGTGATGAAAATGAGGCAACAAGGTACATGCAAACATGCACAAATGCAAGGGACCAAACCTAAGGAACAAAGTGCAACTCTACCAAAGCATGACAAGGATGAAATATGGCATACAATGACACATGTTCCAGCTCTGAAATGACATACAAGGTGGTCCCGAATCATGCAAACAACTCACCCGATGCATGTTGGATGGCACAATTACCGAAACTAGTGAAGTGCATTACACTAGAGGTATACAAAGAGATGCCCAAATGACCAAACCAACCCCAAACAGTCCCTATGCAGACCTAAAACAGTGGCAAAATGGACTAAAATGATGGCTTGCAATGCACAAAAATGAAGCTCATGCAATAGCCCAAAAATGAGGCATACAAGCACAACTCTCAAACGCATTTAAAGAGTGGAAAACATGGGAATATGGCACAAGTATAAGCTCTGAAATAACATGTTCAATGATGCCAAAACATGAAAACAACTCAAGTTAAGCATGCAAGAGGCTTCAAAACTCGAAGCTAGGCAAGGGTATTACACTACAAGCATGCATGGCAAGCATCGTTCGACCATGGGACCTCAAAACAGAGCTAAGGCAGCCCAAATCATGAATAAAATTAGTTTGGAACATGGCCAAAATATGCTAGAATAAAGGACCAAAACAACATGCAATGTGAGCTAGTGAGCATGGATTACACTACAAGCATATGAAGCATTCAAAAGGCCATTAAACCAGCAAAAGTCAGAGATGATCAATGCATGCAAGAATGACATGCTCCTTTGATAGGCTATAAGAGGGGTTATTCTACACATGCATGAGACACACCCAAGGTGACAAAACCAACTCCGGATAGAGCCTAGGCAGGCCCTAAAAGTCATTGAAAAGGGCCTGAAACAAGGCTTGGAGGTGTGCAAATGAAGGCTCCTTTGTAAGGCTGAAAATGCTAGTGAACAAGACAAGGAGGGAGAGGGTCACCCCTCTCTGATTTTGGCTCTCAAAAATACATATTAACCACTGAAAATCTGCTAGATTTCAGTGGTTAAAAGGCCAAGCAAAGTCAACACAAAGGCCTTAGGGCATGGCTCAAAACAAGGCAAAAAGAAGCATGCAAGGGGGTAGATGACCCCCAACAACAAAATGACCTTAAACAAACATCAAAAGGACCTCAAAACAAGACTTTTTTTAGTTGACAACAAAGCTCAAATATGCATGCAAATAAGGCTAAGAGATGGATAAAAATAAAGTTTAAAAGAGGAAAAAAGTGTGTTACCCTTGAAACTCAGCAAGACAGCAACTTCTGGACCCAAAATCCAACTCATTAACCTCTGAAAATGGCCTCCAAGAAGCTCCAAGCAATGATGGAAGGGTTAGGCTATGAGGTGGTGTGCAAAGGTGCAAGAATAAGACCCTTTTCAACCCAAAATGAAGAGATATAGAGAGATATATCTTGGAGCCTCTAACCAACTTCTGAACCTGTGCAAAGGAAGAGGAGGGCCTCTCTTATAGAGATACAAGGCCAAAGCTTCTCAAAGAAGCTAAAAACCCAGGCCAAAGATCCTCCATACACGTCTATGGAGGATGTAGTCTGTACTTTCCAATTGGCATAGCTGGCAACAACTCACAGAGACAAAACTGGGGGAGGCAGGCCGACCAGTTCAGGTGGTCGGCCGACCACTTCCCCTGGTCGATCGACCAGTTCAAAAGGTTCAAACCAAAGAAAAGTGGTCGACAGCCCCATTTGATGGTCTCCACATTGAATGCAAGCTAGTGGTATGGTGGGAGACCAGTAAATGTGGCTCAAAGACCAAGGAGACCAGCTTCTTGACAAGAAAACCGGCTGGCGGGAGAAAAGTGGTCTCCAAGGAGAAAATGTGGTCTCCCACCCTTGTACCACCTCCCAAACAATGAAAACAAGGTCCATGCCAAAAATGAACCAAGACAGATGCAAAACGAGGGTTCGGGGGTCAAAACGCGCGGCCGGGTGCCCCGAAAATAGGCTGTTAAGCATCGAAAGTGGCGTGCGACCACAAAGGTGGTGTCCCGAGCCACAGTGTCCCTCCAGAGAGAGGAAGCAAGGTGTGTGCCAAAAACCATGCCAAATGGAGAATGTTAAGCGGTCCCGAACCGAGGCGCGCAGCCGACGGCACTGAAAACCGGCAACTGGTCTCCAAACGGGAACAGTGGCCTGCGACCATGAAAAGTAGCCTACGGCCACTAAGAGATGGTCTACGAGACCTCTCCCTTCCTCTGGAAAGAGAAAGCAAGACCTGGTCCGCAAACCGAGGTAAAGCACGAAAGGGTCCCGAGGTCCGGGGGTAAGGCTCTCAGCCGAAACTCCGAAACCTCAGAACGAGCACAACAAGCACCATCACTGAGCGCTCAATCGATGACGTCTGCATCTTAAGGTCGGTCAAAGATGGGGTGTCTACAACAATGCAGGTGGAACATGCATAACAATGCAAGAAAAGTGGTGCATAACAATGCAGGTGGAACATTGTCACGACCCAAACCCGCCCCTATAGGTTTAGCGTCATAACCGGCCTGTAATCCTCAGATTACCAAAGGCCTCTTAGCAGATTAGCAAGTATTAAGGGGCTGTGGTAGCAGCTAGAAAAAATAAACAAAGTCCAATGAGCTGTGATGACGTACATGGGACAGAGTAAATCAAATTTATTTATATTCATAAGCATGCTAGTCAAGGGACACCAATATTTACAATATTATTTACAGACTGTAGTTCCCAGATCCTGACTTTACAAACAGACGGAGACTAGCATAACTACAAAAACAGCCATGGTAATTGACTTCAACTGGAACCTCCTCGGGAGGCGCAACGGTTGGCTGACAAAACTGGGGTACGGGCTATCAACCCCGGGCCTGGTCTCACACTTGCTCATCTACATACATAATATAAGGAGTGAGCTAGAGTCCAGTGAATAATAACAGTGTAAAGGGGGTTTAATGAATGATGACCATGTAGAATGCAGAAATCAGAAAATCAATCTCTTATCAGATCGGAAACATAGGCATATTCGTATCAGAAAATAATCGCAGCCATATCCATATTCAAATCATGTGTGGTACATTTCCCTTAACATAACATATCATGTTGGTCAAGCATAGTAAGTCCCATAGTGGAACCTCCGATACCGGGTAACATATCTGTGCCACGGTATTGTTTCCCCCGGGTGAGGGCCTGTGCCACGGTATTCTTTCCTCCGGGAGAGGGCCTCATGACCATGTGCCTTAGTATTGTGTCCCTTGGGCAAGGGCCTCGGCTAGGGATACCACGTTTACATTTCAAGAAAAACTTGGACTATCATTCATTCATTCAAACATAGCATTTCAGAACCTATCATCTCATGTCATTGAATAAAATAATTAAAGTTAAACATAACTTTACAGAGTTATTACTCACAACAATTGGTCGGCTCACTAGATGGTCAAATGGCTCTTCACTTGTCCTGAGGTGCGTGACCTACACGAACACGCATACAATTACCCGCTTGAAACACACGCTCGAGTTAGATTAATGCACTTCGTTATTCTTAGTGTGTGTGTTTATCTATTAATCTCATTATGGAGTCTTAAACATGGTCTAGGAATGCCTAGGATGGAATGAGGATGCAAAAAAATGCCTTAGAAAATATTTTTCATAATTTTTAGAAAACAGGGGTCCCGCTCGAGCGGACATGCAAACAAAAGTCTCCGCTCGAGCGTAAACCTTCCCGCTCAAGCATTTTGCAAAACGTGACAAAAGTACTGGATAGGTGAAAATCGCGCTCGACGGGAGCTCGACCCCCGCTCGAGCGTGTGACTCAGGTCCCCGCTCGAGCGTGAATTATCCCGCTCGAGCAGAGTGTAAAATAGTGCAAAATACTGGATGGTCGAATTCTACGCTCGAGCGCCACTTTCCCCGCTCGAGCGTGAGTCCAAATTCTAGAAATTCCAGATTGAACCTTCAAGCTCAAAACCAAGTTTTAATGCACCAAATTCGATCCTCTTGGGCTAATTTTCTGGAAAACTCTTGTAGACTCATAGTACAACATGTTTCAAAGCTCAATTTGAGAAATCAAAGCCCAAAGGTAAGTTAATTAAATACAACTTTAGTTCAAAACTCGAGAACATGGGAATTAAAGCAAAACTCATACATGCATGAGTTCTAATGAATTCAAAGCTTCTAAAACATGCTCCAAAGAGCCAATTCTTCCAAAAACATGATGGAATCAAGGACTAGAACAATAATATGGACATGCATGCAAGAATCTCCATGAAAATAACTTCAAAACTCAACAATGTAAACATGCATGCAAGGATTCCTACTCAATTCAACATGTTAGGCCATAATTTGGCTCTAAACTCCAACAATGCTCTAAACCATGCAAGAACCAACTAGAATTCACAAATAGAAAGATAGGTTTCCTACCTTAGGTCTTGAATTCAAGATGTAGAAGCTCAATTATGCAAATAACCTTCAATTTCTCCAAGTCTCCAAGCTAAAAGCCTAGATGAAATTAATTTCTCATTTCTCCCTCTCTCTAGTCAGTTTGGCCCCTCCAAGAGATGAACAAAAATGATGCCAAGTATAGATAAGCCAAGACTAAACAATGTCTAGCAAAGTCCACTTAGTGGCCAATTAGTAAATAAGTCCAACTATTGCAATTTAGCACTATTTAATCTAATTTAATCACACCAAATCACATTTCAATTAAATATACCATAAAATCACATAATTCCTAATTAGCATAAAACACTAATCAATTTCTGGTTCGGCCGCCGGTAAGGCCTTCGATTTACAGTTTAAAGCATAAAACATGAACAGATAATGTAACAGTCAACAGATAGATATGCATAAATCATGCAATACATATGCAAATTAATCTCAGATTCCATCTAAATTACTGTTAGGCCTAATCACTCATGAATTAGCATTCGTCGGAGGTCGGGGTTATTACAAACATGCATAACAATGCAAGTAGAACGCGCGTGACAATGCAAGTAAAGTGTGCATAACAATGCAAGTAAAAAGCACGTGACAACGCAAGTCAAGAGGTGCATAACAGTGCAACTAGATGTGCGTGACAATGCAAGTAAAGAGGTGCATGACAATGCAACTATAGTGTGCGTAACAACGCAAGTAAAGAGGTGCATGACAATGCAACTAGAGTATGCGTGACAACGCAAGTAAGATGGTGCATGACAATGTAAGTAGAGTGTGCGTGACAACGCAAGTAAGATGGTGCATGACAATGCAACTAGAACGTGCGTGACAACGCAAGTGGAATGTGCAAAACAATGCAACTAGAACGTGCGTGACAACGCAAGCGGAGTGTGCAAAACAATGAAACTAGAACGTGCGTGACAACGAAAGTGGAATGTGCAAAACAATACAACTAGGACGTGTGTGACAATGCAAGTGGAATGTGTAAAACAATGCAACTAGAAACGTGCGTGACAACGCAAGTGGAATTTGCAAAACAATGCAACTGAAACGTGCATGACAACGCAAGTGGAATGTGCAAAACAATGCAACTGAAGTGTGCGTGATAATGTAAGTGGAATGTGCAAAACAATGCAACTGAAGTGTGCGTGATAATGTAAGTGGAATGTGCAAACCAATGCAACTGAAACATGCTTGACAATGCAAGTGGAATGTGCAAAACAATGCAACTGAAGTGTGCATAACAATGCAGGTGAGACATGCATAGCAAGGCAAGTGCAAGAAATGTATGCTCCATGCAACATTAAGATGCGCATTTTATGCCAGGGTGAGAAGTGCACATTCTATGCAAGCAAGGTTAAAACGTGCTCCATGCAATGTACATACCCTATGCAAAAGGATCAACGACGTACATCCAATGTAACGTGTATATTCTATGCGACAACAAGAATAAGTATATAGTACAAGATGCATTTATGCAATATGTGTGATGATATGATACACGTTACAAGCAATGTAGAGCATGATGTCTAGGGAATGCAATAAACAAGCAAAGCGGCGCTTTAGAAAGCACCTCATGGAGTGAGTGGCGATGAACCGCTCTACTCTGATGGGGATCTTCCCTTGTGTTCCTCGAACTCTTACCATGTGTTTTTCGAACTCTTACGTTCAACCCACAGTATAAAGGTTCTGAAATGCCGACAAGGATTCTTTACGTAGAACACCTTGGATGCCACTTTTCTTCTTTACCATATTCACAACTTTCCCTATTCTCCAACGGGGTGACAAACTAGGTTGGTTCAGTATCCAGAATTGTGGTGCATACATGCTGCCTCAACCTATGGGGCTTCCATACAGATTTCAACCCAGGGATATACTCCGGGGTATTTAAACCAGAGTTTAGTCTCGGAAATCCCGAACTTTGCGTTCTAGGCATCAGCCATTCGAACTCTAGTTTCCACCGTCGCAGTTGGTCTCCTAGGAACTCATTGCAAACACAGCCAAGATACCTCTGGTAGGGACGGTGCTCAGGGAGAGCACTTCTGATCGCCTTTATGGCTTTGAAGCAAGCTTGAGCTTGGAGTAAAGGCACACTCATACTTTGGAGCGTTAACAAGGCCTGAAAAGGTATATATGGAATGCAATCCTGGAATCTGAAACAAACTCAGATGCTCTGATTTTCCCTCTTCTCTTTTGCTTTGCCGTCTGGAACCTATGTAGCTTCAGATAGGTCTTGGTTCTACTGTTCTCACATGACCTGGGTTGAACCCTGCAGTTTTATGAAAGAACAAATCCTGTTTTGCACAAATGTGGAGAATGGCATAGCACTCTGAGCGCAAAACAAATCATTTTGAAATTGAGAAACGAATTCTTAATCGGGTATTGAGCCTACGACTGACCACCGTCAAAATGACTCAGCAAAGGAAAACAAAGGTAAAACAACATGTTCGGTTAGTAAACATACTAAACTCCCTCGAGATTTTCTACTCAATGCGTCAACCACTGAGTTAGCTTTACTTGGGTAATACTGAATATGCATGTCATAGTCCTTCAACAACTCAAGCCATCTTCTCTGTCTCATACTCAATTCTTTCTGAGTGAACAAATACTTCAAACTCTTGTGGTCTGTGAAAACTTGACAAGAAGCACCATACAAGTAATGATGCCAAATTTTCAAAGCAAATACCACGGCTGCTAATTCTAAATCATATGTAGGATAATTCTTTTCATGAAGTTTCAATTGACGAGATGCATATGCTATGACCTTACCCCCTTGGATCAACACACAACCCAAACCCTTATATGAAGTATCACTATAAATCTGATATTCCTCATTACTTGATGGTACTACAAGAATTAGTGTCATGACTAACCTCGTACTTAGCTCTTGGAAAGTTGATTCTCTATCCTCGGTCCATTCATATGCCACTCCTTCCTGAGTCAACTGTGTCAATGGCACTGTAATCTTTGAGAAGTCCTTCACAAACTTTCTATAGCAACCTGCCAAACCCAGAAAACTACGAACCTCAAACACATTAGTTGGCCTCGACCAATTCACAATAGCTTCAATTTTGCTAGGATCAACATAAATACCCTCTTCGTTAATCACATGACCCAGAAATGAAAAGCTTGAAAGCCAAAACTGACACTTGCTAAGCTTAGCATACAATTTTCTATTTCTCAAAATTTGTAAGGCAAGTCTCAAATGATTCTCATGCTCATTTCTACTCTTGGAATAGATCAATATATCATTAATAAAAACAACTACAAACTCATCTAAGTATGGCTTAAAGATCTTGTTCATCAAATCCATAAATGTTGCAGGAGCATTGGTTACTCAAAAAAGCATTACCAAAAATTCGTAGTGGCCATACCTTATCTGAAAAGCAGTCTTCTCAACATCCTCGGCTTTAACCTTGAGTTGATGCTAGCTTGACCTAAGATCAATTTTTTAAAAGACTCATGCTCCCTGTAACTGATCGAACAAATCATCAATCATCGGCAATGGATATTTATTCTTAATGGTTACCTTATTTAGTTCTCGATAATCAATACAAAGACGAAGTGTGCCATTCTTTTTCTTAACAAATAAAACTAGCACTCCCCAAGGTGAAGTGCTCATCCTAATAAAACCCTTGTCCAACAACTTTTGTAATTGAACTTTTAACTCCTTAAGCTCAGTTGGGGCCATCATATAGTGTGTTTTGGAAATTGGTTGTGTTCCTGGTATAACATCAACAGTAAATTCTACCTCCCTATTCACTAAATAGCCAGGCAAATCATTCGGAAAAACATTAGGAAATTCATTAACAATTGGGATATCATGCAATTCAATATTTCCATTCAGATTACTTAGTACACTACACAAATAACCTTGACATCCTTTTTGGATCAACCTATAAGCTTTCATGGATGAAACCAAGTAAGGTGGGGATACTACCCATTTACCCTAAAATGTAGCCTCGACTTGGTGTGGGGGTTTAAAAGTGACACTCTTAGAAACATAATTAATGGATGCATGATTTGCTACTAACCAATCCATTCCCAATATAACATTCTTAGAAACATAATTAATGGATGCATGATTTGCTACTAACCAATCCATTCCCAATATAACATCGAAATGAGTTATGTTAAACGGCATCAAATCAACTAATAATTCGACATTCTTAATCACAACAACACATGCTCTATAAATGGATACAATAGTCATAGTTCTTCTAGGTGGAGTAGACATAGATAATAAATAACCAAGGGGTTGTAGTTCTTTATCTAACTTCTCGGCAAACTTAGCAGATACAAATGAATGTGTAGAACCCAAATCAATCAATATATATGCATCTTGAGCGCAAATAGGAAGTATGCCTGACACTATGGTCTTGGCGCTTTGGGTGTCTCTTGGCACTAATGCAATGACTCTACCCTGCCTCATTTGTTATCTCCCGACATTGCCTTTCTATTCAAAACCCGAGGTACTCTCATTTTTCTTACCATCCTTAGCCTTTGTCTTGGGATAGTCCTTAACACGATGACCCATCTCATCGCATTCAAAACATGCTCCAGATGCCCGATGATAAACTCTCCAATGCTGTTTTTCGCAACTTGTAGATGTCGGCCTAGTACCACTTTCTTGATTTGAGTTGCTAGAACTGCCTACATTCATCATCTTCTTGGCATCAAATGGTGCTTGGCGATTGTCATAATTCTGCCTCTTTCTCCGATTCTCTCCTAAACTCTGATATCTGTTTAAGTTAGCTTCCACCAGGATGGCTTTATCCAATACTCTGACATAAGTCGGCATGTTGAGCATATTAACCTGGTCTTGTGTCGGTCCACGAAGCCCACTCTAAAATTTTCTAGCTTTTCTGTATTCGGTATTGATGGTGTGAGACGCATATCTAGCCAACTCGGTGAAAATACAGTCATATTCAGCTATAGTTCTGTTACCCTGTGTCAAAGTCTGGAACTCTGTGGTCTTGTGGTCTCAGATACTAAGGAGAAAATGCTTATCATAAAATAATTCCCAAAATCTAGCCCAAGTGAAGCACGAATTACCTTCTCAAATCATCATCCACCACCTACGAGCATTGTCGTCCAGTGTGAATGCTGCCAATGACACCTTCTGGGTATCGGTACTAGGAAAGATTTCAAACAACTCCATTTCAAGAACCCATGCTTCTGCCTTCAACAGCTCTATACCTCCATGGATTCTCAACAAATTCATTTTCTTAAATTCTTTGATCAAAGTTAATGTGCCATTCCCATATAAAGCTGGCTATGGAGGCACTTGCGGTACTGGAGGAGGTGGAGGTGGAACTATATTTCGGCCATTTGTTTTCTTAGCCTAAGTAGAGGTGGTACTAGTGTTCACTTGCCTTGCTTGCCTCAACTCACAGGTCAAACCCTTTACCAACCTTTCCAATCTGTCCAACCTATCCTCAGAATGATCTCGTCTAATTAGAGGTCTTCACTTTCTCATGATGCTAGGAGTATGCAAAATGTGACTTTAAAACAAGATGGACAAACAGACAAGTAGCAAATAAACATGCCAAAATAATGCACACCTTGTCAAATAGCAAGTAATATGATGTAATCCTAACATCATTCCAAGGGAAATCTTATGCTTGTTACCAAGAGTATGTGAATAAACGTACTATAAGAAACTTGTGCTCTGATACCAATCTGTCACGACCCCATTCCGCCCCTAATAAAATGAAGTCGTGATGGCTAGTAATCTAAGATTACTGAAGGCCAACTTATAAAGATTCGCACAAACAGAATATACATATGGGGCGTACATGTGCGGAAGCATAAACTTAAAGCAAATTAATCCATAAGAGTTGTGCATAAATTAAATGAAATGACATACATGGTTTTACAACTTGAATACAAACAAAATAAAGTACATATTACATGTTGATCAAAAGGCTTCTCAAGCCAAAATATACAAAAGAAATGAACTATGAAGCTAAGAAGCATAATCTTCAAGATGAATGCAAAAACATAGAGCAAAACACATCTTCTAACAAAGCTTAGGCGACATCGCCTTCTTTCTCATCACCTACATATATATAAGGGAGAGGGGTGAGCTGAAAATTCAGTGACTGATATAAGTAACAAAGGAGTGAATGATATACATATCATAGCTTGTAACAAAACAAAGGATGAACCGAGTTCATCAATCAAAGGGTTTTAAAGCTTCTTGGGATGTTTACTAACATCTACATAATACAAAGGATGACATTCATTGACAAAACAAAGGAATAACTAACTCGGAATCGATTAGACAAACCCACCAGTCGGTGGCAAAAGAGATATCTCAAACAAAGGTACTTGTTGCATTAAAGTCCCCTAGCACCAAGGACCTTTCAAGAATGTCATCAAAACCAACATAATACTTGATATAAAAACTAAGGGATAATCATTCATGCTTGATCGAATATTTTTCCAAAACAAAACAAAGCTTTAATCAAAACATTATAACATAAATTTATTAAAAATACCACTCATAATAGCTCTTCAGATGTAGGGATTAAGGCAAGGATCCAAGACTTACAAGCACATGGAAAAATTCACTGAATGCACTTCAAGAAGACAATAAGAGATGCTCAAAGATGGTTATGCAATGCACCCTCAAAACAAGCTTCAACGGAGTAAAATAGATCCTGGCAATTCTTTCCAAAACCAAGTCAAAACAAAGCCAAACAAGTGCTAGGAGTTAAATCAATGTTTTTCTTCTTGGAAAAGCATGCTGGGTACAAACAAGGTCTTGGAATGGATGCACAGAGATGAGTTGGGCCAAAATGGCCTAGCTGGGTGAACTCAGGAGGTCTTGGCCGAGATGTGGGCTGTCTTCCTAGATGTTATAAGGTGTCGGCGAATGTGTACTGTGGTCGGCCTAGGTGTGCATGCAAGATAGACTAAGGTGCAAATGATTACGCAAGGTAAGCCAATGTGAGATGCAATGCTTGGCTTAGGTGTGAGGTCTGGACAAGAGTGGGTTTCAGTGACCACACTTAGGGAAATAATGAAGTTTGGAAATTTGGTTTCCTCTTGATGAACATGAAGAACATGAATGCTAAAATCATGATTTCTTATTCAAAATCTAAGATTTCATGATATAAGTTCAAAAACATATGACTGGGTACCCATATATGAAGATTTCAAGAGAACAAACACAAAAACATAGAACTTAATACAAACTTTTGGATGAAAGCAAAGTTTTTCGTTAAGAACACAAGAACACCACTTTTTCTTTCTAAAACAAAACATTAAATCAATGCATGGCTCATGAATCATGCTAGATCATGCAATGTGATCAGATTAACATGAAGAACAACAAGAGTAGATCAAGAATCTAACCACAAAACACAAATCCAATGGTTCAAGATATGAAAATAAACCTTGGAAATCTAGTCCTCACTCTAAGAACTTCTTCTTCTACTTCCTAGAGCTTCTCTCTCTTCAAGACGAAGATATGGAAAATGATATGGGCTCTCAACTGCAATTCTGACTTAAACCCACTATTGGGACACGTGGCATCATCTGATCAATCTCACCAGAAAGGTGCTAGAATGAAAAAACAAGAATAGGTTACAGTGTGTGTAACAAGTAAGGTGGCATGAGTACTCTGACAAGGCATCGATCCTAGATCTCGGCTAGGAGATGTGTCACTTGCCCTAGGTGTGACACACTTTGGCCTAGGTTGTACTAGGTGTTGGCTAAGGTGCATAACAAGGTTGCAAGGTTCAGGGATCAAAGATCTTGGATGCCTAGATGATAAACATCTCAGCTTAGATGATACACATCTCGGCCTAGGTGATGGACACCTCAGCATAGATGATACATATCTCGGCCAAGATGCCAAGGTGAAGGCAGAGGTCAACCAAGATGGTTCCAAGATGATCCTAGGTGTTGACGCTCAATAGCCTACGTGTAAGAGGTTCAAAGGTGTGACCTAGGCGTGAAGTAACAAAGATAAATAGCCTAGGTTCAACACACAAAGCAAGAAACAAAGCATGAATCTAACACTTAGACAAAACACAATAACACAAAATAAGATAGGAACCTTCACTTAGACAAAACAAATCAAAGTCTACAGATGCAAGCTTAATAAGACAGAATCGTGTAAATTCATATGAGCATTACTAAGATAAGAACGAGGGTTGTTATACGATACATGTTCGATTTGATTTCGTTATTCGATATTTGAAAATGCAAAGCATGATTTGTAACGTTTAGGACTTCATTCATTTAACCCCTTTATTCTGATATTACTCACTGAGTTTTAGCTCACTTCTCTCCCTTATATATATGTAAGTGAACAAGTGGAATGCCAAGTCTAGGGATGCCTTGCGAGTCCACCCTCTTGTGAAGCCGTTTTTGGAGTGCCTCCATGATGAGATGTACTTGGACTCAAGTGGAGCTGAGCTTTGTCAACCTTTTTCTTTTGTTTAGTTTTGTTTTGTTATTTAGAGTTTTGTTATTTAGAGACTTTTTTTAAGTTGTGGGAGTTGTACAATGTTTAAGTTTGGAGACTTTGTTTAAGTTGTGGGAGTTATACAATGATTAAGTTTGTTGAATGTGTACCTACGTATAAAGAGTGAAGTTTTAAATATTTATGAAATTTGCCATGTATGCACCACTCAATGGACTTATCTTTATTTTCATATTGCTTCCGCTAAACCCCATTATTAATTATTGAATAATGGTTTGTCTTTGATGCTAGGTAATCTGGGATTACTGATCAATCATGGTCTAAACTTTTACAGATGGGTATTAGTCATGAAAACATCATCGCGCGCGTCAGCTGCGCGTGTCATGATGACGTCAATGCACATGTCACCAACAATTTCATCTTCTTCTCTAATGGCTCCAATGGCTTCAAGTTTCAACCAAAACTAGGGTTTGAGTTTTCTCATCAACCGTATGTCAAAATCATACTCATAATATACTATTTCAAAAGTCTCAAAATAAGGATTCCAAATATATAATTTTGATAACATGAAAATGAAACATGTAGAAACAATATGCACTTAACGTTACAAAAATCAAATATAAATCTCCATTTTTCTCAAAATTTGACGGTCCGATTTTTGCAAAACTTTGCAAATATGATCTAAATAACATGAACCACAACTAGGGTTATAGAAATGGCCCATAGGCCCATGGGTGGCTTGAAGCCCACCAACGACCTTGGTGGGCTCGGTCTGGCTAAGCCCAACCAAGCCTGGGCCCGAGCCCAGTCCGAGACCTTAAGCTTGGACCTGGCCACATGTTTTGGAGTCTGGCCTGCCTAGCTTGACCCGAGGCCAGTGTCATTTTTTATAGGAAAAAAAATAAAATTTTGGTGAAAAAAAATAAAAAATTAGTCAGGCTCAGTTCTGGCCCGCCCCAACCCCGAGCCTAGGCCTAGGTCCGCCAGTCCGGTTCGAGCCTCAAATACACCCCACGCCTGGGGCTAGTTTTTTGCCTCGTAGACCGGCCTGGCCCGGACCGAATTTTGGCAAGAGCCTGCGCGGCTCGACATAGGCCGCTCGAGCCCAGGCCCAGGTGGGCCGAGTGGGGCCAAATTTACATCCCTAACCACAACATATGTAACATTTAGGATGATTAAAGATGGTTCGAAAAACATCAATTTTTATTTATAAGACACACATACATATTTTCGTGCACAAATAACACAAAAATACACAACAATGACTTTGATACCAATGTAGAGAAAAATAATAAATAATACACAGCAAAAATAAATAGATTTGGGCATACATTTTACGCTCAAACGGAATCCAATGATCATGTGGATGAATCACGTGCCTCCATTGATGAACTTAAACAATTCCCAGTAGTGAGATAAAACTATTAGAGAACTACCCACACTATTCACAGTACAAATGTCATTATGTATTTCTACAGAGAGAGAAGAAAAAGATAATAGAGAAGACTACAGGAAACTGATCAGATACGATTAAATTAACTCTTAGCATATAATCCGTATATTATATGGGAGTGTTATAATCACCACAACTCTATCTCCTAACACTACAACATATAAGAGTTTTAGAGACCAAATATTTTGGTCTCTATAAGTGAAAATTTTGTTGCAAAAGACATTTAGGGACTAATTTTCATCGTTATAAAGATAGTCGCTAAAAAGTCGTCCCGAAAAGTCAAAAATAAGATTTTGAGCTACAAAATTTTGAAAAAGTCACTAATAAATAGACTTTTAGGAACAAAATAATTTGGTCTTGAAATGGTTTATTTTTTTAGAGAAAAAATTTGGTCCCAAAAGGATAATAATTCATCACTAATATTAAATTTTTATTGTTAAAAATATAATAACGACACTTTTCGTAACAAAACTATTTGATCCCTAAAAAATAATTTTATCTTTAAATTTTGGTATCTAAAACTTTAATTTTTTTTTAGTGTCAAGAGATGAGATAATGAGTTAATAATACTTATTTCTAAAATAAATTAATTCAAATCCACTTTAGTCTCTCCTTATCAATTTTAGGTCATATCACCATGAACGACTTCATCAAATACGTGTTTAAACCCGAAGCAGTTTCCAACCTAATTAATCACTATTTATTAGACAGTCAACAAGAATTTTTCTTCGTTAGTTGGGGAATGCTTGAAAATCATTGGATGCATGATGATGAGTAATTTGAAATTGCAAAACTTGGGAACGCACAGGTAAGTCATGCTTTTGACCATTTTGAAATTGCAATCAACGTCATTGTGTCGAATCCTGTGGGTAACACTCAATACCATTGTCAACCTTTGTAACATGGAATCACGTGCGTGTATGTAAGCTTTGATTACGATTGGGTGAGGCTTGTCTACACTGCCATATATTTTGGACGGATTAAATAAAAAAAAAAATTAGAGAAATTACACTGACATTCCTTAATATTTTTATTTAATATAATTTCTTTTCTTATGTTTGAAAAATTATATATATATATATATATTTTTTTGAGATTTGTAATCTCATTATAAATTATCATTTGAATTACTGATGTCATATCTTAAAATTGTTTAAATAATTATTTTACCATTTTTCTAATTATTTTACCATTTTTCTTATTATTTCTTCTTCTTAACATCATGACTACATTCTACAACTTTTCATTATTAAATTCTACTTGAACACATTCTTATTGAGTGATAATATACAAATATAAATTTTATATAAAATTTTCAAACACAATGATATAACTTAATAGTGACATTTTACTTTAAAACATAACACACATAAACATGATTTATATTTACAATAATATCACTATCACAACATTTTTATGATATTTTTTGTATAAATTTTTATATATGAATAGAATTTTTTTATTTTATTTTATTTTTTATTTCCACTATCATTTTTCTTTCTCGTCTATTTATCTACATTTATTACAGTATTACCAAATACCGTCATTTACATTTATTATAGTATTATTGAATTTTTATACTTTCATATTTTTGTATTTTTGTATTAATTTTTTTTTATTTTTTTTGGTATTTGGTGAATTTAAAAAAATCACAAAATATTATACTTCTTAAGTATATCTAAATTAGGTGTATCTAAAAAATAAAAAATAAATTAAAAAATTACTGAAAATATTTTTTATAAAAAATTCAATGAAAACAACAAAAATGAAAAAAAAAAAATCAATTTTTGTATGAGTTAAACCAAAGAAGATAATTATTATTTCTTTTGAAATGACATGAACAAAATATCAGTATTAATTTATTATTTTATATGTATAAAGCGTAAGAGGCAAATATGTCATTTTAATTTAACATGAGGGTAAGTGTAATTTTTCAAACGTGAAGAGATGATTTGTATTAAATAGAAACCTCAAGGGGTGTGAGTGTAGTTTACCCAAAAGAATTATATTGAGTTATCAATTTTGGAATATAGAGTCCTTAGACTATTTAGTTAGAAAGGATGTGTATCTCATTTTTGCATTCTCATGAGATTAGATATTTAGGGGTTGTTTGGGATGATCTAAATAAGTATACTTTTTGACTTTTTATGAAATATGGGTTGGGTTTGGGTTAGGTTTAAAGTGATGTGTTAAAGAGATGATGTGACTTAAATAAGATGATGTGATTTAAATAGGATAGTGACTTTTTGACTCTTTATCTTTTTTTAAGTATGCCAAACTTGGCCTTAGAAAAGGTCTAGGATACTTACCAATCAGTCATATTAACTAAATTTATTTATCTACAAATCCTGACTGATAATAAATTTATAACTGTAAATTTATTCATAAAAATAAGAGCGACTGATAAATTTATCAATAAATTTATCAATAGGACTTAATGAGTAATAAGTTCCAAAAGTATGACCTTTTTGTTGAAGTTTTATTTTAAAATTTTGTTGATATTTTATTTAATTTCATTATTTAATATTATTATTTTTTAAAATAAATTTATTTAAAATTTTATTTTAAAAATAACATAATTTTTTATTGATGTTTTATTTATTTAATAAACTTATTTAATTTTAAAAAATAAAATAAAATAATTTTTTATTTAATCTAACCAAAAAAAAAAAGTAAATGAATATGTTTTATTTTATTTTTTAATTGAGATTTTTATATTTTATTTTATTTTACTAAATACAATACAAAATGAAATCAAATACTTGGAGGGCAAATATGTCATTTTATAACTTAATTCCATGGGATTCCACTCTCACGATTTCTATCCCGCACCCTCCTTAAGACACAATAGTCCAACGTATATGAGATTCATTATCCGGTAGAACTCCTAATCTGATCTACAAATCCTCAATCAAACAATAGATTTCATGGTGGATTGGACATCGAGTCCAATCCCTCCTTCCAAAAAAAACACCATCATTTTAGGATTTTTTTACAATTTGAATAATTTATTTTTTGATTTTTATATAGATTATTTATAAAAAAAAAAAATTAATTCTATAATCATATGTATATAATTTTATTCTATTAGTTGTTTAAAAAATGAACGATAACTATAATTATGAAAATACACTATTCATTATTTTTAAACAAATATATCAAAATTATATTGTTATAATTATCATATCAATTTAACTTTTCTTTTAGTAAAGATTTACACGTAAAAATTTGACAAAATTAACGATTTAAATACTTGAAATGAGTCATGTAGTGGCACCCACAAGACCCAACAACAATAGACTAGTGACAAACCTAAGGTCTCGTTTGGTAACAGGTTATTGTAGTAACATTTTAGATTTTTGGTTAAAATATGATATAAAAAAAATAGTATATTTGTGATGACTTTTACCTTTTTACAAAAAAACCTTACAAAAATTATAGAGTAAAGATAATCTTTGAATTTTTTGTAAAATTTATTGATTTTTTTGACATTTTTAATTTTTTAACTTTTAAATTAAAATAATAAGTTGTTAAACAAGGCCTTAATCACATTTGAGATCATTATTGGTCAATATGTTCGAGAGCTTTAATAACCAGACCTCTAGAATAAATTTATTTTGCCGATAAATAAATAAACAAAGGATTTGGGTTCTCCCCAGTTGAGAAACCCAACTGGAGGGTGTTGTTGGGTCGCTGTAGGTTTATCACAGAAATCGTATCGATAATCTCAACCGTTTAATATGTAAAAATCGTAGAGTATTTCTTTTTTACAAAAAATTATATTGATTGAATATTGATAGTCACTTGATCAGATTACATTTGTATCAACAATTTATTTTAAAAATTATATTTACCGTTGACACAAATATAATCTGATTAACTGACTGTCAATATTTAATTATTGTAATTTTATAAAGAAATAAAATATTTGACTAACTCTTTATATTAAATGGTCTGAATAATCAACACATGCTCCATAAATTCACGGAAGCCCAACAATTGTCTCCGGACTGGAGAGAAGCCTCCCCATAAATAAACCACATATCCGTGCAATTGGACTCTCAGGGGCATCTATGCAATCAAGTTTCTAAAAAGTTAGGACGAACAAAAGGTAAACCATCATTTCTAAAAAGTTAGTGTCGAATAACTTTTTACTTTCAAAGAACATTGACATCATGAATTATATTATAGCCAAAAGATCATAACATTATGAGATGATTGTTTGGAGTGATTGAAGGAATATTTGAATTGATTACAGATCGTTGGAAGATTTGATTCAGCCGTAATTTAGATCACTAGATTCTAGTGTAGACTTGACTGAAGATTTCAACACCGACCATAAGAAATGACGGTTTTAACCACGTTTAATAGAGAGAACGTTTAATGTGATGGAATGAGTTAGAATAAAATGTGCATTCTAATTTTGCACTTTCTTTTCATTGTGGTATGTTTTATTTAAGTGAGTTAGAATGATTATTTTGACAAAATATGAGAATACATATTCCTTCCTCTAACTTATAGAATGACCATTCTATTCCATCATGAAATTATCATAAAAATTTATTATTAACACTTAAAAAAATTATTATTTAACTACTACTATTATTTCGTTCTCCTATCACCTTATCGCCACTGCCACCGCCACCGCCACCGCCACCGCCACCACTCTATTGTCACCACAACCACCACTACCACCACCACCACAACCACCATACCACCATACTACCACCACCACTACCGTTGGCCACCGCAACTACTATCACCGCCGCTGCCGCCGCCACTACCGTTGGCCGCCGCAACCGCCGCCACCACCACCACCATTGCAACCACAACACCACCTTACCACTACCACCTTACCACCACCACTAAGGCCACAACAATCTACTACAATCATCATATTATCATTGCTATCACCACCACCGCCACCGTCGCTGCCACCACCACCGTCGCCACCACCACTACTACGACTCACACCATCACTTTTACAATTATCAATATTATCATGATCTATGTAAATTTTTACTAACTATTGTTAAAAAAATAAATAAAATAAAAACGTATTTCATTCCATAAGTTTAATAGGTATAACCAAACATGAGAATAAGAATTGTCATTTTATTCCTATGTCATTCCATGTTGGCAACTAAACAATGGAATGGGAATGAACATTCCATTCCATTTAACCTTGTATTCCATTCTCATTCTCATTCAATTCTCACTTCATTCCATTCTATCATACCAAACATGCTCTAACAATGTTTTTATAAACATCATTTTTTTAAAAAATATTTAATGACATTTTCGAAATGTCATTTTTTTTATAAATTAAAATGATCCCATTTTAAGAATAGAAGTAGTTTAAAAACGCCTTCAAATCATCAATTTGAAACCTTTATTTTTAAACCTTCTCTCTCCAAACCCTTATTTTGAATCTAGGAATCTGAGAAATCGATTAATTCTCAAATCTCTCACTCTCTCTCTCTCTCTCTCTCTCTCTCAACCCTCTCTAAACCCTAACAATTTTTTGCTCAGATGATCAATTCAGCTCAAAGGATCGATTCATTTTCATCTTCATCTTCATGATGATTCATCTTCAGTTCGGTGATTCATCTTCATCTTAGAGCAATTTTGATTTTGAAGTTCTGTCTCTCACACACACACACACACACACACACACACACACTCTCTCTCTCTCTCTCTCTCTCTCTCTCTCTCTCTCTCTCTCTATATATATATATATATATATATATTTGTATATGTATATCGATCTTCTTCTTTATTCCTCTACAAGTTTCTGTTAGGGTTGCACTAATTAATTTCAGGCTCTGGTTTGTGCTCTTATCTTCTGCATTTTCACCCTAATCTTCATTTTCAATTGTCGTGAAAAATAACCAAATAAAAAAAATATTAAAAAGTAGTAGAAAAAATAAGAAATAATATACAACGGAAATAAACGGATTCAACCATATCTTTTACGCTCAAACCGAATCCATAAATCATGTGGGTGATTCACGTGCCTCCATTGATGTCTTCGAATAATTCCCAGCAGTGGGGTAGAACTACTAGAGAGCTACCCACGCTCTTCACAGTATAAAGGCATAGTTCTGTGTTTCCATGGAAAGAGAAATAATAGAAAGTCTAGGAGAGAGAGAAAGATTTTGATTACCCATACAGTTAAATTTTTACTCCCCCAAATATAATACGTATATTATGTAGGAGAGTTATAACCACCCATAACTCTATCTCCTTAAGAGATGAGATAGTGGGTTATATGCACTTGTCCCTAAGATAGTTGATTGAAACTGAATCTCTCCTAATAAAGGTCTCTTAATGGGTCAGAGGTCATGCCACCATGGGCGACTCAATTGTGTATGGGTTCTAAACCCGACCCAATTTCCAACATCTCTTACTCGAACATGCGCTAGCATGACACCGTGCTTCCTTTATCTCAATCTATCCATCAAACACGATCATACTAGCCAGTGGACCGTGCAACCACTGAGAACACCTGCATATGTGAGCTCTACACTAGAAACTCAAAAGAGGCAGCATAGAGACATCAACCCAAAGATAAAATAGTGTCTCATATACCCTAGACCCATCCAATTACACCAGTCCAAAAACATCTCCAATCCCTTAGAAGAGCATGTTGGACTCTCTCAAATCTTGCAATATATTCACACTCAATTCGCCTCTTATATAGAGCGATGTGAGTTGCTGGTAGTGAATATACAACGGAGGTATAATACTAGATGACCTTCCCTTCGCTCTTATGTCATTTAGTTTATGATTGATTGCTTTTATGGAGATGTCCCTTAAGGCTGAATCATATATGACCTCAGGCAACATATCAAAGTAGCAGAACATCAACTCCATACCTTATGACATAGTCAAAGGGTACAAAAGTGAAAGTCATATCAATAATGACATGTAAGACTCACACAATGAGGAAGCAGGGATTCATTCTCTCACCTCATTATTCGGTCGCCAAGCACATGTAATATGAATACATGCTACGGTGGAGTAACTTTTCCAAAGAGTGACGTCGCACTTGATACATCTTACAGATCTTAGTCTAGTTGCTCTTATGCGCACAAGTCGTTTTCAAGCGCCTAACCCAAATTCTCTATTTGTTCGCCTTCAATACGCCAAATGAGATCTCGCATCCAGCTAATCATAACAGGAAACACATGGAAAGTGGGTACTAGCATCCATGTTTGGTCTTCAATATGACCTCATCTTGGCTCCAACCAAGGTGACACACATAGTGGATAATTTAAGTCTCTCTTGGCTCCAAATAAAATAAACAATTAATCTCATCATTGCTCGCTACCAAGCTCCAAGGGCAATTACTTGTGTGAGTGAGCTAATTTTTCCTATTGACATCATCATCTGCTAATCATTATGACACAAAACCATAATAGCATCAATATCCCATAATCTCACAAAAACTAAACGATTGATTGAAAAATGCAACAACAGTTTGCACAATTCTAGATTCCAAATATAAGCCCTATGAAAGCCTTTTGCGATAAGCATATAGAACAGAATCCACCATGTGCGCCTTACATGAAGTGGTTCAAGATCACTACCTCTTGCGCAACTACCTTTCTAAAGACATTCTGGTGACCAATTTGCGTTCATTCAAGATGCAACCAACAAGCGCATTGAATCTTATAAGGGAAAATTTATACACTGCTAATAGAGCATTCTATCCACGGCCTAATGAGCAAGGTCAATGTCTAAACTACTCAATTGACAATTTACAAAAGATAATACTCATCATGCCGAATAAGCCTATATAACGTACTTCAGGCTTGCACAACAAAAGATCAAGGAATATAGGTAATATATTTCTCTCTAAGACAATCTGGGGATTCACTCAATAGTTGAGGCTCTAGCTTTTACCGATTGGTAAGTCAATAACTTTGCAATTTTGCATCTAAAATCATTCTACGATATTCCTTATGTAAGTCATCAAAGACAAATCGAGATTTCTCCCTAAACAATCCCTAAGGATCACATGTCTGAGCATATAAATTGCATCACCCATGTCCATCATGTCTAAAACAGAGGATTGCCAACCCTAGGTGGCGACAACCCTATAAATTATTGGCTTATAACGACTAAGTAAGGAAAAACTTCTTTTGGACCATTGATCATGCCTCAGTGGTATTCATTGATCATCGTTGGCCCATCATGGCTCGATGAAATCTACAAACCATTATTTGGATAATTATTTTAGGTCGTAAAAGATTTATTAGAACTAGCAATCTTTTGGGTTACTAACTTTTCGCCATAAAAGTAGAAGATAAATGCCTACGGATCTACATATTCAATTCTCCAATGAGAAGTTTGATCACAATGTCCACAAAATAGACTTTCGAACTCATGTCAATCATAGCCTATGTCGCAGTAACCTAACTCCCCAGGAGGAAGTCTTCTCATAGTCTACACCTTCCTCAATGGTGCGAATTTTGGGTATATAGCGAGCCTTATGACTCAAAAAATGGCTATCCAAATTGCGCATAACTTTAGAACAGTTTCGTGTCATAGCAGAAAATCAACCAAATCCTAGAAATGGTTACTCCTCAAAGACTGTCTTAAAAATGCACAACATTGATTCACTTTCTAAAAATAGGGGACTAGAAATCTTTTGGCATTATCCTAGGCTCTTTATCATCTTGCGGAGCAATCATGAATGTTTCCCTCTCAATCATCCAGTGATGACATAGAAAATTTTCACATTCGCTACCATGCAACTAAGAATGTAAAGTGTTCTCTATAATTGAGTAATCCACTAGTAGGCACGTTGCTCCCATTGTCCCCTAAGATATTGAAAATTTCTTTCAATTCTCAACTAGGCTACATAAAGCACCATACTCAGAATTCTCTTATAGAGTTCCAAAACTCTATTCACATCACCTTTACTAAGAAAACTTTATGTGACTTAGTTACACTCCCACAAAGCTACTCATTTATAAGAACATGACTCGAGGATTTACTTGACAGCATATAATAATGCACCACATGACCCTAAGCGTTTATAAGACAACATACAATAATTCACCATAAAACTCTAGATCTTAACTTCACAACCTTATTAGAAGTAAAATAAAGATAAGCTGCTTAATGGTTACAAATCACCCATAAATGGCTCTCCGCTAACCCATTACTCAAATAGAGTGTAAAATCTAATATGGAGGGCACTTGGTTATGGACATAGGCAACAAACTAAAGTGCAATTCCCAATTGGGAAACATATTGCGCCATCATCTAATTAACATAAGCAATACTTAATTCATTATCTCAACTACACCATTGTGTTGCTGAGTACTAGGAATAATCAATTTTCTAAGCATCCTTTTCTCTTCACAGAGCTTTCTAAAAAACAACTCAAATAGATACTCGCTACCTCGGTCAAAACTAAAAGTAGGAAAGCTCTTATCTAATTGATCTCGACCTCATATGTGTAATGTCAAAAATCATCTAAAAAATTTTGATTTATAGGAGATCAAATAGTCTTAACTAAGATGCGTATTGTAATTTATAAATGTGTAGAATTACACATAGCCAGTCAGAAATATCATAGTCGACTAAATGCGCCAATAAAGATGCCCTTCTGTGGCCTTCCTACTTGTGTGCAACCATTGCGAACAAAGTTACACATTCACATGAGAGCAAGATGTCACAAGCAAGTGGTCCCAAGAGGGCATACTCAAACCATCCATGTCATCTTCTCATTAATGTGATTAAGTACAACAAGCCACTGGTTTATGGCCAATGTCATAAATTAATTCCAATCATTCTAATGTGTGAGTTCTCAAAGACAAGTATAAAGGTTTAGGCCCAACTAGGTAAAGACTCACGACTAACTCATGTTCACTAGACCATAAAAGGATGTCATGGAAATATCAAGTGCGCCAAAGTTGCAAATTTAACTAGTAAGTGTTAATCCCCTGCACCTTCAAGTCAATTTTATTCTCCATACACTTTACTGCATCTAATTGAAATATGACGATATTCCTCTTGCCATCTCCATTTCTCGCTTCATAGTTAGTTGTAATTAATTCTACTATCCACAAAAAATGAGAGAATAAGCCATGAATCTATGACAGCTCTTGAATCAACTTAAGCATGAATTAGGCTACGGAGTCTAATTCATCACGATACTCTCACGAGCGATGCATCAAATTCTTAGAGTCACAACAACCTAGGCGACCTTGACCTTTTCATTACTATGCTGCAACTTTTGCGCTTAGTGATAAACGCTATTTAAAGGCATTAGCCTAGCTAAGGAATCATACAAAGAAGCATCTCCTCATGTCTCACACTCAAGTGTGGAGACAGTAAGTGTCTAGACTTAGACAAGTTAGTAGTGCGAACAGATTTTGTAGCCACTAGACGCTAATCTTCTCACTTAGTGTTAATAGATTTTTTAGCTTCTAAGCGCTAATCTTTTAAGTCCAAGTGATACTTTAATGCACACTATTATAGTGCGTGAAATTTCGTTCCATTCACTCCCATCAGTTGGGTAGAGAGCAAAATACTGCTCATACTGGCTACTCATCTCACACTTAATTACTAACTTATTTAAGCTCGTATTTCTTGGATGACGTGACTCTTAGATGTTGCTTTATCTAATGATACAACATTATTACAAGTCAAATTACAAAGTCAATCCGTGCAGCTCAATAGTCACGATCATATCTAGATCTATTGAGGGCTTACTAATTTCACAACTTCAAATTCGCCAATCAAAGTTACTTAGCATGCCACTAACCATAGCACACACATCAGTTTTTATTGTGCCAAACAAGGCAACAAAATCATGGTGACGTTGAGTCATGTTTCCTTACTTTGGCTCAATTAAGGTCTGACTTAAAGCTCCAAGACTTTCTACTCATCTAAAGAATAAGATTACCTTGTTCACATTTAAACATCTCTACTAAGTCTACGTCAACCAAATTAATTTCCATAAGCTAAGTCAATTAGAGGAAACAAAAATACGGATTGAGATGATTAGCATATCACAATATAATTTTGCCACAAAAATCTAAATTAACTAGTGACAATATTACACAAGTCACAAGATTGAAAATTTGCTATGCTCGTAATCATCTCTCGTGCCACAAATGACAATTATCCAAAATTTAATTGAATTCATGTACAAAATATTTGTTTTCGGGAGTTATCTATAAATATTTCTCTCAACGGAACTACCTCCCACTAATTATGGCATATCTAAAGCAAGATAAAATATTTAACTCCACATGATAACATCTAAATGTAATTCATAAAAGAAAACATGCTATAATATTTAATCATGGAATTAAATTCAACAAATATAAATAAATAATGCTATTTAAAACAAGAACATGCTACAAGTTTTAATCATTTAAAAGAACTTAACAAGTTGTATATAGTATTTAAATAATGCCATAACATATTTCTACAATTTTCTAGAATTACAAGTAATTAATAATTACACAGAAAAGCAGAAATAAATATTGTAGAATCTGAAAAATACAAAAATCATACCAGTAAATAAGATTACATAGCAGTAGTCTACTGTAAAAAGTTCAATTTCAGAATCCAAAGCATGCTCCCCTAAGAGCGATTTAACGTGAAAATATTGAATTATTCATTAATGAAAAATATTTTATTTTTTATAAAATTTTGAAACTTTAAACATATTGTAGGAAAATGAATTACGAGTCTAACGATACTAGTTATCCTTTAATTAGAATTGGAACGAATAATTTGAAATCAATTAACATAGTTTTAAAATTAAAACCAAACAAACATAGCCTTCATAGTGCCTATATCAGCGCTTGCCTAAGACGTCAGCGCATGTACCAGTGCATCAGTCAGCATCAAGTCAATTGTGCTGATGATGTCAGCAATTTCATCTTCTTCTCCAATGGCTCCAACTCTCTCCCAAAACTAGGGTTTGAATTTTCTCCTTAACCAAACGTTGAAATCACACGCATAATATACCTTTTTGAAGGTCGCGAAACAAGGATTTCAAATTGTGGGGGCCGAATATTGGGAGTCGTAAAGAGGCCGAAATAAATACATAGCATTCAGCCCCGTTTCGCACGTTCAAATCCTACCCTATTCGGCCATATAACCGATTGAGCAAGGGGCCGAGTACAAAGCAATTTGCTACAAAAGAGGCCAAATGCCGAATTGAAAGTGGGCCCAATCCTGAGGCCCAAGAAAGAAAGGATATAAATAGAAGAACATCAGCCAGAAAGAGGTATGTGAGAACCATTACGCTTAACTTAAAATACAAGTAATCGAGAGTGTAGAGACTGACTTGCCCGTCGGAGTGCTAATTCTGGCACCCCCGACCGGAGTGTTTATTCCTTTTCAGGTGATTGGCTGAGGATCACGAGCGTCCCCCAAGATCAGAAGAGTATTTCCAAACCACTTCTCCACAATTGGCGCCGTTTGTGGGAACACTCAAGCACATCCATGGTGGGCGTGACGGAAGATCCTCCGGCAGTCACTATCGACCCTACACCGCAAGATGAAACCACTCCAAGCAATATGCTTGGGCCAAAGAATATTACCGCAAGAAGGGCCTTGAACTTCGGTTCACCCTCGACATCAGCACAAGAGACAATGCAAGCGATTATGGAGCAAGCAAAGCAAAAGAAATAGAGGTTGGAGAACATGATCGCTGAGAACGAACGTCTCCGTCAGGATTTAGCCTTGGAAGTAGTGAAGTCCAAACAAACTGTACGCCAGGATCCAAAACGACCTCTGAAGGCAGGTGGTCAACGATTTCGAGCTCGACAACAGGACACTGACAGTGATTCTGACTCATTATCCCCGGAGCCCAAACAGAAGGGTCGACTCAAAGCTACCAGTTCTTTTGAAGAGAGTGTACGTATAAGGCATAAGCGACGAAGAAACAGTTCAGATGAAGAAGACCAGCATGATCCCTTTGTACGACAGATCGCAAGGGCCGTCCTGCCCAAAAAGTTCAAAGCTCCGTCGTTCACTCTTTATGATGGAAAATTAGACCCCACTGATCACATTCGTCACTATAAGCAAGCCATGACATTGCATGTAGACGACGAGGCCCTCATGTACCGAATATTTCCCAGCAGTTTGGGACCATTCGTTGTCAGCTGGTATTATAAATTGGAGCCGGCTTCGATCAAGAGCTTCCATCAATTACAGAAATCCTTCAGGGCCAAATTCATCACCAATGAGGTCCAGCCGAAACAAGCCGACTCTCTCTGGGCAATGCAGATCTAGCCAGGAGAAACACTAAGAGCGTATTTGGCACACTACTGGGAGTGTTTTAATCTTGTTGATGACGCTTGCAACGACTCCATGGCCATCCCCGCCTTCAAAATGGGTTTGCATTCTGATAGCGCTCTCCGCAGCTCCTTGAATGTGTAACAACAGTACATCCGAAAAGGCAGCTCAACGAAAACAATAGCCTTAAGACAGGATTCTCCTCCACTCGGCGTGATTCATATGATATATAGCTTGCCAATGTCATCCACGGTGCACACGATTCAGTCGCATCCCGACCCTCAAAATCAACTCACTCCAGCTAAACGGCCCCATGAAGCTGCATGCATTACTTTTGATGATTCAGATTTGGCCGGAGTGACACTCCTCCACATTGATCCCTTGGTAATCGAGTTACGCGTAAATCGATTCACCGTTGAGCGCATACTCATTGATCTGGGGAGCACATCAGAAGTTATGTATTACAAGACATTCACTAAACTCGACTTCTCTGAGTCGGATCTCTCTCTGGCACCTTATCCACTATTCAGCTTCAACGCCAATCCAGAATACCTGTTGGGGAAAATCACACTACCCGTTCGAGCAGGTTCCTGAACAGTGGAAGTGGAATTCTTGGTCGTCAAGCTGCCGTCGCCGTATAATCTCATTATGGGGTGAACTTGGTTGCACACCATGCAGGCCGTGCCAAGTACGTATCATCAGTTGCTACGCTTCCCGACAGAACGCGGCATTGAGCAAATCTGTGGCTCCCAGAAATCAGCACAAGCATGTTATCTCCTCGCTGGAAAGACGCCAAAGGAGTTGCAGGTGAATTCCATTGAGGTGCTGGATCGGGAGAGCCTTGACGATGTTGGGCGGCTCCTAAATGAAAAGGCCACGGAAGGCTTAGACCGAGTTGAAATCAACAGAAGCCTAGACAAGTTCTTCATGGTCAGCGCCTCCCTGAATCAAGCCGACAAACAGCAGATAATTTCTTTCCTGCTCAGCAACCTTGATGTCTTTGCGTGGACTCCATACGAGATGCCGGGTATAGATCCGTCTGTTTCACAGCACCGTTTGAATGTTAACCCTAAGTGCAAGCCGATCATTCAGAAAAGCTGGCGGTCAGCCGCAAAGCACACTGCTGCCGTTGTTGAGGAGGTTGACAGGCTACTTGACGCCGGGGTAATCAGGGAAGTGACCTACCCTACATGGCTCTCTAATACAGTGGTGGTGAAGAAGAAAAATGGGACTTGGCGAGTGTTCGTCGATTTCACGGACCTAAATAAAGCCCGCCCCAAGGATTGTTTTCCCCTACCCAGAATTGACCAACTTGTAGATGCAATAGCATGCCATCAACGTATGAGCTTCCTCGATGCTTACAGAGGCTACCATCAAATCGCCATGCATCCAGAGGACCAAGACAAAACTGCATTCCTCACCCCAAAAGGAACCTACTACTACAAGGTTATGCCTTTTGGGCTGAAGAATGCAGGGGCAACCTACCAAAGACTGGTCACCTGCCATGTTCAAGGAGCAACTCGGCCACACTATGGAAGTGTACATTGACGATATGGTGGTCAAGTCCAAGGAAGAGCAGAATCATATAGTCGATCTAGAAGAGACATTCGGTATTCTACGTAAATATAGAATGAAGCTGAACGCTTCCAAATGTGCGTTTGGGATCGGCTCTGGCAAATTCTTGGGTTACATTGTCAACCACCGAGGAATCGAAGCCAACCCAAGGCAAATCACAGCAATCCTAGAACTCGGCTCCCCTCGATCAGTCAAGGAAGTTCAAAAGTTAATGGGGACGGCCGCCGCACTCAACAGGTTCATTAGTCGTTCCACGGACCGCTGCCGACAATTCTTTCATACACTACGGCAGGGCAAGGCTTCTGAATGGTCCGCCGAGTGCGAAGCTGCTTTCAACGGCCTCAAGACCTACCTCCGATTAGTTCCACTCTTGACAACACCCTCAGCCGGTGATCCGCTCATTTTGTATCTGGCAGTTTCCGACCGGACCGTCAACGCCGTACTGATAAAGGAAGAACTGGGGGAGCAGCGGCCAATGTATTATGTAAGCAAGGCAATGGTTGATGCCGAAACACGCTACCTTCCGTTGGAAAAACTCATTCTGGCCCTCGTCATGGCAGCGAGAAAGCTGATGCATTACTTTCAGGGGCATACCATCAGGGTGCTAACGGACCACCCCCTCCTGTCGGTACTCCGTGGTGCAGAAGCATCAGGGCACGTTTCAAAGTGGGCTCATGAACTCGGCCAGTACGATATTCTGTTTATGCCTAGAACCTCCATCAAGGGACAGGTGCTTACCGACTTTGTGGCCGAATTCACTGGGGGACTTTCCGACTTCACGTCCGATGAAATTTGACCTAAACCGAGCTGGAGAATTTATGTTGGGGATATTTAGCAGCTGTACTATGATGGATCATCCAATCAACGGGGTAGCGAAGCCGGAGTAGTAATCATGGCTTCCGACGGCGCAATAATTGAGTAGGCCATCAAACTCGGCTTCGAAGCAACAAATAACGAGGCCGAATACGAAGCCCTTCTAGCCGTTTGCGGAATGCACATCTTCTGGGCGCTCGCCGTTTGCTAGTATTTTGCGATTCAAAACTTATGATCAATCAGCTAAAGGGGGAGTACATGGCCAAAAATGACCGTATGGCAGCTTACATGAAATCGACTAGCACCTTGCTGGCAAAATTTGACCATCATGAATTGAATCAGATAACACGTGATCAGAGAACACATGCAGATGCCCTGGCTTGCCTAGCCTCTGCCATTAACTCAGAGATTAAACAGACCATCAAAGTAGGTTTCATCCCGGAGCCGAGCATTGGCCCTTCGGAGGAAGTCCAGGTCAATGTCATAGAAGCTGGACCGAGTTGGATGGATCCCATTGCTGCATTCATGTCTTCCGAACAGCTCCCAGAGGACAAGAAAGAAGCGCACAAGCTGCGAAACAAAGCCCTGCGATACTACTTGGATCCGCAAGGACAGCTTTATAAAAAATCCCTTTCTGGTCCATATTTGGAATGTGTGCATCTGGACAAAGTCGAAGAGCTTCTGACTGAAATACATGAAGGCAGTTGTGGCGCCCATTCTGGCGGGCGCTCTTTGGCTCATCGAGCCGTGACTCAGGGGTATTACTGGCTGACAATGAGAGCCAACGCCGAATGTTACATGAAAAAGTGTGAACAGTGCCAGAAGTTCTCTCCTTTGACCCACCTGCCTGCTGAAGAGCTAAGCTCCATAACCAGTCCTTGGCCGTTCGCCCAATGGGGACTTGACATCGTCGGACCACTGTCTCATGCCCCGGGTAACAAGCGGTTCTTGATTGTCGCGACAGATTATTTTACAAAATGGGTAGAAGCAGAGGCACTAACGCATATCCGAGATACCGACATGAAGCGTTTTGTGTGGAGAAATATCATAACATGATTCGGCATTCCAAGAGCACTTATCTCAGACAACGACACCCAGTTTGATTGTGGCATCTACCGAGAGTTGTGCAGCAAGTATGATATCCGGCCTTACTTTTCCACGCCGGCTTATTCGCAAAGCAACGGTTAGGCGAAAGCCTCTAACAAATCCATCCTGGACGGCATCAAGAAAAGGTTAGAGAAAGCTAAAGGCAAACGGATCGAAAAATTACCGAGTGTGTTGTGGGCTCATCGAACTACGCCGAGGTGATCTACAGGGGAAACACCGTTTGCTCTATGCATTGGAACCCAGACAATCATACCCTTGGGAGATCGGCCTCCCAACCTTGAAATCGAAAGTTTTTGATATGGGCCAAAACGACATGATGCTGGCCTTGGATTTGATTCTAATTGAAGAACGAAGAGACCATGCCTTTGCATCCATGGCACGGTATCAGCAGCAGCTTGCTAAGTCGTATAATCAACGTGTTCAGCTGTGCCGCTATACACCTAGAGAGTTGGTTCTGAAGAAAGTACTCCCAGCTGCCAGGAAACCGGCCGATAGAAAATTGGGTCCTAACTGGGACGGCCCCTATTAGGTCGATTCGATCGCGGGAGTAGGGGCATATCGGCTCAAAGACATGTCTGGAAGGAGTCTGCCATGGCCTTGGAATTCAACTCACTTGTGCAAATTCTATCATTAAACCAGACCTGTGGGGAATAATATTAGTTCTGAATGGCTCACCATGTACACATTCCACTTTTGTAATGGAAAGATCCCTGTTTACTTACTGCGAAATCTGTTCAAAAGTGTTCCGATAAAGCCTCCGGATTCGGAGCGCCCTTCGTGGATATCACGATTGGCCAAAATGTCTCCGAATTCGAAGCCCCATCGGCGCATGACGTCTTTGGCCCGATAAAGCCTCCGAATTTGGAGTGCCCTTCGTGGATATCACGACTAGCCAAACAAAGTCTCCGGATTCGGAGCCCCATCGGTGCATGACGTCTTTGGGCCGATAAAGCCTCCGGATTCGGAGCGCCCTTCGTGGATATCACGATTGGCCAAACAAAGTCTTCGAATTCAGAGCCCCAACGGCGCATGACGTCTTTGGGCCGATAAAGCCTCCGGATTCGGAGCGCCCCTCGTGGATATCACGATTTGCCAAAAAGTCTCCAAATTCGGAGCCCCATCGGCGCATGACATCTTTGGGCTGATAAAGTCTCCGGATTCGGAGCGCCCTTCGTGGATATCACGACTGGCTAAACAGTCTCCGGATTCGGAGCCCCATCAGCGCATGACGTCTTTGGCCCGATAAAGCCTCCAGATTCGGAGCGCCCTTCGTGGATATCACGATTGGCCAAACAAAGTCTCCGAATTTGGAGCCCCATCGGCGCATGACGTCTTTGGGCCGATAAAGCCTCTGGATTCGGAGTGCCCCTCGTAGATATCACGATTGGCCAAAAAGTCTCTGAATTCGGAGCCCTATCGGCGCATGACATCTTTAGGCTGATAAAGCCTCTGGATTCGGAGCGCCCCTCGTGGATATCACGATTGGCCAAAAAGTCTCCGAATTCGGAACCCCATCGGCGCATGACGTCTTTGGGCCGATAAAGCCTCCGGATTCGGAGCGCCCTTCGTGGATATCACGACTGACCAAACAATCTCCGGATTCGGAGCCCCATCGGCGCATGACGTCTTTGGGCCGATAAAGCCTCCGGATTCGGAGTGCCCTTCGTGGATATCATGATTGGCCAGTCTCCGGATTCGGAGCCCCATCGACGCATGAAGCCATTGGGCCGATAAAGCCTCCGGATTCGGAGCGCCCTTCATGGATATCACGATTGGCCAATCTCCGGATTCAGAGCCCCATCGGCGCATGAAGCCATTGGGCCGATTAAGCCTCCGGATTCGGAGTGCCCTTCGTGGATATAACGATTGGACGTCTCCAAATTTGGAGACCCATTAGTGCGTGACACCGTATAAACGTGAAATGGCAAAACATGCCGTATAAATGCAGGTTGAAACATGTAAACATTCAAAATAAAATGTGTCCTCAGATCAGTCGATTGACATGAAGTATACTAATACAATCAGAAAGTATGCTAACAATTGAAAACACTTGAAATAGACAATGTACTATTATTCAATTAGTTAAAAATTACATGAATTTTGCATTACAATGCCTACAATGTCTACTTTTACACGGCGTCTCCCTCATCGTCACTCTTTTCGACTTCAAAGGCGGAGAAGGGAAAATGATCACGTTGGCACCGCGACAACGCCGAATCAACACCCTCTGCTCGAAGAGCCTCCGCGGCTTGAAGTGCCTTAATCGAACCGTGCCTAAAGCCCCGGTTCTCGCATCGGTAGACCTCCTCTGCAAGTTTCTCTTTGGTTTTGTCGATCCCAACCTTCCGGCTCGCATGGAAGCCTTGTTCAAAACCCATGGTCCTCACATTTTCTACGGCAAACATGCTTGTCGTATCTCGGTCGGCAATGGCGTGACTTAACAGCCGTTGGGTCACTCTCTCCTCCATGATCGGGTTAGATTGACCGGCCGCATGCGGCTCTGTGGCTTGAGCTTTCCTGAGCTCCCTAAGCTCATGCTCGGCCTTCTCCGCGCGAGCCTTCAAATTGTGGATTCGTTCGTCCTTCTTCTCTATTTCCCGTCGCGCGGCGCGCAGACGCATGCCGACTTCATAAGCGGTGTACAGCCCCTTCACCGCCCCATGGATGCCTTCTCGAAATACTTCGAAATCTTGTCGTCCAACCATCGACTGCTGGACATCCGGTGGAAAGATCTGTCAAGCGAACTCGACTGCTACACCTGAATCGTTAACAATGGAATCTGCATCTGTCATCGGTTTATTCCCCACAAAAACCGCAAAACTCAACAGTCGTGGCGTTGCGTCGGGCTCATTTCTCGGTCGCGGGGAGCTTCCCCGTTGCTATTTTTCTTTTCGGGGTGATCTGCTTCGACGACTTGGGAGCTGACGTTTTTTCCGTTCCTTGGACGTCTTTCCTCCCGTACGATTCATTGCAGTGTCTAGCTCAGCCAATGTTCGTCCTTCTCCTCTACTGTTGAAAAACAGTCTGTTTGACATTCGCGCTTATCCCAAGCTAGTTTAAATCAAGTCTGAACAAGAATAAGTGGAATCACTGGCACGAACTCACCCCATTTATCCTTAATGTATGCAGCGCCCCCGAGGCGACGCCATTAATTCTAAACTCCAAAAGCCAGATGTCGATCGGACCATTCCATGAACTAGTCCTATTCGGCTTCTGAGGCTCATGAACCGGTTGGGGCAAGGGCAGATTTATTAATCTAATCGGCCAAGTATTTAAACCCAATGTCGATCGAGTTATGACGCAGCCATTCCATGAACTAGTCCTATTCGGCTTCTAAAGCTCATGCACTAGCTGAGACAAGGGCATATTTATTAATCTGATCGGCCAAGTATGTAAACCCAATGCCGATCGATTTATGCCGCAGCCATTCCATGAACTAGTCCTATTCGGCTTCTGAAGCTCATGCACTGGCTGGGGCAAGGGCATATTTATTAATCTGATCGGCCAAGTATGTAAACCCAATGCCGATCGATTTATGCCACAGCCATTCCATGAACTAGTCCTATTCGGCTTCTGAAGCTCCTGAACTGGCTGGGGCAAGGGCAAATTTATTAATTTGATCGGCCAAGTGTGTAAACCCAATGCTGATCGATTTATGCCGCAGCCACTCCATAAATTATGATACTTGGTATTGAAAACAAAATGTAGCCATTTTACAATTGAAAGCAATACCATTCATCAATAACAAAATTTAGCACAAATAATAGCAAGGTAAAATGGAAATTTTCATTAGTAAATTGGGCACAAATTGTAGCCATTTTACATACGAAAATCACTAAACAAAAAGCTACAAGTTCGCATGAAAATGCCCAGCAAAAAACAATGACTATAGCAATACATGAAAATTACCAAACGAAAAGCTGTAAAAATACATTCGAAATCCTAAAACAAAAACAAGTGTCGCCCAAATTAGTCCTCGGAGTCAGACTCCAGCGGCTCAACATCCACTTGCTCGTATGGAATCGGCATAGCCAATGTCACATCAGCAGCAGTAAGGGCTTTGAGCCAGCCGTGTTTGAATCCCCGATTTTCAAATTTGGGGACTTCGTCCACATAGTCGGCGAAAGCAGCACTTTTTCCGGCCTCGAATGCCTTGGAAGCCTCTGAGTCGGCTGCTTCCTTCGCCTTCTTTATTTCTTCCAACTCAGCCTCCAGTTTGGAGATCGCCTCCTGGGCCAATTTGAGCGCGTCTTCGCTCGCGTCCGCCCTCTTCTCGACGACCGATCTCAGTTGATCCGCGTTACGCTCCCTCTCCATCTCGGCCTCGGCCCACGCGCCTTCATCTTCGCCCTTAAAGCTTCGAACTCGGCCTTGCTCCTTTGGCCCTCAACTTCCGTTTGTAAATGGCCAAGCTGTTCGACGGCGTCATGATGGCGATGGCCTATTTCGGCTATCCTCCCGACGATCTGCAAAACAGGAAATTAAAACCAAAACAGTATTTACTTAAAGTGAAAAGACAAAGTCAAGATATATACCAAAAGAGCCGATTGAGCGGCCAATGCTATTGCAACCAGATTCGGCTCCGCCCGGAAAGCCGCCTTGTCAGCTGGCAATGAGATGGACGTAGCCATGCTGAGTGCAACCGCTGAATCTTTAATTGCCGAAGCATCAGATGAGATCGGCATGTTTTTTATCTTTGGCTGAATGACAAAAAGCACGATCACATCCGATTCCTCTAAACGAGGCCATTTGTCGGCGTGGTTTTCTTCTGAGCCGGACTCGACCTCGGCAGGATGCTTCTCTGCCCTTTGCTCAGCCTCTTGATTGGCCTGTACAACCACCTCGGTCTCGGCACTTCAATTTTTTGCCGTTTCCTCCTCAATAACAGGTAGAGAGGGCTGAGATTCGGCGGCAAGTGGCACTCCAGCTCGAATGGCCTCTGCTCTTCGCCGCACGACCATCCTTTCCGCGTTTGCCTTCTTGGCAAGTTGTATGAGGCTTAACCCAGCCATGTCTTCGGGGTATGCGCCGGGAAGGTCCTCTTGACCGTGAAAAATGTCGTCAAGTGGAAGGTCCACTCGGCCCGAAGTGGACGGAGGGTCGACTGAATTGAGACCGGCTTTCTCAAAGGCCAACTTCAAAGCCTCGTCGACTTCGGCTTCGGACTGATCTGACTCGACTACCTCAGCTACTTCTGCTCGCTTCGAATCGGACCCCTCGAAACCAACTTACCGCAAGTTTTTGAAATCGGTCAAAATAAGAGCAGTAAGAAACTCCTCACCCTTCGAAATTGGGATATTTTCTGCCACTGAGAAGGTCGTATAAGTCGGTTCGTAGCGAAGCAGAATGTGGGCCGCCCTCCCCTATTGCTGAAGACTCGGACGGCCGAAATATTTGAGCGCGACCTTGATTTTCGAAAGAACGGCGTCGTCGATTGAAGTCAGCACTTTCTTCAAATCGTTTCTTGCACAAGCAAAACCATGAGGTCTCAAAAATGAAGCTTTATAAATATAACAAAAAATAAATAAAAGAAGCTACACGGCCACCTGGTTCGCCCCTCTGTCTAGGAATAGGATCGAGGCAATCCTCGCCTTCGCCGAATTCCCAGTTACCTTGGCCAACAACCATAACATCATCGACTCGCTTCCCAAAACTAGAAAGCATAGTCACTAATTGATGGTCGGTGTCCTTGGCCCTAAGGAAATAACATCTGTGCCGACCAAAAGACTTGGCCAAGGCATAACAATGCTGAACAGCAGGAATGCCGAGGTTAATCCTAAGGCGACGGTTTAGTGCTATAATTCCCATTACGATTCTAAAAAAGTGGGCGTTGGGTTAGGAAGGGATCAGACCCCAATGGCAAAGCATAGCCCTAAGGAATGGGTAGGGGGAAACAGACTCCACCCTCTGCGATTGAAAGGAGAGAGAAGACGATCGTGGTTTCATCAGCCCTCTCCATATCGAGGGTGCTGTCTGTCACGAGTGACAGACGGATGTCATCAGGAATGGAAAAATGGTGTCGGAAGCCAGAGATTCGATCCGAGGAGAGGAGATCTTTCAAATGTTTTGCCATTTCCTTCAGCCTATAGGAATATGCTAAACTAAAAACACACCAGGAAAAGGATTCAAAGCTGAGAGGGAGAGAACTTACAAGAGACGAAGAGGATAGTGAATGAAAGGAAGTTGCAGAGGTAATTTGGAAGGCAGTCCAGCGACAAGCACCTAGGAATGTGTATGTATTTGAAAGACGTCGAAATTTTAAATCACAATAAATAGAAGTGTACGAAGAGGCAGGAAGTTGAAATGATAACCGAGAGGCGTGCGCTCAGACATCTGCATTGGAATGAGGTCAGCCGCCGAATTTCGACTCTGACTTTTCGAGTTCGAAACCAAACACTCCAGCCAACTGTCGTTAGAGGAGTGCTTGGGGGGCAATTGTGGGGGCCGAATATTGGGAGTCGTAAGAAGGCCGAAATAAATACATAGCATTTAGCCCCGTATCGCACGTTCAAATCCTACCCTATTCGGCCATATAGCCGGTTGAGCAAGGGGCCGAGTACAAAGCAATTTGCTACAAAAGAGGCCGAATGCCGAATTGAAAGTGGGCCCAATCCCGAGGCCCAAGAAAGAAAGGATATAAATAGAAGAACATCAGCCAGAAAGAGGTATGTAAGAACCATTACGTTTAACTTAAAATACAAGTAATCGAGAGTGTAGAGACTGACTTGCCCGTCGGAGTGCTAATTCCGGCACCCTCGACCGGAGTGTTTATTCCTTTTCAGGTGATTAGCTGAGGATCACGAGCGTCCCCCAAGATCAGAAGAGTATTTCCAAAACACTTCTCCACACAAATATATAATTTTCACAATATGAAAACAAAGTATGTAAAATCAGCATGCAATCAAAGTTATGAAAATTAAATATAAATCACCATTTTTCTCAAAATCTGACCGTCCGATTTTTGAAAAACTTTGCATATATGATCTAAATAATATGGACTATAATATATATGAAATTTAAGACAATCAGAGAAGGTTGAAAAAATATCAATTTTTATGCACAAATCATAGCTATACATATATCCATGCACAAATAACACGAAAACACCCAACAATGACTCTGATACCAATGTAGAAAAAATAAGAAATAATACACAGTGGAAATAAATGGATTTGTGCATACCTATTATGCTCAAACTGAATCCATGGATTATGTAGGTGATTCATGTGCCCCTATTGATGTCTCCAAATAATTCTCAGCAATAGGGTAAAACTACTAGAGAACTACCCACACTCTTCACAGTATCAAGCCATAGTTTTGTGTTTCATGGGGAGAGAAAAAATAGTAAGTCTAGGAGAGAGAGATATACAGATTACCTATACGGTTAAATTATTACTCTCGCAAATAAAATACGTATATTATGTAGGTGAGTTGTAACCACCCACAACTTTATGTCCTTAAGAGATTTGATAGTGGGTTATATGCACTTACCTCTAGGACAAGTTTATTCAAAATGAATCTCTCCTAATAACGGTTTCTCACCTAACTTAGATATACTTAAAAAGTATAATATTTATTGAAACAATCTTTAGAAAAATTCATGAAATGCAACCAAAAAAAAAAAAGTACAAAAATATAAAAATTCAAGTATATTTTTGTATTCTTGTGTATGTATTAAATTTTTAAAATAGTTTTTCACCAACATTTTACTTTTTAAGTACATCTAAGTTATGTGCATCTAGAAAGTAAAAAATTATTTAAAATATCAAAAAAATTCACCAAAAAAAGAACTGAAAACTCAATTTTTAGAAAATCAATCAAAACCAAATAAGTCAAAAAGTCAAAAAAAAAAAAAAAAAAAAGTCACTAAAAAGGGTTAAAAAGCCAAAAAACTCCACAACAAAAGTTGAAGATTTATTTTCCTCTCTACTTTTTGTATATTTTCTTCGTAAAAATTAGAAAATCACCTCAAATATAATTTTTTTCACTTATACTTTAGTCAAAAAGTTAAAAAATTACTAAAATAACTTATTCCCAAACCAACCAAACATGATACCAAATAGAAAAAGTCTGCGGTCTAAGACTTAGGAACTAGAAAAATAACCCAGAAATGAATTGTGTGGTTAAGATTAAATTGACATAATGTGAAACCCGTAATTAGAATGAATATGAGTCACATAAAATTATGAATTTATAAAATTATTGTACCAAATAAATCTAAAACTCTCTAGAGACCTCAATCTCTCGAGCCAAAGCGCTAAATAGAAATGTTGATTACAAAACACATTAAAAATGAAAATTCTCCATGTGGGCCCCCATTCATCTGGGAGAAGGCTTTAGCAATGGGACCCAACCTAATGGATAACTGCGGAGACCCAATCTAAAATATATGTATTTTTCCAGTCTTTTTTCCCGTAAGGATGTTATATTTTCAATCCCTACTTGGGAATAGTTCGGGGACTGGTATAAGTTTCCTGTCTCGTTTCTCCATGTGTAATTATGTTTTTTCACTACTTTCCAGCTATAGTCACTGCTCTTTGACTTCACTCTCTCTCTCTCTCCCTCTCTCTCTCTCTCTCCTCCAGTGGCGATGATCTTCACTCCAGCCCGGTATTTAATTTTGTGGTTCATTTTGTTGGTTTTATTTCTCTCTCTCCTAGATCTTTTGTTGTTTTTTATTTAATATTTTCAAATTTATAATCACACCATATGACCATGGGCTACATGTAGCACATTTAAATACAAAATAGAATTGTACCAAAAAGAATGAACTAAGACTAAGGATTAGTTTAGTGACAAGTTGAAACATGATATACAATCTCAAAAAGCGTGTTTTACTCCCTTGAAACACTCGAGCCCCTTGGGCCCACCCGAGGGCTTCTGCTCGGTAATTCTTTGATATGCAAGTGTGGAACTCGAGATTGTTTTTATTCGAGGACTAGTCTAGTCAAGCTCAGGGTGGTGGATATCGTCATTATCAAAAGAAATAAAATAATAATAATAATGAACCACGCTTATGGGTATTATTCTTTGGAATACTCATTATGTGTCGTAGATTTTCTATCATTTGAAGTCAATGTAGAATATTCATTTGGACATGTTTTCTTAGGAAAAATAAAAACAAAGACAATGGTAATAGTACATTATAATGTCATTGTGAAGGGTGGTTTTTAAATACTCCTTCACTCCAAATAAGTCTTTGAAAGATCTTTGTGTTGCTACTTGAAACAGAAGAAAACTCTGATCAGGGATGTCGGGATTAGCACTCCAACGAGCAAGTTGGTTCCTTTTGAAAGAAGAAGTGTCTTAACTTCTTAAAGTGCAAGTCTATTAGAACATACCTTTCTATTCCATATTTTTCTTCTTTTATAAAGCCATTTTTCCATATATTTTCCTCTGTAGCTTAGCCCTTCATTATCACCATGTCAGGACCCATCTCCCTACTATACTTTTGAGGAAAGAACAACCTAGGTCCACTTAAAGGGGTTATGCCGACTTACATAATATACTCGGCTTCGATGCACGACTTAGATACCCTTAACTCGGCATACTCTTTAGGCCATTCATATTTACTCGACAATGACTTGTTTGAGCCCAGTGGATTTTGGTTGAATTTGGCCAATCAAGGATGGGCTTGGATGTGCCTTGTTTGCCAATTAACATTTTCTTATTCTCGACTCCCACAATTGCCCCCCGAGCACCTGGTTAGTTAATATCCCAAGTATCCTATGTGCTCTGCTTTTTCTTGACCTACACATTCGGTTAATTATGTTAAACTTGGATTACACCCTGTAGGCCTTGAAATTTGGGTGCGTGAGAGACACGCCATCATACCTCTAACAAGATGAATGGGATCCGATGAAGAATATATAAAGCTTCTCCTACATCTATGATTCGTATGTAACGTTCTATATAAGTTCTTGAACTATTGTAAATGTTCTATATGATATCGATCTTTGATGATTGTTCCGCATGACTTTGATAGTAATTGTTATGTACGAAATCTACACGTAAATGATGTTCTGAATGAGCTCAATAAGTATAAGTCATCAAAGTGATATTCTGGATTTTGAATCATCAAGTGAGATGTTTTGCATTCCGTATAAGTCATCCAAGTGATGTTCCGCATTCTGTAAAGTCATCATAGTGATGTTCTGTATTCTGTATATAGCATTGTTGTGATGTTCTGTATTTTGTATGAGTCATCCAAGTGATGTTCCACATTCTGTATAAGGCATTAATATGATGTTCGGCACTTTGTATAAGTCATCAGACAAGATGTTTTGTATAAACCATCAAAGCATGATGTTCTGTATAAGACACCAATAAGGGTGTTCTGAATGAAGTCATTCTATATGAATGTTCCGCATGGCATAAGTAAAACAAGGCCTTTGGGCACTTCACAATGTGATAAATTATAAAGATTTGGTAACTATATTCGTTAGTACATGTTTTCGAAACAAGCTTCAATTATGACAAGAACCTTTTGATTTATTTTGATAAGTTATGGAACTCATTCATTTAACCACTTACATTGAGATTATTCATTGGGTTTCCAGCTCACCCCATTTATATATATGTATGTAGGTAAGCATTAGGAAGTTCCACGTTAGAGCCTGTTGTAGAGTCAGCCTTTTGTGAAGCCACCCGAGATACGCCTTCGCATTGAGGCCTTAGTCTTTGTTTTGGCCAACCTCGAGAAGCTTTGGTTTTGTGTAGCCTGTTATGTTATAAATTTTGATCATGGGAATTGTATCTATAAAATGATTGTTTGTAAATATTCTGGTATGTTGTGAGATATAACATGTATGTTTTATTCATGGCATGTATGCACAGCTTAATGGACAAATTTGTAAATTCTACTTCCACTTGTGGCCTCGTATATTATATTATAAATTCTGTTAATTTTGTTTTTGAGGTCCAGTAATCTGGGATTATTGGTCGGTTACGTCCTAAACCTATAGGGGTAGGTTTGGGCCGTGACACCTTGGTTCTTGGATTCTGCTGCAATTGATCACATTACACATGATCTCCATCACTTGAACTCCTATTAGCCTTATACTGGCACTGATCAGGTTAACATTGGTAATGGTTCCTCTCTTCCTATTCAGCATACTGGTAAAGGTATCTTACCCACACTTCATCATTCTTTTCAATTGTCCAATGTCTTACATGTGCCATCTATATCTTCTAATCCCATTTTCGTTCAAGAGTTGGCTAAAGATAATAATTGTTTTGTTACTTTAGATGGCACTTCCTTCTTTATTTAAGACAATCACACCAAGGCTATTCTACATAGAGGTGTTCATGTTCATGGTCTTTATCAATTTCGGCATCATCCACAATCTACTTCACATGCTTGTCATCACTTTACTACTTCTACATCTGCATCACTTTGGCACAACCGACTTGGCCATCCATCCTTTCATAAATCTCATGTTCTTAAGAAGCATTTTCTTGTTTCAATAAATAAAGGGTGTGTTTGGTTTATGTTTGCAGAGTAGTTTTTGAGATATAAAGTACGAAAACTTTTTTGGTTTGTCTTTTTTCAGAAATGGTTTTGGAAAATTGTTTTGGGAGAGAGTTTTAAAAAATGTGATTGATTTGATGTGCGGCCTTGTCAAAAATGGGTCGTCTCTGGGCTTTGACATTCACTCCCGTCAATTACGACTTCCGAGTTCTGTCAAAGAGGGGCAACTGTAGACACCCCATTTTTGACCAACCTTAAGACTCAGACGTCGCCGATTGAGTGCTCGGTGATGATGCATATTGTGCTCGTTCTGAGGTCACAGAGTCTCGGCTGAGAGCCTTGCCTCCAGACTTCGGGACTCTTTTGTGCTTTGCCTCGGTTTGCGAACCAGGTCCTTTTTTCTCTATTTTCTCTTCCCGAAGGGAGGGAGAGGTCTCGTAGACCATCTCTCAGTGGCCGTAGGCTACGTTTCGTGGTCGTAGGCCATTTTTCTCGTTTGGAGATCGGTTTCTAGTTTTCGGAGCCGTCGGCCGTGTGCCTCAGTTCGGGACCGCTTAACTACCTCTATTTGCTTCGGTTTTTGGCACACACCTTGTTTCCTCTCCTTAGAGGGACACTGTGGCTCGGAAGACCACCTTCGTGGTCGTACGCCACCTCCAGTGCTTAATAGTCAGTTTTCGAGGCCCTTGACTGCGCGTTTTGGCCCCCGAACCCTCGTTTTCCATCCGTCTTGGCTCATTTTTGGTGTGGACCCTAGCTTCATTGTTAGAAAGGTGGTACGGGGGTGGGAGACCAGCAATTCTTCTTGGAGACCACCTTTCTCTTCGCCGCCCGATTTTCTTGGCAGGTAGGTGGTCTCCCTCACTTTTAAGCCACAATTTCGGGTCTCCCATACCACCATTGTGTTGCATTCATCTGGGAGGCCACCAATATGGGTAGGCCGACCAGCTTTTCTTCCTGACCCTTTTGAACCTTGCTAGAAAGCTGGTTTTCCTCTCTCCTAGGTCATATTTTTTGGTCTCCCATACCACCACTGTATTGCATTCACTTGGGAGGCCACCTTTCTGGGTAGGCCAACCAGCTTTTCTTCTTGACCTTTTTGAACCCTGGTCGGCTGACCTGGGCAAGTGGTCGGCCGACCACTTAAACTGGTCGGCTAGCCATCTGCTTTTTGCCATTCCTGAGTGCAACACAGCTGTGCCAGCTGGGAAGCATTTGACCCATCCTCCGAGATTTACCCCCTTTGTTTGTCTTCTTAAGGAAGCTTTGGTCCTTTTGCTTATCTTCTAGGAGAAGCTTGACCCTTTTGGTTAAGCTTCTTTTAGAAGCTTTGACCCTTTGTTGAAGCTTCTTAGAGAAGCCTTGGCCCTTTGTCTTCTATAAGAGAGGGTCTCCTCTCCATTTGCAAGGGTTAGAACTTTTTGGCTGAGGCATACACACATTTCCCTCCATAACTCTCTTCTTCAAGCTCTAAACTCCATTGTTCTTGCATCCATTACACTACACCTCCTAGCACAACACCTCCACCATCCATCCAAGCACCTTGGAACTGATTTGCAGAGGTTGAAGGCTCATCATCTTGGTCCAGAAGTTGCTGGAGGTCTTCTTTACAAGGGTAAGTCTCTATTTTCCCCATTTTGACATTGTTTTGCTTCATATCTTAGCCTTATTTGGAAGCATTTTCGAGCTTTGACATAAACTGAAAAGTGTCTTATTTTGAGCCCCTCTTGAAGTTTGTTTAAGGACATTTTTCTGTTAGAGGTCATTTACCCCCTTGTATGCTTGTTTGCATCTTGTTTTGAGCCTTGCATCTAGGCCTTTGTATCAGTGGCTAGCATACTGTTTTGAGAGCCAAAATCAGAGGGGGGTTGACCCCCTCTCTCCTTGTCTTGTTTGTTGGCCCTTTTGGCCTTCCAAAGGAGCTCCTATTTGCAAGCTTCCAAGCTTTGTTTCAAGCATTTTTCAGTGGGTTTTAGGACCCCCATAAGTCATTTCCAGAGCTGGTTTTGCCATGTTGAGTGTCCTTGTTGCATGTGTAGAGTAACCTCTCTTGTAGCTTATCAAAGGAGCACCCCATTCTAGCATGTGTGGACTTTGTTTCAATAGGTTTTTGGGGTTTATTTGACATGCCATATTTCTGTTTTTGGCTGGTTTGGTGACCTCTCTTGTGCTTCATATACATGTAGTGTAAACCATGCTTACTAGCCTATGTTGCATGTTGTTTTGGCCCTTCATGTTAGCACTTTTTGGCCACGCCTTAAACTGATCTTATGCATATTTTGGACTGCTTTAGCTCTGTTTTTGGGTCTCATAGTCGAATGATGTTTTTTTTGCATGCTTGTAGTTCAATACCCATGCTTAACTTTGAGTTTCGAGGCTCATTCCATGCATATACTGAGGTGTGTTCATGTTTTGGGTCCATTATACATCATATTTCAGAGCTTGTATCAATGCCATATTGCCATGTTTTATACTCCTTAAGTGCGTTTGAGAGTCGGGCTTGTATGCCTTATTTACCGACCATTGAATGAGCTCCATTTCTTTGCATTCTGAGCCATCATCTTAGGCCATTTCCCCACTATTTCAGACCTGCCTAGGGTCTGTTTGGGGTTGGTTTTATCACTGGTGCATTGCTTTGTGTACCTCTAGTGTGGCGCACTTCACTAGTTTCGGTATTAGGGCCATCTAGCTTGCATTGTGTGACATACTTGCATGTTTCGGGACCATCTTTTACGCTATTTCAGAGCTGTATCATGTGCCATCCTATGCCATAGTTCATTCCTTGCCATGCCTTGTTAGAGTTTCATGTTGTGCCTTAGGATCGGTCCTTTGTATTCGTGCACGTTTGCATGTATTTCGGTTGTCTCATTTTCATGTATGGCCACTGATGTGAGTGTGGCTGAGGTCCACTCATATTGGTGCAAGTCCATCTTGCATTGTGTATGCCATTTTAGTCCATAGCATTGCGTATGCTAGGTTGCATGTTAGTGCATTGTGCATGCCATGTTGTGTCACGTGCATTGTGTATGCCATTTTAGTCCATAGCATTGCGTATGCTAGGTTGCATGTTAGTGCATTGTGCATGCCATGTTGTGTCACATGCATTGTGTATGCCATTTTAGTCCATAGCATTGCGTATGCTAGGTTGCATGTTAGTCGCATCGTGTATGCCATCTCATTTGCATTGTGTTTGGGATAGGAGTTAGCCCAAGCACGGGAAACGTGGGACGTTTCGTACTCAAAGTGATGAAACGTGTCTTAATTCTCGGTCGCCGACACTCCGGATTACCCATGATGGAGTCTAGGCCTTGTTGTGTTGTCATGTGGATTCATTTCACATCGAGTCGTGCAATTCGACTCCTTGGCCATCATGCATCGAGATGCGTGATTGGTGGTATGAGGATCGAGGTATGCATACATATGTGAAAATACTTTGCCATGCCCCTTTCTTGCTCTCTGTTGCAGCAAACCAGAAATCAACTGCCTTCTAAAGCTTTGCACAGCATTCCGGGATTAATTGCAAACAGAGGCAAATCCGGGCATCGCGAGGAATTTTCCGACGAGGCGACTCGAGCATGTATCTTTCATCATTCAGAACAGAGCTGAGGCGGTCCATTTAGCTTGCATTCTAATTTACTTGCTTTCCTAGTTAATTTGTTGATTTAATTAGGGTTTTGTAATGTTTAATTATTTATTTAGACTGTATTATTTATTCGGACCCTCTGCGAGGGCACAATTGTAATAAGTGTGTATGTATGATGTATCTCTTCCAACCCCACGTCTTTCTCCCTTTTATTTACCAACTTATGATGGTTAGTTTAGGGCATGTTTCAATTAGCATACTTATGCTCGCATGTTTGCATCCATTCATCTGTCTTGTATGCACCGGGCTCGGCACATCATACTAACTACATTGCATTTCAATTCCAAGTTGAATACTTGTTAGTTGTAGCATTTCATATGCCATTTTAGAATAGCCGAGCCTATTTTAGTTGCATTTTTGCATGTGTTGCATTAGGCATTTCAGCATAGTTAGGATTCATGCATGATTTCTAATTGGCTTCTTTCTTTGGCTTGGAGTACTCGGTGAGTGTTTATGCTTTAGCATCCTTGCATGTGTGTGAGTGACTACCATGATAGCATGCTTACCATGAGGCTAACTGCTTATGTGATATATCTGCCTGAATGCCTGTGGGTGAAGGTTGAATTATCTGAATTGGAACAATTCATTGATTGTGAGTTTTAAGCCCACTTGAGAGTGACAAATCACCATGTTTTCCAAGCCCACCTGAGGGTGGCAAAATCCACGTCTTAGCCTACTTGCAAGTAGCACCTTCAAACCGTTTTTCAAAACGAACATGAGATGTCTTGTTCCAATTCAGGTGACCCAGTCTATACTTGTATGTTGTGCGCATCACATAGTAATTCTAGGCTAATAACCGGAATAAGAACACATAATGTTTTCAAAACTTGATATCATGGTTAGTAGAGGCCGATCTTTGATCGGGCGAGCGGGGGTGCTCACGAAGTGACCTTCCCCAATCGTACCCAAGTTCCCGAGCCGATGCAACTTTGGTGATGACGGACATGTGGCCTTAGGCATGAGTCAGGGTTTCCTAAATTCCCCTAAAATAAAATATTTAGGTGGCGACTCTGTATCTGGCAAAGCAGTCCATGTTTGGCACTTCTTTCAAAAAATCTGTTTTCAAAAACGATTTGCTGGATTTGGACGCTTTGATGATTCATCGGTCTTGCATTGCACTCTGCGAGATTAGATACAGGACCGTGACATTGAGTCCTGAACTGTAGTGAACCCAATGAACAAAACGGGATTCCCTCCTGGGACGTTCGGGGACGTCTACAGTGACCGAGCATGCATGCACTCCTCTTCCCGAGGACCTCTCTTTACAGCTTTCCTTAGCTAGTTTATGCTTTGGTTCTGTATTTAAGTAGTTAATGCATTTAGCTGCTTATTTGTGTTGTAATAACTAGTTAGTTAACTTGTTAGTTAATTAGCTTCGTTTTGTACTTAATTAGTTAACTTGTTAGTTAATTAGTTTTGTGATGTAATAATTAGTTTAATTAGCTTAGATTAGCTAGTTAGCTTCTTATTTGGACCCTCCATCGAGAGGGCCAACCATTGTAATAAGCGTGCGTGTGTGCGAAGCATGTCTTCCAACCCCCATTTCTTTCTCCCTTTTACTTAACCGCTTACGATGGTTAGTTTTAGGGCATATTTTGTTTAGCATACCTAATGCTTCGCATGCGTGCATTCATTCATCTGTTTTGCATGCACCGGGCTCGGCGTATCATACTAACTATATTGTATTTTAATACATTTACTTCAATACGTGTTCAGCAGCATGTTATCAAGTTGCATTTCACATGACATCTTAGAATAGCCAAGCCTATTTTAGCTGCATTTTTGCTTGTGTTGCATTAGCCATCTTAACATGAACTAGGATCACGCATGATTTCTAACTAGTTCTTTGTTTTGGCTTGGAGTACACTGTGAGTGTTTACGCATTAGCATCCTTGCATGTATGCAAGTGACTACCATGTTTAGCATGCTTCCCATGAGGCTAACTGCTTATGTGTTTAATTGCATGAATGCCTGTGGATGAAGGTTAGATTGCTTGAATTGGAACAATTCATTGAAATTCGCAACTTAGCCTACTTGCGAGTAGCAAACTTCAAACCGTTTTCAAACAAACGAACATGAAATGTTTTGTTCCAACTTAGGCGATCTAGTCTATACTTGTATGCTGTGCGCATCACATAGTAATTCTAGGCTATTAACCGGAATAAGAACACATGTGTTTTCAAAAACAAAATATCATGTTAGTAAAGGCCAATCTTTGATCGGGCGAGCGGGGGTGCTCATTGCATGACCTTCCCCTCTCGTACCCAAGTTCCCGAGCCGAGGTAACTTTGGTGATGATGGACAGGTGGCCTTAGGCATGAGTCAGGGTTTCCTAAATTTCTCAAAATAAAACATTTAGGTGGCGACTCTGTATCTGGCAAAGCAGTCCATGTTTGGCACTTCTTTATAAAAATCAATTTTCCAAAATGATTTGCCGGATTTGGACTCTTTGGTGATTTATCGATCTTGCATTGCACTTTGTGAGATTAGATTCAGAACCGTGACATTGAGTCCGAACTGTAGTAGCTCAGAACAAAATGATTCGCGCCCTCGCGCGCGGAGAGCAGAGTTCTCGGGGCGGTCTACAGCTATTCACTGACATTGGGATAGTTTGATTCATGTATATATATGAGATCACTTTTTCAAGTGGTACATATTCAAAACACTTTTTTTAAAACAAACATGAAATCAAACGTTCCAACTGTTTGTGAAATTAGTCTATACTTGTATGTTAAAGATAAAATAAGAACATATATTACACATAAGAATCACATCGTGATTAGTAGAGGCCGATCTTTGATCGGGTAAGTGGGGTGCTCATTATTGACCTTCCCCTCTCACACCTAAGTTCCGGAACCAAGACACTCTGGTAACGACGGACTAATGGCCTTTGGCGTAAGTCACGAGTTTCCTAAATTTCCCAAAATAAGTATTTAGGTGGCGACTCTAATATCTGGCAAAGTAGTCCATTTTTGGCATTTGATTCAAAACATCGATTTTCCAAAAGAAATTGCTAGATTTGGGCTCTTTTTGTGTTTCCACTATTTCACATTGCACTTGTGAAATTAGATTCAAAACCACACAAGTAGAGTCTGAACTATACGAGCAATTCATTCTTCTGAAGAGCTACAATTTCTGGTGACTCTGTTGGGGAATTAGAGAACTTGACTTAAAATTCATGATGTGAATTTTTATCTACACTTATATGTTCTTGGCATTGCATTTGCATTAGTGTGCTTAAGTCCCTGTGTTTACCATCTGTTATTCGTGGACGATTTGCCGAAGGCTTACCTACGAAGCTTGCCAAAAGGCTGACCGGTCATGGGCTCTGCTATGTCAGGAACACAACCCTTGGATCTGGATTACCGTTGTACTGTTTGATCCTCCTTTCACTTCTCGGTGTTAGGTGTGAGAGGTATATTAGGTAATCTTGCTGAGGTACCCTCTGTGACTATTTGACCTATTGCATATAGTACGCTCTAGTGACTATTCCAAATTAGGATAGGATGCCGCCCGTACAGGATGTTATGAAACCATTTGCTTGAAATAGTGCAACCTAGATCATGGCAAAATCTAGGACAGGGTAACCCTACCCCCCTCATAGGGGTGTTTTTGTTCTTTTACATGGTATGTGCTTTTACAGTGAAACTGTACAGGGTGGTTCATATCAGTGGTACAAATGAGCAGTCAGCTTGAGAACAAAGTTCAGTGGGGATCACAGTTCAGCTGCACATTGTGATTATTGAAAATTAGGGCCGAAGTGCTGTCCAAGTTTTGATTATGTTTTCTTTCTTGCTTTTGCTAGGTAGTTTTTCATCATAGCTTCAAAAAGACCCGATATCCCTGAAGTTGTGTGGACTCATTCCCACAGACTGTGTAAAACTCAAGATTTTGTTGACGGTCAGCTAGCGTTAGTTTCTCTCCTGCCAGTTACTCGACGAAGAAGGAACAAACAGGCATCAGCATCAGTACAGAGTGCTCCGCTAACACCTGTTCGTGCATATAATTCACCACCATCTCACCCACCTAGAACAAGGATGGCATAGAACGTAGAAGAACTTGTTGCCATGATGGCAGCCGTTCAGAGAACCACGGATACCGTATATCAACGGATAGCTGCACAGGATGAAATCATCGCTGATCTACGACGCCCATCTGGGGCATTTGCATCTACAGTGCATCCAATCCCTATTGCTCAGCCAAATCCCGATCCTCATCCACCAATGGAAAATCCCCAGGCCCTAGATCCCCAAGAGGTGTTTCCACAGGCTCCAGCTTATAGGCCCTTGGCACAACCCCAAGGGAAATTCCTTCCCTTTGACATCAACGATGATCTAGCCATGATAAAAATTGCCAGGCTATAGAAAGCGCTAAAAAAATCCCAAGGCTTCAATTCCATTCCGGATATTGAAGACGGGTACACTGAGGCTTCAGTTAGACTACCGGAGAAGTTTAAAATGCCCCACATTGACAGATTCGGTGGAAGTGGGGATCCGATTGTACATGTCCTTCTGTTTTCAGATGTTCTGAGGCCAATGGGTCTTTCTTGTGTGCAAAAACTGTCGTTGTTTGGGAGAACTCTGTCTGATGTAGCGGCCATCTGGCATGCGAAGTTAGAGGATTCTATGAAACAGAACTGGGAGGAACTGTCTGAGGGGTTTGTTAACCAATATTCATATAACACTCAGATCGAGCTAACCATCAGTGAGTTGGAGGCAACTACCTAGAATCCCAAAGAACCTTTTATTGACTTTGTTGCCAGATGGAGAGCAAAGGCAGCCCGGATGACAAACAGACCCTCTCAAAGGGAACAAGTCAGGTTAGTGGTCCACAATCTCGAGCCTGATATGCTACAAAGGATAATAGTGACTCCGTTGTCTACATTTGCTTCACTACACGAATTGGGGGTCCAAATTGAAAGTGCATTCAAGAAGGGGATTATCCATAAAACTAGTGAACCTGCAAAAAGGCCATTCACTCGAAGTACCAATGCTGGTACTAGCACTATTCCGCGGTCTGCAGATGTCAGCACCATGGCTACATCGTCGGCCAAGATGGCCGATCCCTTTGGTGCTGCTACAAACTCACAAACCGCACAAAATGGTCAACCTTGGTACCGAAGAACTTTTAGCCCTATCCAGATGAGTCCAACCCTCGCCCTTAAGATGTTGCTAGAAACGGGGCATCTCAAGCTTCACAATCCACAACCTCTACCAGACCCACTGTGTAGACGTTCCCGAACGTCCTGGGAGAAATCCCGTTTTGTTCATTGGGCTCACTACAGTTCGGACTCGATGTCACGGTTCTGAATTTAATCTCGCAAAGTGCAATGCAAGATCGATAAATCACCAAAGAGTCCAAATCCGGCAAATCGTTTTGAAAAACTGATTTTTAGAAAGAAGTGCCAAACATGGACTACTTTGCCAGATACAGAGTCGCCACCTAAATATTTTATTTTTGGGAAATTTAGGAAACCCTGACTCGTGCCTAAGGCCACGTGTCTGTCATCACCAAATTTGCCTCGGCTCAGGAACTTGGGTACGATTGGGGAAGGTCATTTCATGAGCACCCCCGCTCACCCGATCAAAGATCGGCCACTACTAAACATGATATCTTGTTTTTGAAAACACATGTGCTCTTATTCCGGTTATTAACCTAGAATTACTATGTGATGCGCACAACATACAAGTATAGACTAGATTGCCTAAGTTGGAACAAAGCATCGCATTTCCGTTTGTTTTGAAAATGGATTGAAGTTTGCTACTCGCAAGTAGGCCAAAACACGGGTTTCGACGAATTATTCCAATTCAATCAACCCAACCTTCACCCACTGGCATTCAGGCAGTTATATCACATAAGCACATAGCCTCATGGTAAGCATGGTATCATGGCAGTCACTCACACGCATGCAAGGATGCTAAAGCATAAACACTTACCGAGTACTCCGAGCCAAAGAAAGAAGCTAATTAGAAAACATGCATGAATCCTAACTATGCTGAGATGTCTAATGCAACACATGCAAGAATGAAACTAAGATAGGCTCGGCTATTCTAAGATGGCATATGAGATGCAACAATCGATACATGTATTCAACTTGGAATTGAAATACAATGCAGTTAGCATGATGCGCCGAGCCCGGTGCATGCAATACAGATGAATGAATGCAAGCATGCGAACATATAGATGCTAATTGAAACATGCCCTAAAACTAACCATCATAAGCTGGTAAATAAAAGGGAGAAAGACGTAGGATTGGAAGACATGCATCACACGCACACACACTTATTACAACAGTTGGCCCTCTCGACGGAGGGTCCGAATAAATAATACAACACCAACTAGTTAATCTAAGCTAATCTAATTAAGCTAGTTATTACATAACCAAAATGAATAATAAATTACAGATAATTATTACACAACTCTAATTAATTAACAAACTAACTAAGTAAGCAATTAAACTAGCATGCAAACTACATGAATGTGGACTGCCTCAGCTCTGCCTTGAATGATAAAGGATGCATGCATGCTCGAGTCGCCTTGCCGGGAAATCCATCGCGATGTCTCAACTCGCCTTTGTTTGCAATTGAACTCAGAAACTTGCACAAAGCTCCAAGGAGATGAAACTCCACCCTGGGAATCTAGGGGAAGGCTACCGACCAGCTATAGGCATTGGAGACCACCTACCGACCACCCTTGGTGGTGAAAACCAGAAAAGGTGGTCAGCCTACCAGAAAACCTGGTTGGCCGGCCAGTTTCTTCTCCTTGTTTCTGCATTTTCTGCAACAAAGGCAAGAGAGAGAGAAGGCAAAGTATTTTCAACATATGTGTGCGCCGACCACTCTCCTCGTCATTGCATAAACTCTAGGGAGTGTAGTCCTCGATCCTCGTGCCATCAATCACGCATCCCGATGCATGATGGCCGAGGAGTCGAATTGCACGACTTAATGTGAAATGAATGCACATGTAAACACCTAAAGCCGACAACTCTATCATGGATAGTCAAGAGTGTCGGTGGCCAAGAATCGAGGCACGTTTCATCACTTTGAGTACGAAACGTCCCTCGTTTCCCGTGTTTGGACTAAACCCTACTCCAAACACAATGCAACAAACAATGTCTGGACAAATGCAACTCTAGCATGCGAGCTAAATGCAATGCAACTAAGTGATTCGAAGATGCACATAATGACATGCAAGCATGCAAATGGCATACACAATGCTATGAACTAATCAATGGCATACTCAATGCACATGGATTATGTGGCATGGATACACAATGCACTAACATACGCAATGTTATGAACGAGGCATACACAATGCAATGATCAAACATGCGATAACATAGACTATAGGGCATACACAATGCAAGATGGACTTAAACCAAGATGGATGGGCCTCGGTGACACCCAAATCAGTGGCCAATATGATGAAAATGAGGCAACAAGGTACATGCAAACATGCACAAATGCAAAGAACCAAACCTAAGGAACAAAGTGCAACTGTACCAAAGCATGACAAGGATGAAATATGGCATACAATGACACCTGTTCCAGCTCTGAAATGACATACAAGATGGTCCCGAATCATGCAAACAACTCACCCGATGCGTGTTGGATGGCACAATTACTGAAATTAGTGAAGTGCATTACATTAGAGGTATGCAAAGCGGTGCCCAAATGACCAAACCAACCCCAAATAGTCCCTATGCAGACCCAAAAACAGTGGCAAAATAGACTAAAATGATGGCTTGCAATGCACAAAAATGAAGCTCATGCAATAGCCCAAAAATGAGGCATACAAGCACAACTCTCAAACGCATTTAAAGAATGGAAAACATGGGAATATGGCACAAGTATAAGCTCTGAAATAACATGTTCAATGATGCCAAAACATGAAAACAACTCAAGTTCAGCATGCAAGAGGCTTCAAAACTCGAAGCTAGGCAAGGGTATTACACTACAAGCATGCATGGAAAGCATCATTCGACCATGGGACCTCAAAACAGAGCTAAGGCAGCCCAAATCATGAATAAAATCAGTTTAGAACATGGCCAAAATATGCTAGAATCAAGGGCCAAAACAACATGCAATGTGAGCTAGTGAACATGGATTACACTACAAGCATATGAAGCATTCAAGAGGCCACTAAACCAGCAAAAGTCAGAGACATGACATGCCAAATAAAGCCCAAAAACCCACTGAAACATGATCAATGCATGCAAGAATGACATGCTCCTTTGATAGGCTATAAGAGGGGTTATTCTACACATGCAAGAGACACACCCAAGGTGACAAAACCAACTCTGGACAGAGCCTAGGAAGGCCCTAAAAGTCACTGAAAAGGGCCTGAAACAAGGCTTGGAGGTGTGCAAATGAAGGTTCCTTTGTAAGGCCAAAAATGCTAGTGAACAAGACAAGGAGGGAGAGGGTCACCCCTCTCTGATTTTGGCTATCAAAAACACATGTTAACCACTGAAAATCTGCTGGATTTTAGCGGTTGAAAGGCCAAGCAAAGGTCAACACAAAGGCCTTAGGGCATGGCTCAAAACAAGGCAAAATGAAGCATGCAAGGGGGTAGATGACCCCCAACAAAAAAATGACCTTAAACAAACATCAAAAGGACCTCAAAACAAGACTTTTTTTAGTTGACAACAAAGCTTAAATATGCATGTAAATAAGGCTAAGAGATGGATCAAAATAAAGCTTAAAAGAGGGAAAAAGTGTGTTACCCTTGAAGCTCAGCAAGACAACAACTTCTGGACCCAAAACCCAACTCCTTAACCTCTGAAAATGGCCTCCAAGAAGCTCCAAGCAATGGTGGAAGGGTTAGGCTATGAGGTGGTGTGCAAAGGTACAAGAACAATACACTTTTTTAGCCAAAATAGAGAGATATAGAGGGAGATGTATTGTATGCCTTTAACAAACTTCTGAACCCTCACAAAGGAGGGGAAGGCCCTCCTTTATAGCCAAAAGGGACCAAAGCTTCTCAAAGAAGCTAAAAACCAAGGTTGAAGATCCTCCATACACGTGTATGGAGGATCCAGTCTGTGCCTTCCAGCTGGCACAGCTGGCAACAACTCACAGAGACAAAACTGGGAGAGGCAGGCCGACCAGTTCAGTTGGTCGGCCGACCACTTCCCTTGGTCGGCCGACCAGTTCAAAAGGTTCAACCCAATGAAAGGTGGTCGGCAGCCCCATTTGACGGTCTCCACATTGAATGCAAGCTAGAGGTATGGTGGGAGACCAGTAAATGTGGCTCAAAGACCAAGGAGACCAGCTTCCTGACAAGAAAATCGGCTGGCGGGAGAAAAGTGGTCTCCAAGGAGAAAAGGTGGTCTCCCACCCTTGTACCACCTCCCAAACAATGAAAATAAGGTCCATGCCAAAAATGAACCAAGACGGATGCAAAACGAGGGTTCGGGGGTCAAAACATGCAGCCGAGTGCCCCGAAAATAGGCTGTTAAGCATCAAAAGTGGCGTGCGACCACAAAGGTGGTCTCCCGAGCCACAGTGTGCCTCCAGAGAGAGGAAGCAAGGTGTGTACCAAAAACCATGCCAAACGGAGAAAGTTAAGCGGTCCCGAACCGAGGCACGTGGCCGACGGCTCTGAAAACCGAAAACTGGTCTCCAAACGGGAAAAATGGCCTACGACCACGAAAAGTAGCCTACGGCCACTGAGAGATGGTCTACGAGACCTCTCCCTCCCTTCAGGAAGAGAAAACAAGACCTGGTTCGCAAACCGAGGCAAAGCACAAAAAGGTCCCGAGGTCCGGGGGTAAGGCTCTCAGCTGAAGCTCCGAAACCTCAGAACGAGCACAACAAGCACCATCACCGAGCGCTCAATCGATGACGTCTGAGTCTTAAGGTCGACCAAAAATGGGGTGACTACAGTTGCCCCTCTTTGACAGAACTCGAAAGTCATACGTGACGGGAGTGAATGTCAAAGCCCAGAGACGACCCATTTTTGACAAGGCCGAAGACTTAGACAAACAGGCAGGATAAGCAAGAGATGTGCCCGCAGGCAGGGGCAAAATGCAAAACAATATGCACAAAGCCGAACGTAACTCATGATTATGCAAAGCGAGCTGTAATGAAGCAAATATTCACAATAAATGCAACAGTTTTAAGCAAGAATGCCATGCAAATTAAACTACATTTCATGCAGTAAGAATCATGCAAAGAAAGCTGTAATGAAGCAAATATTCACAAGAAATGCGGTAGTTTTAAGCAAGAAGGCAAATAAAACTACATGTCATGCAGTTATGATGTAGAAGAATTATACAACTCTCGTTACGTCTCACACGGAGAATACAATACCGTCCGGTTCGTCTGGTCGCACCAGCTTCAAATGAACCGTACATACAATATCGCGCCTGCAAAAGAGAGAAACTTAACAGGCACAACATAGTTAGCAACATATGTTCAATGCTATATCGAATGCGGACAGACATGATGCCGATGGAAAAGTGCATCGCAATGCAAGAGAAACGTGCATGACGACGCAAGTTAAGTATGGATGTATGACAATGCCAATGAAATGTGCACAACAATGCAAGCGATGTGCATAACAATGCAGGATAAGTGCAACTTCAACAGCAGGTTTGAAACAAAACGTTGAGTAAAGAAAAGCAAGCTTTGAAGAGAGCATCTCAAATGCGACCTCCGATTTACCTCTCGAAGGAGTCGCAATGTACTCAAAAAGGATACACCTTGCTCTTGGCGAGTAACGACGAGCCATGCATCGAAGACTTGATTTGAAGTTCCCGCGGAGGCATTTCGCGCCAGAAAGTGCACTTTCCTTGTACTTTCTCGAGAGCCGGGGACTCCAATCACCACCAAAATTTGCAGGGAGAACAAAGAGACCTTGGAGACCACCCAGGAGGGCCACCAACCACCTAGAGAGGCCATCGACTAGTGTTTGTTCAAGGGGTGGTCGGCTAGCCATAAAATCTGGTCGTTTGACCACTTTGCTAAATCCGAGGCAGTTTTGTCTTTTCATGCTTGGATCTTTAAGTACACACATCCCAAACACTGTTGTTCACAACTCCAAGTCCAAAATCAGTCCCTCTTCCTTCCTAGACCATTTTCTCCCTCAGATCTGTGCTTTATACGCATTCTCCAATGCCCCACGCAAAGTTGTTTCACGAAAACTTTCAGTTCTCTTCACTTTGAACCGATTAAAATTTGATTTCGGAGCTTCTTTCTCCCTTTTCACCGCTTGAGGTAAGTTTGTCTCGAAATTTGGAACATTTTCTCGGGAGTTGACTTTTGTTGACTTTTTCATTACCCGAGAGTTGACTTTTGTTGACTTTTTCCAATTTTGGCTAATTTTGCTCATTTTTGCTCATTTTTGCAGATTTCTTCAAATGGCGGGTCATTTTCATCATGGTGGAGGTCCTCCAGGTGTCAGGGATGAGCCAGACATCATGTCCTTGCCTCTGAAAGTTCGGCCTTTCGATCCCAAGAGGTATCGTCCTTAGAAGCACGTCCTACCTCCCGCCACTTTCTACCATTTTACTGATTTTGATCGACGAGCACCCGCGGATCTACTGCTACGGGAGTCGGAGTCTCACCTCTCTCACCAGGCACGAGAGGTATGTACTTCATTTTTACATTCTCTGCAATGTATTCTATATTTCTTGCGCATTTCCTATTTTTCGCTATATATGTTCATCTGCTCATTCTGAACACATTCACATACCATTCGGTCCACCTGGCACACAGCTCATGTATAACCAGACTTTGCTCATTTTAGCACACAGCTCACAACACAGAATTCTGTTGAGTTGCCACACAGCTTGTTCTGAACGCTCAGTCTGTAACACAGCATTCTGTTTGCATTTTTGAACACACAGCTCAAGCACTTGAATTTCTAAACACGCTGCTCATGCTTTTGGTTGTGAACCCGCAGCCCACATTTTTGAAATCTGAACACGCAGCTCAAACTTTTGTCGTGAACACGCAGCCCACATTTCTGAAATCTGAACACCCAACTCAAACTTTTTGTCGTGAACACGCAGCCCACATTTTTGAAATCTGAACACATAGCTCAAACTTTTTCTCGTGAACACGCAGCCCACAATTTTGAAATCTGAACACACAGCCCAAACTTTTGATGGTGAATACACAGCCCACAGTTTTTGAAAGTTGAACACGCAGCCCAAACTCTTGATGGTGAACACACAGCCCACAGTTTTTGAAAGTTGAACACGTAGCCCAAACTCTTGATGGTGAACACATAGCCCACAGTTTTTGAAAGTTGAACACGCAGCCCAAACTCTTGATGGTGAACACACAGCCCACAGTTTTTGAAAGTTGAACACGCAGCCCAAACTCTTGTAATCTGAACACACAGCTCAAACTTTTCACTTCTGCACACGTAGCTCATACTGAACACACAGGCCGTTTACTTTATTTTCCCGCAGCTCATACTGAACACACAGTTCATTTACTTCATTTGCCCGCAGCTCATACTGAACACACAGTTCATTTACTTCATTTCTGAACACGCAGCTCATACTGAACACACAGTTCATTTACTTCATTTCTGAATACGCAGCTCATACTGAACACACAGTCCATTTTACTTCTGAACACGCAGCTCATACTTTTCATTTGCAAACTGAATACATCTGTTAATTCTGAATGCAGGTATCTTCTCGTTCTGCACGAGGCTATGGCTCGATTATCGCTAGGGAGTGGTATGCAGAGCTCCCAGAGACCGTTCGTCATATGGTTGATAAGGCAAGGTTTGGACTCTTCTGCGCGGGGCTATCACGTTACCCGGCGAGCAGGACCTTAATGGGGGCACTTGTGGAGAGATGGTGGGACACCACCAACTCGTTCCACTTTTCAGCTACCGGGGACATGACGATGACCCCGGTTGACTTTACCATGCTGACTGGCCTTGATGTGGCCGGCTGACCGGTCCCCTACGACGCAGACATGGGCTAGTGGGAGGCGGCTTGGATTCATCTGCTGGGAGCCTGCCCGCCGATTGACAGATCTTCGAGTAGAGTCAGGTACACCTGGTTTCCCGTGCAGTACAGGGGGACTATGCCCAAGACTCTCGAGGAGATAGAGCAGTACGCTCGAGGGTTTTTGATGTTCCTCCTTGGGACCACTTTGTTCTCCGACAGGGGGAACACAGTTGGACTGTATCTGCTCAGTGCTTTAGTGGACCTATCACAGGTCAGCCAGTATGACTGGGGTGGTGCCGGCCTCGCTACCCTTTATTGTTACATGAGTGCGACCTCCCGCGGGTGGGAGAACATAGTTGGTGGCTACTAGAGAGCCTGGGAGGTACTTTCTGCCCTCTTGATTTACATTCTTGTTTTTCATTAGTTGTACACTGCACACGGCACACCTTACATTTGGTATTCTATATTCTGTATTCAGCATTTTGTATTCTTCATTCTGTATTCATATTATGCATTCAGCATTCTGTATTCTCTTTACATTTTGTATTCTGATTGCTATTGCCTTGTTTTCCACAACTATGGGTTTACGCATACTTTCCGATGCTAGCCCCGGAGCTCGAGGTGGAGGTCCCTCTTGTGATTCCTTACTCTCACGTATTTGAGGGCCGGTACCGGCTGAGGGCTCGGGAGACTCTGCCCTACTTGCGGCAGTTCTTTGATACGGTGCGGGCGACCGAGGTAATTCAGAACTCTCAGTTCTTCATGTTTTCAGCTTTGATTCATCTTGCATATTTACGATATCTAATCAGTTCATGCACTGGTTATCCGCAGATCACTTGGCAGCCCTGGGCGCCCTTGGGAGGAGATATCCGTTTCCGATTCCCTGGGGGGTGGGCCTCTTCTCTATACAGGACTTTATTTGAGGGGCCGGTTGGCAGGGCCTGGTTTCTGGGGGATCGCTTCATGCGTCAGACGATGGGTGTCCCTGATCAAAGTATCCCCTCGGCACCTCCAGAGGACATGCGGTCCACTGAGGGACTCACTCCCGAGGAGGTCGACGTCGCTATGTTGGGTACTGATGCGATTCTGCACACAGAGGAGGGGGGGTATGCAACTTACTGCCATACGTACCTGATGCCCCCACTGACAGGTATCCGTACTCTTGCGAGGAGGGCTGCTGGTGCATCATTGTCAGCTCGAGCCCGGGCTGCAGATGCTCCTTCGACTAGTAGGGCCGGCATATCGAGGAGTGAGGCTAGACAGATTCCCCCGATTCCTCTGACTTATCAGCACGCTGGGTGGCCAGATCTTTCGACCGAGTTGACAGGATAGCGATATGGGACATCTTACCCGATCCCATTGGAGCCTCCATTGCCTGATCACCGATACGTCAGTGACCCTGACTCGCTACCAGTATGCTTTACAGTTTTGATTTATTACTCAGATATTTAGACATTCATTCATTCATTGATAACTTGCACTTGCATGTGCAGCCTCCCGGCGAGTATACTGAGGGGTTGCTCGGGTTGGTGGCCTCACTCGAGGGCATGGTCCTGTGGAGAGAGACGCAGCTGTAAATCGCCGGTGTTTCGGTACTTTTCAATTTTCCTGCATTTATCATACTTCTGATGACATACTGAATTTGACCATTTCACTGCATTGGTTGACTGTATGTGTAGAGCACATCTGACACACACCACATTCATACACCGTATCTGCATACACCCACCCTATGTAGCTTTCTTGTCTCTGCATCTGGTATACCTATTGGCTAATGTATTCAAATTGTCTTCTTTTTCAGATGCCACCGCTACAGGCTGGGCCATCCCGACCTTCTCGAGGAGCTATGAGAGGGGATTCGACTCGCAGCTGAGGCAGGCGTAGAGCACCTATCAGAGATGATCTGGAGTCCAGCGAGGAGGAGGAGTCTGCACATCCTCAGTCAGAGACATCTGCGGGCAGAGAGGATGACTCTGGATCCAGTTTTGAGGGCGGAGGTGATGCCGAGGAGGATTTCGAGGGCGGCGACTCCGATTCGGATGGTGATGGTGTAGAGGTTGCTCAGCCGAAGAGGACGAAGAGGGCCTCTTAGTCTTGCGCTTGATAGCATTGATGCAGATGTTCTTGCTTTGTTTTCTTTTATTACTAGTAGTTGTAGCACATCAGCTTTTAGGCAGTTTTATTTTCTTTAAAACTTGTACCCTGTTGTAAGATGTTGTAAAAAAAGAAGCCATGATGGAATGAAACAGTTTTTTGTTCAAAAAGTGTTGTATTTTGTATTCTTAGCATCGCATCGCATCATTTTGCACAAAAATGAGATTGAATGAAAATTGTGCATTGTATATCACCAAGTCAGGTAGTGAACCGACGCAACAAACTAAACAACTTAACTCGCTAAGAAACAACAAAACCTCAGCAAGTTTACAACTCGACAAGCAAAACACGACAATGTTGATAAACAGAGAGTAACAACTCGATGTACAAAACTCGACGACTTGATAAGCAAACTTAACAACTCGATAAACAAAACTTAAACAACAAATCGATAAATAAAGAACAACAACTCGACAAGCAAATGCACTTCGGACAAATCGGGCGACGGAACGCACCCGAAACAGAGGTAGACTCGGACCTTCAACACTCCCAACACATGGAAATGCTAGGAGCTCCCTTCTAGAGACTAGGAAAAGACCAAAGACCAACTTTCCTCCATGGCCGACCACCAGAGAAGGCTAGCCGACCAGCTTTCTGCCTTGGAGACCAATGGGGTGGTCGGCCGACCAGAAAAATTGGCTGGCCGACTAGAAAAAGTGGTCGGCCGACCACTTGGCCCGGCGACCTCCAGATTTTTGACACATGTCCTCCAAACTGTGCCTTATCCTCTATAAAAGTTCCAGCTTCATGGTTCTTTCATTCCATCTCAGTTTTGCATCAAAATGGAGGCATTTCTCATCCAAAATCTCACAGCTTGGATTGCTACCTTAGACGGCTCAGAAAAGTTGAACTTCCGGGGCTTTGGCATAAATGCACTATTCACGCTGAGTCGCACTCTGCTACATCTTCAGTTCCTCCATGCCATGACAAAGTTTTGGAATCCGGTAACACATGTCTTTAGCTTTGGCGGGCAAGAGGTGTGTCCTATCTTCGAAGATTTCCAAGCTTTGATGGAATCCGAGCGCAACGAAGAAATCTTGCCCCAACTTCGCTTTGGCCACGCCCAAGCCTTAGGGCGAATGTGTGGGCTCACTATGCACGACGCTTGATCTTTGATTTGTGACAGAATGCTGGATATTCCGAGTTTGATTTGTCGATTTTCCGATGCCGGTGACCGCGGTGACCGTCATTGGCAAGGCTTTCGGCGACATGCCCTTTGTTTGTGCATGCGATGTCATTTCTTGCTTGCCTCGGGCTCCAGAGGATCTAGTGTCCGGTTGATCGAGGTTGCCCAAGGCTTAAGGGAGGGCAAAAGCTGCATTGCCATGTCATTGGCCGAGAAATTGATGGGCTTGGATGCTTTTCATCGCCGAGAGATGACCAGATTTGCAGGGAGTCCAGTACTGCTGCAGGTAATGTCTCCCACCCTATCTCACATATATATTGCTCACATCACTTGGCCCTCAAGCTCTGTTTTTATCACAAAGACCTTTTCTCACGTTTCTCTCATCGTACATCTCTCTATTCTTTAATCTCTCATTTTTCATCCCTCCCCAGGTGTGGTTGATGGATAAGTTGCAGGTTGTGGACTCTTGCCCAACATACTCAGTTCGCGAAAACTTCTTCCGACGTCGTCTAGTCAATACCCTGGATGAGGGATGGTGGTTCGATTGGATGTGCAATTTGTCCGTAGACCGCATTGCTTGGCGCTGTTCTTGGCTCAATCTACCGGCAATGAGCTACAGTATGTCTCGCCAGCCCGGGATTCAGTTGATCGGCCTGACACACTGTGTGTTCTACGTTCCTTTCTGGTTCCAGCACTAGTTCAGCCATGATCAAATTTGCCGGGCAGAGGGGATAGAGTACTTCGCCGCATTTCCGGTTCGAGGCGCACAGCTAGCTCGGTATGCCACGGCATGGAGGACGAGGGAGCTTCTAGCTCCCATTCCCAATTTCAGTTGCACTTTGTCTGATGAGTGCATAGATTGGCTCAATGAAGCGGCACAGATTGGGCCCAGCTTGGCATTAGGAGCTTCGACCAGCTCTGGGAGGGGGCGCAAGACCACCTGACTTATCTATGCCCTGGATTTCTTGCTTTATCAGTACTTTCAAGTTTTCTTTATGAGTGTAATAAAAAGCAACTTCAATTTGTATTCACAAGTAGGAGAACTCTGTATTGAAATTAATGAAATTGAAGGTTGTGGGTACTGAAAATTTTCTGTTTGGTCCAAAAATGGTCTAAGTCGTAAAAAGATTAATTTGAGCAAAATCAACTTTTATTAAAACTTTTCAAAACCTTTTTTGATATGGATCAGAACTGGACATGCCTGAGATCTGTCACTAAGATGCACAACCCCGGATCCCAGCAACTAGAAAGTTGCCCCTAGTCTGAATAGCACTGCACCGGAGATCACAACCGAACCTCTTGAATGCAGAATAGAGAAAGATGATCAAGATGATCAAATGGACAAAGTTGATCGGGGAAAAGTCTATGGCTGGACTTCAGGATGAAGTTACCTATGTATCCCAAAGATGGGAATCAAGCCTTACATAGTTTGGCTCAGGTTCACTCGCGTATTAACCCTCACCTTTTACGCTCTAACTTTTCCAAGGCCGCCCTTTGCGGGTTTTCAACCTTGCGAGCTCAGTTTTTATAATTTCAAATTTTCTGTGCTCTAACTTTTGCCTAGGTCGCCCTTTCAGGTTTTCGGCCTAGCGAGCCACTCATGGGTAATATTTCTTCAACTTGTCCATGTTGATTGGCTGTGAGAACTCTAGGCCCTCTAGGTCCATTAGAATGACAGCTCCACCTGACCAAATAGACTTAATGTTGTAGGGACCAATCCAATTGGGTCTGAACTTGCCCCTAGGGTCGTGAATGGGCTCGATTGTCTTCGAGCACCAAATCTCCTTCTTTCAAATTCCTGGACTTAACCTTCTTGTTGAAAGCCCTGGCAATTCGTCGTTAATAACCTTGAATATGGTACAGTGCTTTCAGCCTTCTCTCATCAAAGAGCATGAGTTCTTCGAATCTGCTCTGCTGCCAATCTGCTTCGGTTATCTGACACTCAGCCAGCACTCTCAATGACGGAACCTCAATTTCAATAGGTAGAACGGTCTCCATCCCATAAACTAATGAATATGGAGTCGCCCCAGTAGAAGTTCTAATTGACGTCCGATAGCCCCACAGAGCAAATGGCAACTTATCTGGCCAATCCCGGTAGGTTTCCACCATCTTTTGCAAAATGTCTTTGATGTTCTTGTTGGCGGCCTCAACTGCTCCGTTGGTCTGTGGCCGATATGTGGACAACTTCTGAAAAGCCACGTTGTATTTTTCCAACAAGTCAATCACTTCCTTCTTGAAGTGGGAACCGTTATCTAAAATAATCTCGTTCGGGACCCCGTAGCGACAGATTATGTTGTTCTTGATGAACTTCGCAACATGTGAAGCTTTCAACACCGCATAAGATTGGGCCTCAACCCACTTTGTGAAATAGTCTATCGCGACCAGAATGAACTCATGCCCATTAGACCCCTTTGGAGTAACAGCCCGGATCACATCGATTCCCCAAACTGAAAATGTAATAACCCGACCCTCGTACATATTTCCTGACACACTTTCGGTCCCTTATTCCGTGCATCTGAATACTTATTGTAAAATTTTATGTGAAAGTAAGTTTAATGAAGTGAAGCTTATGCTTATGGATGTGCATCTATTTAATATGAGGAATATCTGTCCCAATTCTAGTGTTTGAATAAGAAATTGAAGGCCTTAGAAGCTTAATTATCTGAAATTGGTTTTATATCTGAGATCAGCATGATTTTTAGGTCATAGTATGATTTTCTATGAAATTTCAATTAGGAATGATTAAACTGATTAAATTTTGTCTTTATTTACTTTTATGTATATCAATGCCTCTTATATTTTTTGACTTGGGGAAACCTATCACTCAAAATATAAAATATCTCCTGGTGAGGGCTAGTAAGAAGAAAAGAGTTTGAGAGGAGGAGAAGGAAGTTCTTCAAGGAAGGAATTGGGGAGAGTTAAAGGGTTGTAGAGAATTAGACTCAAGATATGTCTACTTATTTCTAATTGGCCCCTCTCTTTGAATTAATGAGGAATTCTTCTATGTTGTTGTGTTAAATGATTAATGGATTTGGTATTGTGTTGGATTATCCAGTGAGAATTTTACCTTATTTCCTTAATCATCACCTTGAAACCATCTATATGGATATGTGGTTGTATATATATGTGTGTGTGTGTGTGTGGGTGTATGGACAAGGAAGTTGGAGGTATTGTGGAATTGGGTTGTATTCATAAGTTTAGAAGATCAAGATCCAAGTTATGTTTGAGATTTAGAGACGCTTTAATGTCTATGTATATGATCTTTGAACCATATCCTAACATTTAAAGAACCTATTTTGAGCCTTGAAAGAGTGTACCAAAAATTGAGTTTTGATGGAATTTCGAACTGCAATCTGCCCAGATCGCCGCATGTGCGGGGCTCATAGCCGCACGTGCGGCCCATGCTGGAAAAAATGGCTTGCTTTGTTTTACGTGCTCGACCCTCTGATATTTTTAGAATTTGTATTTGATACCTTTTCGATGTATGTAAATTCATTTGAAGCGAGATGAGTCCGAAAACGATGCAACAAGGAAGGGAACTAATGTGTGAGCTATGTATGTGTATAGGGCATACCTCGGGAAGGTCAAGCACTCCGTTGTTGCACTGTGAGTAATAGTACTACAAATGTACATTATTTACCGCCAATACTTCTTCTTATTAACATTCTGTTTTCTGTGAGCAGTGGCATGTGGATTGGGAATTAGTGTGAACCTGTGTGGTCATTGAAAGATTTGGCATACATCGCTGTGATTCAGAGATTATTCTGTATTCCGGATACAGATAATGATTATCGGTAATGTGCTATACCCTATGAATGATCCAAAATTCTACATAAGAATTTCATACCAACTATTCATATAATGGAATTAGTTAACAAAAAGAGTTCGTGGGAGTACACTTCGCTTGTCAGGAATATGATATGCTGAATGGGAACATGATATCCCGAGTACCCTAATAGGGGTTCCCATAGTCTATGGGGTAATACATGTTTTACAACATAAGTGTTTGCCTATAATGGATGAACATAATTGGGATTGTTTACTGGTGAAAGGCATTATTAACGTTCTGTTATCTGTAGATTACCTGTATTGATTTATAGTAAACAAACGAAACAATGATGTTCCTGTATTCCGAATCATTATGTGTTGTCAATGAAGAATCAAGACTGTTATGAGGGAAATTATTCCGTTCTTATTGATCGTACTGTAATGATATTTGTGACGTCTATCAAGGAGTGTTGTTAATGTTCTGATATACGTAAGATGATTATGCCCATTTGTAATAACCTATGAAATAATTTATGTACACTATTCTGTGACGATCTTCTTATGAATTTGGGATTATTCTGTTCGCTTTATTCGTTCTGTTTATGCATTATGCCTTGTTAATTCATTCCATTTATGAAGTGATATAGTATGAATTGTTTGGTTTTTAAAACTTATGGATTTTTGGTATGGAACAAAGTGCAGTACGGAACTAAGTGCTACAATGCGAGCCACCTCTAGAATCCGCACGCGCCACCTCTTGAGTCCATACATATGTGAACTGGGCTTAAAGCCGATGTGAAAGCTATGAGGCCTATCGCCGTTCTGTGAAAGGTATGAGGCTTATAGCTGTTCTATAATATCCGTGAGGCCTATGGCCAATTTGTGATATCTGGGCCTATGGCCATACTGTATGATCTGTTAGTATGAAACAAAGTGCTGCTCGGAACTAAGTGCTGCCATGCGAGTCACCTCTAGAATCCGTGCGAGCCACCTCTTGAGTTCATACATTCTGATAAGAGCTTAATGCCATTTTGATAAGGGCTTTATGCCATTCTGACAAGGGCTTAATGCCATTCTGATAAGGGCTTAATGTCGTTCTGTTAAGGGCCAATTTGTGAAGTTATGACTCTATGAGGCCGAAAGCCAATTTGTGTTGTAAAGTTATGAATCTATGAGGCCGAGGGCCAATTTGTGAATTTGTGAACCCACCAGGCCAAGGGCCAATCTGTGATGTTGTGAACCGACAAGGCCGTTCTGAATATGAGTACTGAATCAGATTAACTACCTGCCTCTTACATTATATATGCATTACTTTACATCATAATCCAAGTTGAACACTGAGTTATTTAAGTACTATTATTCACTGAGATTGTCTCACTCTGTATTTTGTCTGATTCTGTAGGTACTAAGCCTGGAGGTCAGCCTTAACCCTCGATGCTTGCCTCTCTTTTGCCAACCTCTGTTTGTCTAGGCATTTGGGTGAAGCCTGATCATTTCTTTGGAGTTTTGCTAAGTTTTGGCTTGCACTCTGATTGTATATTGTATGTTAAGTTTCCAATGTTTTTGATATCCGCCTATTTAAAGGGCGGGGTTTGTATATGTGTATGTATGTAATTATCATCTGATGCACTGTTTGTGATCCTGGCATGATAGTGGTCGCTCAATGGATGTAATTCTTTCACTTTATGTTATTTTCTTATATTTAATGCTTCCGTTCAGGCCCCATATGTTATGTAAGGCAGGTTAAGTGTCCGTTTCTGGGTAGGTCATGCCCAAACTTTTAGGGGCGGTTTCGGGCCATGACAAGTGGTATCAGAGCACGAGTTGCTATCTCACACACGAATCCATTGAGTTTTAGGATGTATAGAAAAGACATAGGCATCATGTATGACATTCTTGTGCATATGAAGAAATTGATAGCAACGATAATGGTGCATGTACTATCGCCAACCGTAATGGTTATTCTTTATGTTGGTTATACATTTCTTGTGTATATTGTGTTGATTGCCATGCAGAACATGGTAAGACCTGCAGATGGGATTATATCAATGAAGTTGCACAGTGGAAGCGTGGTGAGGATTCGAGCTGGTCGGTAAGACAAGATATTTGCAAATGATTGGATGAAATGTGTGTTTTCAGTTGATAGTTATCTATGGGAATAATGATAATATGATAGGGTTTTAGTATCTGCTTAAGTGAATTGGTTGCACTCTAGGTATGGAATATGTTTTAAGATCGAAGGAAATGACATATGTGTGATACTCTAATTTTTAATAAGATGTGTTTGGCATAATAATTGAGATTGGCTGTAAAAAAAAAATTAAATTAATTAATTATACATACAATGACCCCCTAAAGTTGAGAAAAGAATCAAATAATTATGATTTTATTTCTTGCTAGTGGTTTAAATAAATAAGCTATACTAAGGAATTGGGTATAGAACTTGAAATAGTATGGAAATAATATGATTTCGTGATCTAAGGAAATTACCAACGACTTCTGATAGGGAATTACTGACGAGATCTAATGAGTATTGTTTGTGTGTAACCGGAATTTCTGAAATCATAATTGTGTCTGTTCATAGTTAAAAAAAATAAAAAATCTGTAATTTGTACTCTGTACTCTGCCCTCTGTAATCTGAATTCTATAGTCTGAACTCTAAAATCTAAAATTTGTAATCTGTAATCTGTTTAATTTGTACTTCGTAATCAGGATTTCTTATAAGGATTGGCCGAAGAACATTACGTGTCTGCTTGTATGACCCCTGTAAAAAGGACAGGTAGTTATCAACCACTTCGAGACCAAATTAAATGATCAGTAATCTGACAATTTACTGCAAGAATTAAAATCTCGTTTATGTACATCCATGACTTAAGACTAAGAAATCATTGCTGTGATATATTTCCGTGTAAAAAAAAAAAATGCCAATGTTGAATATTGCAAATTAATCCTCCGTTGCCTATGTAGAAGTTATAATGTGAACTGTTCTGCGTGATATTGTGAATGTTAATGGAAAAAATTGATTATGGGGGTGTTCTTTATTGATGATGGGTTAACGAGTATCTACCTCCTCTTGCATGTTTATATGAATTTGTATAATACGCACTACGTGGTTCTGAATTGATTGATTATCATGCCGAATTGATTTTACCAAAAATTTTAAGTCTGGTATGAGTGGGCTAAAGCACTTTACTGTTATACTGTTGAATTTTTAGATATTATTGAGGTAAAAAAAAAAAAAAAAAGGGGGAATAGAATCACTTTTATTGTGACTAGAGAAAATACTTAATAAGAGTGGATGTGATACCCTACCGTCATAATTGACTAATCAAATACAATTCTGAACTTGATTTTTTTAACTTTATCGTTGAATGACCCCTTTGCTCGGAATGATAGTTGTTATATGTATACCTATCGCTCAGACTTGAACTCATGACAGTACGACTAAGTGTCTAGAATGATATATCTGTATGAATTTGACAAAAAAAAAAAAGAAACTGTATGATGCTCGTTTTGATATTATCATAACTGTTGAATTCGGAGTGTGATTCTTTTGTAGTACTGTACTTAAAAGTAATGCCATGAGGAATCAACGATGTGTATATGTTATACTGCTCTTGTTAAGAACTATTGCATATAATTCTGAACCAAGATAATCGAATGCCCTGGAAATGCTTTTAGAAGTAGGGGAATGCGAAGAATAAATAGTGAAGCTAGTGGCTACGTACTAAAGTGATTTGCTTGTGATTGATAGAATGATGTATACCTCGCTAGTGATAGGATGATACATGCCTAGTTAAATGGGCTCTGAGATCCGATTTTACTATAATTGATTCCTTTGAAGACGATATATATCTTGGGTTAATAGCTTATCTCTGAGTGCTTTATAATATGTGATTTACCAAGTAATGAGATTGCATCTGAACTATTAATACTGGGTCGATCTAGATATGAACCTAATAAAGAATATATTGCGATTGGAATTAATGTATGTTATGGAATATATGAATTATGTGCTGAAAGAAGTGGAATCTACTATATTTCTGTATTTAAGAATTGTATGTTCTGTATTTGAGAATTGACGTTATGGAACTTATGAGCAAGAAACTATTGTGATTATAAACTCTGTCTAATGAGGGTTTAATGTCTTCATATCCTGTGATGAACTCTTGTACTATGATTCTCTTTTATTCTTCATACCTAAAAATAGATATCAGAATGATCAATTGAATAAAACTATGAGCTACTCATTATGTTGAGAAATATCGGATTAACCTGTGAATTGTTCGAACTGAGGAACTACGTGAACATCTACTACAGAATTGGACAGTGAGGGGAGTCAGAGAATTCCTAATCAGTTTCATGGTAGAACAAGTTTGGGGGACTAAACTTATTTAAGGGGAGGAGAGTGTAATAACCCAACCCACGTACATATTTCCTAATACACTTTCGGTCCCTTATTCCGTGCATCTGAATACTTATTGTAAAATTTTATGTGAAAGTAAGTTTAATGAAGTGAAGCTTATGCTTATGGATGTGCATCTGTTTAATATGAGGAATATCTGTCCCAATTCTAGTGTTTGAATCAGAAATTGAAGGCCTTAGAAGCTTAATTATCTGAAATTGGTTTTATATTTGAGATCAGCATGATTTTTAGGTCATAGTATGATTTTCTATGAAATTTCAATTAGGAATGATTAAACTGATTAAATTTTGTCTTTATTTACTTTTATGTATATCAATGCCTCTTATATTTTTTGACTTGGGGAAACCTATCACCCAAAATATAAAATATCTCCTGGTGAGGGTTAGTAAGAAGAAAAGAGTTTGAGAGGAGGAGAAGGAAGTTCTTCAAGGAAGGAATTGGGGAAAGTTAAAGGGTTGTAGAGAATTAGACTCAAGATATGTCTACTTATTTCTAATTGGTCCCTCTCTTTGAATTAATGAGGAATTCTTCTATGTTGTTGTGTTAAATGATTAATGGATTTGGTATTGTGTTGGATTATCCAGTGAGAATTTTACCTTATTTCCTTAATCATCACCTTGAAACCATCTATATGGATATGTGGTTGTATATATATATGTGTGTGTGTGTGGGTGTATGGACAAGGAAGTTGGAGGTATTGTGGAATTGGGTTGTATTCATAAGTTTAAAAGATCAAGATCCAAGTTATGTTGAGATTTAGAGACGCTTTAATGTCTATGTCTATGATCTTTGAACCATATCCTAACATTTAAAGAACCTATTTTGAGCCTTGAAAGAGTGTACCAAAAATTGAGTTTTGATGGAATTTCGAACTGCAATCTGCCCAGATCGCCACACGTGCGGGGATCACTGCCGCACGTGCGGGAAGCCTTGCCGCACGTACGGGGCTCACAGCCGCACGTGCGGCCCATGCTGGAAAAAATGGCTTGCTCCGTTTTACGTGCTCGACCCTCTGATATTTTTAGAATTTGTATTTGATACCTTTTCGATGTATGTAAATTCATTTGAAGCGAGATGCGTCCGAAAACGATGCAACAAGGAAGGGAACTAATGTGTGAGCTATGTATGTGTATAGGGCATACCTCGGGAAGGTCAAGCACTCCGTTGTTGCACTGTGAGTAATAGTACTACAAATGTACATTATTTACCGTCAATACTTCTTCTTATTAACATTCTGTTTTCCGTGAGCAATGATATGTGGATTGGGAATTAGTGTGAACCTATGTGGTCATTGAAAGATTTGGCATACATCGCTGTGATTTAGAGATTATTCTGTATTCCGGATACAGATAATGATTATCGGTAATGTGCTATACCCTATGAATGATCCAAAATTCTACATAAGAATTTCATACCAACTATTCATATAATGGAATTAGTTAACAAAAAGAGTTCGTGGGAGTACACTTCGCTTGTCAGGAATATGATATGCTGAATGGGAACATGATATCCCGAGTACCCTAATAGGGGTTCCTATAGTCTATTGGGTAATACATGTCTTACAACATAAGTGTTTGCCTATAATGGATGAACATAATTGGGATTGTTTACTGGTGAAAGGCATTATTAACATTCTGTTATCTGTACATTACCTGTATTGATTTATAGTAAACAAACGAAACAATGATGTTCCTGTATTCCGAATCATTCTGTGTTGTCAATGATGAATCAAGACTGTTATGAGGGAAATTATTCCGTTCTTATTGATCGTACTGTAATGATATTTGTGACGTCTATCAAGGAGTGTTGTTAATGTTCTGACATACGTAAGATGATTATGCTAATTTGTAATAACCTATGAAATAATTTATGTACACTATTCTGTGACGATCTTCTTATGAATTTGGGATTATTCTGTTCGGTTTATTCGTTCTATTTATGCATCCTGCCTTGTTAATTCATTTCGTTTATGAAGTGAGATAGTATGAATTGTTTGGTTTATAAAACTTATGGATTTCTGGTATGGAACAAAGTGCTGTACGGAACTAAGTGCTACAATGCGAGCCACCACTAGAATCCACACGAGCCACCTCTTGAGTCCATACATATATGTGAACTGGGCTTAAAGCCGATGTGAAAGCTATGAGGCCTATGGCCGTTCTGTGAAAGGTATGAGGCTTATAGCCGTTCTGTAATATCCGTGAGGCCTATGGCCAATTTGTGATATCTGGGCCTATGGCCATTCTGTATGATCTGTTAGTATGAAACAAAGTGCTGCTCGGAACTAAGTGCTGCCATGCGAGTCACCTCTAGAATCCGTGCGAGCCACCTCTTGAGTTCATACATTCTGATAAGGGCTTAATGCCATTCTGATAAGGGCTCAATGCCATTCTGATAAGGGCTTAATGCCATTCTGATAAGGGCTTAATGTCGTTCTGTTAAGGGCCAATTTGTGAAGTTATGACTCTATGAGCCTGAAAGCCAATTTGTGTTGTAAAGTTATGAATCTATGAGGCCGAGGGCCAATTTGTGAATTTGTGAACCCACCAGGCCAAGGGCCAATCTGTGATGTTGTGAACCGACAAGGCCGTTCTGAATATAAGTACTGAATCATATTAACTACCTGCCTCTTACATTATATATGTATTACTTTACATCATAATGCAAGTTGAACAGTGAGTTATTTAATTACTATTATTCACTGAGATTGTCTCACTCTGTATTTTGTCTGATTCTGTAGCTACTAAGCCTGGAGGTCAGCCTTAACCCTCGATGCTTGCCTCTCTTTTGCCAACCTCTGTTTGTCTAGGCATTTGGGTGAAGCCTGATCATTTCTTTGGAGTTTTGCTAAGTTTTGGCTTGCACTCTGATTGTATATTGTATGTTAAGTTTCCAATGTTTTTGATATCTGCCTATTTAAAGGGCGGCGTTTGTATATGTGTATGTATGTAATTATCATCTGATGCATTGTTTGTGATCCTGGCATGATAGTGGTCGCTCAATGGATGTAATTTTTTCTTTATATGTTATTTTCTTATATTTAATGTTTCCGTTCAGGCCCCATATGTTATGTACAACAGGTTAAGTGTCCGTTTCTGGGTAGGTCATGCCCAAACTTTTAGGGGCGGTTTCGGGCCATGACAAAAAATGGCCATGGCGAAGTCATATTGTACAGCTTTGACAGTGGAATGTTCATGCGATTCGCATGGATCTGGCTTTGGTGGCATCGCCGGACAAAGCCAATACAATCCTCCTCCATGGTGGGTCAATAGTAACCTTGTCTGGGAATCTTCCGAGCTAGCATCACCCCACTCATATGTGCTCCACATTCTCCTCCATGGATGGCTTCCATCAGGCGCTTCGATTCTTCGTCGTCGACACACAATTTATGCATTCCCAGATGACCTCTCTTGTACAGTTTTCCTCCATAGACGATGAACTGAGCAGCCATTCTTCTAATTGCCCTTTTGTCCTTGGCATTTGCCCCTGGTGGATACGCCTCTTTTTCCGAGAAGTCCCAAACATCGTAACACCAGGGGTTCTCATCTTGAACCTCATCTGTGGTGGCAATGAGTTCATAGGCTGGCGCAAATCTCTGGTCAATGATGATCGGACGCATCCGGACTCCAAAAGGTATGTCTATCATGGAAGATAGAGTTGCTAGTGAATCTGCGAACCTGTTGTTTTCTCTTAGTAGATGAGTTAAGTTCAGCTTCTCAAACCGAGGAATCAGCAGGTCCAAGGTCTGGTGGTACATTCTCATCTTTTCTTCTTTGACTTTCCAATCTCCCTTAGCTTGGGATACAACAAGGTTCGAGTCTCTGATGACGTCCAACCGTTTTGCCCCTAGTTCTATGGCTGCTTCTAAACCAGCAATGCATGCTTCATACTCTGCTTCGTTATTCGAGACTTTGAACCGGAGCTAAAATGCTAGAGGGATACGGGAATTGTCGGGTGCTATCAGCAACACCCCTATCCCATACCCATATTGGTTTAATGCTCCGTCAAAGTACATCGTCCAAGTTTCATCTTCGATATGCAGAATGGCCTCGTCTGGGAATAAGTACTCAACTGCTTCATCCCCTTCCACTGGGTGATCGGCTAGGAACTCCGCTACCGCTCTCCCCTTTACTAACTTGCGAGTCACATACTTCAGAACGAATTCGGAAAGCAGAAGCAACCAACAAGCTAGCCTACCCGTAAGTGCCAGTTTCTCAAAGAGATATTTGATGGGATCTAATCTTGAAAGCAACATTATAGAGTGAGCTAACAGGTAGTGCCGCAGCTTCTTGGTAGCCCATACCAAGGCCAAACAAGCTTTCTCTAGTGGAGCGTAGCGGGTCTCGTAATCCAACATCTTCTTGCTCAGATAGTAGATAGCTTTCTCCACTTTATCCTCTGATTCCTATGCAAGCATGCAGCCCATCGTAGTTTCAGTCACTGAAAGGTACAAAATCAACGGTTTTCCCAGCTCAAGCGGTGACAACACGAGTGGGTTCTATAAGTATTCCTTGATCTGTTCAAAAGCAGCTTGGCATCGGCCGTCCCATTGGAACTTCTTTCCTTTCTTCAGGAGACCAAAAAGTGGTTCACAAGTCAAGGTTAATTTTGAGATAAACCGTCTTATGAATTGCATTCTACCCAGAAAGCCTCTCACCTCCTTTTCAGTCCTTGGTGGTGGCATTTCTAAGATGGCCTTGATTTTGGAAGGGTCGACCTCGATACCTCTCTGTGTAATCAAGAACCCCAGCATTTTTCCTGCTGTAACACCAAACGTACACTTCTGAGGATTCAGCTGCAACCAAAATTCTCTGATCCTTTGGAAGAACTTTTGCAAGGCGGTGTAGTAGCCCTCTCTTTCTTTGGACTTGACGATCATGTCATCCACGTACACCTCAACCTCTTTATGGATCATGTCATGCAATATCGTGGTTGCGGCCCGTTGATATGTAGCTCCAGCGTTCTTCAACCCAAATGGCATCACCCTATAGCAGTAAGTCCCCCACGGAGTGGTGAAAAACAGTCTTCTCCTGGTCTTCAGGTGCCATCACTATTTGATTGTAGCCTGAGAATCCATCCATGAATGAAAGCAAAGCATGCCCCGCTGTGAAGTCTACTAACTCGTCGATATGTGGCAAAGGAAAGTCGTCCTTTGGACTGGCTCTATTCAAATCCCTGAAATCCACGCATACCTGGATCTTGCCATCCTTCTTCGGCACCGGAACGATGTTAGCCAACCAAGTTGGGTACTCAGATACCAGCAGGAACCCTGCGTCAATTTGCTTGGTGACCTCTTCTTCAATTTTGAGAGCCCAATCCGGGCGGATCCTTCTGAGTTTCTATTTAACGGGTCGGGCCTTTGGGTCAAGAGGTATCCGGTGCAGTACGATCTGAGGATCGATTCCAGGCATGTCTTCGTAGGACCACGCGAAAATATCTTTGAAATCTTTTAATAAAGCGACTAAGCGCTCGCGCTCCTCCGAAGACAACGTGGACCCGATCTGGACCAGCCGTGGGTCCTCCTCAGTACCCACATTAACTATAGTGATTTCATCAACCAAGGGTTTAACAAATCTCTCCTGCTCTTGATCAATTAGACATAAAACCGGAGGAATTTCTTCCTCATCGTTTTCGTCAAAATTTTGAAAGTCCTGATTAATACAATAAATCAAAGGCACAGAAAAGTACTCAGAAACCACAACCATTCCATTCTCATTAAGCACATCCAAATCGTCCGATTCCTCTGTTACAACAGACTCAAAAGAGAAAGAAAAAGACGACCTAGACAGGACTGTGGTATCCGGGTTATCACCCCCAGGATTACCGGACTCAGACTCAGACGAGCTGGAACCTGATTCCGACTCTACAGACTCGGTGGAATCAGATTCCGGCTCACTACCTGACCCGGTGCTGCTTGACAAAAATCCCTCCTCGTACTGCTAGATGAGAGAGGGTGCGATGGATGCATCCAAAATGCTTGATGGTGGGCTCGCAGCCGTTTCATTCCCAATCATGGACACCGAGAAGTTATCCCCCAAGCACTTCTATACGATCGGAGGATCTGAAAGTAGACAAGCCAGCGCTACCCCCATTTCGATTTTGGTGTTCTCAGAATCCACTTTCTTGTACTGCTCAACCTTAGCTGATGGGTCTGTCTACTCTTTCGCAACATCATCCCCGGATAACTGTAGGTCAAAGAAGATCTCAAACCCCGGCAGGCGCCTCCTCTCGGCATTCAGCCACGGCTCTGGGAAGCCACAAAATGGAAAGTCCTCCCCCTCCCGGACGAAGCGTCCGTTTAGGGTACCCTGGATGGGTCGGTGTATCAACTCAAAAGGCTTCCCCACCTGCTTCGCTCTGGCTCTCCCAGCCATCTCCTTACCTTTCCTCACCCAATCCTCTTTGGTGGGCAGATAACCCAAGCCAAAGGTATATGGCTTGTGTGGCACTTCGGCCGATACTGCAATGCCCTTCCGGCCACTCTTCCCTAATCCCATCCCAGGGATGTGTTGGAGCTTGTTCATGAGGTACACTGATTGAGCGCTAACATACAACCCCTCATCAACAGCCAAGATGTTCTGTACAACCCGAGCCTCGGCTAAGGTAAAACTCGACAAGAACACATCCTCCATACCATGCTCGATTTCCAAAACCGGCGTAGATACTTCTGGCGGCGGATGAATCGATGAATTTCCAAAAACAATGGTCACCCCCTTCCCGTGGGGGTATTTCAACATCTGGTGCAAGGTGGACGAAACTGAAGGTTGCAGGAACTTCCAAGACGTGAAAGTCAATCTCATGCTGTCTTGGACCGACCTGGGTCTGAATTTTCACCGTCCCCATTACTTCTCTGCTTGTGTTATCATATGCCCTTATCACTTGAGCTGTCGGCACAAAGTTTGCGAGCTTCAACCCGATTGCATACGTTGTCCTTGCCGGGCACACGTTGATGGCGGATCCGGTATCGACAAGAACCACCGGTATCCATTTGTTTCTACACTCCATAGAGATGTAGAGAGGTTTGTTGTGATCCGAGCCCTCAGGCGGTAGTTCCTTGTCAGAAAAAGTCAACGCCGGGGAACCTCCTCCCGGAAAAACCAAGCCCACCAGTTGTTCAGGTGTGGTGTCTATCGAGAGTTTGGCCTTGTCCATTGCCGATAGGACAACCTGTCTATGCATACGTGAAGCCATAAGCAGTCCCCAGATGGAGATGTCTGCTTGTATCTTTTTCAATTGTTTCAGCACGGCCTCTTCTTCAAGTAGCTTCTCTTTCTGCTTTTCCACCTCCTTGTCCTTCCTGGACGTCTCTGGCTGATCTAGGTGTGGGGGCTTGAAATACCGCCCACTCCTAGTCATATGGTCAACTTCGCCAATATACCAGGTATCGTCCGGTTGATTGCTCCCCCAATCCTCATCTGTGTGGGCAAGACATAGATCATCGTCCTCCCACCACATTCCATCGACAGTCGACAGACACTTGTCCGGCTCTATTGTAACTATCCCTGTACTCGTAGTACTTTCCGTCCAGGTGCTCGCAGCACGCTCTATCTTTGTGCACATAGCAGGTTCAGTCCCCATAGGGGCCTTGGCTTTTCTGGCTCTCTCAGAGTCTTCGATTCCTTCTTGTTCCAACTGCGTCAATACAGTTTGCTATTCAACATTCCCTGCATTCAAAATGCCCAAATCCTGAGCGAAATTCTTGGCACCGGCGCTCTCCGGCGATGTATTCTAATCCCCGGCCCTTCCGACCACAATTGATGTCCTTGCCCCTGACGGGCCCTTTTCCAGCTAAGATTCTTCAACAATATCTGGTTGGTCGTCAAGCCACCCTGTGACCTTTGTTGACTCCTCAAAATCGAACCAGTTGACTGTCATGTCCCCCGGATCTCGTTTGCTGAAAATCTGAAGGTCAACAATGTCCCCTGCCAAAACTGCTAAGTCATCTATCCTCTGATCAAGTCCATCCCCCCGTAGTACACAAATTTCTGCCCCCACTGGCAATTCCCCATTTGGCCTAATCTGACCCGCTGACGCAACGTAGCCACTCGGATTGTACACCTCCTCAGCAAAGCTCCCCAATTCCTCAGTTCCTGAATCCACTGTACCACTTTCCTCCGAAATCATCCCTATTCTGTCTTCGACAACCACCACCATTGGTTCGGGTTGGGTTCGGGAGATGTCCAACATGCACAAGTCAGTGCTGTCAGGAAGGAACACCTCCGGCTTGGGTAGGTGAGATAGGGTAATATATATGCTGGGGTCGTATGACATGACCCCGATCTGGATAAAGTTGATGCGTTTGGGAGGTGGAGCTTGGTTGTGTGGTGGGAGAGGGTTGGTTGTGACATTGGGTTTCTCTGGAGGCACAATCATCCTATTATTCACGAGATCTTGAATCTCATGACGTAATCGAAAGCATTGGTCGGTGTCATGACCGTGCTGTTGGTGAAAGGCACAGTATTTGGCTGGATTATGGAAGGGGCGAAGTGGATTCGGCAATGGCCACGGCTCCAGGGGCTTCAAGTGCCCTGTCCTGATTAAAACCCCCAGAGCTTTGGACAAGGGCATATATAATGGGGTGAAGGTTCTTTGGCCTCGGGGTTGGTACTTGGTTGTCTGTGAGTTGCTTCCAACGCACCGGTGAATGGTGTAGCTGCAAGGGTTCTTGGGGGGGGGGGGGAGTGGTGGTGACCACGCTCAATTTTGAGGCTCTGGCAGTCGCAGCGCTACTCGTGCCTGTATTTGCGTTGCGGTTGAAGGTCCTCCTGGGCTGCTCTCAGTCTTGGTCAATCAGACCCTGTTTCATAGCATCCTCAATTTGTACCCCTATCTCATGTAAATCTAAAAAGGTGGAGAAGGGGAGAACAATCATTTTGTGCATAAGCTTGGGCTGGAGATTGCGCACAATCATCCGAATCTGATCTTTGTCAATGGGCCTAGTGGTCATCATTGAGGCCTTGGCCCTCCACCGGGTTACGAAGTCAGAAAAATTCTCCTTAGGCTCCTACCTAGTCGTCTGAAGATCACGAGTTGTGATCTCGATCTGTGTGTTATAGGAGTACTGAGCGACAAAAGCCTCGGCCATGTCATCCCAATTCCTCTTAACATCGTCTTCCAATTTTGCATACCAGATGGCCGCTACACCTGACAAGGTCCGGCCAAATAAGGAAAGCTTCTGTAATCTGGTGAGCCCCATCGGCCTTAGTATGTCTGAGAACAACCGCAGATGCACCATGGGATCCCCAGATCCATCAAATCGATCAATGTGTGGCCTCTTAAATCTATTCGGCAGCGTCACAGCTGCGTCGGTATACCCATCCTCAATGTCTGGAATGGACTTCACACCTTGCAATTTTTTGAACAGCTTTTCAAGCTTGCTCACTTTTAATGCCGTGGGGTCCACCTCGAATTCGAAGGGAGAATCCGGTTGATTGATAGGAGTGGGTGCCTTGGATAGTTGAGGTAGAATCGGGGGTGGAGCCGGCCCCGTCAGGATGTCTGTACCCTCCTGGATATTCTGGACATTTTCCGTCTCCCCGGGTATCGGGACTCTTGGTGGAAGAGAAGCTTGGTGTGAAGCTGATGCTCCGGTTTGCTGGTGTAGCCGGGTAATTAGCTCTGCCTGTTGAGCCATGACGACGGCCTGTTGTTTGGCAAATTCTGCTTGACGAGCAGCATCCTCCTACATGGTTCTCATGCTCTCCTGGAGCTGCATTTCTTCCATTCCTGCCATACTGCCCTGATCTATCTGAACTACCGGTATGTCTATCTCTGGAGTAGCCTCGGGAATCCCAACCTGACTGTTCAAAGACCACTGATCTGGCAATCTTGGTACCGATACACTGCGTCTTCTCGACCTCCGCCTGACAACTAGGGGTAAGGAATAGAACACTGGTTGTCCGTCTACCAGATCCTCAGATCGATGGAGTCGACGACCTCTAGTCCAGAGTGCTTGGGGAATATCTACTTGGTTGGAAGCAATTGTGCTAAACTACCTAGCAAAAAGATAAATAAAGCATAATAAGGAAATAAACAACCAGAAACGGACAGCATAACGGCTTAAATAAACACAACACACAGTCGGCATGACAACACACAGTTGGCACGTGTAAGCTGAATATATATTATTTTCAAATACTGGTCATTGTTTCCCAAATCACTGCCCCAAATCTGAATCTGATACCCGCGGATATACTGATTCTCAAAACACTGGTGCCCGCAGGCCTGATGCCCAAACTTGCAAACTGATACATGCATTCCTATAGAGACACACTCTAAAAGCACATAGCAAACAAGTGAGAGCCAAAACACCCCTATGGAGGGGTAGGGTTTCCCTGTCCTATTTTGTCAGGAGCTAGGGTTTTACTACGCACGCAGCGGTTTCAAACAACCTATAATCGGGTGAGCAACCTATCCTAGCTTGGAATGGTCACTACAGATTTCGAATATGCACCAGGTCGAATGGTCAAAAAGGGTGCCTCGGTAAAACCGGGGTTTGTGTTCCCATCGTGGCAAAGCCCATAACCGGTCAGCCTTATGGCACGCAGCCTCCGGCAAACCGTTCAGGAATAGCAGATGGCAAACACGGTGTCCTAGGCGCACCAATGCAAATGAAATGCAAAGAAACACATAAGTGTAGTCAAAACAAGATATCAAGAGTTCGAGTCAAGTTCTCTAATTCCCCAGCAGAGTTGCCAGAAACTGTAGACGTCCCCGAACGTCCCGGGAGAAATCCCATTTTGTTCATTGGGCTCACTACAGTTCGGACTCGATGTCACGGTTCTAAATCTAATCTCGCAAAGTGCAATGCAAGATCGATAAATCACCAAAGAGTCCAAATCCGGCAAATCGTTTTGAAAAATTGATTTTTAGAAAGAAGTGCCAAACATGGACTGCTTTGCCAGATACAGAGTCGCCACCTAAATATTTTATTTTTGGGAAATTTAGGAAACCCTGACTCGTGCCTAAGGCCACGTGTCTGTCATCACCAAAGTTGCCTCGGCTCGGGAACTTGGGTACGATTGGGGAAGGTCATTTCATGAGCACCCCCGCTCGCCCGATCAAAGATCGGCCACTACTAAACATGATATCTTGTTTTTGAAAACACATGTGCCCTTATTCCGGTTATTAACCTAGAATTTGTAACGACCTTAAAGTGCATATAGAAAGTTATCCTTATTTAATCAGGGGTTAATGTGTTTGTTATTGGAATTGAAGAACTATCCGTTGGGTTATGCCTTTGAAACTGGACTTGGTGATCTTTACCAAACAATCTGAAAGTTGTCCCTCCGCTCGAGCGGAGTAGTTGGCGCTCGAGCGTACTTTCGGGGTTTCCAGTAATTTTGCAGGCAGACTGAAATTCTGGGAGTGGTGATTTTCCGCTCGAGCGTAGAAGTGGTCGCTCGAGCGGACGGCTTTGTTGGTCTTCATGCTCGAGCGCAAGGTTTGGCGCTCGAGCGGGTCGCCTGGTTAAGTTTAATTCTAAGACATGTGGGCTCATTTTTGATGTTCTTCTTAGTGTGTTTGGAATGTTCTTACATTATTTTGGGGTATTGATTGAGATGATAATATGATGGTAAAGTATGATTGGACCAAAGAATTTAATTCGGATAGTTATTTTACGATCAGCCGTCACTCTCTTGCCCTTTTCTTTTTCCACACTTTGAATCCGGATGTGAGCTTAGAACCATTGGAAAGCTTATTTCCGGGGCTTCAATTTGGACACAAGAACGACCTAAAACGGAGTCCGGATGGAAGAGTTATACCTATTGGAAGTTTTGAAATCTGTGCTGGAAGCAGGTCCGCTCGAGCGGGAATAAGGACGCTCGAGCGGAAATAGCGAACACAGCAGCTTAAAAACGGGATTTTGAGATCATTTCATATATTTTCCTCCCCTCTCTTGATCCCTCTTGCCCTAGGTCCGAAAACCCTAGGGTTTTGATCCCCAAATACTTCCATTTCTCTAAGTTTTGATCAAGATTTTCTACCAAGGAATGAAGAAGGCATGAAGATCAACATTTGCAACCGATTGGAATTCTGAAATTATGGAGGAATCTCACCAAGGCTTGCTTAATTCTTGAGGTATGGAATCTTGAGAGTTAAATTGATGAGTTAAAGTGATGGATCATGTACCCTAGGTGTATAATCAATGGAAAATTAGAATGAAAAGTGATGGGTTACTAAGTTTGAATTTTTCTTGAATTTCAATGTTTTCTTGAAACCCTAGGTTGGGTAATGATGTTAATCGATGATTTGGCCCAAATTGGAAGTAGAATCATGAAATTAGTAAGTTGAATTACATATGTGCAAGTTTAATTGGAATTTGGTGATACTTGAAAATTATGTTTAAAATTTACGAATGAACTATGGTATAAACATTGTATTCATGCTGTAATGTGAAGGGAAAATTGGGGAAATAATCTATTAATGATATAGATGATATGAACTTGGTTTTAGAATGTTGGAATGGGATTCAAGGATTTATTTTGAATTATGTTAAGTTGCAAATGGTGTTGATGAACCAAGTGATGTTGACTTTTGTTGGATCATGTTGTGTTGAATAATGTTGGAAATTGAATAATATTGTAATATGATGAATTGTGTAGGGTCAGTTACGGGGGTGGACCAGGCATCTAAACACTGTGAGTAATAGTACCTCAACCGTACGTTATTTATTGTTAATTATTATTGTTACTGACATTTTCTTCTCTCTGAGTAAATATGTCAAAATGTGTGTTGGTTGGGAATCAAAGTGGGCATTGAAAGAAGTAGCACTCAACAAAATGACTCTGGAACCATTTTGTATTCCGGCTACGTTTATCGTTTATCAGTAATGTACCATAACTTATAAATTATCGGTGATTCCGCATAAGAATTGTACCCATGGAAGTAAACCCCGTTTACCGGGAACTTGCTATTGACTTCTGTTTGATTTAATGTATGTTTTGTTATCCATAAATTAATCTTAAGGAAGTGTGATAATTAAATAGAATAATGATGCTTGGGCATTGCGAATCATTCCGTTTTGTCAATGATGATTTAAGACTGTTATGAGGTAATTATTTTGTCCCTACGAATAGTATTGTGATGGCACATGCGCAAATGTGAGATACGTTATATGTATTGCTAATGGTTACCATTAGTATTCTGTTAAACGTAAACTAATTACGTTAACTCATGTAAATGATTAAAAGAATCTGTATGCCTCTGTCTAACTTGGGACTAATCAGTTCTGATGATATCTGAAGTTATTCTGCTTTGTGGTTTGTCCTGAGATCTATTGATTTATGGTATGAAACTATGGTATATACGTATTTCTGAAAGTGTTCAATCTGAAAAATGTGTTTACCGTTTACTAATAACTATCAGCAACGTTCTGTTAAACTGATATTATTTATGTTAATTCATGTAAATAAAGGAAAGAATATATGTATGTTCTGTATGATTCTGAAGTTAATCTCTCTCATGTTATCTAGTATGAAGTAAAGTGCTGTACAGAACGAAGTGCTACACTTTGGTGGGAGCCACCTCTGGAATCCGTACGAGCCACCTCTTGAGTCCATACATAGATATTTCTGGGCCGCTAGGCCGTTCTGATATTTCTGGGCCGCTAGGCCATTCTGTTATTTCTGGACCGTTAGGTCATTCTGATATTTTCTGGTATGGAACAAAGTGCTGTACGGAACGAAGTGCTACACTTTGGTGGGAGCCACCTCTGGAATCCGTACGAGCCACCTCTTGAGTCCATACATTGGTTATTTCTGTTACCACGCTTTATGCGTCCTGTTACCACGCTTATGCGTTCTGTTATTTCTGCTATTTCTGTTGTTTCTATTATTACTGTTATTTCTGGACCCATGGTCGTTCTGCATCTGTAGGCCTATGGATGTTCTGTATAAACTGGGCTTAAAGCCATTCTGTTATGGAAATTGGACTATGGCTGTTTTGGAAATAATCACGGCATGTAGTTAATCATATGTATTTGCAGTTACATGTTTGATTATTCAGGTTAAATATTAAATTATTTATGTACTGCTATTCACTGAGTTCGCTCATTCTGTATTTTGTCTGTTTTTGTAGGTAATCAACCAGGAGTCCAGTCCTAACCCTTAAGGCTCGTCTCTTTTGTCAACTTTGGGGTCCAGGCACTAGCTGAAGCCCGTGCATTTGTAAAATTTTGCTAAGTCTGATTATGCTTTGGTTGTCTATTTATGGGTGATTGTATATGATCCCTTCTTCATCAATATCTTCGTTATACACCTATTTGAGGAGCTGAGTCGAGGTTTATGTGTGTGGGCTTTCTGTATAATATTTAGTTAGTGTGATGTTGTGATCCTGGCATGTTAGTAATAGCTCAATGGATGTTTTTCTATGTCTTTTATATTATTGAAGGCTTCTGTTCAGGCCCCGTATGACATGTATTACAGGTTTGGTGTCCGTTTTCGAATGGGTCATGCCCAAACTTTTAGGGGTGGGTTTGGGGCGTGACAGAATTACTATGTGATGCGCACAGCATACAAGTATAGACTAGATTGCCTAAGTTGGAACAAAGCATCGCATATCCGTTTGTTTTGAAAATGGATTGAAGTTTGCTACTCGCAAGTAGGCTAAAACACGGGTTTCGACAAATTATTCCAATTCAAACAACCCAACCTTCACCCACTGGCATTCAGGCAGTTATATCACATAAGCACATAGCCTCATGGTAAGCATGCTATCATGGCAGTCACTCACACGCATGCAAGGATGCTAAAGCATAAACACTTACCGAGTACTCCGAGCCAAATAAAGAAGCTAATTAGAAAACATGCATGAATCCTAACTATGCTGAGATGCCTAATGCAACACATGCAAGAATGCAACTAAGATAGGCTCGGCTATTCTAAGATGGCATATGAGATGCAACAATCGATACATGTATTCAACTTGGAATTGAAATACAATGCAGTTAGCATGATGCGCCGAGCCCGGTGCATGCAATACAGATGAATGAATGCAAGCATGCGAACATATAGATGCTAATTGAAACAAGCCCTAAAACTAACCATCATAAGCTGGTAAATAAAAGGAAGAAAGACGCGAGGTTGGAAGACATGCATCACACGCACACACACACACTTATTACAACAGTTGGCCCTCTCGACGGAGGGTCCGAATAAATAATACAACACCAACTAGCTAATCTAAGCTAATCTAATTAAGCTAGTTATTACATAACCAAAATGAATAATAAATTACAGCTAATTATTACACAACTCTAATTAATTAACAAACTAACTAAGTAAGCACTTAAACTAGCATGCAAACTACATGAATGTGCACTGCCTCAGCTCAGCCTTGAATGATAAAGGATGCATGCATGCTCGAGTCGCCTTGTCGGGAAATCCATCGCGATGTCTCAACTCGCCTTTGTTTGCAATTGAACTCAGAAACTTGCACAAAGCTCCAAGGAGATGAAACTCCACCCTGGGAATCTAGGGGAAGGCTACCGACCAGCTATAGGCATTGGAGACCACCTACCGACCACCCTTGGTGGTGAAAACCAGAAAAGGTGGTCGGCCTGCCAGAAAACCTAGTCGGCCGGCCAGTTTCTTCTCCTGGTTTCTGCATTTTCTGCAACAAAGGCAAGAGAGAGAGAAGGCAAAGTATTTTCAACATATGTGTGCCCGACCACTCTCCCCGTCATTGCATAAGCTCTAGGGAGTGTAGTCCTTGATCCTCGTGCCATCAATCACGTATCCCGATGCATGATGGCCGAGGAGTCGAATTGCACGACTTAATGTGAAATGAATGCACATGTAAACACCTAAAGCCGACAACTCTATCATGGATAGTCAAGTGTGTCGGTGGCCAAGAATCGAGGCACGTTTCGTCACTTTGAGTACGAAACGTCCCTCGTTTCCCGTGTTTGGACTAAACCCTACTCCAAACACAATGCAACAAACAATGTATGGACAAATGCAACTCTAGCATGCAATCTAAATGCAATGCAACTAAGTGATACGAAGATGCACGGAATGACATGCGAGCATGCAAATGGCATACACAATGCTATGAACTAATCAATGGCATACTCAATGCACATGGATTATGTGGCATGCATACACAATGCACTAACATACGCAATGTTATGAACGAGGCATACGCAATGCAATGATCAAACATGCGATAACATGGACTATAGGGCATACACAATGCAAGATGGACTTAAACCAAGATGGATGTGCCTCGGTCACACCCAAATCAGTGGCCAATATGATGAAAATGAGGCAACAAGGTACATGCAAACATGCACAAATGCAAGGGACCAAACCTAAGGAACAAAGTGCAACTCTACCGAAGCATGACAAGGATGAAATATGACATACAATGACACCTGTTCCAGCTCTGAAATGACGTACAAGATGGTCCCAAATCATACAAACAACTTACCCGATGCGTGTTGGATGGCACAATTACCGAAATTAGTGAAGTGCATTACACTAGGGGTATGCAAAGCGGTGCCCAAATGACCAAACCAACCCCAAACAGTCCCTATGCAGACCCAAAACAATGGCAAAATGGACTAAAATGATGGCTTGCAATGCACAAAAATGAAGCTCATGCAATAGCCCAAAAATGAGGCATACAAGCACAACTCTCAAACGCATTTAAAAAGTGGAAAACATGGGAATATGGCACAAGTATAAGCTCTGAAATAACATGTTCAATGATGCCAAAACATGAAAACAACTCAAGTTAAGCATGCAAGAGGCTTCAAAACTCGAAGCTAGGCAAGGGTATTACACTACAAGCATGCATGTAAAGCATCATTCAACCATGGGACCTCAAAATAGAGCTAAGGCAGCCCAAATCATGAATAAAATCAGTTTAGAACATGGCCAAAATATGCTAGAATTAAGGGCCAAAACAACATGTACTGTGAGCTAGTGAACATGGATTACACTACAAGCATATGAAGCATTCAAGAGGCCACTAAACCAGCAAAAGTCAGAGACATGAAATGCCAAATAAAGCCCAAAAACCCACTGAAACATGATCAATGCATGCAAGAATGACATGCTCCTTTGATAGGCTATAAGAGGGGTTATTCTACACATGTAAGAGACACACCCAAGGTGACAAAACCAACTCTGGACAGAGCCTAGGCAGCCCTAAAAGTCACTGAAAAGGGCCTGAAACAAGGCTTGGAGGTGTGCAAATGAAGGCTCCTTTGTAAGGCCAAAAATGCTAGTGAACAAGACAAGGAGGGAGAGGGTCACCCCTCTCTGATTTTGGCTCTCAAAAACACATTTTAACCACTGAAAATCTGTTGGATTTTAGTGGTTAAAAGGCCAAGCAACGGTCAACACAAAAGCCTTAGGGCATGGCTCAAAACAAGGCAAAATGAAGCATGCAAGGGGGTAGATGACCTCCAACAACAAAATGACCTTAAAAAAACATCAAAAGGACCTCAAAAAAAGACTTTTTTTAGTTGACAACAAAGTTCAAATATGCATGCAAATGAGGCTAAGAGATGGATCAAAATAAAGCTTAAAAGAGGGAAAAAGTGTGTTACCCTTGAAGCTCAGCAAGACAGCAACTTCTAGACCCAAAACCCAACTCCTTAACCTCTGAAAATGGCCTCCAAGAAGCTCCAAGCAATGGTGGAAGGGTTAGGCTATGAGGTGGTGTGCAAAGGTGCAAGAACAATACACTTTTTGAGCCAAAATAGAGAGATATAGAGGGAGATGTATTGTATGCCTTTAACAAACTTCTAAACCCTCACAAAGGAGGGGGAGGCCCTCCTTTATAGCCAAAAGGGACCAAAGCTTCTCAAAGAAGCTAAAAACCAAGGTTGAAGATCCTCCATACACGTGTATGGAGGATCCAGTCTGTGCCTTCCAGCTGGCACAGCTGGCAACAATTCACAGAGAGAAAACTGGGGGAGGTAGGCCGACCAGTTCAGGTGGTCGGCCGACCACTTCCCCTGGTCGGTCGACTAGTTCAAAATGTTCAACCCAATGAAAGGTGGTCAGCAGCCCCATTTGATGGTCTCCACATTGAATGCAAGCTAGTGGTATGGTGGGAGACCAGTAAATGTGGCTCAAAGACCAAGAAGACCAGCTTCCTGACAAGAAAACCGGCTGGTGGGAGAAAAGTGGTCTCCAAGGACAAAAGGTGGTCTCCCACCCTTGTACCACCTCCCAAACAATGAAAACAAGGTCCATGCCAAAAATGAACTAAGACGGATGCAAAACGAGGGTTCGGGGGTCAAAACGTGCAGCCGGGTGCCCCGAAAACAGGCTGTTAAGCATCGAAAGTGGCGTGCGACCACAAAGGTGGTCTCCCGGGCCACAGTGTCCCTCAAGAGAGAGGAACCAAGGTGTGTGCCAAAAACCGTGCCAAACGGAGAAAGTTAAGCAGTCCCGAACCGAGGCGCACGGCTGACGGCTCTGAAAACCGAAAACTGGTCTCCAAACAGGAAAAGTGGCCTACGACCACAAAAAGTAGCCTACGGCCACTGAGAGATGGTCTACGAGACCTCTCCCTCCCTTCGGGAAGAGAAAACAAGACCTGGTTCGCAAACCGAGGCAAAGCACAAAAGGGTCCCGAGGTCCGGGGGTAAGGCTCTCAGCCGAAACTCCGAAACCTCAGAACGAGCACAACAAGCACCATCACCGAGCGCTCAATCGATGACGTCTGAGTCTTAAGGTCGGTCAAAAATGGGGTGTCTACACACTGCCTTCTAGACACGACCCAACTTAATATTGTTCCTTCCACCAACAACACGGCCATCCTACAGACTTATGCCTTCGTCTACGTTGTGAGATCCAGAATCTCATTAACAAAGACATCACCCCTCCTAAACCAAATATGAAAACTAACCCACTTCCCGCACACAACCAAGTTCCTCCCCCCAGAAATATTAACCATATCCAAACGTTGCCGCCTACATTCAACCCCAACACATATATTACCTCGTCCCACCTACCAAAACCAGAGGTAATTTTTCCAAAAGGCACGGATATACACCTGATGGACTTAACCCCACAAATTCAACCCAAGAATATGATGGCAAAAATAGAGAAAGAGGAGAATGCACCAAAGACCGGGTTGTCTAATACCTGTGTCATAGAAAAAGGAGCCTCACTTGCAAAGGAGTATGATCCCAACTCTTACATTGTGGCCATTGATCAGCCGAAACCAGTGGTCATATTACCAGATGTTCTCAGTGTCAATGCTATCGGGGAAGGCCAATCAGGGCAACATCAGAACGATTGGCCTGAACAAAGCCTAAATGCCTTGGTCGAACTAGAGGAACACCTAGCCCAGATGGAAGAAAACCTAGACAATCTCTACTTCTTTGATGAAGATGATACAAGCAGTGTCCAGATAGGCTGGTGGGATTCAAGTCAGCCGAAAAAAAAACAACAGTTGGTTTAGTGACGAAGAGTCAGATGAGGCAAAACAAACAAGAGGGGTTAAGAAGGAAAAGGCTGAGGCTACATCCTTGATTAGCACAGAACAAGTGTTTGAACAATTCCAACAGGAAAGAATGGAAGCAATCCAAAGGAAGATAGCCTCAGAGCGAGGAAGTGATAATAAAAAAAAGCCATTCTGGAATGCAGAAACCAAAACCATAGTGGAACAGGAATGGCATGCTGTTGATGAGAGGTCTGATGTAAACATGCTCCAAGTATAGCCTAATAAAAACCTGGCCATGACTGTAGGGGAGTGGTGGCAAGATAATGATTTGAGTTATGCATACACGGACGAAAGGTGGAAATCTGATACCCCCGACGATATGTGGTATACGGATGAGATCAATCACATGACCCGGAGTGGTCGGTATTTCAAACCTGCGACTTTAGATCAACCAGAATCCTCCAACAAAGAGATTGTGAACACAAAAGAGAAGGATTGTGAAGAAAATCTGGTCTTGAAGCAACTCAAGAAGATTTAGGCAGATATATCAATCTGGGGACTAATAATGGCTTCCGGGAGCATAGGCAAGCACTGCTAGAGGTAATGAATCGGACCAAACTGCCTATTGACACTACCACTAATCAACTAGTGTCGTTAGTCACAGCTGGAGATGTTACGCTAGTGATATCTTTCACGGATAAAGAGCTGCCACCTGAGGATACCAACCACAATCGATCCTTGTATGTGACTCTGGAGAGTCAAAAAAAGTGGATTCCGGTGGTGTTAATGGATATTGGATCAGCAATTAATGTGTGCCCGATACGGACTGCTTATACCATCAGGTTGAAGCCGATTGACTTCACGCCCACAACCCAATCCATTCGAGCTTATGACAACACGAGCTGGGATGTTATGGGAACGTTCAAAAGCCTTATCCTAATCGGTCCCTCCGAACATGGGGTAGAATTCCATGTAATGGATGTACCGGCAACTTTCAATCTACTGTGGGAAGACCTTGGTTTCATCAAATAAAGGTTGTGTCATCAACAGTTCATCAGTTGGTGAAATACCCCTTTAAAGGTGTAATTGCTACTATGTACAGTAATTCTGCGATCCATCCTCTCTAGGGAACTGCCACTCTAGTGTTGGAAATCATGCATGGGGAAGAAGATTTATTCCTTTCTAGCTTCTCACTAACAGAGGTCCGGGTGGTTCAGACCATCATGGCAGAAGGTGACGGAACTTATGTAAGTGCTCAATCCATCTATATGATGAACAAACAGGGACATATGCCTAGATCAGGATGGGACAGGAGTGGCAGGCAAGGAGGTACTGTTGCCGAGGAGCTAATTCACAACCCCCATGCTTTTGGGCTGGGATACAAACCTACTACGGAAGATTGGCAAAGGAAGAGAGCTGTGTTGAGAGGAAGAATTAAAGCAAAAAAGGCTGGGAAACAGTATGAGTTAGTCCACAAGCCAACACGGGGAACCTTGAACAGAAAGTTTGTCTGCCAAGGGGAAGATTTTCCCTTTTGTGGATTTCTAGAGCCTTGGTTTGACCAGGAGACAAAGACAATGTATCCCAGGTTCGAGATCTTCTTCGGGCACCAGTTACAAGAAGAGGAAAATGAGCAGATGGACCTGAACATTAATACAGATCAAGGCATGGCTACAAATATGGATGTTGAAGAAGAAGAGTTGTTGGTAAAAACACTGATTGACCTACTAATGAATTCTACTGTTGGAACTGAGTCTGACAACTTGGGGGATAGTTTTACTATCTTAATGATCAGGGATGAACCAATTGCGGATTTCTCTAATCTTATTGTGGATGCATCTGAGGCTCCGCACCTAGTTTGGAAATTTGAAAAGGGATCATCATCAGTAGTTTTGAATTGGATAATGAGTCTGAATCTGATTCCACTGAGTCTGTAGAGTCGGAGTCATATTCGAGTTCTTCTCAGTCTAGTACCTCCGGCGGTGGTAACCCAGATACCAAAGTCCTGTCAAAGTCGTCTTTTAGTTTTTCTTTTGAGTCAACTGTAACCGAGAACCCAGACTTTACTAATGGGAATGTCGTAGATTTTACTTACTTCTCTGTGCCTTTAGTTTGCTGCACTGATCTTGATTTTCAAAATTTTAACTTCAACGAAGAGGAAGAAATTTCTTAGGCTTTGAAAAATTTGGTTGACCAAGAGGAGGAAAGGCGCGTTAAGCCCTATACAGATGAAATCATTGCAATTAACGTGGGTACTGAGGAGGATCCCCGTTTGGTCTCGGATCCACGTTGTCTTCAAAGGAACATGAGCATTTAATCGCTTTATTAAAAAAATTCAAAGATGTTTTCGCATGGTCCTATGAAGACATGCTTGGAATCAATCCCGAGATTGTATAACACTGGATCCCTCTTAACCCTGAAGCCCGACCAGTTAAACAGAAACTGTGTACAGTTCGCCTAGATTGGGCATTGAAGATCAAAGAGGAGGTCACCAAACAGATTGATATGGGTTTCTTGATGGTATCTGAGTACCCGACTTGGTTGGCTAATATCATTCTGGTTTGAAAGAAGGACGGCAGAATCAGAGTCTGCGTCGACTTCCAGGATCTGAATAGAGCTAGTCCAAAAGATGACTTTCCATTACCCCATATCGATGAACTAGTAAACCTTACAGCTAGCCATGCTTTGCATTCATTCATGGATGGGTTTTCTGGGTATAATCATATTTTGATGGCACCAAAGGACAGAGAGAAAACTGCTTTCACCACGCCGTGGAGTACCTACTGCTATAGAGTTATGCCTTTTGGATTGAAAAACGCGGGGCTACATATCAGAGAGTTACGACCACCATCTTTCACGACATGATCCCACAAGGAGGTTGAGGTGTATGTTGATGATATGATTGTCAAGTCTAAAGAGCAAGGCCACTACACCGTATTGGAAAAATTCTTTGAGCAGATCAAGGAGTACAGACTGAGGTTGAACCCACAAAAATGCACCTTTGGGGTAACTGCTGGAAAAATGTTGGGATTTCTGATCACACAAAGGGGAATTAAAGTAGATCCCTCCAAAATCAAGGCGACTGAAAAGGTGGTACGCGGCTTTCTGGGCAAGGTGCAATTCATAAGGCGGTTCATCTCAAAATTAACCTTGATTTGTGAACCACTGTTTGGTCTGTTGAAGAAAGGAAAGAAGTTCCAATGGGGTGATCGATGTTAGTTTGCCTTCGAACAGGTCAAGCAGTACCTCTAGAATCCACCTGTATTATCGCCTCCTGTAGACGTCCCCGAACGCCCCGGGAGGGTTAAGTCCCGTTCTGTTCATATTGGGGTCACTACAGTTCAAGGACTCAAATGTCACGGTTCTTAATCTTTGAACCAAAGAGTCCAAATCCGGCAAATCGTTTTGAAAACAGATTTTTTGAAAGAAGTGCCAAACATGGACTGCTTCGCCAGATACAGAGTCGCCACCTAAATATTTTTAAAATGGGAAATTTAGGAAACCCTGACTCGGTGCCAAAGGCCACGTGTCCGTCATCACCAAAGTTGCCTCGGCTCGGGAACTTGGGTACGATTGGGGAAGGTCACTTCGTGAGCACCCCCGCTCGCCCGATCAAAGATCGGCCTCTACTAACCATGATATCTAGTTTTGAAAACAATGTGAGTTCTTATTCCGGTTATTAGCCTAGGTTACTATGTGATGCTTGCAGCAAACAAGTATAGACGTAGTCGCCTGAATTGGAACAAAACATTTCATGTTTGTTTGTTTGAAAATGGTTTGATGATGCTACCCGCAGGTAGGCTAAGACGCGGATTTGCCACCCTCAGGTGGGCTTAGAAAACAAGATTTTGCCACTATCTAGTGGGCTTAAAACAAACATTTGATGAATTGTCCAATCCAAGTAACTCAGCCTCCACCCACAGGCATTCAAGGCAGTTATATCACATAAGCATATAGCCTCATGGTAAGCATGCTATTCATGGCAACACTCACACGCATGCAAGGATGCTAAAGCATAAAACTCACCGAGTACTCCAAGCCAAAAACAGAAACTAATTAGAAATCAATGCATGATCCTAAATATACAGAAATGCCTAATGCAACGCATGCAATAATGCAACTATAGCAGGCTCGGCTATTCTAAACATGGCATATGGAATGCTACAACTAACACGTATTCAATTTGGAATTGAAATACAAATGCAGTTTGTATGATGCGCCGAGCCCGGTGCGTGCGAAACAGATGAATGATGCAAACATGCTGTCATACTGTATGCTAATTAAAATATGCCCTATATCTAACCATCGTAAGCAGGTAAATAAAAGGGAAGAAAGACGTGGGGTTGGAAGACATACATCACACACACACACACACTTATTATAGTTTTGCCCTCGCGCAGAGGATCCGAATAAATAATACAGTCCGACATAAAAGAATAATACAGTCCGAAATATACAGTCCGAATATTACATATTCCTAATTAATTAACAAATTAAACTAAGAAAGCTGTAAACTGGCATGCAAGCTAGGGGCTGCCTCGACTTCCACTGAATGATGTATGCCGGATTGCCTTTGCGTAGAAATCCACTGGGATGCCCCAATTAGCCTCTGTTTGCAATGTTCCTCGAAATGCGTGCCAAGCCTCGGAAGACTGCTGATTCTTGATATGCTGCAACAGAGAGCAGGAAAGGGGCATAGCAATGTATTTCACAAATATATGCATGCCTCGATCCTCGTGCCACCAATCACGCATATCGATGCATGATGGCCGAGGAATCGGATTGCACAACTCAATATAGGGTGCAATGCAGATGAATGCTACAACAAAACCTAACTCCATCATGGATAGTCCGGAGCGTCGGTGACCTGGGAATTGAGACCCGTTCCGTCACTCGGAGTACGGAACGCGTCTCGTTTCCCGTGCCCGGGCTAACTCCTATCCCGAACACGATGCAATATGCATGATATGCATGAAATGCAGCTAATATGCAATCCTAACATGCACAATGCTATGGAAATGAAATGCCTCGAAATGCGTGCGCGCGGGCGCGCAAACCGAGGCGATGATCCTAAGGCATGAAATGGCACACGCAATGCAAGTGGACTTACACTAACACGAGTGGACCTCAGCCACACTCACATAAGAGGCCGTCGGATGAAAATGAGATGCCTCGAAATGCGTGCCCACGGGCGCGCATACCGAGGCGATGCATATAGAATTCAAAATGACATGGAAATGATATGTGATGAGGCTAAAATGAGATGTCTCGAAGTGCGTGCCCGCGGGCACGCAAACCGAGAAAATGGCATACGGAATGCAAAGATGTGAAAAATGGCATACAGAATGCAGAATGGACTTATACCAACATGAGAGGACCTCAGCCACTCTCATATGGGAGGCCGTCGGATAAAAAAGGAGTGCCTCGAAATGCGTGCCCACGGGCGCGCAAACCGAGACAATGCATTAAAGCATGAAACGACATACGAAATGCGAAATGGACTTATACTAACATGAGGGGGCCTCAGCCACACTCACATGAGAGGCCGTCGGATGAAAATGGGGTGCCTCGAAATGCGTGCACACAGGCGTGCAAACCGAGGCAATGGCCCTAAGGCATGAAATGACATGGAAAATGATATTCAAACATGCAAATGGATTTCAACACTTACAAATGATGCAAAACAGTCCCAAAAGGCGGGGAAATGACACCGAATGCCCGGAATGGTCCCGAAATGCGATAATAAGCACCCGGAATGGCCTATAGCCATACTAAACATGCATGATTGGTACATGACATGCAAAACAGTAGCAAGGCAGCCCCAAAATAGCATTATTCACAGTACAAAACATGGCGAAATAATGAGCATAGATAGGACAACAATAACATGCAAAAATACGAGCCAAGAGAGGGGTATTGAAGCAAGTGGTGTATGCGATGCTCAAACTGAAAAGTACCCTTCTACAACACTGATGAGGGACTAAAAATATGCACATTTAAAGTAGATGACATCCCCCAAATCAGTATGAAAACATGGTAAAAATGCTATGCAAGAATGAGGATATATAAGGCTATAACATGAAGTACCCCAAATATTCATCAAACCAACAAAGACCCTCAATAAGATATGACAAGAAGGCTAAAATATGGATATTTTCAGTACTGATGATGGCCGAAATCAGAGGCTAGATAGGTTCAAAAAAGCATGCAAAATGGGGTCAAAGAGAGATATAAAGGCAAGTATAATATGGAGACCTCAAACAAGATTGATCCCTTCTACAATATTGTAGAGGGACACAAAATAAGCTCACTCACAGTTCATGGCATGTTCCAAAACAGACTGCATGTAGGTCAAACAAATCATGCAAGTTTACGGTAAATTGAAGGAATTGTGAAGCAAGTGCATGATAGAGAAGTCAAAAAGGGTTGAGCCCTTCTTCAATGTTGAAGAGGGGCTCAAAATAGGCCCACTCACAGTTTATGTCATGCTCGAAATCAGATCACTCATAAGCTAGATATTTCATGCAAAAACAAGAGCAAAACATGGATTCAAAGCAAGTGGCACATGGAGCATGAAAACAAGGTTGAGCCCTTCTTCAATGTTGAAGAGGGGCTCAAAATAATCACAATATCAGTTCATGAGATGCTTCAATTCAGATCACACATAGGCCAAATATTCAATGCAAAATAAAGGCATATAAGGGGATATTGAAAGAAGTGTAAGATGGAGGGCTCAAACAGAGTTGATCCCTTAAAAAAACCTCAAGAATAGCTCAAAAGAAGACCACTTTCAGTATTGGTCGGAGCTCAAAACAGTGAGAAAGTAGGGTTAAGAAATGAGGCAAGAAAGTGGTGTAAAAGAGGGGATTTGAGACTTACCCTTGAAGACAAGTCTTTCTTTGCTTCTTGACTTGAGTTTGTTGCTTCTTAGCCACTGAAAAACCTTCCTTTGCTGCTGAAATGGAAGTGGTGAAGGTAGTGCTTGGTGTTGATGAACAAATGAGACCAAAACTTGAGAGTTTGAGAGAGATAGAGAGATATGCTTGAGCCAAGTTTTTTCTAGGTCTTGAGGGAGAGGGAGGGGAGTGTATGCATGCAAGAATTGTGTTCCAAAAGTGTATCCAAGTGTGTAGCCTTAAGGGAACAAGTTCCCTTGCAAACAAAATATCCCCCGAATCAGATCTTTTGGGGGATACAGCTATACAGCTGTGAAACACACTTCCCAAGGAGCATGGCCGGCTAGCCACCTTTATTGGAGGTGGCCGGCCGGCCACGCCCCCTAGCCGGCCGGCCAAGGGCAAAAATGGAAAGATGGATTTGCTGGCCGGCCACCACATGATGGTGTCCTCCCAGGTGTGTACAACAAGGCCCTATGGTTGGAAATTGACAACTCTGAACCAGGAGAAACAACAATTCACTTTTCAAAGAGGGTCAAAAATGAAAATAAGAATTACTGGCCGGCCATGGTTTTTTAGTGTCCTCCCATGTGTGTACAACACGAATATGTGGTTTTGGCTCGAAGAAAATGGCCCTAGGGTGGTCAACATTAGCCCGGAAGTGAGAAAAACGGGCGCCGGGGGGCGCCAGAAGGGCATAACAGGTTGCTTGGACAATTGCTATCCTCCCACCATCCAGTGATCTTCCTGATGATAAAACAGAGGTACCTGCCAAAAATGAACGAAAATCGATGCAAAACGAAAGCTCGGGGGCCAAATCGCGAGGTTCGGGGCCCGAAAACCGGCCGTTAAGCACCGAAAGTGGTGTTCAGCCACGAAGTGGGTATCTAAGACCCCAGTGTGCCTCGTTATGATGAAACAGAGGTACCTGCCAAGAATGAACAAAAACCAATGCAAAACGAAAGCTCGGGGGCCAAACCGCGAGGTTCGGGGCCCGAAAACCGGCTGTAAGCACCGAAAGTGGCATTCAGCCACGAAGTGGGTATCTAAGACCCCAGTGTCCCTCGAAAGGGAGTAAATGAGATGCATGCCAAAAACCGGAGGGATCGGAGATGGTTGGGTGGTCCCGAACCGAGGCATACGGCCTGACGGCTCCGAAAACCGGGAACCGGGCTCCGAAATGGGCAAAATGGCCTACGGCCACGAAATGTAGCCCACGGCCACTGAGAGATGGTCTACGGGACCTCTCCCTCCCTTCAGGAAAGAAAACAGAGAAAACCGAGTCTGGTTCGCAAACCGAGGCAAGGCACAAAAGAGAGTTCGGAAGTCCGGAGGCAGGGCGCACGGCCGCGACTCTGAGACTTCTGAACGAGCACAATATGCAACATCACCGAGCGCTCAATCGGTGACGTCTGAGTCTTAAGGTCGGTCAAAAATGGGGTGTCTACACCTCCAGAATTGGGGAAACCACTGATCTTGTATTTGTCAGTAACAGACTCGGCCATAGGGTGCATGCTAGCGCAAGAATTAGAAGCTAAGGTGGAGAAGGCCATCTAAGCAAAAAGATGCTGGATTATGAAACTCGCTACACTCCCCTCGAGAAAGCTTTTTTAGCATTGGTTTGGGCAACAAGGAAGTTGAGACACTACCTGTTAGCACATTCCGTAATTTTGGTTTCGAGATTAGATCGCATCAAATATCTCTTTGAGAAACCAGCACTTATGTGACGCCCCAAAAATTGCGAACTTCAGAGAATATATTATCAATTAAATACAGGGTTTATCTAAGGTTAAGAGTCTAGGAAACAACACTAATGAGTTATATGGCTAATAACCAAGTAAGATCCCAGATCGCCGGAGGAGTCAAGTTAGCCTCCCTTCTAAGTCCAACTTTCTTAGGTAGCGTACCACCCTTTTGATAGATCTTAAAAGGCATTGATGCAAGGTCTCATAAGCAACGCAGAGATAGGCATAGGATTACAAAGTAAATAATAATTACAGCGTCCCAAATTTTAAATTTACAAAACGAGTTCCATTACTATTACAATCCAGAAAGAATAAATAAAAGCACAATTAGACTAATGAGCGAAATGGTTCCAAACTTTCTCTAAAGAAAACTTAAGTCTTCAAATGTCTTTGAGTCTTCGTTGGCTTCGTACATTTCTTTGATACCTGGAATGAAACGCCATGAGCTTTGAATGCCCAGTAAACGCACACACACCCCATCCCTTTTTCCCAATCCAATACACCATCACAATTATAACAAGCAAGTAATGAAGCATGATAATCATTCAATAATAAAAGCGACTTCGTCCTCCCAACCACAAGAATCAGACGCGGATTATTCGGTATGCCCCCTCTTTTGCTGCTTTGTTGCAGAACTAACCTCCGATGCCTACCAATGGTTATATACCGTGTAGTGCCAACCGCAGGGCCTGAAAAGAGACAGTAATAATAGGCCTTGCTCAAATCCCTCCTTACACCAAATACCTAGGGTCCGAATACAACCGCTCCGTTCAAGGGTTCTGAAAACTACTTGCGCAAGATTTTAACTTCCAAATAGGAAACGCATCCCGTCAACCAATCAATACCTTAGTAATCTTGTCCAAAAATTCGCAACCCATTACCACTCATTAAGTTTCCCGTTTGAGTTAGATAATTTAAGTCAGAGTTAGAACATGCTCTTGAAACAACATCTATTGCACAAGTTTGAACAACTAAATAGTACAAATAGAAGGAAATAAGGTTACAACACATGAGATTCACATATGAAGTTAGGCACAAGTAGCTCTAGGCATATTCAAGTAGTTAAGGGAATAAATTCGCACATGAATATAATTTCTAGATTTGCATAAGTGTGAGCACCATCAAAGGATTAAAATAAAATAAATAAACCTATGACATGTGAAATATCATATCGAGACATGATCATAAATTAATAAGGATATTCATGAACACAAGAGCATAAAACACTAATGAAAACAGAATTTCCAGATTCAGTACTACCTAAAGATTATACTCAAAAGGGCTGTTTCAGATTTTTCTAGAGCCCGGCCTTCCTATGGTTCGTAGGGAATTTTATCTAGTTTTCAGAACACTTTTCGGAAATGGAATAGCTTTTCCAGATTTGTAGTTATTTCAGAAAACCCTTCCTCTAACATGTTTTGCATGAGATGATTGCATGTTGTAGCATCATTTAACATGTGATTTTAGCATATATAGCTTTGTCACACTCTCACTTCTATCACTCTTTCATTGCTTTTGAGAGCTGTGTTTTGAGCCTTGCTTGCGAGCCAACGTGTGCGTATGATTTTCTTGCCTTTTATGCCTCTATCTCAACATGTTTTAGCCACTATTTTGGCATGTTTAAGCTCTGTCCAGAGTTGTTTTGGTCATTTGAGCTTGATATTGCATGCCTCTAGTGTAATGCTCTTCACTAGTTTAATGTTTTTGGCTTTTGAACATGTTGTGCATGTGTTGCTTGCATGATTTAGTGTCTTTTGCATGCCATTTCAGCACTAAAAAGTCTGTAACCTCCTTCATTTCTTCATTTTTCCATTTGTTTTGAGGGTTGGTTAACTTTATGATTGTGTTTAAGCTTGACATAGAGCTTGTGCTCAATGGCTTTAACCCTCTTTTGAGGGTTCCTCCTAGCATCCTTTGGTTGACCCCTCTCTCATTAGAGGACACTCATTTTGGACTTAACAGGTTAAAGAATGACTTGGTAATGCTAAAATGAGTAAACAAAATTGAATCAAGTAAAACATGACCAAGATAAGCATGTTGTGTTTGCATTGCATGTGTTCAATCGGACGTTATATTGAACACAAGGTAGATTGGTCCATTTCATACTCAAAGTGATGAAATGAGCCAATCTCCTTTGTCTGCATCAGCCTTGATCATGTATGATAATGTGGTGGTCCTTTGAGTCTTGTTTATGTGCATTTATTGAAAGTGTACAACTTGGATCTTTGGCCATCATGCATTGAAAATGCTTGATTAGTGGTTTTGGATCCAAGAGTGCCACTCCTTTGACGTTTTGAGATGATAAGGAGAGGGTACAATACAAACATATCCTTGGAAAACCCTCCCTTTTCCTCTGTTTGTGCTCTGTTATAGTGTGGTGATTCAGCACACCAGTGGCCGGCAGTGGCTCACTGATGGTCGGCAGTGGCTTCATCCTAGGCCGACATGGCTCACTTTTGGCCGGTAGATGGCCGGCAGCAAGCCTTCATGGCCGGCAGGACACTGGTGCATTCCTCAGCAGTGAATTAGTTAGGTGGAGCAGAAAGTTCTTGGAGTAATCTTGCAAACAGAGCCTCTCAAGGGCAAACCGGTGGGCTTTTCAGGGCGAAAAACCGAGTGCATGCATCTTCTACTTCTCGGAGCAGAGTAGTAGTAGCATAGTTTAGTATGTTAATTACTTCGTTAATTTGCATTAATTGTTGTAATAATTAAGTAGCTTTAGCTTAGCTATTTCTTTATGTTGTGTTGTAATAATTAGTAAGTAAATTACTAGTTATTCAATTGGTTGTGTAATAATTAGTCTAATTACTTTAATTAGATTAGTTAGTTAGCTTAGCTTAGTGTAGCTTAGCTTATTCATTCGGACCCTTCTTCGCGAGGGCATAATGTTGTAATAAGTGTGCGTGTGTGTTCATGTCTTCCAATCCCACTTCTTTCTCCCATTTATTTGACTGCTTTTGATGGTTAGATTAGGGCACGTTTTGATTAGCATACCTTATGCTTGTATGTTTGCATCATTCATTTGTCATGCATGCACTGGGCTCGGCGCATCATTCAAATTGCATCGTATTTCAATACACTTATTTGAATACGTGTTTAACAGCATGTTATCAAATTGTTGCATTCATATGCCATCTTAGATAGTCGAGCCTATTAGTTGCATTATTGCATCTGTTTCCTTAGGCATCTTGTATAGTTAGGATCATGCATTGTTTCTAACTAGCGTTTGTTTTGGCTTGCAGTACACTGTAAGTTTTACGCTTTAGCATACTTGCATGTGTGAGTATTGCCATGATAGCATGCTTTCCATGAGGCTATTTGCTTAAGTGATTAACTGCATGAATGCCTGTGGATGAAGGCTTGATTACTTGAATTGGAATAATTCAACGAGTGTGAGTTTTAAGCCCACTTTGCGAAGTGGCAAATCATGTTTTAAGCCCACTTGAGGGTGGCATTTTCAAACCATTTTCGAAAGCAAACATGAGTTGAAATGGTCTAATTCTAGTGATTTAGTCTATACTTGTGTGTGCGTCACATAGTAAAGTTAGCTAATAACCAGAATAAGAACACATGTGTTTATAAAACAACATATCATGCTTAGTAGAGGCCGATCTTTGATCGGGCGAGCGGGGGTGCTCATTTCAGGATCTTCCCCTCTCGTACCCAAGTTCCCGAGTCGAGGCAACTTTGGTGATGACGGACACGTGGCCTTTGGGACGAGTCAGGGTTTCCTAAATTTTTCAAAAACAAAATATTTAGGTGGCGACTCTGTAATATGGTAAAGCAGTCCAGTTTTGGCATTATTTGATCTAAAATCTGATTTTCCAAAATGACTTGCCGGATTGGACTCTTTGGTGCTTTATCAGTTTCACATTGCACTTTGTGAAATTAGATTCAGAACCGTGACAGGAGGCCGAACTGTAGGACCAATTTGAGCTCTCCGAAAGGGGGCGCGAAGAAAGTCGAGCCTACAGTTTCTGGCAACTCTGCTGGGGACTTAGAGAACTTGACTCGAACTCATGATATTTTGTTTTATTCACACTTATGTGTTTCTTTGCATTTGCATTTGCATTTGCAATGGTGTTCTTAAGTCACAGTGTTTGCCATCTGCTATTCCTGAGCGGTTTGCCGGAGGCTTGCTTGGAAAAGCTTGCCAAAAGGCTGACTGGTTGCGGGCTCTGCCACGATGGGAACACAACCCTTGGATCTGGACTATCGCTGTACTGTTTGATCCTCCTTTCACTTCTCAGTGTTAGGTGTGAGAGGTATATTAGGTAGTCTTGCTGAGGCACCATTTTCGACCAATTGACCTAGATGCATATCAGAAGCTATAGAGACTATTCCAAACTAGGACAGGTTGCTCACCTGAATGCAAGAATTGTATGAAACCGCATGTTTGCGTAGTGAACCCCTAGCTCCTAACGAAACTAGGACAAGGTAACCCTACCCCCCTCATAGGGGTGTTTTGGCTCTCACTTAACTGGTATGTGCTTTACAGTGAAATTGTACAGGGATGTGCATATCAGTTGCTAAGTTGGTATCTGTTTTGGGGCAAAATTCAACAAAGAGTACAGTCATTCAGCTATGCTCATATCTGTTTTGGTGAAATCAGGCTGAGGTGTTGTCTGTTTTCTCTTTTGCAAGAGAGTCCTGGAACCATAGCTTCAGAAGGCTCCAATATCCCCCGGGTTCTTTGGACTTGTATCAATAGACTTTGTTATGTCGAAATTGGTTCAGAAGCAACCTGTGTTTACCTCACCCCCACCGGTTACAAGACAAGGGAGGTTCAAGTAGAATTCACCAGTGCAGTTTCTACAGCAGTCACCCATCAGTTCACCCGGCTCTAGTCTAGTTTGGGAACAGTTGTCTGCATTCAGCTCAGCACGAGATCAATCACCCATTTCACATGGCTCAGTATCCCCCAGCCAGTGTGGAAAAACAGATACAGCACCTGCAACAGACAATCAAGGAACTGCAGCAGGACGTAGTCTGTCAGGCTGAAGTCACGGCTCGTTAGGCCGAAGTGATTACCCGACTACAACAACAACAGCCCTAGCCGGCCGTGGCTTCTGCATTTCATACACCTCCCACGGGTAACCCGACAGCTAGAGCCACTGCCTATACTGCCAATGTACAAGAGACTCAAGGCAATCCGGCAGAGCCAATCCCAGAATAGGCCTTGAAAGCCTCTGTTAATCCAACCAAAGCTCCGTTTGAATTTGAGGTTGACCCAATTGCACTTAAGGTCAATAAACTGTAGAAGTTATTTAAATGAGCACAGGGAGTGAACTCCATCCCGGATTTAGAGGATGGGTATACTAAATCTACAGTTACCTTATCGGAGAGGTTCAAAATGCCGCATATCGACCGCTTCGACGGCTCCGGAGACCTAATGGTACACCTCCGCCTATTTTCTAATATCTTGACGCCAATGGGTTTGACCCCAGCCCAGAAGTTGTCTCTCTTCGGCCGAACCATGTCTGGGATAGCCATAATCTGGTATGCAAAATTGGAGAACTCTGTGAAACAGAACTAGGAAGAGATGGCTGAGGCCTTTATTACTCAATACTCCTACAACACATAGATCGAGGTCACAACTCGTGATCTCGAAGTCACCCACCAAGAGCCAAAGGAGGGTTTCTCAGAGTTCGTGATGAGATGGAGAGCGAAGGCCTCAATGGTGACTACAAGGCCTTCCAACAAAGATCAGATCAGGATGATTGTTCAGAATCTGCATGGCTAGTTGCTGCAGAGGATGATCGTTCTACCTCTGTTTACCTTTCAGACCTTCATGAAATAGGGTTTCAAATCGAGGATGCCATCAGACAAGGGATCTTTGTGAAAGATAATGAGCCTTTGAAAAAGAATGTTGTTCGCAGTTCCAATGCTACTACTGATGGTAGCACAACTGCGAAATGCCCAAAAGTAGACACTATCACCACTTCCCTCAATGGCCAAAAACCAACTACTTCAACTCGGCCCCAAGCCTGAAATTTCCACCCTCTTTACATGAGTCTCTCTCAAGCTTTGAAAATGTTACGAGAAGAAGGGCACCTAGAGCTCCTAGAACCTCAACCCCTTCCAAATCCTCTTCCACCAAGATATGACCCAACTAAATACTGTGCCTATCATCAACAACATGATCATGATACGAACCATTGCATCCGCCTCCGTCATAAGAATCAGGATCTTATTAACAAAGAGACCATAGCTCCACCAAAAGGACCTCGGGCTAGTACTGACCCGCCACCTCTACATATACTGCCATCCACCAAAAGGACCTCGGGCTAATCCATATATTGCCATCCACCTACGACCCCAACGTATACATCACCCCAACTCATTTACCCAAGCCTGAGGTGTTCATTCCAGAAAGCACGAACTTGTGCATGATGGATGTACTTGAACCCCCAATCATCTCAAACCCATGAACCCACTACTTCTGAGCTAATGAGAATGATTGAAGATCTTTTGAGAACTGTGGCAGATCTAGCCTTTAGGGTATTGGTTCCGTCATCAACCACATCACATGCCAGAAATTTCACGCCAAAAAGCTCTCCAATCTTGGGACAGGCTGCATTGGAAGAAGGCCAACCCCTCGGCAAAGTGGAGGCAAATGGCAAGAACAAGGTTGGGGCAGGTATTGGTCCCTATGAACACCGTCAATGTGTTGTTGAGGCTTTGAAAGCTAAAGGACTAAACAAACAGCAAGTGCTTGCAGTGGTTGCAAAAACTGTGGATGACACTTTTGCCACTCAAGTCGGGGCATTTCGAAACAAGGGGCAAGTCGGGAAAAGGGATGTCGTACCAGAAACACCCCTTTCAGCTCCAATCCTATACTCGGAAGAGATCATCAAACCCAGTTGATACCTGCCAACACCTTTGCTGGTATATCCAACACTTCACAAACCTCGAGTCATCAACCCCGAGGCTAGAGGGTCTTCGCCCCGCTTTATATGTCCTTATCCAAAGCCATGGGCGTGTTGATCAAAAGCGGCCATCTTAAACCCTTTAAGCCTCGGCCTCTCCCGGATCCCCTTCCAGCCAAGCATGATGTTGCCAAGTACTGTGCCTTCCATCAACAGATCGTCCATGACATTGACCTTTGTTTTCGTCTTCACCATGAAATACAAGATCTGATTGATAAAGAGGTCATCGTCGCACCAAGTCCTGCAAAGTCTATCGGTACTGGATCGATGAACTTGGGGGATAATGTGATCATTTGATTGGGGGATGAACCACCTGTTGATGGTGCTCAGTTTACTCCAGATTTGGGGATGGCACGCACTATTTTGAGCAATTTGCGAATGCTGTTTACTTTACTTTCTGACTTGGGTATTGAGTCAGTTCTGTTGTGTTGTTTTGAGTCAGTCTTGTTGTGTCGGAGGTTGGTGATTTCTGAGTGTGTTAACTCGGGCATTACTTTCTTGTTTTGTGTTTGTCTTTTACACACTTTCTTTTGAGTCTGTTTCTACCCTTGAGCCAGTTGCGCTAGAAGATCTGAATGAAATGACATAGATTTTCACCTACTTTTTCTGTGACTTTAAGTCATTGCATTGATCAAAGTTTTTCAAAACGTTTCTAACACTGTGATGTAAACAAAGGGGAAGGAATTCCTCGGGATTTGTAAAAATTTGATTAACTGAGAGAAAGAAAGACGTGCTAAGCCCTTAATGAATGAGATCATGTTTGTTAATGTGAGTACTGAGAAGGATCCTGGCTTGATCTAGATTGGTTCTACACTGTCTTCACGAACGACTAGTCGCTTTCTCAAAAATTTCAAAAAATGTTTTACGTTACACTTTTCTATCCTTGAGAGGCTTGCTGGGCTGAAAACCCGGAAGGGCGACCCAGGCAAAAGTTAGAGCAAGAAAAAGGAAAAAATAAAAGAAAAAGAAAAGATGAAAAAAAGAAAAAGAAGAAAAGAAATGAAAACAAAACAAAAACAAAGCTCGCAAGGTTGAAAACCCAGAAGGGCGGCCTTGGCAAAAGTTAGAGCGTAAAAGGAGAGTGTCAACACCCCGAGTGAACCTCAACCCGGAACTACGTCAAGCCTGATTCCCATGTATGGGATACGTAGGCAACTTCATCCTGAAGTTTGGCCCCAATCCTTTTCAGCCTGCTTGGCTCATCCATGTTGATTGGTTTATCCTTGTTCAAACTCGGCTATCTTATTAATGTGCAAATTGGTTCAACTTCATTCAAAATCGGACTGTCCTATTCCGCTAGGAAGATTCAACTGCAAGGCAAATCAAGTTCAAATCTGAGATTGTGCATCTCAAGAGTAAATTCTATGTTGGTCGAGTAGTGGCAATTTGCAAAAACAGTTTTGAGGATTTTTAATGAAGTTGACTAATTTTCTCAAAAATTACTCAAATTTTCCAAAACTAGACCATTTCTTGGACCCAAAAAAGGAAAATTTTCAGTGCTCATAACCTAACTTGCATTATTTCGAATTAGAAAATCGAACAAGTATGTTAATCTAACTCTCATGTTGGTCAAAATTGTTTTAGCAGAAAGCCAAAAAACAAAAAGTGGTCAAAATGATGAACTAGGGGCACAGTCGAGTTAGGCTTTCTGTCTTTTCCCCCTTTATCAATGCATTCTCCAGAAAGGGCACAATTGAAACTAACAACAGAGGCCAAAAGACTTTCTCATCCTCCAAGCAGCGAGGTATCAAGCCAAGTGAGAAGCACAAACTGGAAAGGAGGAGGATATTCCACTCTCTCATCTGGACAGGCCTGATCACATCCAAACTGACCAAGGGCATCATCAACTGATGTCAGTTACAGATCTGCTACACATCCAGTCACATCACGACCCCTCTGTGGGAAAGCTCACTAGTTGTGAACGGAAGAATGAGAATCGAGTAGAATACTAGGGGCAAAAGGCCACAACTTCCTATTTATCCATCAACCACCCGGGGGAGGGATAAAAAAAAAGAAGAGAGATTAAAGAATAGAGAGATACGCGCTAGAGAAAAAGTGAGAAAAGGGCTTTTCAAAGAAAAAGAGATTGAGTTCCAAGTGATGTGAGAATCACAAATGAGAAAGGGTGGGAAACAATACCCGAAGAAATAGGCTCCCGTGAACTGAGAGGTCTCTCACCATTGGAACACATTCAAGTGTTGTGTGTGTGTTTTTGTTTGTCTCGATTCTTGTTTTGAGTCGTTTTGAGTCTCAATAGATGTGTTTAGGTTGTTTTACCTTCGTTTTCTCTTTGTTGAGTTGTTTTGACTGTTGTCAATCGTAGACTCAATACCTGGTTAAGAACTCATTTCACAATTTCAATTTCAAAAATAAATTATTTTGTGCTCAGAGTGCTGTGTCGTTCTCCGCATATCTGCAAAACAAAATTCTTTCTTTTATAAACTACAGGGTTCAACCCAGGCCGAGAGAGAGAATAATAGTACAAGGACCTATCTGAGGCTATATGGGTTCTAGACTACAAAGCAAAAGAAAAGAGGGAAAATGTGGGGCATCTGAGTTTGTTTCAACTTCATAAAGTTCCGAGATTGCATTATGGAAGTACCTCCTCAGGCCTTGTCAATGCTCCGAAGTATGAGTGTGCCTTTACTTCAAGCTCAAGATCAAGCCTACTTCAAGCCAGAATGGTGATCAGAAGTGCTGTCCCTGAGCACCATTTCCGTGCCAGAGGCATCTTGGCGGTGTTTGCAATGAGTTCCTAGGAGACCAATTGCGACGGTGGAAACTAGAGTTCGAATGGCGATGCTTATAACACAAAGGGTTGGAATTTCTGAGACTAAAGTCTGCTTTAAAAACCCAAGGGTGTATCCTCGACTTGAAATCTGTATGGCAGCCCCATAGATTGAGATAGCATGTGTCCGCCTCAATTCTAGATACTGAACCAACCTAGTCTGTCACCCCGTCGGAGAATAAGGAAAGTTGTGAATATGATCAGGAGAAAAAGCGGCATCCGTGGCTTCTACATGTAGAGGTTACCCCTTGTCAGCACTTCAGGGCCTTTGAACTGTGAGTTGAAGGTAAGAGTTCGAAAAACACAATGGGAGATCCCCGTAAAAGTAGGGCGGTTCATCGCCACTCACCCTATGAGGTTCTTGCTAAAGCGCTGCTTTGTTTGTTTATTGCATTTCCCTAAGCATCATGCACTACATTACTTGTAACATGTATCATATCATCGCACTTATTGCATTTATTTCCATCTTGTGCTATCTGGTATCATTTATCCTTTTACGCCAAGCAGCGTTTAGGCTTGTTGTCCCCCGAGGGCTTTCCCAGGATGCGTGGAACGCGATCCTGACAGCATTACTTTGGACCTCTTCTCACGATTTCAGCGTGATTAAAGTGTCCCTTTCCTCACACGATTTCAGCGTGTTTGGACTTTATCCCAGGTTGCGTGGAACGCGCCCCTGATTGTTTTTCTTTGAAACTCTTCTCACGATTTTAGCGTGGTTAGAGTGCTCATTTCCTCACACGATTTCGGCTAGTTTGAAATTTATCTCAGGTTGCGTGGAACGCGCTCCTGATTGGTTTGTTTTCAGACCTCTTCTCACGATTTCAATGTGGTTCGAGTGCTCATTTCCTCACACGATTTCAGCATGTTTGGAATTTATCTCAGGTTGCATAGAACGTGCTCCTAATTGGTTTGTTTTCGGACCTCTTCTCACGATTCAAGCGTGGTTAGAGTGCTCATTTCCTTACACGATTTTGGTGTGCTTGGAACTTATTTCAGGTTGCGTGGAACGCGCTCCTGATTGGTTTGTTTTCAGACTTCTTCTCACGATTTCAACATGGTTAGAGTGCTCATTTCCTCACACGATTTCAGCGTGTTTGGAATTTATCTCAGGTTGTGAGGTACGCGCTCCTGATTGGTTTGTTTTCAAACCTTTTCTCATGATTTTAGCGTGGTTAGAGTGCTCATTTCCTCACACGATTTCGGCATGTTAGGAATTTATCTCAAGTTGCGTGGAACGCGCTCCTGGTTGGTTTGTTTTCAAACCTCTTCTCATGATTTCAGCATGGTTAAAGTGCTCATTTCCTTACATGATTTCAGTATGTTTGGAATTTATCTTGGGTTGTGTGGAACGCGCCCCTGAGTGGTTGTTTTCGGACCTTTTCTCATGATTTCAGCATGGGTAGAGTGCTCATTTCCTCACACGATTTCGGCGTGTTTGTAATTTATCTCAGGTTGCATGGAACGTGCTCCTGATTGGGTTGTTTTCAGACCTTTTCTCACGATTTCAGCGTGGTTAGAGTGCTCATTCCCTACACGATTTCAGCGTGTTTGGAATTTATCTCAGGTTATGAGGAATGCGCTCTTGATTAGTTTGTTTTCGGACCTCTTCTCACGATATCAGCATGGTTAAAGTGCTCCTTTCCTCACACGATTTCAGCGTGTTTGGAATTTATCTCGGGTTGCGTGGAACATGCCCATGAGTGGTTGTTTTCGGACCTTTTCTCACGATTTCAGCGTGGTTAGAGTGCTCATTTCCCTACACGATTTCAGCGCGTTTGGAATTTATCTCATGTTGGGTGGAACGTGCTCCTGATTGGTTTGTTTTTGGACCTCTTCTCACGATTTCAACGTGGTTAGAGTGCTAATTTCCTCACACGATTTCAGCGTGTTTGGAATTTCTCAGGGAATCTGAGTGTGTTTGGAGGACCCTCCATGACGTTTTTGCTTTTGGAATTTGTTGTTTTTTAGGACGCAACAAGAGTTCTTCACCGATTTCAGCATGGTTAAATTTCGCATTTGCTCACACCATTTTAGCGTGTTTGGAATTATCTCAGGACGCGTGGAATGGGCCTAGGAATGCGCCTATGAATGCTTTTTCTTAGGACCTCTTCTCACGATTTCAACGTGGTTGAGTGTTCCTTTCCTCACACAATTTCAGCGTGTTTGGAATTTATCTCAGGTTGTGTGGAACGCGCTCCTGGTTGGTTTGTTTTTGGACTTTTTCTCACGATTTAAGCGTGGTTAGAGTGCTCATTTCCTCACACGATTTCGGCGTGTTTGGAATTTATCTCAGGATGTGTGGAATGCGCCTATGCATGCTTTTCTTAGGACCTCTTCTCACGATTTCAGCGTGGTTGAGTGTTCCTTTCCTCACACAATTTCAGCGTGTTTGGAATTTATCTCAGGTTGCGTGGAACGCGCTCCTGATTGGTTTGTTTTCAGACCTCTTCTCACGATTTCAATGTGGTTCGAGTGCTCATTTCCTCACACGATTTCAGCATGTTTGGAATTTATCTCAGGTTGCATAGAACGTGCTCCTAATTGGTTTGTTTTCGGACCTCTTCTCACGATTCAAGCGTGGTTAGAGTGCTCATTTCCTCACACGATTTTGGTGTGCTTGGAACTTATTTCAGGTTGCGTGGAACGCGCTCCTGATTGGTTTGTTTTCAGACTTCTTCTCACGATTTCAGCATGGTTAGAGTGCTCATTTCCTCACACGATTTCAGCGTGTTTGGAATTTATCTCAGGTTGTGAGGTACGCGCTCCTTATTGGTTTGTTTTCAAACCTTTTCTCATGATTTTAGCGTGGTTAGAGTGCTCATTTCCTCACACGATTTCGGCATGTGAGGAATTTATCTCAAGTTGCGTGGAACGCGCTCCTGGTTGGTTTGTTTTCAAACCTCTTCTCATGATTTCAGCATGGTTAAAGTGCTCATTTCCTTACATGATTTCAGTATGTTTGGAATTTATCTTGGGTTGTGTGGAACGCGCCCTTGAGTGGTTGTTTTCGGACCTCTTCTCATGATTTCAGCGTGGGTAGAGTGCTCATTTCCTCACACGATTTCGGCGTGTTTGTAATTTATCTCAGGTTGCATGGAACGTGCTCCTGATTGGGTTGTTTTCAGACCTTTTCTCACGATTTCAGCGTGGTTAGAGTGCTCATTCCCTACACGATTTTAGCGTGTTTGGAATTTATCTCAGGTTACGAGGAATGCCCTCTTGATTAGTTTGTTTTCGGACCTCTTCTCACGATATCAGCATGGTTAAAGTGCTCCTTTCCTCACACGATTTCAGCGTGTTTGGAATTTATCTCGGGTTGCGTGGAACATGCCCATGAGTGGTTGTTTTCGGACCTTTTCTCACGATTTCAGCATGGTTAGAGTGCTCATTTCCCTACACGATTTCAGCGTGTTTGGAATTTATCTCATGTTGGGTGGAACGTGCTCCTGATTGGTTTGTTTTTGGACCTCTTCTCACGATTTCAGCGTGGTTAGAGTGCTAATTTCCTCACACGATTTCAGCGTGTTTGGAATTCATCTCAGGACGCATGGAATGTGCCCCTGAGTTGTTTTCTTAGGACCTCTTCTCACGATTTCAACATGGTTAAATTTCGCATTTGCTCACACCATTTCAGCGTGTTTGGAATTTATCTCAGGACGCGTGGAATGGGCCTAGGAATGCGCCTATGAATGCTTTTCTTAGGACCTCTTCTCACGATTTCAACATGGTTGAGTGTTCCTTTCCTCACACAATTTCAGCGTGTTTGGAATTTATCTCAGGTTGTGTGGAACGCGCTCCTGGTTGGTTTGTTTTCGGACTTTTTCTCACGATTTAAGCGTGGTTAGAGTGCTCATTTCCTCACACGATTTCGGCGTGTTTGGAATTTATCTCAGGATGTGTGGAATGCGCCTATGCATGCTTTTCTTAGGACCTCTTCTCACGATTTCAGCATGGTTGAGTGTTCCTTTCCTCACACAATTTCAGCGTGTTTGGAATTTATCTCAAGTTGCGTGGAACGCACTGCTTGTTGGTTTGTTTTCGGACTTTTTCTCATGATTTCAGCGTGGTTAGAGTGCTCATTTCCTCACATGATTTCGGCGTGTTTGGAATTTATCTTAGGTTGCGTGGAACGCGCTCTAGATTGGTTTGTTTTCAGACATCTTCTCACGATTTCAGCGTGGTTAGAGTGTGCATTTCCTCAAACCATTTCAGCATGTACGGAATTTATCTCAGGTTGCGTGGAACGCGCTCCGGATTGGTTTGTTTTCGGACCTCTTCTCATGATTTTAGTGTGGTTAGAGTGCTCATTTCCTCACACGATTTTGGCATGTTTGGAATTTATCTCAGCTTGCATGGAACGCGCTCCAGATTAGTTTGTTTTCAGACCTCTTCTCACGATTTTAGCGTGGCTAGAGTGCTCATTTCCTCAAACCATTCCAACGTGTATGGAATTTATCTCAGGTTGCGTGGAACGCGCTCCTAACTGGTTTGTTTTCAGACCTCTTCTCACGATTTTAGTGTGGTTAGAGTGCTCCTTTCCTCACACAATTTCAGCGTGTATGGAATTTATCTCGGGTTGCGTGGAACGCGCCCTTGAGTGGTTTTTTTCAGACCGCTTCGCACGATTTCAGCGGGGTTAGAGTGCTCATTTCCTCACACAATTTCAGTGTGTTTGGAATTTATCTCGGGTTGCGTGGAACGCGCCCTTGAGTGGTTTTTTTCAGACTGCTTCGCACGATTTCAACGTGGTTAGAGTGCTCATTTCCTCACACGATTTCGGTATGTTTGGAATTTATATGAGGTTGCGTGGTACACACTCCTGATTGGTTTGTTTTCGGACCTCTTCTCACGATTTCAACATGGTTAGAGTGCTCATTTCCTCACGATCGGCTTGTTTCGATTTGGCTTTTGGAATTATCTCAGGTTACGTGGAACGCGGTCCTAATTGGTTTGTTTTCGGACCCCTTCTGACGATTTCAGGGTGGTTAGAGTGCTCCATTCCTCACACGATTTCAGCGTGTTCAGAATTTATCTCAGGTTGCGTGGAACGCACCCTTCAGTGGTTGTTTTCGGGCCTCTTCTTACGATTTCAGCGTGGTTAGAGTGCTCATTTCCTCACATGATTTCAGTGTGTTTGGAATTTATCTCTGGTTGGGTGGAACACGTTCCTAATTGGTTTGTTTTCGAACCTCTTCTCACGATTTTAGCATGGTTAGAGTGCTCATTTCCTCATACGGTTTATATCAGGACGCGTGGAACGCGCCCCTGAGTTGTTTTCTTAGGACCTCTTCTCACGATTTCAGCATGGTTAGGGTTTCCCTTTGCTCACACGATTTCAGCGTGTTTGTAATTTATCTCAGAACGTATGGAACGCGCCTCTGAATGCTTTTCTTAGGACCTCTTCCCACGATTTCAATGTGGTTAGAGTGTTCCTTTCCTCAGACAATTTCAGCGTGTTTGGAATTGATCTCAGGTTTTGTGGAACGCGCTTCTGGTTGTTTGTTTTTGGACCACTTCTCACGATTTCAGCGTGGTTAGAGTGCTCATTTCCTCAAAAGATTTCGGCATGTTTGGAATTTATCTCAGGTTACATGGAACGCGCTCCTGATTAGTTTTCTTTCGGACCTTTTCTCACGATTTCAGCGTGTTTGGAATTTATCTCGGGTTGCGTGAAACCCGCCCTTTAGTGGTTGTTTTTGGACCTCTTCTCACGATTTCAGCATGGTTAGAGTGCTCATTTCCCTACATGATTTCAGCGTGTTTGGAATTTATCTCAAGTTGGGTGGAATGCGCTCTCGATTGGTTTGTTTTTGAACCTCTTCTCACGATTTCAACGTGGGTAGAGTGCTCATTTCCTCACATGATTTCAGCATGTTTGGAATTTATCTCATGTTGGGTGGAAAACGCTCCTGATTGGTTTGTTTTCGGACTTCTTCTCAGGATTTCAGCGTGGCTAGAGTGCTTATTTCCTCACACGATTTTAGCGTGTTTCGAATTTTTTTTAGGAAGCATGGAACGCGCCCCTGAGTTGTTTTCTTAGGACCTCTAATCACGATTTCAGCGTGGTTAGAGTGCTCCTTTCCTCACACAATTTCAGTATGTTTGCAATTTATCTCGGGTTGCGTGGAACGCACCATTGAGTGGTTTTTTTCAGACCGCTTTGCCCGATTTCAGCGTGGTTAGAGTGCTCATTTCCTCACATGATTTCAGCATGTTTGGAATTTATCTTAGGTTGCGTGGTACACGCTCCTGATTGGTTTGTTTTCGGACCTCTTCTCACGATTCCAACATGGTTAGAGTGCTCATTTCCTCACACGATTTCGGCATGTTTGGAATTTATCTCAGGTTACGTGGAACGCGGTCCTAATTGGTTTGTTTTCAGACCCCTTCTGACGATTTCGGGGTGGTTAGAGTGCTCCATTCCTCACATGATTTCAGTGTGTTCAGAATTTATCTCGAGTTGCGTGGAACGCGTCCTTCAGTGGTTGTTTTCGGGCCTCTTCTCATGATTTCAGCATGGTTAGAGTGCTCATTTCCTCACACGATTTCAGTGTGTTTGAAATTTATCTTTGGTTGGGTGGAACACGTTCCTAATTGGTTTGTTTTCGGACCTCTTCTCACGATTTCAGCGTGGTTAGAGTGCTATTTCCTCACACGATTTATATCAGGACGCGTGGAACGCGCCCCTGAGTTGTTTTCTTAGGACCTCTTCTCACGATTTTAGCATGGTTAGGGTTCCCCTTCACTCTCACGATTTCAGCGTGTTTGTAATTTATCTCAGAACGCATGGAACGCGCCTCTGAATGCTTTTCTTAGGACCTCTTCTCACGATTTCAACGTGGTTAGAGTGTTCCTTTCCTTAGACAATTTCAGCGTGTTTGGAATTGATCTCAGGTTTTGTGGAACGCGCTTCTGGTTGTTTGTTTTTGGACCTCTTCTCACGATTTCAGCGTGGTTAGAGTGCTCATTTCCTCAAAAGATTTCAGCATGTTTCGAATTTATCTCAGGTTACATGGAACGCGCTCCTGATTAGTTTTCTTTCTGACCTTTTCTCACGATGTCAGCGTGTTTGGAATTTGTCTCGGGTTGCGTGGAACCCACCCTTTAGTGGTTGTTTTCGAACATTTTCTCACGATTTCAGCATAGTTAGAGTGCTCATTTCCCTACATGATTTCAGCGTGTTTGGAATTTATCTCAGGTTGGGTGGAACGCGCTCTCGATTGGTTTGTTTTCGAACCTCTTCTCACGATTTCAGCGTGGTTAGAGTGCTCCTTTCCTCACACGATTTCAGCGTGTTTGGAATTTATCTCATGTTGGGTGGAAAGCGCTCCTGATTGGTTTGTTTTCGGACTTCTTCTCAGGATTTCAGCGTGGTTAGAGTACTTATTTCCTCACACGATTTTAGCGTGTTTCGAATTTTTTTCAGGAAGCGTGGAACGCGCCCCTGAGTTGTTCTCTTAGGACCTCTAATCACGATTTCAGCATGGTTAGAGTTCTCCTTTGCTCACACGATTTTAGCGTGTTTGGAATTTATCTCTGGACGCGTGGAACGTGCCTTTGAATGCTTTTCTTAGGACCACTTCTCATGATTTCAGCATGGTTAGAGTGTTCATTTGCTCGCACAATTTCAGCGTGTTTGGAATTTATCTCAGGTTGCGTGGAACGCGCTCCTGGTTGGTTTATTTTCGGACCTCTTTTCACGATTTCAGTGTGGTTAGAGTGCTCATTTCCTTACACGATTTTGGCAGGTTTGGAATTTATCTCAGGTTGCGTGGAACGCGCTCCTGATTGGTTTGTTATCGGACGTCTTCTCACGATTACAGTGTGTTTGGAATTTATCTCAGGTTGCGCGGAACGCACCCCTGATTGGCTTATTTTCAGACCTCTTCTCACGATTTCATCGTGGTTAGAGTGTTCATTTTCTCACACGATTTCGGCGTGTTTTGAATTTATTTCAGGTTGTGTGGAACGCGGTCTTGGTTGGTTTGTTTTCAGATATCTTCTCACGATTTCAGCGTGGTTGGAGTGCTCCCTTCCTCACACAATTTTAGCGTGTTAGGAATCTATCTCGGGTTGCGTGGAATGCGCCCTTGAGTGGTTTTTTTCGGACCTCTTCTCATGATTTGAGTGTGGTTAGAGTGCTCATTTCCTCAGATGATTTAGGCGTGTTTGGAATTTATCTTAGGTTGCATGGAACGAGCTCCTAATTGGTTTGTTTTTGGACGTCTTCTCAGGATTTCAGCGTGGTTAGAGTTCTCATTTCCTCACACGATTTCAGCATGTTTGGAATTTATCTTAAGTTGTGTGAAACGCGCTCCTGATTGTTTTGTTTTTGGACCATTTCTCACGATTTCAGCGTGGTTGGAGAGCTCATTTCCGTACACGTTTTCGGCATGATTGGAATTTATCTCAAGTTACGTGGAACATGCTCCTGATTGGTTTGTTTTCGGACCTCTTCTCACGATTTCAGTGTGGTTAGAGTGCTCCTTCACTCCCATGATTTTAGCGTGTTTGGAATTTATCTTGGGTTGCGTGGAACGCGCCCTTGAGTGGTTGTTTTCGGACCCCTTCTCACGATTTCAACGTGGTTAGAGTGCTCATTTCCTCACACGATTTCAGCGTGTTTGGAATTTATCTCAGGTTGGGTGGAACGCGCTCCTAATTGGTTTGTTTTCGGACATCTACTCATGATTTCAGCGTGGTTAGAGTGCTAATTTCCTCACACGATTTCAGCGTGTTTGGAATTTATCTCAGGACGTGTGGAACGCGCGCCTGAGTTGTTTTCTTAGGACATCTTCTCACGATTTCAGCGTGTTTGGAATTTATCTCAAAATGTGTGGAACGCGCCTTTGGATGCTTTTCTTAGTACCTCTTCTCACGGTTTCAGCGTGGTTAGAGTGTTCATTTCTTCGGACAATTTTAGCGTGTTTAGAATTTATCTCAGGTTGCGTGGAACGCGCTTCTGGTTGGTTTTTTTCCGGACCTCTTCTCACGATTTCTGCGTGGTTAGAGTGCTCATTTCCTAACACGATTTCAGTGTGTTTCGAATTTATCTCAGGTTAGGTGGAACGCGCTCTTGATTGTTTTGTTTTCGAACCTCTTCTTACGATTTCAGCGTGGTGAGAGTGCTCATTTCCTCACACGATTTCAGCGTGTTTGGAATTTATCTCAGGACGCGTGGAACATGCCCCTGAGTTGTTTTCTTAGGACCACTTCTCACTATTTCAGCATGGTTAGTTCCCCTTTGCTCACTCGATTTCAACGTGTCTGGAATTAATCTCAGACCGAGTGGAACGGGCCTCTGAAGGCTTTTCTTAGGACCTCTTATCACGATTTCAGCGTGGTTTAGAGTGTTCCCTTCCTCACACAATTTCAGCGTGTTTGGAATTTATCTCAGGTCGCGTGGAATGCGCTCTTGGTAGGTTTGTTTTCGGACCACTTCTCACGATTTCTGCGTGGTTAGAGTGCTCATTTCCTAACACGATTTCAGTGTGTTTTGAATTTATCTCAGGTTTAGGTGGAACGCGCTCTTGATTGTTTTTGTTTTCGAACTCTTCTTACGATTTCATTCAGCGTGGTGAGAGTGCTCATCCTTTCCTCACACGATTTCAGCGTGTTTGGAATTTATCTCAGGACGCGTGGAACATGCCCCTGAGTTGTTTTTCTTAGGACCACTTCTCACTATTTCAGCATTGTTAGTTCCCCTTTGCTCACTCGATTTCAACGTGTCTGGAATTAATCTCAGGACAAGTGGAACGGGCCTCTGAAGGCTTTTCCTAGGACCTCTTATCACGATTTCAGCGTGGTTAGAGTGTTCCCTTCCTCACACAATTTCAGCGTGTTTGGAATTTATCTCAGGTCGCGTGGAATGCGCTCTTGGTAGGTTTGTTTTCGGACCACTTCTCACGATTTCAGCGTGGCTGGAGTGCTCATTTCCTCACACGATTTTAGAGTGTTTCGAATTTATCTCAGGTCGGGTGGAACGCGCTCCTGATTGGTTAGTTTTTGGACCTCTTCTCACGACTTCAGCGTGGTTAGTGTGCTCATTTCCTCACACGATTTCAGCGTGTTTGGAATTTATCTCAAATTGGGTGGAACGAGCTCCTGATTGGTTTATTTTCGGGCATCTTCTCACGATCTCAGCATGTTTAGAGTGCTCATTTCCTCACACGATTTTTGCGTGTTTAGACCATTTCTCACGATTTCAGCGTGGTTAGAGTGCTCCTTTCCTCACACGATTTTAGCATGTTTGGAATTTATCTCGGTTTGCATGGAATGCGCCCTTGAGTGGTTGTTTTCGAGCATCTTCTCACTATTTCAGCGTGGTTAGAGTGCTCATTTCCTCACACGATTTCAGCATGTTTGGAATTTATCTCAGATTGGGTGGAACAAGCTCCTGATTGGTTTGTTTTCGGACCTCTTCTCACGATTTCAGCATGGTTAGAGTGCTCATTTCCTCACACGATTTTAGCGTGTTTGGAATTTATCTCAGGACGCGTGCAACACATCCCTGAGTTGTTTCTTAGGACCTCTTCTCACGATTTCAGCATGGTTAGAGTTCTCCTTTCCTGACACGATTTTAGCGTGTTAGGAATTTATGTCAGGATGCGTGGAACGCGCCTCTGAATGCTTTTTTTGGGAACTCTTCTCACGATTTTAGTGTGGTTAGAGTGTTCGTTTCCTCACAAAATTTCAGCGTGTTTGGAATTTATCTTAGGTTGCGTAGAACGCGCACCTGGTTGGTTTGTTTTCGGACCTCTTCTCACAATTTCAGCATGGTTAGAGTGGTCATTTCCTCAAACGATTTTGCGTGTTTGGAATTCATTCCAGGTTACGTGGAACGCGCTCCTGATTGGTTTGTTTTCGGACCTCTTCTCATGATTTCAGCGCGGTTAGAGTGGTCATTTCCTCACACGATTTCAGCGTGTTTGGAATTTATCTCAGGACGCGTGGAACATGCGTCTGAATGCTTTGCTTAGGTCCTCTTCTCACGATTTCAGCGTGGTTAGATTGTTCCTTTCCTCATACATTTCAGCGTGTTTGACGCGTGGAACATGCGTCTGAATGCTTTGCTTAGGTCCTCTTCTCACGATTTCAGCGTGGTTAGATTGTTCCTTTCCTCATACAATTTCAGCGTGTTTGGAATTTATCTCAGGTTGCGTGGAACGCGGTCCTGGTTGGTTTTTTTTTGGACATTTTCTCACGATTTCACCGTGGTTAGAGTGCGCATTTCCTCACACGATCTCGGCGTGTTTGGAATTTATCTCAAGTTGCGTGGAACGCGCTCCTGATTGGTATGTTTTCGGACGTCTTCTCACGATTTCAGCGTGGTTAGAGTGCTTATTTCCTCACACGATTTCAGCGTGTTTGGAATTTATCTCAGGTTGCGTGGAATGAGCTCCTGATTGGTTTGTTTTCGGATCTCTTCTCACGATTTCAGCGTGGTTAGAGTGCTCATTTCCTCACACGATTTCGGCGTGTTTGGAATTTATCTCAAGTTGTGTGGACAACGTGGTTAGAGTGCTCATTCCTCATACGATTTCAGCGTGTTTGGAATTACTCTCAGGTTAGTGGAACGCGCTCCTGATTGGTTGTTTTCGGATCATTCTCACGATTTCAGCATGGTTAGAGTGCTCATTTCCTTATACGATTTCAGCGTGTTTGGAATTTATCCCTGAGTTGTTTTTTTAGGACCTCTTCCCACGATTTTAGCATAGTCAGAGTTCTCCTTTGCTCACACGATTTCAGCGTGTTTGGAATTTATCTCAGGACGCGTGGAACACGCGTCTGAATGCTCTGCTTAGGTCATCTTCTCACGATTTCAGCATGGTCAGATTGTTCCTTTCCTCATACAATTTCAGCGTGTTTGGAATTTATCTCAGGTTGCGTGGAACGCGCTCCTGGTTGGTCTGTTTTCGGGCCTCTTCTCACCATTTCAGCATGGTTAGAGTGCTTATTTCCTCACACGATTTTGACGTGTTTGGAATTTATCTCAGGTTGCGTGGAACTCGCTTCTTATTGGTATGTTTTCGGACGTCTTCTCACGATTTCAGCGTGGTTAGAGTGCTCATTTCCTCACACGATCTCAGCGTGTTTGGAATTTATCTCAGGTTGCATGGAACGCGCTCCTGATTGGTTTGTTTTTGGATCTTTTCTCACGATTTTAGCGTGGTTAGAGTGCTAATTTCCTCACACGATTTCGGCGTGTTTGCAATTTATCTCAGGTTGTGTGGAATGCGCTCCTGGTTGGTTTGTTTTCGGGCCTCTTCTCACGATGTCAGCGTGGTTAGAGTGATCCTTTCCTCACACGATTTCGACGTGTGTTTGGAATTTATCTCAGGTTGCGTTGAACGCGCTTCTTATTGGTATGTTTTCGGACGTCTTCTCACGATTTCAGCGTGGTTGAGTGCTCATTTCCTCCTCACACGATCTCAGCGTGTTTGGAATTTATCTCAGGTTGCATGGAACGCGCTCCTGATTGGTTTGTTTTTGGATCTTTTCTCACGATTTTAGCGTGGTTAGAGTGCAATTTCCTCACACGATTTCGGCGTGTTTGCAATTTATCTCAGGTTGTGTGGAATGCGCTCCTGGTTGGTTTGTTTTCGGGCCTCTTCTCACGATGTCAGCGTGGTTAGAGTGATCCTTTCCTCACACGATTTCGACGTGTTTGGAATTTATCTCAGGTCGCGTGGAATGCGCCCTTGAGTGGTTGTTTTTGGACCTTTTCTTACGATTTCAGCATGGTTAGAGTGCTCCCTTCCTCACACGATTTCAGCATGTTTGGAATTTATCTTGGGTTGCGTGGAACGCACCCTTGAGTGGTTGTTTTTGAACCTTTTCTCATGATTTCAGCGTGGTTAGAGTGCTCATTTTCTCACATGATTTTGGCGTGTTTGGAATTTATCCTGGGTTGCGTGGAACGCGCTCCTACTTGGTTTGTTTTTGGACCCCTTGTCACGATTTCAGCGTGGTTAGAGTGCTCATTTCCTCATACGATTTCAGCGTGTTTGGAATTAATCTCAGGTTGCCCGGAACGCGCTCCTGATTGGTTTGTTTTCGGATCACTTCTCACAATTTCAGCATGGTTAGAGTGCTCATTTCCTTATACGATTTCAACGTGTTTGGAATTTATCTTAGGACGCGTGGAACACGCCCCTGAGTTGTTTTCTTAGGACCTCTTCCCACGATTTAGCATGGTTAGAGTTCTCCTTTGGTCACATGATTTCAGCGTGTTTGGAATTTATCTCAGGACGCGTGGAACGGGCGTCTGAATGCTCTACTTAGGTCCTCTTCTCACGATTTCAGTGTGGTTAGATTGTTCCTTTCCTCATACAATTTCAGCGTGTTTGGAATTTATCTCAGGTTGCGTGGAACGCGCTCCTGGTTGGTCTGTTTTCGTGCCTCTTCTCACCATTTCAGCGTGGTTAGAGTGCTCACTTCCTTACACGATTTCGGCGTGTTTGGAATTTATCTCAGGTTGCGTAGAACGCGCTCCTTATTGGTATGTTTTCGGACGTCTTCTCACGATTTCAGTGTGGTTAGAGTGCTCATTTCCTCACACGATCTTAACGTGTTTGCAATTCATCTCAGGTTGCGTGGAACGCGCTCCTGATTGGTTTGTTTTCGGATCTCTTCTCACGATTTCAACGTGGTTAGAGTGCTCATTTCCTCACACGATTTTGGCGTGTTTGCAATTTATCTCAGGTTGTGTGGAATGCGCTCTTGGTTGCTTTGCTTTCGGACCTCTTCTAACGATTTCAGCGTGGTTAGAGTGATCCTTTCCTCACACGATTTTGACGTGTTTGGAATTTATCTCAGGCCGCGTGGAATGCGCCCTTGAGTGGTTGTTTTTGGACCTTTTCTTACGATTTCAGCATGGTTAGAGTACTCCCTTCCTCACACGATTTCAGCATGTTTGGAATTTATCTTGGGTTGTGTGGAACGCACCCTTGAGTGGTTGTTTTTGAACCTTTTCTCATGATTTTAGCGTGGTTAGAGTGCTCATTTCCTCACATGATTTCGGCGTGTTTGGAATTTATCCTGGGTTGCGTGGAATGCGCTCCTGATTGGTTTGTTTTCGGACCCCTTGTCACAATTTCAGCGTTGTTAGAGTGCTCATTTCCTCATACGATTTCAGCGTGTTTGGAATTAATCTCAGGTTGCGTGGAACGCGCTCCTGATTGGTTTGTTTTCGGATCACTTCTCACAATTTCAGCATGGTTAGAGTGCTCATTTCCTTATACGATTTCAATGTGTTTGGAATTTATCTTAGGACGCGTGGAACACGCCCCTGAGTTGTTTTCTTAGGACCTCTTCCCACGATTTTAGCATGGTTAGAGTTCTCCTTTGGTCACACGATTTCAGCGTGTTTGGAATTTATCTCAGGACGCGTGGAACGCGCGTCTGAATGCTCTACTTAGGTCCTCTTCTCACGATTTCAGCGTGGTTAGATTGTTCCTTTCCTCATGCAATTTCAGCGTGTTTGGAATTTATCTCAGGTTGCGTGGAACGCGCTCCTGGTTGGTCTGTTTTCGTGCCTCTTCTCACCATTTCAGCGTGGTTAGAGTGCTCATTTCCTTACACGATTTCGGCGTGTTTGGAATTTATCTCACGTTGCGTGGAACGCGCTCCTTATTGGTATGTTTTCGGACGTCTTCCCACGATTTCAGCGTGGTTAGAGTGCTCATTTCCTCACACGATCTCAACGTGTTTGGAATTCATCTCAGGTTGCGTGGAACGCGCTCCTGATTGGTTTGTTTTCGGATCTCTTCTCACGATTTCAACGTGGTTAGAGTGCTCATTTCCTCACACGATTTCGGCGTGTTTGCAATTTATCTCAGGTTGTGTGGAATGCGCTCCTGGTTGCTTTGCTTTCGGACCTCTTCTCACGATTTCAACGTGGTTAGAGTGATCCTTTTCTCACACGATTTTGACGTGTTTGGAATTTATCTCAGACCGCGTGGAATGCGCCCTTGAGTGGTTGTTTTCGGACCTTTTCTTACGATTTCAGCATGGTTAGAGTACTCCTTTCCTCACACGATTTCAGCATGTTTGGAATTTATCTCAGGTTGCGTGGAACGCACCCTTGAGTGGTTGTTTTTGAACCTTTTCTCATGATTTTAGCGTGGTTAGAGTGCTCATTTACTCACATGATGTCGGCGTGTTTGGAATTTATCCTGGGTTGCGTGGAACGCGCTCCTAATTGGTTTGTTTTCGGACCCTTGTCGCGATTTCAGCATGGTTATTGTGCTCATTTCCTCATACGATTTCAGCGTGTTTGGAATTAATCTCAGGTTGCATGGAACGCGCTCCTGATTGGTTTGTTTTCGGGTCACTTCTCACAATTTCAGCATGGTTAGAGTGCTCATTTCCTTATACGATTTCAGCGTGTTTGGAACTTATCTTAGGTCGCGTGGAACGCGCCCCTGAGTTGTTTTCTTAGGACCTCTTCCCACGATTTCAGCATGGTTACAGTTCTCCTTTGCTCACACGATTTCAACGTGTTTGGAATTTATCTCAGGACGCGTGGAACACGCGTCTAAATGCTCTACTTAGGTCCTCTTCTCACGATTTCAGCGTGGTTCGATTGTTCCTTTCCTCATACAATTTCTGCGTGTTTGGAATTTATCTCAGGTTGCATGGAACACGCTCCTGGTTGGTCTGTTTTCGGGACTCTTCTCAGCATTTCAGCATGGTTAGAGTGCTCATTTCCTCACACGATTTCGGCGTGTTTGGAATTTATCTCAGGTTGCGTGGAACGCGCTTCTTATTGGTATGTTTTCGGACGTCTTCTCATGATTTCAACGTGGTTAGAGTGCTCATTTCCTCACATGATCTCAGCGTGTTTGGAATTTAACTCAGGTTGCGTGGAACGCGCTCCTGATTGGTTTGTTTTCGGATCTCTTCTCACGATTTCGGCATGGTTAGAGTGCTCATTTCCTCACTCGATTTTGGCGTGTTTGGAATTTATCTCAGGTTGTGTGGAACGTGCTCCTGGTTGGTTTGTTTTCGGACAACTTCTCACGATTTCAGCGTGGTTAGAGTTATCCTTTCCTCACACGATTTCGATGTGTTTGGAATTTATCTCAGGTCGCGTGGAATGCGCCCTTGAGTGGTTCTTTTCGGACATTTTCTTACGATTTCAGCATGGTTAGAGTGCTTCTTTCTTCACACGATTTCAGCAGGTTGGGAATTTATCTCAGGTTGCATGGAACGCACCCTTGAGTGGTTGTTTTTGAACCTTTTCTCATGATTTCTGTGTGGTTAGAGTGCTCATTTCCTCACATGATTTTGGCCTGTTTGGAATTTATCCTGCGTTGCGTGGAGCGTGCTCCTGATTAGTTTGTTTTCGGACCTCTTGTCACGATTTCAGCATGGTTAGTGTGCTCATTTCCTCATACGATTTCAGCATGTTTGGAATTAATCTCAGGTTGCGTGGAACGTGCTCCTGATTGGTTTGTTTTTGGATCACTTCTCACGATTTCAGCATGGTTAGAGTGCTCATTTCCTCACACGATTTCACCGTGTTTGGAATTTATCTCAGGACGCGTGGAACGCGCGCCTGAGTTGTTTTCCTAGGACGTCTTCTCACAATTTTAGCATCGTTAGAGTTCTCCTTTGCTCACACGATTTCAGCGTGTTTGGAATTTTTCTCAGGACGCGTGGAACGCGGGTTTGAATCCTTTGCTTAGGTCCTCTTCTCACGATTGTAGCATGGTTAGATTGTTCCTTTCCACATACAATTTCAGCGTGTTTGGAATTTATCTCAGGTTGTGCGGAATGCGCTCCTGGTTGGTTTGTTTTCAGGCCTCTTCTCACGATTTCAGCGTGGTTAGAGTGCTCATTTCCTCACACGATTTCGGCGTGTTTGGAATTTATCTCAGGTTGCGTGGAACGCGCTCCTGATTGGTATGTTTTCGGACGTCTTCTCATGATTTCAGCGTGGTTAGAGTGCTTATTTCCTCACACGATCTCAACGTGTTTGGAATTTATCTCAGGTTACGTGGAACGCACTCTTGATTGGTTTGTTTTCGGATCTCTTCTCACGATTTTGGCGTGGTTAGAGTGCTCATTTCCTCACAGGATTTTGGCGTGTTTGGAATTTATCTCAGGTTGTGTGGAACGTGCTCCTGGTTGGTTTGTTTTCGGACCACTTCTCACGATTTCAGCGTGGTTAGAGTTATCTTTTCCTCACACGATTTCGACGTGTTTGGAATTTACTCAGGTCGCATGGAATGCGCTCTTGAGTGATTGTTTTCGGACCTTTTCTTACGATTTCAGCATGGTGAGAGTGCTCCTTTCCTCACACGATTTTAGCGTGTTTGGAATTTATCTCGAGTTGCTTGGAGCTCGCCCTTGAGTGGTTGTTTTCGGACATTTTCTCATGATTTCAGCGTGGTTAGAGTGCTCATTTCCTCACATGATTTCGGCGTGGTTGGAATTTATCCTGGGTTGCATGGAACGCGCTCCTGATTGGTTTGTTTTCGGACCTCTTCTCACGATTTTAGCGTGGTTAGAGTGCTCATTTCCTCGTACGATTTCAACATGTTTGGAATTTATCTCAAGTTGCGTGGAACGCGCTCCTGATTGGTTTGTTTTTGGATCACTTCTCACGATTTTAGCATGGTTAGAGTGCTCATTTCCTCACACGATTTCAGCATGTTTGGAATTTATCTCGGGTTATGTGGAACACACCCTTGAGTGGTTGTTTTCGGACCTCTTCTCACGATTTCAGCGTGGTTAGAGTGCTCATTTCCCCTAATGATGTTAGCGTGTTTTGGAATTTATCTCAGGTTGGGTGGAACAAGCTCCTGATTGGTTTGTTTTCGGACCTCTTCTCACGATTTCAACGTAGTTAGAGTGCTCATTTCCTCACATGATTTCAGCGTGTTTGGAATTTATCTTAGGACACGTGGAATGCGCCCCTGAGTAGTTTTCTTAGGACCTCTTCTCACAATTTCGTCATGGTTAGAGTTCTCCTTTCCGCACACGATTTCAACCTGTTTGGAATTTATCTGAGGATGCATGGAACGCGCCTTTGAATGCTTTTCGTAGGACCTTTTCTCACGATTTCAGCGTGGTTAGAGTGTTCCTTTCCGCACACAATTTCAGCGTGTTTGGGATTTGTTCTTCCTTCTCTCATGATTCCAGCGTGATTGGAGTATGGCACCCCTTTTGGATCTACTACAATAACTGTTACATCATACCATCTTATCACCTGCATCCTTTTCAGATGTTTACCTCTAACTGTTTCCATATTGCTCCAGTTGTCCTGTATTCAGATATTTCGACCCGTAGCTCATATATGGCTATAAATGAAGGCCATTCTCTATGGTTTTAAGGTTAGCAAAAAGTTTGGGAGCTTCTCTCTCTAGAACCTCTCTCTCTCTACAATCCTCTCTCTCTAGATTTCTCTCTCTCTTGAGCTTTTGTGCTTAGAAGCTTGTATACTTCAACCTTTAGCCTGTACATCCTTGACCAAAGTGGTTCATCTTTGGGCTGAGGTTACTAGAAGCTCTCTTGGAGCCTCTTTTGAGCTTTAGAAGGTGTTTTAAGCTCAGATTTGTGCCTAAAGTGTGTTGTGCTTCAAGAGGTATAACTCTCTCCCTTTAAGCTTGTTTTTCATACTTGATTTGCCATCTTTTCCCATGGACAAGTTAAGCTTTTCTATCCTTGAGAGGCTCGCTTGGCCGAAAGCCCGGAAGGGCAACCTAGGCAAAAGTTAGAGCAAGAAAACGGAAAAAAGAAAAGAAAAAGACAAGATGAAAAGATGAAGAAAAGAAAAAGAAGAAAAGAAATGAAAAGAAAAGAAAAACAAAGCTCACAGGGTTGAAAACCCGGAAAGGCGACCTTGGCAAAAGTTAGAGCGTAAAAGGAGAGTGTCAACGCCCGAGTGAACCTCAACCCGGAACTACGTCAGGCCTGATTCCCATGTTTAGGATACGTCGGAAACTTCATCTTGAAGTTCGGCCCCAATCCTTTTCAGCCTACTTGGCTCATCCATGTTGATTGGTTTATCCTTGTTCAAACTCGGCTATCTTATCCATGTGCAAATTGGCTCAGCTTCATTCAAAATCGGACTGTCCTATTCCGTTAGGAAGATTCAGCTGCAAGGCAAATCAAGTTCAAATCTGAGATTGTGCATCTCAAGAGTAAATTCTATGTTGGTTGAGCAGTGGCCATTTGCAAAAATAGTTTTGAGGATTTTTAATGAAGTTGACTAATTTTCTCAAAAATCACTCAATTTTTCAAAAACTGGACCATTTCTTGGACCCAAAAAAGGAAAATTTTTCGTGCTCATAACCTAACTTGCATGATTTCGAATTAGAAAATCGAACAAGTGTGTTAATCTGACTCTCATGTTGGTCAAACTTGTTTTAGCAAAAAGCCAAAAAACAAAAAGTGGTTAAAATGATGAACTAGGGGCACAGTCGAGTCAGGCTTTCTGTCTTTTCCCCCTTTATCAATGCATTCGCCAGAAAGGGCACAACTGAAGCTAATAACAGAGGCCAAAAGACTTTCTCATCCTCCAAGGAGCGAGGTATCATGCCAAGTGTGAAGCACAAGCTAGAAAGGAGTAGGATATTCCACTCCCTCATCTGGACAGGTCTGATCACATCTAAACTGGCCAAGGGCATCGTCAACCGATGTCAGTTGTGGATCTGCTGCACATCCAGTCACATCACGACCCCTTTGTGGAAAAGCTCACTAGTTGTGAGCGAAAGAATGAGAATCTAGTAGAATACTAGGGGCAAGAGCCCACAACTTCCTGTTTATCCATCAACCACCCGGGGGAGGGATAAAAAAAGAAGAGATATTAAAGAATAGAGAGATGTGCGCTGAGAGAAAAAGTGAGAAAAGGGCTTTTCAAAGAAAAAGAGATTGACTGCCAAGTGATGTGAGAATCACAAATAAGAAAGGCTGGGAAACAATACCCGAAGAAACAGGCTCCCGTGAACTTGGAGGTCTCTTACCATTGCAACACATTCAAGTGTTGTGTGTGTGTTTTTGTTTGTCTCGATTCTTGTTTTGAGTCGTTTCGAGTGTCAATAGATGTGTTTAGGTTGCTTTACCTTCGTTTTCTCTTTGTTGAGTCGTTTTGACTGTGGTCAGTCGTAGACTCAATACTTGGTTAAGAACTTATTTCTCAATTTGAATTTCAAAAATAAATCGTTTTGTGCTCAGAGTGTTGTGTCGTTCTCTGCATATCTGCAAAATAAAATTCTTTCATTCATAAACTGCAGGGTTCAACCCCGGTCAAGAGATAGAACAATAAAATAAGGACCTATCTAAAGCTATATGGGTTCTAGACTGCAAAGCAAAAGAAAAGAGGGAAAATGTGGGGCATCTGAGTTTGTTTCAACTTCAGAAAGTTCCGAGATTGCATTCTGGATGTACCTCCTCAGGCCTTGTCAATGCTCCAAAGTATGAGTGTGCCTCTACTTCAAGCTCAAGATCAAGCCTGCTTCAAGCCAGAATGGCGATCAGAAGTGCTATCCCTAAGCACCATTTCCCTGCCAGAGGCATCTTGGCGGTGTTTGCAATGAGTTCCTAGGAGACCAACTGCGATGGTGGAAACTAGAGTTCGAATGGCGATGCCTAGAGCACAAAGGTTTGGAATTTCCAAGACTAAAGTCTGGTTTAAATACCCAGGGGTGTATCCCTGGCTTGAAATCTGTATGATAGCCCCATAGATTGAGATAGCATGTGTGCGCCTCAATTCTGGATACTGAACAAACCTAGTCTGTCACCCCGTTGGAGAATAGGAAAAGCTGTGAATATGAACAGGAAGAAAAGCGGCATCCGTGGCTTCGACATGCAGAGGTTACCCCTTGTTATCACTTCAGGGCCTTTGAACTATGAGTTCAAGGTAATAGTTCAAAGAACATAAGGGGAGATCCCCGTCAGAGTAGGGCGGTTCATTGCCACTCGCCCCATGAGGTGCTTGCTAAAGCGCTACTTTGTTTGTTTATTGCATTTCCCTAAGCATCATGCACGACATTGCTTGTAACATGTATCACATCATCGCACTTATTGCATTTATTTGCATCTTGTGCTATCTTGTATCATTTATCCTTTTATGTTGAGCAACGTTTAGGATTGTTGTCCCCTGGGGCTTTCTCAAGATGTGTGGAACACGCTCCTAACAGCTTTTCTTTGGACCACTTCTCACGATTTAAGCGTGATTAAAGTGTCCCTTTCCACACACATTTCAGCGTGTTTGGACATTATCCCAGGTTGCGTGGAACGCGCCTCTGATTGCTTTTCTTCGAACCTCTTCTCATGATTTCAGCATGGTTAAAGTGCTCCTTTCCTCAAACGATTTCAACGTGTTTGGAATTTCTCTCAAGACGCGTTGAATGCACACCTGATCCCTTTTCAAACCTCTTCTCACGATTTCAGTGTGGTTAGAGTGCTCCTTTCCTCACACGATTTCAGCGTGTTTGGAATTTATCTCGGGTTGCATGGAACGCGCCCTTGAGTGGTTGTTTTAGGACCTCTTCTCAGAATTTCAGCGTGGTTAGAGTGCTCATTGCCTAACACGATTTCGGCATATTTGGAATTTATCTCAGGTTGCGTGGAATGCACTCCTGATTGGTTTGTTTTCGGACCTCTTCTCACAATTTCAGCGTGGTTAGAGTGCTCATTTCATCACACGATTTCAGCATGTTTGGAATTTATCTCAGGTTGTGTGGAACGCGCTCCTGATTGGTTTGTTTTCAGACCTCTTCTCACGATTTCAGCGTGGTTAGAGTGTTCATTTCCTCACACGATTTTGGCGTGTTTGGAATTTATCTCAGGTTGCGTGAAACGCGCTCCTGATTGGTTTGTTTTCGGACCTCTTCTCATGATTTCAGCGTGTTTGGAATTTATCTCAAGTTGCGTGGAATGCGCCTTGAGTGGTTATTTTCGGACCTCTTCTCACGATTTCAGCGTGGTTAGAGTACTCATTTCCTCAAACGATTTCGGCGTGTTTTGAATTTATCTCAGGTTGCGTGGAACGCACTCCTGATTGGTTTGTTTTCAGACCTCTTTTAACGATTTTAGCGTGGTTAGAGTGTGCATTTCCTCCCACGATTTTGGCGTGTTTAGAATTTATCTCAGGTTGCGTGGAACGCGCTCCTGATTGGTTTGTTTTCGGACCTCTTCTCACGATTTCAGCGTGGTTAGAGTGCTCATTTCCACACACGATTTCGGCGTGTTTGGAATTTATCTCAGGTTGCGTGGAACGCACTCCTGATTGGTTTCTTTACAGACCTCTTCTCACGATTTCAGCGTGGTTAGAGTGCTCCTTTCCTCACACGATTTCAGTGTGTTAGGAATTTATCTCGGGTTACGTGGAATGCACCATTGAGTGGTTGTTTTCGGACCTCTTCTCACGATTTTACCGTGGTTAGAGTGCTCATTTTCTCACACGATTTCAGTGTGTTTGGAATTTATCTCAAGTTGGGTGGAATGCGCTCCTGATTGGTTTTTTTCCGGACCTTTTCTCACGATTTCAGCGTGGTTAGAGTGCTCATTTCCTCGCACGATTTCAGCGTGTTTGGAATTTATCTCCGGACGCGTGGAACGCGCCCTGAGTTGTTTTCTTAGGACCTGTTCTCACGATTTCAACATGGTTAGAGTGCTCCTTTCCTCACACGATTTCAGCGTGTTTGGAATTTATCTCAGGACGCGTGGAACGAGCCTCTGAATGCTTTTCTTAGGACCTCATCTCACGATTTCAACATGGTTAGAATGTTCATTTCCTCACACAATTTCAGCGTGTTTGGGATTTGTTCTTCCTTCTCTCACGATTTCAGCGTGATTAGAGTATGTCACCCCTTTTGCATCTACTGCACTACCTGTTAGATCATACCATCTTATCACCTGCATCCTTTTCATGTTAAGCTTAGTTTGGCATGTGCTCATACATTTCCTTCGTTGAAGCATGCTTCTGTGATGATGTGTACGCGCCTATTCCACTAAGAGAATTGTGGTCTGAGGGTTTTGGCACCTTTTCTGTGTTAGACGTGGTTTGTTTTGTATCCATGCCTTTTCTAGCCCAAATGTGGTTTGGCTTGCGCCTTATTCAGTGCATCTATTGCATTGTACTTTGTTTTGTTGCATTCAACATTTAGGAACACGATCTTTCCTCAGCAGATCACTCCTCAATTACATCATGCCACCCAATTACTTGTATTCTTTTTACGAAACACATAGTTCTGCCTGTGCACACACCTATCCCACTAAGAGAGTTGTGGTTTAAGGGTTCTGGCACCTTTTCTATGTAAAACGTAGTTGGATTTTGCATCTCCGTCCCTTTATGATATTTGTGTGGTTTTGCATTGCTAGTGGTTTGATGATTCAATTAATTATATATCATGTGCATTATTTCATTACACTGTTTTGTTATATTGTGCATCATTTTGCATTCTGCCCCCTGAACTACGCTGGTTTGATTCCTTGTAAAGGGATACGTAGGCAGTCTGCGGGCGCAACCATTTGTTTCTGCCTCTTCATTTTATTTGTATGTCCAAAAATGGGTCGTCTCTAGGGTTTGACAATCACTCACGTCATTTTATAACTTTAAGCTCTGTCAAAGAGGGGCAACTGTAGACACCCCATTTTTGATCGCCCTTAAGACTTGGGCGCTACTGATTGCTTACTTGGTGATAAAAGTTGTACAGTGCAAAGGGTCGATTTCTTCAGCAAGAAGAGAGTCAAATAGCAACCTTACACCCCATTTTCGGACTAAAAACAATTTTGAATAAAGATTTTAGACCTTAAACCTTCTCTTTCAAAACATTTTTGAAAAAGTTCCTACGATGTTTCGAGGCTCGCATTTCGTTAAATGCGGCGCTTTTCGGTAAACTGAGCAAGGACAAAGTAGAAAAGAATGAAAGAGGGGTGAACTCTTTGAAAAAAAATCTTTAAAACATCTTTTTTAGAGGTTTGGAGTTGAAGAAAAGAAGAGGAGAGGGAAGAAACCTAGTTGGGGAAGAAGATGGGCATGAACCGTTAAGAGAGAGTCGAACAGCCCTCGCTAAATCGGGCCTATCCATTTTTACACTTGGATTTCAGCTATGAGGCCACCACTATTGGAAAGTGGACTTCCGGGGCTTTATTTTTCACTCAAGAATCTCCTAAAGCCGAGTTCGGATGATGGAGATATGGTTGGTTGAAGTTGGGCATCAACCCAGTTGGACCGAAACTGAGCAGTCTTCACTAAAAAAGAAATATCTCTTAGCACACTTAGAATTTTGATGTGAGCCAGCCACCATTGGAAAGAAGACTTCCGGGGCTTCAATTTAGGCACAAGAATTACATGCAAAGGAGTCTAGATGAAGGAGTTATGCCCATTTGAAGTTGGTCCCAAAAAGCAGATTTTTCTACCGGCCACTGGTGAAGTGTGCCGGCCATGGATCATGCAGTGCCGGCCATTGATGATCATTTACTTGCCAGCTCTCTTGGAGCCTGCTTTGAGCTTTAGAAGGTTGTTTTTTTAAGCTCAGATTTGTGCCTAAAGTGTGTTGTACTTCAAGAGGTATAACTCTCTCTCTTTAATCTTGTTTTTCATACTTGCTTTGCCATCTTTTTCCACCATTTCAAGGCTGGTTTTGGCATGTAAAAAGTTCTATTTTTCAGTCCTAAAAGTGGTGGTTTGAACCTTTGTGAGTTTGATTACTAAAAAGTTCTATTTTTAGTAAAAGTGGTGGTTTTGGCATGTAAAAATTCTATTTTTCAGTCCTAGAAGGCTAGGGGGTTGTCCCCCTTTTTTGCTCTTTAGTTTGTTAAGCTTTTTGCACCATCTCTCATCACCTTCAAATCAAACTTTTTGGGCCTTTTTACCACTGAAACTCAGAGGTTTTTCAGTGACAAAAACCATGTTTTCAGGTCCAAAATAGGAGGGGGTGGCCTCCCTTCCTTGTGTCTTGTTTTCAAGTGTAGATAGCCTAACATGTGTGCATGTTTTTCTACCTTTTTGAGACTTGATCTCAGCATGTTTTTGCTGCTAATTTAGCAGGCTTTAGCTCTGTTTTGAGCTGTCTTGGTCATATGACCTTTGTCTTGCATAGCTATAGTGTAATTGCCTTCACTAGCTTTGTGTTTTAAGGCCTCTAACATGTTTTACATGAGAAGATTGCACGTTGTAGCATCATTTAACATGTGATTTCAGCATATATAGCTCTGTCACACTCTCACTTCTATCACTCTTTCATTACTTTTGAGAGTTGTGTTTTGAGCCTTGCTTGCAGGCCAACATGTGCGCATGATTTTCTTGCCTTTTATGCTTCTATCTCAGCATGTTTTAGCCACTATTTTGGCATGTTTAAGCTCTGTCCAGAGCTGGTTTGGTCATTTGAGCTTGATATTGCATGCCTCTAGTGTAATGCTCTTCACTGGTTTAATGCTTTTAGCTTTTGAACATGTTGTGCATGTGTTGCTTGCATGATTTAGTGTCTTTTGCATGCCATTTCAGCACTATAAAGTCTGCAACCTCCCTCATTTATTCATTTTTTTCATTTGTTTTGAGGGTTGGTTAACCTTGTGGTTGTGTTTAAGCTTGAGATAGAGCTTGTGCTCAATGGCTTTCACCCTCTTTTGAGGGTTCCTCCTAGCCAAAGGCATGATCTCTCTCATGTCTTAAATCATCCTTTGGTTGACCTCTCTCTCATTAGAGAACACTCATTTTGGACTTAACCGGTTAAAGAATGACTTGATAATGCTAAAATGAGTAAACAAAATTGAATCAAGTAAAACATGACCAAGATAAGCATGTTGTGTTTGCATTGCATGTGTTCAATCGGATGTTATATTGAACACAAGGTAGATTGGTCCATTTCATACTCAAAGTGATGAAATGAGCCAACTCCTTTGTCTCCATCACCCTTGATCAAGCATGATAGGGTGGTGGTCCTTTGAGTCTTGGTTTTGTGCATTTATTAGAAGTGTACAACTTGGATCTTTGGCCATCATGCATTGAAGATGCTTGATTGGTGGTTTTGGATCCAAAAGTGCCACTCCTTTGATGTTTTGAGATGATAAGGAGAGGGTACAATACAAACATATCCTTGGAAAACCCTCTATTTTCCTCTGTTTGTGCTTTGTTGTAGTGTGGTGATTCAGCACTCCAGTGGCTGGCAGTGGCTTCATCCTTGGCCAGCATGGCTCACTTTTGGCCAGCAGATGGCCGGCAGCAAGCCTTCATGGCCGGCAGGCCACTGGTGCATTCCTCAGCAGTGAATTAGTAAGGTGGAGCAGAAAGTTCTTAGAGTAACCCTGCAAACAGAGCCTCTTAAGAGCAAACTGGTGGGCTTTTCGAGGCAAAAAACGGAGTGCATGCATCTTCTACTTCCCAGAGCAGAGTAGTAGTAGCATAGTTTAATATGTTAATTACTTCGTTAATTTGCATTAATTGTTGTAATAATTTAGTAGCTTTAGCTTAGCTATTTCTTTATGTTGTGTTGTAATAATTAGTAAGTAGATTACTAATTATTCAATTGGTTGTGTAATAATTAGTCTAATTAGTTTAATTAGATTAGTTAGTTAGCTTAGCTTACTGTAGCTTAGCTTATTCATTCGGCTTCTTCGCGAGGGCATAACGTTATAATAAGTGTGCGTGTGTGTGTGCATGTCTTCCAACCCCACTTCTTTCTCCCTTTTATTTAACTGCTTTTGATGGTTAGATTAGGGCACGTTTTGATTAGCATATCTTATGCTTGCATGTTTGCATCATTCATTTGTCTTGCATGCACCGGGCTCAGCGCATCATTCAAACTGCATCATATTTCAATACACTTATTTGAATATGTGTTTGACAGCATGTTATAAATTGTTGCATTCATATGCCATCTTAGATAGTCGAGCCTATTAGTTGCATTACTGCATGCGTTGCATTGGGCATCTTGTATAGTTAGGATCATGCATTGTTTCTAACTAGCTTTTGTTTTGGCTTGGAGTACACTGTAAGTTTTACGCTTTAGCATACTTGCATGAGTGTGAGTATTGCCATGATAGCATGCTTGCCATGAGACTATTTGCTTAGGTGATTAACTTCATGAATGCTTGTGGATGAAGGCTTGATTACTTGAATTGGAATAATTCAACGAGTGTGAGTTTTAAGCCTACTTGAGGGTGGCAAATCTACGCTTTAGCCTACTTGAGGATGGCATTTTCAAACCATTGTCAAAAGCAAACATGAGTTGAAATATTCCAATTATTTTGATTTAGTCTATACTTGTGTGTGCGTCACATAGTAAAGTTAGCTAATAATCGGAATAAGAGCACATGTGTTTATAAAACAACATATCATGCTTAGTAGAGGCCGATCATTGATTGGGCGAGCGGGGGTGCTCATTTAAGGACCTTCCCTTCTCGTACCCAAGTTCCCGAGCCGAGGCAACTTTGGTGATGACGGACACGTGGCCTTTGGCATGAGTCTGGGTTTGCTAAATTTCCCAAAAACAAAATATTTAGGTGGGGACTCTCTAATCTGGCAAAGCAGTCCAGTTTTGGCATTATTTGATCTAAAATCTGATTTTCCAAAATGACTTGCCGAATTAGACTCTTTGGTGTTTATCAATTTCACATTGCACTTTGTGAAATTAGATTCAGAACTGTGACAAGAGTCCGGACTGTAGGACCAATTCAAGCTCTCCGAAAGGGGGTGCGAAGAAAGTCGAGCCTACAGCAACCTTGGCAAAAATTAGAGCGCAAAAGGAGAGAATAAATACTCGCGTGAACCCTCACCGAATTACATAAGACTTGATTCTCATCTTTCGGATATGTAGGCAACTTTCTCCCGAAGTTCGGCCATAATCATTTTCAACTCAACTGTCATATTCATCTGGTTTAATCAATCCATTATTCTCCACCGTTTGTCGGCTTGGTTGTGCTGCGTCCATTCGGCAGAAAGGTCAGTTACAAAATGAAACAGTAATGATCAATGCAATTTGGGGGGCAGTTATGATTTTTCAATTTGGGGATTGTACAGCTTAGGATTGATTCTGTGTGTATTCGGTGGTGACCATTTCCGAGAATGTTTTATTTTGTTTTACAACACAGAAGAAACCTTTTCAATACTCACTTTAATTTTATTGATGTTAACACAAGTACATTCTCCAAAGCAAAGTTTCTTTTACATAAAAACTTGAAAAGAAAAGACAAAGTAATAAACTAGGGGCATAGATAGGTCAAATGTCAATTCTCTATCTCTTTCTCGTACCCATAGAAGTCTCTATAATCGAAGTCAGCCTAATCTGTTCCTCGTCCTCGAGCCAAGCCAAGTACTCGCTAGGAAGGATGGAGCTGACATTCAGGGCAGGAGTCAAAAATTCTCTCGTACTCGAAGCAGTGAGGTATCGGTACAAACTACGAATGGGAAACGAAGCTGGATACTTTATCCCTTTATCCGGGCAAGTTTGATCATGTCCAAACTGGCATCTGAACCTGAATGGAAAATAGAACACACAGTGTATAAGGCCAATCAACTGTATCCCTGGTTATCGAGACATGCTGTAACTCATCGTAGCCAAGTTAAGCCAAGGGCTACGCCAAGCAATGTCAATTACAGACTTGCTGCGCATCCAGTCGCACCACACTTCCTCTGAGGAGAACTCCACTAGCTGTGAGCGAAGATAGTAAGTTCTGGCCGAGTACTCGGGGCGGGGGTCTATTACTTTCAGCTTATCCATTAACCATATCTAGGGAGGGAAGGAAAATAAGAGAGAACAAAATAATAGAGAGATGTATGTTGAGGGAAAAGTAAGAAAAAGATTTCGAGAGAAAAACAGAGATTGAGTGCCAAGTGATGTGAGGATCATAAATCAGAAAGGCAGGAAATAATACCTGGATAAGTAATGGACTCCCCGCAAATCAAGTAGTCTCTCATCGATGAAAAGCATCTAAACCTGTCAAAGTCTCAGCCAACACTAAGCCCATACAACTCTTACCATTTTCAAGGCATTGGGCTACTTCAATCAGTTTAATGCTAGCTCCACCGTGACTAGGGGCAAGAAAGAAGTGTGCAAGCAATCATAAGCAGAGGGCACGCTGATGATAACCCTGCCAAAGGAGGTTCTCTTTATCACCGGTAGTGGAAAACCAACTAATCAAATACAGAATATCTAATTCCCCATTGTGAGCCAAGGATCGAGCCTCGTGCAAAGTAAGCCCACACATCCATCCTAAAGCTTGAGCATGGCCAAAACGGGGTTGAGGCATGATTTCTTTATCAACGTCGAGATTCCATCAATGCTTGAAATTCTTCAAGTGTCGGACACATCTCTTGTGAACCGAAGCGGAATACATGCGTCATTGGATTCCAGCACCGAGTATCGACATGGAGAAATGGAAAACAAAGTGAAGTGCGGCTCAATGGAAAAAGAGCGTTTAGGTCGAAACCACAAAAGTTCACCATTTCCAAACCATCCAAAGTGGTTATCCAGTCTTAGAGCCTATGGATGAGCAACATCTCCATTTTGAGAGCAAAATGTAAAAGACTTGCTCTTCTGCTAGAAACAATAGTATGGGAGCCCCATTTATAGAATTTTAGATGGAGTAATCAAGGTCCGCCCATACCTCAGTGGGGTCTAGCCGTGCCTACTGAGGACCAGTCATACCTCAGTGGTGGGCCAGACAATGCACTAACAGGAAAGGCTGCTTTTTGTCCTCTTGTGTTGTGGATGTATTTTGAGCCTTGTTTTGCTTATACCAATGTGGACGTGCCCGAACGTCCCGAGCTCCGCGCACGAAATGGCGCGGAAATCTGTTTTGTTCATTAGGCTGCTACAGTTCGGACTCAATGTCACGATTCCGAATCTAATCTTGCAAAGTGCAATGCAAGATTGATAAATCACCAAAGAGTCCAAATCCGACAAATCGTTTTGGAAAACTGATTTTTATAAAGAAGTGCCAAACATGGACTGCTTTGCCAGATACAGAGTCGCCACCTAAATATTTTGTTTTGGGGGAATTTAAGAAACCCTGACTCGTGCTGAAGGCCATGTGTCCGTCATCACCAAAGTTGCCTCGGCTCGGGAACTTGGGTATGAGAGGGGAAGGTCATGCAATGAGCACCCCCGCTCGCCCGATCAAAGATCGGCCTTTACTAACATGATATTTTGTTTTTGAAAACACATGTGTTCTTATTTCGGCTTATTAGCTAGCTTACTATGTGATGCTCATAGCATACAAGTATAGACTAGATCGCCTAAGTTAGAACAAAACATTGCATGCCCGTTTGTTTAAAAATAGTTTGAAGTTTGCTACTCGCAAGTAGGCTAAATCAAAGATTTCAATGAATTGCTCCAATTCAAGTAATCCAACCATCACCCACAGGCATTCAGGCAGTTAAACACTTAAGTCGTTAGCCTCATGGCAAACATGCTATACATGGCAATCAATAACACACATGCAGTATGCTAAAGCGTAAACACTCACAGTGTACTCCGAGCCAAAATAGAGAACTAGTTAGAAATCAATGCATGATCCTAGTTCATGTTAAGATGGCTAATGCAACACATGCGAAAATGCAACTAGATAGGCTCGACTATTCTAAGATGTCATATGAATGCTACATTTGATACATGTATTCAAAGAGTAATTGAAATACAATGCAGTTTGTATGATGCGCCGAGCCCGGTGCATGCAAGATAGATGCATGGATGCACGCATGCAAGCATAAGTATGCTAATTGGAAATGACCCTAAACTAACCATCGAAAGCGGTTAAGTAAAAAGGAGAAAGAAATGGAGGTTGATAGACATGCATCACACACATGCACCCTTATTACAAAATTCGCCCTCTCGACGGAGGGTCCGAATAAATACGCTAAGCTAGTGATACTAAGCTAACCAACTAATCTAATAATCTAATTAGACTAATTATTACACAACCAAATTGAATAACTAGCTACAACTAATTATTACAAAATTTTAACTAATTAACAAATTAACTAATTACAAACAACAAATGCTAACTAACAAGTAAACATTAAATCAGGCTGCCTCAGCTCTGCCTTGAACAAGGAAGGATGCATGCTCTCGATTCCCGTCCCGAAAAGCTCTCTGGTTGTTCTCAAGAGGCTCTGTCTGTAGGGTGTCCTTGAGAGTTAGCTACTGGATCTTACCAAAACAGTGCTGAGGAGTACACCAGTGGCCTGCCGTCCATGAGGAGATGCTGCTGACCTCCCTACCGGCCAAGAGTGCACACTGCCGGCCACAAAAGAAGATCTGCCGGCCAAAAACAAGAGGGTGCCGGCCAAAGGTGTACTGTGACACCAAGCTGCAACAGAGCACAAAATAGAGGAAATTGAGGGTCTCCCAAGGGTATGTACGCACTATGCCACTCCATATCACCTCAAAGCATCAAGGGAGAGCATAATCGGATCCAAGACCATCAATCACGCATCTCGATGCATGATGGCCAAATATCCAACTTGTGCAATTCAATGTAAAATGAATGCACAAGAAACACATAAATGCCTAGAACTCTATCATGCATGATCAAGAGCGTCGGTGACCAAGAATTGAGGCACGTTTCATCACTTCAAGTATGAAACGTCCATCGTTTCTCGTGTTTGGACTAACACCTATTCCAAACAAAATACAACACAAGCATGGCATACACAATGCGACTCAAGCATGCAAACATGAAATGCAACATGAATAACCTAACAAGGCTAATGGCATGCACAACTAGCATACACAATGTAAATGGTGGCATACTCAATGTAATGTGACCTAAGCATGCAAACAACTTGGCATACACAATGCAATGAATCTACATGCAAACAACATGGCATACTCAATGCTATGAACTACATGGCATGCACAATGTTTAATGGACTTAAACCAAAATGGATAGACCTCAGTCATGCCCAAATCAGTGGCCAAAACACCAAAACAAAAGGCACCAAAAGACAGGGCATGCATGCACAATTCTCAAGAGTGCTCAAGGAGTGATAAACATGGAAGTGTGACAACACTAAATGCACTAAAATAAGGTATGAAATGATGCCAAATCATTCAAACAACACAAGCATAGCATGCAAAGGTCCTTAAAGCATGAAGCTAGTAAAGAGGACTACAAAAGGGGGGTGCAATATATGGCACAAGTGCATGAACCAAACATGGATAGAGCTGAAATAGGTCAAAACAAAGACCTAAACATGCTGAGATAGGGGCTCAAAGACCTAGGCATGCAAGCATACAAGCTAAGCCATAAACAAGGCAACAATGCACAATACTCAGAGGCATTTAAAACATGAAAGAAGTGGGAATATAGTCATGCTATAAGCTCTGAAATGAAGTATTAAATGATGCGAAATCATCTAAATAGCTCAAAGATAGCATGCATGAGTAATCAAAACACAAAGCTAGCAAGGTCAATTGCAGTATAGCTATACAAAGCATGAAGCATGTGGCAAAGGCAACCCAAAACAGTCCTAAAACATGTTAAAGTGATACTAAAACATGTATGGAAGGAAGCCAAAACAAGCTAACATGAAGGGCATAAGGCACAATGCGTACAAGGCAAATATGATGGATTACACTACACCTATTAAGACCAAGCATGGAATGACTTAAGCGACACAAATTAGAGTTATATCATGGCATAATAACCCCAGAAACACATCGAAATGATAGCTCGCAAGCTTAGGCATGAAGGCATACACAATGATTCATGTTAAGGCATAAAGGGGCAAACCCTCCAACGCATTGAATGAATGACAAATGCAAGTGCATGGCCATGAAACATGGACTGAAATCACATAATAAATGATGCCAAATCATTCAAATAGTCCAAGTAATGCATGCTAGTGGATTTGACGCACAAAGCTAACAAGCTAGAATGCATTATAGCTATACAAAGCAAGTCATGCATGGCCAAAACAATACAAATCAGAGCTAGAGCATGTTAAAACATGGACAAAAGCTTCTTGAAGTTAAGCATAAAGCATGCTAGAATGACATGTTAAAGCATGAGACACACTAGGCTAATTCATGGAATTACACTACATGTGCATGGAGCATGCAAGGGGCCATCAAACCCACCTAAAACAGAGTCATGGCATGCTAAAACACACCAAAAACCTACTGAAATGGAGACAAAACAAGCTAGAATGACATGTTACTTCATGAAGCATACAAGACTAGTTTGTGTGATTTACACTACAAGTGTATTAGGCATGCATGGAGTGACAAAACCAAGTAAAAATAGTGGCATGCCATGTTAAAATAAGCCCAAATACATCCTAAGATATGGCCAACATAAGCTTGACAAACATGCTCACACATGAGGCATTCAAAGCAAGTATTGAAGACATAAGGAGAGGGGATGACCCTCTCCCTTTTGGGACCTCAAAACACCCTTCCCACCACTGAAATTCCTCTGAGTTTCAGTGGTGAGAAGGCCAAAACAAGGTGGTCCCAAAGGCTCACAAAAAGGGCACAAAGGCAAGGCCAAACAAGGCCTAAGAGGGGGGGTAAACAACCCCCAACGAAAAAGTGACCTTAACAAACTTTTTAAGCATGCAAAAATAGAACTTTTTCCAGTTAAGAGTTAAGCTTAAAAAAGCAAGTTGGGCTAAAAGCTTAAGCAAAAATGGGGGATTTAAGGGTTAGAAACTCACCCTTGAAGACCACCTTTAAAGCTGCAACTCCAACAACTTCTTTGAGCTCAAACCAGTCCAAGAACACCAAAACAAAGCTCAAGAAGCCTCAGTAACACAAGGATGGTGTTTGAGTGTGTGTTTGTGTACAAAAGTGAGACAAAATGACACTTTTAAGGCACAAAACAAGAACAAAAGAGTGATATAGATAGAAATGTGTATGTATAACTTAAACCACAAAATTCTGAACCTCTGAAATGGAGGAGGAGCTTCTCCTCATATAGAAGAAAGCAATGTAAAGCTTGTTAACCAAGCTTGAAAAGTGCTTCATCCCTCCATACACTATGGAGGAGGGATGAGTGAAAACCAGTTGGCTCAAAAGATCTGGAGTGAAATCTGATGAGACAAAGTGTTCTGCCGGCCATCAACTGTGGCCGGCAGTGCCTCATTGATGGCTGACAGGCTTCATCAATAGCAGGCAGGGGCAAATGCATGGCCGGCAGTGGCAGAGAGTGACCGGCAGTGCATCAAGAGAAGAATGCTGAAAGGACCAACATATGGTCCAAGAATGGAGTAGAAAGAATACAGGGTTTGGAAAGCTCAAACTTGTGATGTTCCGCCGCGAAAGTCGAGTACTCGACGAGCAATTAAACTTGTGGCTGGATGTACCTGCAAGCACAACCAAGTCTTGAGGATGGTCAAAAATGGGGTGTCTACAACCAAGTATGTTGTAATAGTTTTGAGTTGTTTCCATTATGTTTTCTTTTTATCAAGTTGTATATTTTGTCCAGTTGTAAGTTGTTATCCGATTCATGAATCAAGCACAAGTCTCTGGAAGATTCTCATGCAATTGTTGTCCATTCGCCTACAATACAATTCGCAAGAAGATGATCATCCACCAAAAAAAAAAAAAAAACTTGTTTTTTATAAACTAGCAGGTCCAACCCCGATCATGTTTTACACATAAAACAAAAGAAAGTTTTTCAAAAACAATGAGTCTCCCTGAAGCTAGTGTTTCAAACTACAAAACAAAGAAATAGAAACAAAAACAAAAACAAACAAAAGAAAAACACCAACAGAGAAAGTCATCATCATCATCAATAGTCCATCCTAGCTCTCCTCCTCCTCGGTTGTGCAGAAGGTGCATCGCTGTCATCACTGGCGCTGCCAGATTGCATGTAAAACTCCTCTCCCTCCTTCTCAGGGGTCGGAGAGTCCTCAAAGGACTCCTCGGAAGGTGAGCGCTACCTCACTCAGCCTCTCCCTCGATCAACTCCTCCTCTGCCCCTCACTGGGCCCTGCTTCTGTCTCCTAGCTAAAGGAGGTTCTGCAGGTGCCACCGATGCTGGTCCAAGCTGAAAATAAGAGAGGAAAGAAGAGTGCAAATACTTATAAGAAGACAAATAGAGCCGGAATGAAATGACTATAAACTAGAGGCAAAGCTTACCTCAAGCCCGTGAGCAACTAGAGTGGTCTAACTCTATCGCACCATGAGGAGTAGCTGATCGACGGTCCGCGCAAGGTCATCTGCAAATGCCTGAGGCACCTGCAAAAAAGAGAGCGGAGTTTGAGAAATATAGCTAGAAACAGAAGCAATAAAGCAATATGAAGTACAGCGAGTGGAAACAATAATGAAATGTGTACCTGCTCAATGCCTGGAGTGAACACTATCTGACGATCCCTATCCTCGATCTCATCGATCAGAATCGACTTGAGCACCCCGTTTGGGCGCATGTATGTGATCTCTGTGGGAATCACAAGAAACCCCGGAATAGGAGCAACGGCAGGGGCACCTCTAGCAGGGGCATCACCAGCACCAGCCACAGCAGCCACAACCTTCGGAACAACATGGGCCACGCCTGGGGTGAGAGGCGCCATCACCCGAGTGTGCAAGAAGGTAGTGAAGTCGCCGGCCATATGGTATCTATCACCGTCCTCTCCCTCCATCAAGAGGTCGATCATAGGTCCGTTCTGTATCTCATCAACTGTCCTCATGCTTGGAGGAGGAGGATGCAGAACGTCTGGATTGGCAACCCCTCTGGTCTGACGGATGAACCTCTCCCCTGGATAATAGGCCCGACCAAAGGGGCTTTCAAACAAAATCCTCATCGTAGAGGCATACCAGGCAGCAACATAAGTCACTCTGGACGCTAGGAGGATACCCACCCAAGGATGCCAATCAACCTTTGAATCAGTCTAGTGTTAGATGTCAATGCAGTGTCAGATATCATTCAGTGTCAGAAATCAGTGCAGTGTCAGAAAATCTGTGTATAATGAGAAAAACAATGCAGTGGCAGATGGCAATAGTATGAGGATGCTAGTACAGTATGGGAACAATGATATGGAATGCAAAGAATGATATTGTGTTACCTGGTCCGTAGTGATCATATCAAAAAAGCGGCGGAAGTATGGGAAGGTCCGATCTACTAGGCGGCGGCGTTTGAACTGTCAGTTGTAGTACCGAGAGCGGGATACTAACAAATCAATCGGCCTCACTGGGACCGAAGCTAGAGTGGTGAAATACGTGTAAACCCAGAGCTGTAAACAGATGAGAAGATATGAAATGCAAAGTAAAGACGACCAGGAAATGCAAAGTACATAATGTAAAGTTGAGTAAAAAAAGTAAAGGGGCGAGACGCGTACCTCCCAAACTCTCTAGTAGCCACCGAGTAAATTCGCCTTGCGGCGGGACACGGAACTCATGTAGTAGTATAAGGTGGCCAGGCTGACGCCACCCCAATCATACTCTACGACCCGCGGTAGGTGCACCAGTGCCCCTAGAAGATATATTCCCACGGTATTTTCCCTATTCGCAAATAGGGTGGTACCAAGGAGATACATGAGGAAGCCACGGGCATACTGGGCAACCTCATCTGCAGTAGCTGGCTGACGGTCGATGAAGTGATCATAAAACCAGCTGTAACGCACCATCACCTGACTATTGATGTCCGAGATCGCTCCAAGACGCTGGAGCTGTGCAGCTCTCCACTGCGCCATGTCTGGATCAAATGGGATCGAGCCGCCAACTCCGACCCGCAAGCTAGTGAGCATCGAGAAGTCATATGGCGTCAGCGTCATCTCCCCGGTCGAAGAAAAGTGGAATAAGTCTGTGGTGTCCCACCATCTCTCGACCAAAGCTCCGTATAGCACTGACTCAGCCTGTATCTGTATGAGCCCATAACAGAAGGGCCCAAAGTCGGCAACATTGACTACTGTGCAAACCTCTGCGGGAAGCCGCTCGTACCAACGCCGAGGGCCCGACATGGTCCCATAACCGATAATCCTCTTGGCTACGACCTGTAAATAGGGAATGTATCAATGTGTGTACAACAAAGAAGAATGGTTTGTTTCACTTATGTACAAAACAAAGGAAAGTCACATATATACAAAACAAAGAAAAGTTACTTATCGTGGAGGCATCGGCAGATAAGTGCTCCATGGGCTCGTGCAATAGTGTGTCCTCCTCCAGCCCAAGAATGAAGCCCATAAATTGTAAAATCCTGCCCGGCGGGAGAATGTGAGTGCGCGGCAGGTAAGTGGTCGCATCAAATGGCCTCTCGGCAAAAGGAAACAAAGCAGGATCATCCTTGGCCTCCATATCTGCATCAAGGGCAGCATCAATATCTATGGCCGGGTCGGGAAGGGGAACCTCATCGCTAGCCATGGGGAAAGGTAGAGGAAAATGGAGAAAAAAGAGAAACTAAGGGAAAATGGTTAGAAATCCCAAATTTCAAAACCCTAGGAGAGAGAAAATAAAGAGAGTGTGTAAAATCAAAGGGAGGAAGAGGAAAATGTGGGTAAAAATGAGAAAAATAAAGAAAAAAACCAAAACTCCACCAAATCAAAATCCAATCGGTTCAAAATGTAGAGGATGAAAAGGGTTTCAAAGAAAAAATGGCGACGGTTGTTTGGTTCGCGAGAAAAAGGAGAAATCTAGAGAGAGAGAGAGAGAGATGCTAGAGAGAAAGAGGGAGGGATTTCGGATGTTGAGGTATGAGGAAATGAGGGTTGGTTTTTGTTATTTAAAAGGACAAGTTGAGGGCTTCCCGAATCTGCCACTGCCGTCATCGAAGTTCGGCCGGAGGTCAGTATATCCGGCTGTACCTCACCAAGATTCGGCCGGACTTTTAAAAAAAAAAAAAAAAACTTTTTTTTTGTTTATTATTTTCTTTTGTATTATCTGAGTAAGAATATAACATTTAAAAAAAATCAATCAAATCAAATCATTATTTTGTGTAAACCTGTATACTATAAAAAAAAAAATCAATCAATTTATCTTATTTTATATATTATTTTGAGTTTAGTGTATATAAAATATATATATATATATAATAAATAAATAAATAAGCAAATAAAATATATATTAAAAAAAAGAGGGGGGTTTGTTTTACTTCATTCTTTTTATTTTATTTAAGTATATAAAATGTACATTAAAAAAAATATAATAAATAAATTAAAAAAAAACAACCAAAAAAAACAAGGGCGAGAGGGGAAGGAAGTTTTTGTTCCGATGTTATTTTATGTGTGTTACATTCACACCATAAATTTCATTTTCTTTGTTATGATTTGTTTCAATAATCTGTAAGTTGGTTTTTGTCCCACTATCAAGTTTTTATCGCCAAAAAGTGCGTAGTAATTATCATCGGCGATGTTTTTCCGATGAATGAAAAAAAAATGATGATATTTTCAAAAACAAAAACAAAAAAATCATTCTACTATACCTTCTTCCACTCGCGTAAGACGCATTTGGACTTCACATTTAAGAGTTCATGTTTATCCGGTTAAAACCTTTGTCCTCTCCGTATGAACTACGGCTAGTTATGCTACCCCAATTTCTCACATCGCACTATTTTGTGCATCTCAAGTTCAATTTCACTATTCCTCCTCTCGTGAACGAAGCGATTGGATTTCACTATTCCTCTTGTCGCGAACAGAGCAATTGTATTTCACTATTCCTCCTCTCGCTAACAGAGTGATTGGATTTCACTATTCCTCCTCTCGCGAACGGAGCGATTGGATTTCAATATTCCTTCTCTCACGAACGGAGTGATTGGATTTCACTATTCCTCTTCTCACTAACGAAGTGATTGGATTTCACTATTCCTCCTCTCGCTAACGAAGCGATTGGATTTCACTATTCCTCCTCTCGCGAACGGAGCGATTGGATTTCAAGTTCACTATTCCTCCTCTCGCGAACGGAGCGATTGGATTTCACTATTCCTCCCCTCGTGAATGGAGCGATTGGATTTCATTATTCCTCCCCTCGCAAATGGAGCGATTGGATTTCACTATTTCTCCTCTCGCTAACGGAGCGATTGGATTTCACTATTTCTCGTCTTGCGAATGGAGCGATTGGATTTCACTATTCCTCCTCTTGCAAACAGAGCGATTGGATTTCATTATTCCTCCTCTCGCGAACAAAGCGATTGGATCACGTGAGTTGTGTTTGGCTACTTACTTTTTTCTGTGTGAAACACTGTTAGATTTGTTTCGCTCTGATTTATGATTTCGTTCAATGTCACATCATTGTCTTGATTGCATTTCATTGCATGATCATAAGTTACATTTTGCATTTCATTGCATAATCATAAGTTACGTTTTACATATCATTTTGCATCTTGCCCCTAAACTATGCAGGTTTGATTCCTTGCAACGGGATATGTAGGCAACCCTCCGGTTCAACCAATTGTGTGTGCATTTGTTTGTTTTTGCCAAAGTCTTACGATCTTGTCAAATGGGTCGTCTTCGGGCTTTGACATTCACTCACGGCGTGAAATGACTTCAAGCTCCATCAAAGAGGGGCAACTGTAGACACCCCAATTTTGACCGCTCGTAAGACTTAGGCGCTGTATTCCGATCACTCGATGATGACGATTACATTGAGTCAGTGGTTTGAATTCCCTATAAAGGAATCCGAGTTTGAGCTCTAAACAATTTCAACCTGCCATACCCACTGTATTTCTACCCCAGAATTTCAGTATTGCACCTTATACCAACCTGTATTGAACCTGAAAGTAAGAAATAGTGGAAATACACTGAAGTCCGGCTGGACCTCAGTGACATCCGGCTTGAGATACCAAGTTCCGGCTAGACCTCTTGACTTTTTAGGCAGTTTCAGCAGTGTTCGGCCGACTGCCCAATTTTGTTGGTATTTTGATCAGACCTGCTCGAGGCCTATAAATAGCAGGGTTCAGACTGCTGTAAGGAGATTGAAAAAACAATATAGAATTTGGTTAGAGAGATCAAATCAATATCAAGTGAGTTAGAAATATCAAGAGTTGGAAAAGTTCAAAACTACCATCCATCTTCTTCTTCCATAAGCCTTGAAGCTCTCATATCATCCATACATACCATACAAGAGCTTGAACTTGGAACTTGAGTTGAGAATTGAAAATCATAACTCAAAATTGAGGGTGCTTTGGAATCAAGTTTGTTTACAACAAGAACATCTTCTCTACAAGAGGTAAAGCTTCCTCACTTTCATTTCAATCTTTGTTCATCTTTTTCTTGTGTTTTTATATTGTTTTGGGACTGTTTTAAGGGCTGAAACTTGTGATTAAAAGCTACCCAAAGGTGGAGGGGTTAATCACCCTTGCTTGAACCTTATTCCTAGCTTAAATCCTTGTATTTCCCACTTGTTTTCTCTAATTTTTATCATCGTTTCGGGGTTGATTTGGGACTGTTTTGGGGCTATTTTTCAACATTAAAGTATGTGATTTGAAGTTATAAAAGTAGGGGGGGTTAGCCACCCTTCTTTACACTTACTTACTAGCTTTAACCTCTTTATGATTGTGCACCTACTATAGCTTAATTTCAGCACTATTTTATGCTATTTAGGGGCTGTTTAATTTATTTCAATAATTTTGCTTTGCATATTATGTTTGTTTAATAATAATCAATTAATCAACTTCGCATAATCATCTCTACAACCTCCCTCAATTCTTTGATTATTTTGCTGAAAAAGTTGTGAAAAATTAAGGTTGTTATTCAAGTATAAGAAAGAACGTTTTTCCATGCTTAATGATTTAATCTCGTTGGAGGTTTATTACCAAAGGCATAAAACTTTTTCATGCTTAATGGTTTAATCTCTTCGGAGGTTCATTACCAAAGGCATACATCTTTCTTATACTAAAGCCAATCTTTTTTTTTTTTCTTTTTATCACCAATGTGTTTAATTTTAAGGGACTAATGGGCCCTTGGAAATCACCAAGGAAAGCGTCATTATCACTAATTATCAAGTTTGGATTTCAAGTCATTATCACTCACTTTGGGTTTTCTAAGTCATTATCACTCTTCTGAGTTTGACTAGTCCTTGTTGCGCATCTTGGGTTTGACTTGAAATCCTTAACTTGTAAATAAGTTTGACTCTTCCTTTGTAATTTCCCCCGAATAAAATAAGGTTTATTTCCTCGGGTTAAGTCGACACTTGTTTCCTTTTAATGTGTTTCGGACTTAGTGGATCTAAATATCACCGTGGCCTTAATGGATTAAAGAAAAGGAAAGGTAATATAAAAGAGACTAATAAAATTGAGTTTAAAATGAATCAACCAACATAAAGAACCAATATGATTGATTGAATTTGGTCGAACGTTATACTGAGTTTATTGTGTCAAGACTTGTCTTACATCAATTCATGATGTTTTTGATGAATCTTGAACCGTCTTTACGGCCAGACGTTATGCCAGAGTCTATTGTGTCAAGGCTTGTCTTACATCAATTCATGATATTTTGATGAACTTTGAAGCGTCTCTACTTCCCTTCTTGAATTCACTTCATGATAGGAGGGAGGGGTGGTTGTTATGCATTGCATTTATTGATCTTTGGCCTATCGTGTCTAAAATCATCTTGCAAATCAACTTGCAACCATAGATGGTTTGGGAACCAAGTTCTCTCATCTCTTGAGTATTTTCTATGATAGAGAAGGGTAGAAGAGATAAACATGACTAGGAATACCTTGTTTGCACTGTTTTACCTCAGGCACAAAAAAAATAGATTTCTACAAGAAAACAAGGTATTGGATTTATTTGGGGCTCGACTGAGTCTCATTTTGGGTAGCCACGATAAGGCTCCAATAAATTGCAAACAATACACTTTTAGTTGAAAACAATGATAGGGTGAAACAGAACAAATTCTAGCAAGGCAAACAGAGTAATTCCTGAGGAGCATCACGCAATCATTGTTTATTTGTTGTGATAAATTAGACAGCCCCTTCTAGTTATCATTCATTCAGATTTGTAATAATTATTTATTCGGACACTTGGAGATTTGAACCCTCCTTCGTGAGGACAAATATGCAATAAGTTATATGTCTTCCAACCTCCATTCTTTTTCCCTTTTATTTATCTGCTTATGATTGTTAGTATCGGGACATCATATTTTCAAATTAGCATTCCCATGACTTGCATCCATTCGTTTTACATGCATAAAAGTTTGGCTCATCATATTATTCAAATGTCAAATTCAAACTATTTACTTGAATACGTGCGCTATCACATGCTCTGAATTGACTCGCATGCCATGCTAGTAGCCGAGTTTATTAATTGCATATCGTATGTGTTGCATTAGCCATATCACATAGTTAGGATCATGCATTCTTTTCCAACTAATTCCTCTTTTGGCTTTGAGTACGAGGAAAGTTTTTATGCTTTAGCATATTGCATAAGTGTGATTACTGCTATATCAAACATACTATCATGAGGCTAAATGCTTACTTGATATACCTGTTTGAATGCCTATGCATGAAGGCTATTCACTGACATTGGGATACTTTGATTAATGTATATATATGAGATCACTTTTTCAAGTGGTACATATTCAAAACACTTTTTTCAAACAAACATGAAATCAAACGTTCCAACTGTTCATGAAATTGGTCTATACTTGTATGTTAAAGATAAAATAAGAACATATACTGTACATAAGAATCACATCATGATTAGTAGAGGCCGATCTTTGATCGGGTGAGTGGGGTGCTCATTATTGACCTTCCCCTCTCATACATAAGTTCCCAAACCAAGACACTTTGGTAACGATGGATTAATGGCCTTTGGCGTGAGTCACGGGTTTCCTAAATTTTCCAAAATCAATATTTAGGTGGCGACTCTGATATCTGGCAAAATAGTCCATTTTTGGCATTTGATTCGAAACATCGATTTTCCAAATGAAATTGCCAGATTTGAGCTCTTTTTGTGTTTCCATTGTTTCATATTGCACTTGTGAAATTAGATTCAGAACCACACAAGTAGAGTCTGAACTGTACGGGCTATTCATTCTTCCAAAAGGGAGCTCGAAAAGTCAAGCTACAAACACCCCGATACTTTAGCCCATTTTGCAACACACCTAAATCATTAACATATGATAACGCTGATTAACTCATCAATAATCCTCTATCATCATTAATTATGAATCATTTACCATCAAATAATCATATAATTTCCATTCAATCTTTTGTATGTTCATGACATTTATTCAAGAGATGTAAGGCTTCCACACGCCCTTATGCTTTCATAACTTCTAAGACAATATTTCACAGCATGTAACGAGGATTCAACAAAAATTAAAATACAAATTAATGCCCTTATGGGCTACACTTTCCGAGGCTTAAGCCCGGTTACATGTAAATAGTTTTCTAACCCATACAAATATAGCCCTAGGCTTATCAAAATAAAACAACAAGAGATAAGAGCCTCGTGCTCCCAAAACAATTCTCCACACTTGTACTTTGCTAGGATCACAATAGTTTTTCCTGTAAAAAATCCACTAGGGATAAGCACAAAGCCCAGTAGAAAAATTTTAACAAAGTATATATATTTTATATAATCTTATGAGATGGATGCACATGCTATGTCATGCTTAGAATAGTTTTTTTTTTTTTTTCCCTTTTGAAAATCTCATGCACAATGCTCATTTTTTAAAATATACTCGATCCACTGATTTCCATACATTAACAAGGGGGTAATAAATACGACTTAGGCAAATCTCCAGGGTTAGTGTCTACAAGTATGCGTATCAAGCATTACCGAATCCTACCTTACCGGTTTCTAACCAGAGGGCTTAGGCACCCACACGCATGTGTTTTGGTCTTGTGCCAAGGACACTCAGGCCAATTTAATTCTTAAACTACATGCCCTAACCAGATTTCCCACCATATTTACCCCAAAACGGTTCAACAACAAGATTTGTTCCACAAAATCATTTCCATTTCAAAAGTGATCTCAACAATGCCAGTTCAAAAGAAAAAAAAAATGAACATGGAATGAAATGCCATTGCAACATATATATATCTATATTAATGCCTTGGACTTTCTCAAATTTTCTCAGTACTCTCTCATTTCATTTACACAATCTTCCATTGTAATCAAGTTCCACATCTTTACTCGGTATATATATACAATATAAATTTCAAAAGATAGATAAAAACAAATCATCAAATAAAATTTTTTTTTTCTTTGTAAATCAAAGAAATCTCAACATGAAAATCATCATTTCCAATCTTCATCTTTTCAAGATAAGTATAATAATACATTTTTTACTATTTTCTTAATATCAATTTCTCTCTTAGAAGGGATTTCAATAATATGGATAAATATAACAATTTCCTCATCATTTGTCAAAAATGAATCTTAACAATTCACCAATTTACAAAATCCCAAATTCTCCACAAATTTTTCAAAATCTAGGTTTTTACAAAAGAAAAATAGAGTTTCTCTTTTTGAAAGATTTTACGCAATTAGAAGCCCTAACTATCACACAACTCATATTTTTCATCGATACAACTTTTTTCTCAACTTCCTCAAGCCTACGGTTTTCACAAAATTAGGGCTTCTTCATTTTTAAAAAGGTTTTTACTCATGAAACTCCAAAACATTATCATAGTTCATAAATTAAAAGATTTGAGAAAAACCTCTCTTTGAGCAAAACACAATCTCATAAAAATCAAACTCTAACTCAACACACTCCAAACAATATCAAAATAATCATAGACATGCAAAAAACTATATATAACTCAAAGAAATTCCCTACCTCAACGGCTAGAAGGAAGAAGACGCAAAAATCCTAAATTTCGACGTTGTCAGATTTCGATCTCCACAAGTCAAAATGTTGCTCTCACCAAACTTTTCACTTTGGCCTCAAGAGCTAGGGTCTAAAACCTAATAGATTTTGATGGATCATGAAATTTGTGGAGTTTAATGTATGTTTTTATTGCAAACAATCTACTAGAGAGAGGGAGACGAAATGGAGAAAAAGAAAAGAATGGGCTCTGCGAAAAGTAGAGGAAGAAAGAAAAGGAGCTGGGAGAGGGCGGCCTACGTGGTCGGCTGCTATCCCAAAAATTTTATTTTTATTTTCAATATAAATGTTTATAAATATCTATTTATATTTATTGTTATTTACATAAATACAATTTTAAGACCACCATAATATTTTGTAACATAAACGATAAAATGATATATTAATATTTTCTCATCATAAAATATATTTCGTTTGATGGTACACACCATAAATATTCGTAACTGTCTCATGATAATAAAATAAATAAATACTAATAACTATAATAATAACAACAATCATAGATGGTTATAAATGAGTTGTGATTCAATCTTCCAAAATGAATAAAATGTAATAATTTATAGTAAATTTTCAACTGAGATTAAAGTACATAATAACTTTAAAATAATGTAAGGTGATCCCCATCATTGACATAATTAAATATGAATCAAAATAATTGAGTATGGGCTTATCAAATAAAATCCAAAAATTAAATTTATACCCCATTTAATACTCAAGACCCCAGAATAATTCAAACTCATAAAAGTTTTCCCAGTGGACCTCACAAAGTCGAAATCAAAAAGTAATATGATTTATTTCCACCAATTTAAATAGAATGTTCCTCCACACAACTATAATCATAATGACAACATAGTTAAAAAAAAAATTAAAAAATTCTTATCAATCCAACTCTAAATAATACATAAACTCGCAAATTTGTCAAGAAGATTACTAAATAGATATCGAAAAAAATAAATAAATCGAATTTGATTCAGCTTGTTACACGTTTTATAATTACCAATCCATTATTAATCTCCAATTTCAAAATGTAAAGAAAGAGTTAAAGAAAATTAATTAAAGTACAACCATATCACAAGTCCAATGTTTATCTCTTCTCATTAGATTTCTCATAGAAATTACATTTGACTTTACAACATTAGTGCTCAAAATAATAATACATTATAGTTCCATAAATAAAACAAATACAACAAAATGCCCAAAGAGGCCTTACACCTTTCAAGGTTAGGGCCTTGATTACACAAATAAGTGGAATTCTATCCCAAACATGTAAGTCCGGTGACTATAATCACATAAAATATCCCAAGTGAGCTTCCATGCTCCATCAAGATCTCCACCAATTCCTAACTGAGTGGAGGCATGTCATCACAACCTGAAATGTTTGTTATAATAGAGATGAGCTAATGCCCAGTAGAAATACTATTAATAGAGTATGTAAATGATTGAAATGCATATGATCATGCTATGCACATGTCATGATAAAATCCATATTTCTCTCTTAAAAAAAATAAAAAAATAAAAAACAATGATGTTCAATGCTCAATTTCCATTTAAAAATCTCATTATCAACAATGGGGCAATAAATACGCAATGACGTCCCAAGCAAAAACCGTAACACCATACATACATATATAGATTTGTATATTGAAAATATTATCACATTTGTCAACTCTAAAAATAGCAGGGTGATGGGCATCCGAAAACCTTTTCTCTTTCACATTTGTCGACTCCTAAAACGATGGGCTTCGTAGACACCCAAAATCATATTTTTTCACATTTGCCGACTCCTGAAATAGTAGGCTCATGGACACTCAAAACCTTTTCCCATATTTGTCTGGTGATAAGTGGAAGATAGAGCAATTGGGCCCCCTGACTCCCCACATAAGTACCAATACAATACACAACTCTTTTTCAAAACCCGACTTTACTGCCCGGACTCATGCGCCATTTACTCCCTTTCAACATTTTCAAATATCTAAGAGATTGTACTAAATCAAAAGATTAAATTATGTACTGTTATGCAATGCATGAATTTGTAAACATTTCAATTACCTAAGATTCATTCATTGACAAACATATAAATCTTAACATAGTTCATAGTTGAGAAGTTTCAAATTTCCACATTACCAACAATACCCAATTTCCTTCATCACAATATAAAATTCCATAACATCTCAAAATCAGTATACATACATCATTCCAACAAGCATCAACCCAATTTCATTAATCACGGCCCAATTGAACAAAACTCATTCTTTAAAACAAAATAAAAACTAGGGTTAAACAAAAGTTTGTGATTTTCCCTACAGTTTGACAACAAATATTCATCATCAACAACCTTTACCATCAATACTTATCAAAACCTCTTAAAATCTTGGGCAAACACCCCTTTTTTTTTCTTTCTTTTTTTTTTTTTTTTTTTTTTTTTTTTTTTTTTTTTTTTTTTTTTTTTTTTTTATGCATCAACATCCATTTAATCTAACACATTCATCCCATACACAAGTATAACTAAGAAATTATCACATATACAGCTCAAATCATAGATATACTAAGTTGAAATCACCCCTACCTCAAGAATGAAATCAAAGAAGCAAGATTCAAGAAGAAATTTTCATGAAATCAAAATCCATTCGATGAGAATCACAATGTCCACATGGCCTTTGCTTTTTGCAAGAGATCTAGGCTTGATTCTTGGTGAGAATGGAGATTTCTAGAGAGAGAAATTGGGGGTTTTTGGAGCTTAGGAGTTGAGAAAGAAGGAAAAGAAAAAGTGAAAGGAAGGATCAAAAAAGTAACTTTTAAGTTACTGATATCATGCAGACTGCATGTGTAACACCTTCAAATTATTTAAGTTAAAACATTACTTATAACATGGTAAATACAAAATCTTATCATGACCATAATGACATTATCCCAAAAAGTCCTCTTTCTTATTGAACGAAGTTGTCAAAATACGAGTTCCATGTTCATCTATTAAGTACATAAACAATAACATAGTTCAAAAAGCTAGAGGATGAAATAAAATGCCTTAATGACTTACAATTAAACAAGGCATGGCCTTGTACAACAAAATGGACTCATGGTGCCAAAATATGTACGCTCAGAGCTTCCATATATTACATCCAAGAGCCATTATGCTCTATCAACAAAAGAATTTCCCTCTCCTAGTCATCAAGATGGTTGCAGATCACCAATTCCTAAAATTGTTAGATAAAAATGAGCTAGATGCCTAGTAGAAATACTTTTAACAAAGTATCTAATTACTCAAAGATCCATATGGCATTATTACAACCGAAAACTTTTTCTTATGCAAACAAATTAGAGTTCAATCAGAGGAAACTTGGATGTTGTAATTACCATAATAAAAATCACAATTCAACACCAGGGGGTAAATATGCCACGAAACACCTAAGGAGAGTCCCAATATATACATATACATAAGTTTATATCCAAAAATATCCTCACACTTGTCGCCTATTAATACATGTAACAATTGTACTTCTTGGACTAAGGGGATTGCTTTGGACTATCTTTTTACTATAATTAGAGCCTCTTTGATTGACATTAGAATATTGATTGGGATGGTATCATAATGCTATAGTATGATTGAATTAAAAGCATTGATTCGGATAACTGTTCCATGAACAATCTTTACTCTTTTACTTTTTCCTCTCTTTACACTTTGAATCTTGATGTGAGGCTAAAACCATTGGAAAGATTGTTTTGGGGGCTTCGAGTTAGACATAAGAATCACCTAAAACAGAGTCCGGATGAAGGATTTATCCCTATTTCAAATTTCACTACCTGTGCTGGTGCAAGTCTCCTCGAGCGAACTTTTTACCGCTCGAGCGGTCTATTCAAGATTCTGGAATTCTAAGAGCTTAACTTCACCACTTGAGCCAAGTTTTGACGGCTTAAGTGAACTGTTTGAAATCAGCACTTTAAAATTCCCATTTTTGGCCAAATCTTGTCACTTTTCCTCTCTTTTCTTTCCCTCTCCTCCATATTCAAAACCCCAGCTTCTAATCTTGATTTCTTTTACTTTTATCAAAGATCCATCCTAGATTTTGCAAGTTAAGTGAAGAGGAAGTGAGGACCAACAAATCTATCGATTGAATTGCCTTACCTTTGAAGTTCTCTTTAGGTTTTCATCTGTTGCCTTCATCCTTGATGTAAGGGACTTTTAACTTGATATTTCTATGATTTGATATATATATATATATATATGTGGTATCTTCCTAGCTATAGTGATGTATGAGATGATTTATTACATATAGTGGGTTCGATAAACAAAAAGTGCTTGTACCTAATGTTTTTCGAAAAGATTTAGAATGTTTATTGTTGATTATTGTTGTTGATGATGAATATTGAGTCTTTATGTGTAAAGAGGAAAACAATTCCAATTTTCTCAAAAACCCTAGTTTTAAAACTTGAATTCATAATGGATTTGCTTCAATTGACTTTTAAACCTTGAAATTGGGTGGATGATTGTTACAATTGTGTTAAGACTGTAGACTCAACTTTCTTTGCACGCCCCCCTTTTGAAGAGGCGCGAATTGGTCTCCTACAGTTCGGACTCCTGTCACGGTTCCGAATCTAATCTCACAAGATGCAATGTGAGACTGAGAAACACTAAAGAGTCCAAATCTAGCAATTGGTTTCAGAAAATTGATTTTGAATTAAAAAGCGCCAAACATGGACTGCTTTGCCAGATTATAGAGTCGCTACCTAAATATTTTATTTTTGGGAAAATTTAGGAAACCCTGACTCGTGTCAAAGGCCACATGTCCGTCATCACCAAAGTTGCCTCGGCTTGGGAACTTAGGAACGAGAGGGGAAGGTCCTGAAATGAGCACCTCCGCTCGCCTGATCAAAGGATCGGCCTCTACTAAGCATGATATGTTGTTTTATAAACACATGTGTTCTTATCCTGATTATCAGCTAACTTACTATGTGATGCGCACAGCATACAGGCATAGACTAAAATCGCAAGAATTGGAACAAAATAATTCATGTTTGTGTTTTCGAAAATGGGTTGAAAAGGCCACTCACAAGTGGGCTAAAGTGCGGATTTGCCACCCTCAAGTAGGCTTAAAACATGATTTTGCCACTTCGCAAAGCGGGCTTAAAACTCACATTTGATGAATTGTTCCAATTCAAGTAATAAAGCATTCATCCACAGGCATTCATGCAGTTAATCACATAAGCACATAGCCTCATGGCAAGCATGCTATCATGGACACTCACACTCATGCAAGTATGCTAAAGCGTAAAAGCTTACCGAGTACTCCAAGCCAAAACAAAAGCTAGTTAGAAATCATGCATGATCCTAACAATGCAAAATGCCTAATGCAACACATGCAATAATGCAACTAAATAGGCTCGGCTATCTAAGATGGCATATGAATGCAGCAATTTGATAACATGCCTTGAAACACGTATTCAAATAAGTGTATTGAAATACGATGCAGTTTGAATGATGCGCCGAGCCCGATGCATGTCAGACAAATGAATGATGCAAACATGCAAGCATAAGGTAGGCTAATCAAAATGTGCCCTACTCTAACCATCGAAAGTAGTTAAATAAAAGGGAGAAAGAAGTGGGGTTGGAAGACATGCACACACACACGCACACTTATTACAACATTGCGCCCTCTCGAAGGAGGGCCCGAATGAACAGGAGCTAAGCTAATCTAAGCTAAGCTAGGCTAACTAATCTAATTAAACTAATTAGACTAATTATTACACAGCCAAATTGAATAACTAGTAAACTACTTACTAATTATTACAACACTTAACTAATTAGCACGCTAATTAATTAAATTACAAATTCATGCTATCTAACAAGAAAAGCTTTAAACTACACTGCCTCAACTTTATTTGGAAATTAGAAGATGCATGCCTCGGCTTCCGTCCTGAAAAGCCTTCTAGTTTTTCTTTAGAGGCTCTGTTTGCAGGGTGTCTCCAAGAACTTTCGGCTGAACCTTACCAAATAACTGCTGGGGAGTGCACCAGTGGCCTGCCGGCCATGAATGCTTGCTGCCGGCCAAGGGTGTGCTCTGCCGGCCAACAATGAAGCATTGTCGGCCAATGATGAAGCAGTGCTGGTCACTGGTGTGTTGATTCACCAAACTGCAACAGGGTATTCACAGAGAAAAAATTAGGGTTTTTTTAGGACATGTTTGTACTGCACCCTCTCCTTATCATCTCAAAACATCAAAGGAGGGGGGCTATTAGATCCAAAACCACCAACAAAGCATTTTTTATGCATGATGGCCAAGGATCTAACTTGTACACTTCCAATAAATGCACAAAACAAAGACTCAAGTCCACTACCTTATCATGGATGATCAAAGGTAATGGAGACCAAGAAATGTGACACGTTTCATCACTATGAGTATGAAACGTCTCACATTTCATGTGTTTGGATTAACGTCCGATCCAAACACATGCAATGCAACACAAATGCTTATCTTGCACAAGTTTTACTTTGCTCGATTCTTGTTTACACATTTTACATTACCGAGCCATTCATTAACCGGTTAAGTCCAAGTGATTGTCCTCTAATGCGAGGGGGATCAACCAAAGGATGGTTTAAGACATGAGGGAGTCCATCTCTTTGGCTAGTAGAAGCCCTCAAAAGAGAGTTAAAGCCATTGAGCATAAACTCTACCTCAAGCTTAAACACATGCATAAGGTTAACCAACCCTCAAAGCAAATCAAAAGTGAAGAAATGAGGGAGGTTGCAGAATTTCAGTGCTGAGATGGCATGATAAAGAATGCTAAAACATGCAAGCAAAACATGCTCAAAAGCTAAAAGCCTTGAAACTAGTGAAAAAGCATTACACTAGAGGCATGCATTAACAAGCTTAAATGATCAAACTAGCCCTAGACAGAGCTTAAACATGCCAAAACAAGGGCCTAAACATGCTGAGATAGAAGCTCAAAAGACTAGGAGAACATGCACACAAGTTAACCCACAAACAAGGCACAATATACACCCCTCAAAAGAAATGAAGAAGTGGAATCTGTGAGAGTATGACAGAGGTTTATGCCCTGAAATTACATGCTAAATGATGTTGTGGCATGCAAACAACCCAAGCAAAGCATGTTGGAGGCCTTGAAACACAAAACTAGTGAAGCCAACTACACTATAGCCATGCAAAGCAAGCCTCCAAGGACCAAGACCACTCAAAACAGACTTAAAACATGCTAAATTAGTAGCAAAAATGTGTTGGAGTTAAGCTAACACATGCTAGAACAGTAGGCCAAATCATCAAATATGCTAGGCTAGTAAGCATGATTACACTACAAGTGCAAAAAGAAAGCAAGAAGTGACCCAACCAGCCAAAAACAGGGTTGAAGTAGGTCAAAACAAAGCCAAAAACATGCTTGAACTAAGCTACAAAATGATAGAAAAGCATGCTCATATGTTAAGCCATCAACACATGTAAACAAGATACAAGGAGGGGAGGCCACCCCCTTCTATTTTGGACCTCAAAACTAACTTTCCACTTTTGAAATTTTCCTGGAATTCAGTGGTGAAAAGACCAAGAAAGGGGTGTTTAAAAAGCTTTCAAAGGTGGCTCAAAAGGCTTTACAAGCCAAAGAGCAAAGGGTGGAAACCACCCCCTAACTAAACAAGGTTCAAACCACCATTTTAAAACCTTAAAAATAGAGTTTTTTGGAAGTTAAAACCAGCAGAGAACTAGCTTGCAAAGGTGGCCAAACAAGCAACTACAACAAAGCTTTAAAGAGGGTAAGGCTTTACCCTTGAAGCACAGTAACAAACAGCACAAATTCTGAGCTCAAACCAAGCTTATGACCTCAAACGAAGCTTCAAGAGACCTTAGCTCCAAGGTGAAGGTGTTTGGCTAAGAGGTTCTACGCAAATATGTAAAGAAAACTCACTTTCAAGCACAAAATCAAGAGAGAGAGGATTCTAGAGAGAGGAAATTTTGTTCACTAAAATTTTGTAACCCCTCACATAAGGGAGGGACCTCCCCTTATATAGAAATGCAAGCCAAAGCTTGCCTTCATCCCTCCATACACGTGTATGGAGGGGAGCACCAGTGCTCATCAGCTGGCTCAAAATATCTAAAAATATCTACTGATGCATTGGTGGCCGGCCGGCCATCAGTGATGGCCGGCAGTGGCTCATTAATGGCCGGCAGGCCTCATCAATGGCTGGCAGGCCTAAATGCATGGCCGACAGTGCCAAAAAGTGGCCGGCAATGCACCTCAAGAAGCATACTGAAAGGACCAACACATGGTCCAGAAATGGGACAAAATAGATGCAGGGTTTGGAAAGCTCAAACCTGTGGCGTTCCGCCACGGAATTCGAGCGCTCGACAAGCAATCACACTTGTCACTGGATGTACCTGCAAGAACATCCAAGTCTTGAGGACGGTCAAAAATGGGTTGTCTATAGTTGCCCCCTCTTTGACAGAACTCGGAAGTCATGAAATAACGTGAGTGAATGTCAAAGCCCAGAGACGACCCATTTTTGACAGGGCCGAAGACTTAGACAAACATTCAATATAACATTACAAAGATGCGCACGTAGGCTGGGGCAAAATGCAAATGGCATGCATGATGCGAAAGCATAACTTATGATCATGCAAAGAAAGCTGTAATGAAGCACATAACTGTAGGTATTATGCAAAAGAAAATGTGACATTTTAAGCAATACGAGTAAGGCACAACAGTCTCACACATGAGAAGAAGTGAGTAAACAAACACACCACGTGTGCGAATTACAAACCGAACCACCTTTCATGCAGAAAGGATATAAGAAAATTATGCAATCTTTACTGCGCCTCACGCAGGAAAGGCCAAAAGCGACTGTCGGGCGTACCCAAAGTCTCAAACAAAACACATCTTAGCACTCCACACGCAAGAGGAGAAAAGGAAGCGATGTAAACACCGGAGGGTGGTATAAACATCGGAGCACGTCCCAATGTTTCTAACCAAAAGCAAGGTACAAACATCGAGCACACGACCCAATGTGTCTAACCGAAAACAAGGTATAAACATCGGGCACATGACCCAATGTCTCTAACCAAGAACAAGGTATAAACATCAGGCACACGACCCAATGTCTATAACCAAGAACAAGGTGGTATAAGCATCGGACACAAATCCCAAAATGCTTCTAACCAGAGCAAGGTATAAGCGTCAGGCACACAACCCAAAATGCTTCTAACCGGAGCAAGGTATAAGCGTCAGGCACACAACACAAAACGCTTCTAACCGGAACAAGGTATAAGTGTTGGGCACACAACCCAAAATGCTTCTAATCGGAACAAGGTATAAGCGTCGGGCACACAACCCAAAACGCTTCTAACTGGAACAAAGTGTTGGTGTAAACACCGGGCGTACTCAAATGTTTCTAACCAATGCGAGGTAGGGGAGAGGAATAGTTTTACCCAGGATTCCTCTGAATGAACCGTACATACAATATTGTGCCTGTATAAGAAAGAAACTTAACAGGTACAATGCAAGATAGGAATGCATATCCTATGCGAGATGAAAGACTATAACACAATGTTTGAGGTATGTTTCATGCACGACATGCAAAAAATGAAACAGAGGCATATTATATGTAAAATGATCAATGACGCATATCCAATGCAACATGTATATTCTATGCAACATGATAATGTATGTTCTATGCGACAATTCGGAATGCATGTTCAATGCAACGTGCATATTCTATGCAAACATGGTAATGCATATTCTATGCAACAATTCAGAATGCATGTTCAATGCAATGTGCATATTCTATGCAACGACAAAAGCATGTTTGGCAAAGATGACTCAAAGGCAACTTCCGATTTACCTCTCGGAAAAGTTGCAATATATGAAAAAGGATACACCTTGTTTATGTTGATGAGTGATGACCACCGCACACTAAGAACGCAATCTTGGGCTTCTGCGGAGGCATTTTGAATCAAACTTTGAGCACACCTTGCATTTCTTGGAACCGAAGGATACATATCAAGGCCAAAGAGGCATAGAAAGCTATTGGAAGCCTGCCGGCCATCTGGGGAGGCCGCCGGCCATCAGTGGTCACTGCCGGCCACCAATGCAACACTGCCGGCCATCGATGTGCCACTACCGGCCATCGATGGCAGATTTGGGATGTTTGGTCTTTTAACCCACGGGTCTTTAAGTACAAGCAATGCCACTTCATTTCCTCACAAGTCCTTGCGCCCCTTGCTCTCTAGGTGCTCCTTCTCTCTAGATCCGTGCATTTTACGCGTTTTCTAACACCCTAAAAACATTTTCTTTGCAAAAACCCTCTTGTCCTCTTCACTTTGAACCGATCAAAATCTGATTTCGACGCTTCTTTCGTCATTTCCACCGTTCAAGACTCATTCCCCTTGAGTTTCTCCCAAGGTTAGTACACTTCCCTGGGTTTTGACTTTCTTTGACTTTTTCCTCTCTCCTAGGGTTGACTTTTTCAAAGTTTCACCCTTTTCCTTCATTTTCCCTCATTTTTACTCATTTTGCACCCGTTTTAGATGGCAGATGATGTCCCTCATGACGGGGCCTGCCCGACGCTTCCTCCGGTAGAGTTTGAGGCAGACTTTGAGGCCGAGCCGGAGGTCGAGCCTGAGCCATTACCACCGAGCAAATACCCCTTTGATCCGGCAAGGTATCATCCTAAGGCCCATATAGTACCTACTACGGGAGGCATCAAAGCCTTCACTGATTTCGTTAAAGACGTGCCAGACGACCTTTAACTGAAAGAGCTTGCGTCTCACTTATCGACCATCATCGTGGAGGTACGAACTTCACTTTTCTGCAGTACTACCTTTAACTGTTTGCATTTCTTGCACTATTTTGATCTGATTGCCTTGACTGCCTTGATCTAACTGTATCTCATACATTACTGCTTTACATTCAATTGTACTTTTATTACTTGATTTGATTGCATCTCATGCATTTACCACAGGACGGATCCCGCTCCTTCAGAGGCTATGGTACTACGACAGCTCGGGATTGGTACGGCGAGCTCCCAGCCAGGGTTTGCGACATCATCGACGAGACAGGCTTTGGTCTGTTCTGCTCCGGCTTGACACAGGTTGTAGCAAGCCGCCCTCTCTTAGGGGCTCTCGTGGAGAGGTGGTGGGATGCCACCAACTCCTTCCACCTCTCCACGATGGGAGAGATGACGGTGACTCCCTATGACTTCGCCATGATCACTGGCTTAGACATAGGAGGTGATCTGATCCCTCTCGACCCTGACATGGAAGAGTAGGAGGTAGCATAGGCCGTACTGCTTGGGGCACACCCGCCGATACTTCGGGCAAGCATGGTCCGATATAGCTAGTTCGAGGAGCAGTTTAGAGGAGCTGAGCCTGAGAGAGTTGAGGAGGCAAAGCAGTATGCCAAGGGCTTCCTCATGTTCCTTTTCGGTACCACCTTGTTCTCGAACAGGTGGAATATCGTAGGCCCGTACCTACTGAGTGCATTGGTAGTGCTCTAGCAAGTTCAATTCTACGATTGGGGCGGAGCCGGCCTCACCACTCTATATGGATACATGAGCTCGACCTCTCGCATGAGCGGGACTTTGATCAGAGGCTACTGGCGAGCTTGGGAGGTACACAACTTAGTTCCCCTTTTTCACTTTATATTTCCTATTTAGCATTTCTTGCTTTACATTTGCTCAACACATGTACTTTCTGCTCTTCATTTTCTGCATCTACTCATGTACTGTATGCTTTCTGCTTTGCATTTTATGTATCTACTCATACACTGCATTGATTTCATTTTCCCTGCAGTTGTGGGTGTACACATCCTTCCCGACTCTTGCCCCAGGGCCTATAGAGGAGACCCCAGCGACAGTCCCGTTTTCTCGGGTATACGACAGCCAGCTCCGTCGAAGGACCCGGGAAAACTTCATGTTTTTCCGTCAGTACTTTGACACGGTCATGGCGCACGAGGTAATTCAAAACAAAGTCATCCTGCTTTTCAATCAACTTGATACACACATTAGCCAATTGACAACGACTAATCATTTGTTTATTCTCTTATTTTAGATCACATGGCAGCCGTGGGATACGATACCATCAGGGCTTCAAGCGCAGTATGAGACAGCTAGGGTCGCCACTCGCTGTCCTATCCTCCTCGAGGGCCCGATCTGCCGTGCTTGGTTCTTAGGCGAGCGTTTTGCACAACAGACTCTAGTACTACCTACCCCATTCATACCAATGACGCCTCTAGCATCTATAAGAGAGACACACAGACTTTCTGCTGAGGAGGTGATCCAGTTTATCGTAGGACTGGAGGCGGACTACTTTCGTATGGAGGGCGACTACGCGACCTTCATCCAAACTCATTTGATGCCGCCTCTGACCGGCGTCCGTGGAGGCGAGGGAGCAAGAGCTCCAGCTACGAGGGAGAGAGGTAAAGGGGCTAGAGCAGCTAGGACTGGTGGCAGGAGGGAGCCCAGAGAGAGACAGGGGCCGGGATGGCCAGAGCTGCTTACTTCATTGACTTATCGAAGACGTTCTGAGGAGACTTGCCAGATCCCCATTGAGCCTGCACCAGCTGGGCATGTGCTTGTTGGAGTTAGAGGCTCAACTCCGGTATGTACCAAACTTTACATTTTGCATATTTACTTCATTTCAATTATGCTTTATAAAATACTGATCCCTTCAATGCACTTGCAGGCATCCATAGAGTACACAAGGCAGGCCCTTGAGCTAGTGGCTTCCTTGACAGAGATGGTACAAACGAGCTTGGATCTGCTCAGCCTCTATAGGATTCCGGTAATTTCCTTCAACTTGCACTTCATGTCACGAAGTTTTTCTGCTGACACATTAGCACTTCAACTATTCCACACTACATTGATCTGATAAATTGTACTAAAACACTGCATAGATACACTGCTCCCATACACTGCCCACGACATACACACACTACAATCAGTTACTGCTCACGACACATTACTTTTGCATCTAATATACACCTCAACTAATACATCTTAACAAACTACCCTTTCCAGATTCCTTTCGAGATACCAGCCCCATCGGATGCCCCAGCAGGAGCAGCGGCATGACCTTCAGCACCCCCTCCATCAGCAAAGAGGAGAGGGAGTCAAGCTCCGACACGCAGCCGAGGTGGAGTTAGGGGCACCCGTGGCGAGAGTGGCACTTCAAAGCCCATTCTGGGTGATGATGATGATGAGACAAGCAAGGAGGAGAGTGAGGTGGCGAGTGCACAATCAGAGCTCTCTGAGGATGGAGATGACGACGCCATCTCAGGTTCTGCTAGTAGCGAGGCTAGAGTCTCGGAGAAGGGCTCCAGTTTAGACTCTGATTCAGATTCAGACAGCGGTGTCAATGGTGACAGTGCTCCAGAGTCTGCCCCGCCGAGGAAGAGGACGAAGAGGGCCTCTTGAGCTTGAGGTAGTCGGCACCGATTTAGATGCTTTTTGCTTTGTTTTCTTTTTGCTAGTAGTGTTAGCATATTGTACAGTCTTAGGCAGTTTTATTTTCTTTAAAACTTGTACTCTTTTGCTAAAAGAAACCATGATTGGAATGAAAATTTTGTTTTGGTTTTAAAAAGTGTTGCATTTTACATTCTAAGCATCACATAACATCGCACGGCATGAAAATGAGATTGATCTTTGCTTGAAAACTGCACATTCGAATTGCATTGTCTTAATCAGGTTGTGAACCAACTAACAACTGAAAGGACAAAACAACTCGACAAACAACGTAAATACAACTCGATAAGCAAATTGCAACAACTCGATAGACAACATACATACAACTTAACAAACAAAACCAGATGATTACAACTTAAACAGACATGCTCAACCCCGAAAAGAACCAAAACAAGACCCCGAAAGGTGCCAATAACATAATACAATTGCTGAAAGCAACTAGATCTTCACACAGGAGATCATTGAGCATGAAGGGAGGTTACCGGCCATGGGAAATGGCCTGCCAGCCATCATTTCCTTCTGCTGGCCATCAATGTGCCTATGCCGACCATTTGATGAACCCATGCCGGCCATCAATGAGCCACTGCCGGCCATTGATGAGCAGAACCTCCGAAACATTGACACCTGTCCTCCACTCACTACCTTATCTTCTATAAAAGTTCTAGTTTCGTGGTTTCTTCATTTCAGCTCCATTTTTGCCCCAAATGGAACCATTCTTTGCCAAAAAAAACTCTCCAATTGGATTACAACTTTGGCTGGCTCCAAAAAGTTGAATTTCTGAGGTTTCGGGCTAAACACACTATTCCCGCTGAGCCTTACTCCGCTGTGTTTTCCATTCCTCCATGCCGCGGCTAGATGTTAGAACCCAGTTACACACATTTTTAGCTTTGGCAGACAAGAGCTGTACTCCACAATAGAAGAATTGCAAGCTTTGATGGAGTCCCGGCGTGACGAGGAAATCTTGCCCCAGTCTCGTTTTGGCCACATCTAAGCTTTAGGAAGGATGTGCGGGCTCACTTTACAGGATGCCCGATCTTTGATTCATAACGGGGAGCTAGACATTCCAAGCTTGATTCATCGGTTTTCTGATGCGACGACCGCAGTGACCACTTTTGGCAAAGTTTTCGGTAACATGCCCTTTGCTTGTGTATGTTGGCCCATTTTCTACTCGCCTCTGGCTTCGGAGGGTCTAGCATTCGTTTCATAGAAGTTGCCCAAGGCTTAAAAAAGGGCAAGAGCTGCATCGGGTTGACACTAGCCGAAACTTTGATGGGCTTGGATGCTTTCCACCACCGGGAAACAACCAAGTTTGCAGGGAGTCCACTACTGTTGCAGGTAATGTTTCCCACCCTTCTCACATGTATTTCTCATATCACCCGGCCCTCAGGCTCTGTTTTTCTCTCAAAACCCTTTCTTACTTTTCTCTCCGCGTACACCTCTCTATTCTTTAATCTCTCTTATTTTTCATCATTCCCCAGGTATGGCTGATGGATAGGTTGAAGGTAGTGGACGCTTGTCCTACATACTCAGCATGCAGTTATTTCTTCCGTCCACGGCTAGTTGACTTCCCAAACGAGGGATGGTGGTGCCACTGGATGTGCAGCAGATCTGCTGTTGACATTGCTTGGCGTTGCCCCTAGTTTGATCTACCTAAGATGAGCTACAGCATGTCCCAGCAGCCCGACATTCAGTTGGTTGGCTTGACACACTATGTCTTCTACTTTCCATTCCGATTCAGGAGTCAGTTCGAACATAACCAGACTTGCCCGAAAGAGGGGATGGAGTACCCAGATTCATTTCCGATCCGAGGCGCACAACTAGCTCGGTATTCCGCTGCATAGAGGACTAGAGAACTTCTGGCCCCCGCTTCCACTTTTAGTTGCGCCCTTTTCTGGCGAATGCATAGCTTGGCTTGAAGATGAGGCACAAACAGGGCCTACCTTGGCATCTAAAGCTTCCACAAGCTCTGGGAGGGGGCGCAGGAACACCTGACTTAACCATGCCCCAAGTTTATTGCTTTAATCTGTACTTTCAAGTTTTCTTTTTGAATGTGATAAAAAAGCAACTTCAATTTGTATCAAGAGTCGGAGAACTCTGTATTGAAATCAATGAAATTGAAGGTTGTGGGTACTTAAAATTTTCCTTTTGGTCCAAAAATGGTCTAAGTTGTAAAAAGATTAATTTGAGCAAAATCAAATTTTATTAAAAACTTTTCAAAACCATTTTCGATATGGATCACAACTGAACACGCCTGAGATCTATCCTTGAGATGTACAACCCCAGACCCGATAATTGGAAAGTTGCCCCTTTCTAAATAGCACTGCACTGGAGATCACAACCGAACTCTTGAATGCAGAAAAGACAAAGATGGCCAAGACAATCACATGGACACAATTGATTTGGAAGTATTTATGGCTGGACTTCAGAATGAAGTTGCCTACGTATCCCAAAGATGGGAATCAAGCCTTACGTAGTTCAGTTCGGGTTCACTCGGGTTTTAGCACTCTAACTTTTGCCAAGGCCGCCCTTTCTGGGTTTTCAACCTTGCGAGCTCAGTTTTTCTTATTTCAAATTTTTTGTGCTCTAACTTTTTCCTAGGTCACCCTTTCGGATTTTCGGCCTAGCGAGCCGCTCAGGGATAGTATTTCTTCAACTTGTTCATGTTGATCGGCTGGGAGAACTCAAGGCCATCTAGGTCCATAAGAACGACAGCTCCACCCGACCAAATTGACTTGATAATGTAAGGACCAGTCCAATTAGGTCTGAACTTGCCCCTAGGGTCGTGGATGGGAGCTTGGTTGTCCTTGAGCACCAAATGCCCTTTTTTCAGATTCCTAGACTTAACCTTCTTGTTGAAAGCCCGGGCGACTCTGCGTATAACCTTGGACGTGATACAATGCTTTCAGCCTTCTCTCGTTGAACAGCACAAGTTCTTTGAACCTGCTCTGCTGCCAATCTGCCTAAGCTATCTGGCACTTAGCCATCACCCGCAATGACGAAACCTCAACTTCGATTCGTAGAACAGCCTCCATCCCATAAACCAAGGAATACGGAGTTGCCCCAGTAGAAGTTCGAATTGATGTCCAGTAGGCCCAAAGAGCAAATGGCAGCTTATTTGGCCAGTCCCTGTAGGTTTCCACCATCTTTTGCAGAATGTGCTTGATGTTCTTGTTGGCGGCCTCAACCGCTCCATTGGTTGGTGGCCGATATGTCAATGACTTATGAAAAGTCATGTTGTACTTCTCCAACAAGTCGATCACCTTCTTCTTGAAAGGGGAACCATTGTCCGAAATGATCTTATTCGGGACCCCATAGCGATAGATAATGTTGTTCTTTATGAACTTAGCTACGTGTGACACCTTCAGCACTGCGTAGGATTGGGCCTCGACCCGCTTTGTAAAGTAGTCTATCGCCACCAAGATGTACTTATGCCCGTTCAACCCCTTCGGAGTAACTTCCCCAATAACATCAATCCCCCAGACTGAAAACAGCCATGGCAAAGTCATGTTGTATAGCTTTGACGGCGGAATGTTCATGCGGTTTGTATGGATCTAGCATTTGTGGCATCGCCGAACAAAACCAGTACAATCCTCCTCCATGGCTGACCAGTAGTAACCCTGTCTGAGAATTTTTCGAGCTAGCATCACCCCACTCATGTGCGCCCCTCACTCTCCTCTGTGGATGGCCTCCATCAGGCACTTAGATTCTTCAGCATCAACATACAGTTTGTGCATCCCAAGATGACCCCGTTTGTACAGTTTACCCCCGCAGACAATGAATTGAGCAGCTATTCTTCGTATCGCCCTCTTATCTTTGGCATTTGCTCCAGGAGGATAAGCCTCATTTTCCAAGAAGTTCCAGATGTCATGATACCAGGGTTTTCATCTAGTACTTCATCTATGACGGCAATCAGCTCGTAGGCTGGCACATACCTCTATTCAATGATGATTGGACACATCCGGACTCCCAAAGGGATGTCTATCATAGAAGATAGAGTTGATAAAGCATTTGCGAACTTATTGCTCTCTCTTAACAAATGGTTGAAGGTTAACTTCTCAAACCTGGGAATTAAAATGTCCAGAGTTTGGTGATAGATTTTCATCCTCTCTTCTTTAACCTTCCAGTCTCCTTTCGCTTAAGACACAACCAGGTTCGAGTCCTCAATGATAACCTTTTTGCCCCTGGTTCCAGGGCGACTTCCAAGCCAGCGATACATGCCTCATACTCTGCCTCATTATTCGATACTTTGAACCGGAGTTTGAAAGCTAAAGGTATGTGGGAATTGTCGAGTGCTATCAGCAACACCCCTATCCCATACCCGTACTGGTTAGACGCTCTGTCAAAGTACATAGTCCAAATCTTTTCTTCGAGCTGTAAAATGGCCTCATCCGGGAACAAATATTCTACTGCTTCATCTCCCTTCACTGGGTGATCGACTAGGAACTCCACTACTACTCTGCTTTTCACAGACTTGCGACTCATGTACTTCAAATCAAATTCGAAGAGAAGAAGCAACCAACGGGCTAGCCTACCCGTAAGTGCTGGTTTCTCAAAGAGATATTTGATGGGATCTAATTTCGAAACCAGTATTACGAAGTGAGCTAACAGGTAGTGCCTCAACTTCCTGGTAGCCCATACCAAGGCCAAACAAGCCTTCTCAAGCGGAGTGTAACGGGTCTAATATTCTAGCATTTTCTTGCTCAGGTAGTAGATAGCCTTCTCCAATTTATCCTCAGATTCCTGCGCAAGCATGCAGCCCATTGTCGTGTCAGTCACTAATAGATACAGAATCAACGGTTTCCCCGGCTCTGGCAGCAACAACACGGGTGGGTTCTATAGATACTGCTTGATCTATTCGAAACCAACTTGGCATCGGTCATCCCATTGGAACTTCTTTCCTTTCTTCAGGAGACCAAATAGTGGTTCACAAGTCAGGGTTAATTTTGCAATAAACCATCTGTGGACGCGCCCCGAGGGAGGGAGACTTATGCATGCCACAGTTCGGACTCGTTTTTGTCACGGTTCTTAATCTTGAACCAAAGAGTCCAAATCCAGCAAAACGTTTTGAGAAAACAAATTTTGAAAGAAGTGCCAAACATGGACTGCTTTGCCAGATACAGAGTCGCCACCTAAATATTTTTATGGGTAAATTTAGGAAACCCTGACTCGGTGCCAAAGGCCACGTGTCCGTCATCACCAAAGTTGCCTCAGCTTGCGAACTTGGGTATGATTGGGGAAGGTCAGCTATGAGCACCCCCTCTCGCCCGATCCGAAGATCGGCCTCTACTAACCATAATATCCTCTTTTGAAAACGTTATGTGTTCTTATTCCAGTTAATTAGCTAGAATTACTATGTGATGCGCACAACACAAAAGTATAGACTAGATCGCCTAACTTGGAACAAAACATTGCATATCCGTTTGTTTGGAAAACGCTTTGGAATTCGCTACTCGCAAGTAGGCTAAAACACGGATTTCAATGAGTTGTTCCAACTCAAACAATCCAACCTTCACCCACAGGCATTCAGGCAGTTTATATCACGTAAGCATCTAGCCACATGGTAAGCATGCTGTCATGTTAACATTCACACTCGTGCGAGATGCTAAAGCATAAAATACTTACAATGTACTCCAAGCTAAAACAAAGAACATGTTAGTAATCATGCATGATCCAAGTCCATGTTAAGTGGCTAATGCAGCGCATACAGAATGTCACTAGAATAGGCTCGGCTAATCTAAGGATGATATATGAAATGCACAGATAGCATGTGTTCAAGTTAGATTTGAAATACTTATGCAGTTAGCATGATGCGCCGAGCCCGGTGCATGCAATACTGATGAATGATGCACGCATGCATAGCATAAGGTATGCTAAATTAAACATGTCCTAATACTAACCATCAAAGCAGGTAAGTAAAAGGGAGAAAGAAGTGGGGGTTGGAAGGCGTGCACACAGGCACCCACACTTATTACAAATTTGCCCTCGCTCGGAGGGACCGAAAGAATAATATACTTAATTAACCTACAAGCTAATTAAATATTACGGACAAATTAAACTAATTAAGCAGATTAACTAATCTAATAAAACAGTAAAAAGTAGCCTCGGGAAGAGGGTCCAATGCACACGCGTCGGTTTCACTCGGAAGCCCACTGTCATGCGCAAGCTGCCTCTGTTTTCCCTGCTCTGCTCCTCTGAAGACTGCCAAAGTCTCAGGGTTGCTTCTTTGAGTTCTGTGGGACACCACCGGCTGAGGGGGAACACCACCGGCTGGGAAAAATAATCACCGGCCACAAATTGATCCATCGGCCAACAATGGATGGCCGGTTGGCACTGTGGATGGCCGACCGGCCAAATCTTCCTGCAGAAACTGGTTTGACAGCAACAGAGGGTAAAACTTGGCATGGCAATGCATTTCAAGCAAATGTGTGCACCACCACATCCCTTATCATATTTATGACTCAAAGGGACATGGTTCTCGATTCTCGGGCCACCAATCGCGCATTTCCATGCATGATGGTCCAAAGAATCAAGTGTGCATTTTGATATGGAATGCAATGCACATAATCAAACAAAGGGGCTCAACCTCTGCCATACTCAACTCAAGAGGCAAAGCATGCATGCCAATGCAATGCAATCCTAAGCATGTGAACTAAGATGCAACATGGCAATGTAATGTGTATATGCAAGTATGCAAGCAAACATACAAGGTGAGCATGCAAATAAGCAAAGGGGATGGACTTAAACCAATTTAGGCAGCCCTCAAACAAGCCTAAAACAGCGGCCAATGCTATGGAAATGAAGGCCAACACACACACACACATGTACATGTTGATGGGCCAACACTTAAGCATAAAGGAACAACTTCTAAGCACACTTAAAAGGAGGCAAACATAGACAATTAGCATGCAATGTAAGCTCTGAAAAACATGTAGGAAATGATGCCAAATCAACCTACTAATGCAAGCTAAGCATGCAACCAATGGTCCAAGATTCAAGGCAAGCCCAAGGGGACTTAAACCAAGGCTAAGTCAACCAAGCCTCACAAGGCTAAGGGGACTTAAAACAGGTCCAATGCAGACCTAAGCGAAGCTAAGGATGCACTTAGATGGCATCTAAATGGTCTAAATATGCAAGCATACAAAGAAGCATATTCATGGAGCATAAGGCAACAACCTTTTAGCACATTGAAGGAGCATCAAATGCAAGCATATAGGCATGTTATAAGGACTGAAATAACATGGTAAGTGGTTCCAAACCACTGGAATAATGCAAGTAATGCATGCTAGAGGGGCCAATGTTTAAGGCATACAAGAGGGATTACATGGTGGCTATACAAAGCAAAGCATGGACGACCCAAACAACCAAAAACAGTCCTCAAGCACACTAAATCATGCACAAAAGCTTCACAAAGCTTGGCCAAAGTACATGAGCATGGTAGTCTAAATGCTATGCATGTATTAAGGCAAATCATGGCATTACAAGGCATGTATGCTAAGCAAGCATGGTGTACCTAAACCAACTCAAAAAAGTGCTAAATCATGACATAATAAGCATAAAAAAATAGCTAAGGCATGGTCAACATACACTTAAACATGGTGCTCCTTCAAGAGGCAAAAATGGCCTTTTCCAAGGACAACAAGGAGAGGGGGTGGGCCTCTCCTTCTTGGGACCTCAAGGCACCATCCTCACCTCTGAAATCCCTCAAGATTTTAGTGGTGAGGAGGCCCAAACACAATGGTCCCGGAGCTCAACCAAAATGGCACAAAACAAGGGCCTAACAAGGCTTAAGAGGGGTCAAACAACCCCAAAACTTAAAACACCTTTAACAAACTATTTGGAGCACTAAAAAACAAAAATTTTCTATGTTATATGTTAAGCTCAAAAACAGTTGTAATGTAGGCAAAAATACAGTGCAAAAATGGGGTAAAAAGGGACAAAAGTCTTACCCTTGTAGACCCTCTTCAAAAATGGAAGACCGGCTGGTTCTTTAGGTTCAAATCAGCTCCAAAACTCCAAAAACAAGCCTCAAGGACCTCAGCTCCAAGAGAAGGTGTAAGTCTAGGTGTTTGTGTGCAAATCTAAGACTAAAACACCTTAAGGCAAAAAGAGAGAGAGAAATAGATATAGGATAGATACAATTATGCTAACCCTAAAAACCAGAGCTCTCCTCTGAAATTTTGTAACCCTAAAAGAGGGAGAGGAAGCCTCCTCTTATAGAGCTCAATCTTGTAAGCTTACAAGACAAGCTAGCTAAGAGGGAGATCCCTCCATACACGTGTATGGAGGGGAGCCAAGTGCATGCCAGCTGCATGAAAATATCTGCAAAAGCAGATGCACAGTAGCCGGCCGGCAAAAAATGCAATTGACCAAAAAAAGATAGCCGGCCGGCCATCTAAAGTGCCGGCCGGCCAAATATTTGGCTGGTGGCAACAAAACACAGCCGGTGGCCTCAAGCCATGGCCAGTGATGGGTGAGGATGGTCAACAAGCCCTACCCTGCCCCCTCAAAGGCAAAACACAAGTGTTTGGTGCAAAACCAGACACAAAACAGTCGAGTCGAGAGATCTTGAGGCAAGGCGTGTAGCCGAGACCTCCGGGAACTCAAGACGAACACAAACATGGATGATCACCGAGTGTTCAAACGGTGACGTCCAAGTCTTGAGGACGGTCAAAAATGGGGTGTCTACAGTTGCCCCTCTTTGACAGAACTCGAAAGTCATAACAATGACGAGAGTGATTGTCAAAGCCCAGAGACGACCCATTTTTGACAAGGCCGAAGACTTAGACAAGGCATACAAGCTGCAGATAAAGATATGCACCCGAAGGTAGGGGCAAAATGTAAGACAAATGCAAGAAGCCGAACATAACTTATGATCATACAAAGAAAGCTGTAACGAAGCATAACATGCGACAGTTCTAAGCTAGCATACACCAAACTACACTACAATGCAGAAAGGATGTAAGAGAATTATGCAATTCTCGATACGTCTCACTCGGAGAATACAATATCTGCCCAGTTAGTCTGGCTGCACCAGCCTCAAATGAACTGTACATACAATATCGTGCCTGAAAGAGAAAGAAAACTTAACAGGTGCAATATTGTTAGCAACATGCATAACATGCAAAATGAATGCAGAATGATATGCAATATATACAAAACTATGTATAATAATGCAAATGAAAATGCAATGCAATTGAAACAATGCAAACGATATGCAATGCAATTGAATCATGATCCAATCATAAGCGGTTCAAAACCACACAAATGTCAAATAGATTGATGGAAGTAACAAGTCCGTCTACCATAGAAAAGGTGCCGCAACCCTCAAAGCGCGTACACATGCAAAACTATGAGTGATGTAGACGGACACAAGAACAAGTATTGGGTGGAATGACATGAGTGGGGAAACAACCCGCTAACGAAAGAACAATGATCCTAATGCTGGATGCAAAAATTACACTACAATGTAATATATACAATGGATATGGCATGCAGCCAAAACAAATCTTGCCTAGGAAGGGCATGGACACAAACAAGCCATGTTTAACATAGAAAAGGTGCCGCCACCCTCAAACCAAGTTCAACAAGGAATAGGCGCGTACACATGCAGAACTGTGCTTTAACGTGAAAAGTATGGGCACATACCAAAGCAAGCTCAACATGGAAAGGCGCAAGCCATAGATGGAGGGGGTGATGCAGTGAATGCATGCAAGCTACAATGCAATATGCACTGGAATGGAATAGATACGATGGATAAGGCACGCAGGCCAAACCAAATCTTGCCTAGGAAAGGCATGGACATAAACGAATCACATTTAACACAGAAAAGGTGCCGCCACCCTCAAACCAAGTTCAATAAGGAATAGGCGCGTACACATGCAGAACTGTGCTTCGATGTAAAAAGTATGAGCACATACCACACCAAGCTCAACAAGGAGAGGTGCGAGCCATAGATGGAGGTGATGCAATGGGTGCATGCATGCTACAATGCAATATTTACAATATGCACTGGGATGGATGTTTACAGTGGAAATGCATGACATATGCACTATATTACAATGAAATGCATGACATATGCATTATTCACAATGAATGCATGACATATGCAGTATTTACATGAATGCATGACATATGCATGTGTGTTTTTTTTTTTTTTTTTTTTTTGGCTTAGATGCATGACATATGCAGTATTTACAATGAATGCATGACATATGCATGTGTGTTTTTTTTTTTTTTTTTGGCTTAGATGCATGACATATGCAGTATTTAAAATGATGCATGACATATGCAATATACAATGGAATGATGCATGACATATGCAATATACAATAGAATGATGCATGACATATGCAGTATTTTTTTGTTTTTTGCTTTTGAAATGCATGCTGCATGGAGTGCGCGACAACGCAAGTCGCGTGAAATGCATGAGCTTTGTTATTTTGAATGCATGATTATGCATGATTTTGACAACACGCGGCTTTTGAGATGCATGACAATGCATGTACTTGAAATGTGCGGCAACGCGCGGCTTTTGAAATGCATGACAATGCAAATGAACTGTGCACACCAATGCACCAAAGGTCTTGCACCTTCCAAGGATTTAAGGTCTCCTAGACCGTCGAGTGCACAGGACGGTGTGATGCGCAAAATAGTGCGATTGAATGCATGCAAAATGCAATGAGATGCGCAAAATAGCGCGATGCGTTAGACAACGCGAGTGCACAAGACAGTGCGATGCGCTAGACAGTGTGATGCGTTAAACAACGCGAGTGCACAAGACAGTGCGATGCGCAAAATAGCGCGATTGAATGCATGCAAAATGCAATGAGATGCGCAAAATAGCGCGATTGAATGCAATGCACAAGACAGTGCGAGTATGACATGTGTATGACACTTACAAGATGTGTGCGTAACAATGCGAACGACATAACGCATAACCAGCATGCGTTCACGACAAAGCGTTGTAATGCAATGCATGTGGGGCAACTTTCGAATAAAAGGATACCAAAAGGATACACCTTGCACATATTCGAGTGCCACGCACAGAAGACACGGTCCGAGGTCAAAACGGAGACCGATTAAGCTTCGGGAATGCCATTTCTTGCATTGTATTGATCAATGAAGGCCCCAAACTATACAGATCTGGCCCAAACAAGGTTGTAGGAGTCTCACCGGCCATCAGGGGAGGCCACCGGCTGTCCATCGGCTATCAAAACACATCACCAGCCAAATGTTTGGCCGACTGGCAAACAATGTGGCCGACCGGCCAAAAATTGCTGAGTCGGGACAGTTTGGTCTTTTCACCCCGGGTCTTTTAAAATAGGGTTTCAAACCCTATTTTTCTCATTTCCCTCTAGCCGAAATTGCTTCCCTCTCTCTCTCTAGGGCACTTTTCTTCCTTCGTTCCTTGTTTTTCTTGTGTTTTCGCGCCCGTTCCGTCGTTGGATTCGCGAAGTTTTTCGTGTTTCGAACACTTTCATCCAAACGAAACTTCGTTTCGGTGCACTTTTTTTTATTTCCGCCTCTTGGGGTTTGTTTCCTCCGAGCTTTACTTGATTTTCATGCTTTTTCCACACTTCGGCTTTTCCAGCCATTTTCCGCCCTCTCGAGGTTGACTTTTCGGTTAACCTTTCGCATTCTCATCCAATTTCCACTTTCCCGGCCATTTTTCATCACCTTTGACATGGCGGACGATATTCCACGGGGCGGGACTCCCCCGGATCATGAGATGGATCTTGGGGCCGAGCTTCTTCCCTTGAGTGTCCGCCCATTCGACCCGGCGACCTACCGGCCGGCGATCCACGTCTTGCCTCCCGACGGACTCCGTCAGTTCAGGAGTTTTGACTGGAGCGTGCCACAGGATCTGCTTCTGCGCGAGCCGGCATCTCATCTATCCTTCGGCGCTTCTGAGGTACAGTCTTCCCTCTTTATTACTTTCCGCAATGTAGAACATTTAATTGCCATAGTTGATTTCATTCTTTAACTGCTTAACCCGGATACACCGATACACTGCATGCAGTAGTTGACTGTGAACATACTTGCAATCTGATATCTGTTTGAATCGAACACGTGCACACACACTGCACTTGCCCTGAACCACTCAAACACATTGACACATCATACACTGTAAACACATCAACACCTGATATCTGTTTGAACTTGAAAACGTGCACACGCTATATCTGTACTGAATCACTCAAACACGCTGATACATCGCATGTTGTAGTTTACTGTAAGCACACCGGCGCCCGATGTTTGTTTGAACTTGAAAACGTGCACACATGCTATATTTGCATCGATTTTGACTGTTCTTCAAAACTGTACATTTTATATTTCTTCGCAACTGTCTGCTTTTGAACAGGGAGATTCCCATATCGTCCGTGGGTATGGGAATGTTGTCACCAGGGATTGGTACATGGAGTTGCCGGAGGCAGTTCGCCACATCGTAGACCAGGCAAGCTTCGGCGCCTTCTGCAGAGGACTCTCGCGCCTTACTACATGCAGACCTCTCCTCGCCGCTCTGGTGGAGAGGTGGTGGGACACCACTGACTCATTCCACCTTTCCGCTGCTGGGGAGATGACGATGACTCCCATCGACTTCTCGATGCTCACAGGTATCGGGGTAGGGGGTGATCCGATCCCCTTTGACACCGACATGGATGAGTGGGAGGCCGCTCAGATATATCTGCTTGGCGAGATGCCGCCTCTCGCCCGTCCAGGCTTCGTCCGGTATTCATGGTTCGAGGTCCAGTTCAGGGTCCAGCCAGCTTTGGCCGAGGAGGCTCTGATGACCCAGGAGGCGGTGGAGCAGTACGCCTGCGGCTTTCTAATGTTTCTACTGGGGACGACTATTTTCGCCGACCGGGCGAATACCGTGCCCCTCTGTTTGCTCAGCGCCTTAGTGGATGTCACACAGATCCTGCGCTATGACTAGAGTGGCGCCGCTATGGCTACACTCTACGGATACATGAGCTCAGCTTCCCGTGGCAGCGGACAGTTGCTCAGGGGTTATTGGTGCGCTTGGGAGGTACATTTTCCTTCTCTGCTTTACATTTCTGCTTTACATTTTCTGTACTCCGTACTGTACTCTGTACACTGCACACACTGTAGTCTGCTTTTACACTGACTGTATATTGCACACATGGTACACATATACTCTGCTTTACACTGACTGTACACTGCTCACACTGTACACACTGCACAATACACTGCGCAACACACGGCTCTGCTATTCTGCTTTATTCTGTACTCTGCTTTACCTGATAAGCATACTAATATATATATATTTTTTATTCTGCAGTTGTGGGTGTACGCCTACTTTCCCAGGCTTGCCCCAGTGCCTGACGTAGAGACTCCTCTTGTCGTCCCATTCTCCCTGCGCTTCGACGTGAGGTGTGTGCGGAGGCCCAGGGAGACGTTCATCTTCTTTCGTCGCTACTTTGACACCATCACCGCCGCGGAGGTACGTTCGGTCTTTAGAGTTTGTTTAAGCTTCGCTTTGTACTATTTTTTTTCAATAACAGTAGATAACAAAATTGCATTTCATTTTCAGATCACCTGGCAGCCTTGGGCTCCACTGCCGGCTGAGATTTGGGAGCGATTTGCGGGTGCTGTGGAGACCGCCTGGTTTAGGATTCTCTTGGAGGGCCCGGTCTGCCGGGCTTGGTACCTAGGCGAGCGCTTCCTGCGCCAGACGCTGGGTCTACCGGAGCAGATAGTTCCAGCTCCGCTCCCTGAGCACATGAGGGACACCGAGAGATACACTCTCGAGCAGATGGCTGAGTACACAGTCGGCTGGGATGCGATACGTCACAGAGGCATAGGCGACTACACAGAGTTCATCCGAACCTTCCTTATGCGGCCTTTGAGCAGCGGTCGCCGAGCTGAGAGAGAGAGATCTGCGGTGCCGACAGCCAGGGCAGGCGCAGGGGCAGGGTCATCGAGGAGGGCTCAGGTCTGTGGCGGGAGTGGAGCCCGGAGAGGGCGGGGGGCTAGTTGGCCAGCACTGCCCGCGACGATGACGTGCAGAGGGCAGGGCGGGGTGACTTACCAGATCCCCTTTGCTCCTCCCCCGGCTGATCACGAGTTGGTTGGTTTCTACGACTTGCCTCCGGTATGTATTATTGCATTTTGTACAGTCGTTTCATTTCATTTTGTCTGATATTCCGCAGAATACAGATGCTTCTAATCGCTTTTGCAGGCTTCCTCTAAGTACACCCGGCAGTCACTGGAGTTGAATGCCTCCATGATGGGGATGCTACAGCGGACTTTCGACCTCCTGGCCCTTTACGGTATCCCGGTATGTTCTCCTGACCATGGTCTCGAATGTAAGCTGTTTCACGCAGTCTGATGCACAACACAACACTCGATACACAGCCCTCACAGCATCTGGTACACTGTACTCATACACTGCATTCTGTACTGACACACTGCTCACGGCATTCATATTCTGTACTCATACACTGCATTCTGTATCGATATACTATTCATAGTATTCATACACTGTACTCTGCATTCTGTACCGATATTCTGTCTTGCGTAGCATACTGATGCGTCTGCAATTTTATGCTTTTCAGCCTCCCTTCCAGATTCCCACTGTAGGAGGTGCTCCAGCTGGACCTTCCGTTCCTGTTCGAGGGAGAGATGAAGAGGGCCGAGTATACCCCCGCACGAAGGCGGGGCGCACTCACGTTGGGAGTAGCTCTCGGGCGCCAGTTCCAGATGACGACGAGTCCGAGGTGGAGGCAGAGTCATCGGAGGAGGAGACCGGAGATGGCTCAGGCTCGGGCTCAGATGACAGTGCTGATGATGCTCCTGGACCTTCGTCCAAGAAGAGGACTAGGATGGACCCTCAGGCCTGAGGCCACTTGACATTGATACAAATTTTTGCTGTTTGTTTTCTTCTTTTTTTTTTTTTTTTGTACTTTTTCCCCTTTTTGCTAGTAGTTAGAGTACCTTGTACTAGCGCAAGCAGATTTTTGTTTCCAAAACCATGTACTTTGAAAAAGATGATGAAATGCAACAAACCCCGTTTTGTCTAAAAAGTGTTATATTTTGTACATTTCATATATTACATCGCATCACATCATATTACACCTCATTGTAAATGAAATTGATCTTTTGTCTGAAAATTGAACACTTGCATTGTAATAACCAGATAACGAATCAGCCAACAGCAAAACAACTCAAGCAACCCACTGCCCCATTCTGAACACACATCCCATACTCTGCTGAGGATTAATCTGCATACAGCCCGTAACACAACACTCGGTTCATTCTGCACACGACAACCCCCGAACAAACAGCCCGATCTGACCATACGGAATACAAAGGTGAAACCGGCTAAAGTTGAAACACACTCAGATGCTCCAAATTTTCCCTTTCTTCTTTTGCTTCGCCTAAATGTAGAGAATGGCACAGCACTCTGAGCACAAACGATTTTTGAAATTGAAAAAGGGCTTTTCAAACCTGGGTATTGAGCCTACAACTGAACACAGCGAGAAAGACTCAAACAAAAGGTACGCGACCTAAACACAACGAGACACGCTCGAAAAAGACTCAAACAAGAGTTGAGGTAAACAAAACAAAAGACACAACACACAGACGTGTTTACAAAAACGAAAGACCTCAGATCTCGAGGAGCCAGTTCCTCTGGGTATGTTTCCCACCCTTTCTGATTTGTGATTCTCACATCACTCGGCCCTCAGGCTCGGTTTTTCTCTCAAAAACCTTTTCCTCGTTTTTCTCTCGACTTACACCTCTCTATTCTTTATTCTCTCATTTTCCATCCCTCCCCAGGGTGATTGATGGATGAATAGGAGGTTGTGGGTTCACGCCCAACATTATTAGCTCGCGGCTATTTCTTTCGGTGACGTCTAGTCGATGTTCCGGATGGAGTATGAAGTATCTTGATCGATTCCGATTTGTGCTTCGCACTTGGTTCAATACCTCGTTGCTCGGAGGTTGTTGAGGGCTTTCAGCCCTTTACAAACAACTTCGGTTGTGCCTTCTTCTGGCGAATAGAGTGCCCTTCTGACAAGTATGCTGATAAAAAAAAGGGGGAAAAGACAGAACACTTGACCCAACTGTGCCCCTAGCTCATCATTTTGACCATTTTTTGTTTTGGTTTCTACTAAAACAGTTTTGACCAATATGAGAGTTAGATTAACATACTTGTTCGATTTTTGACTTGAAAAGCATGCAAGTTAGGCTATGAGCACTGAAAATTTTCCTTTTTGGGTCCAAGACAATGGTCTAGTTTTGGAAAAGATTGAAATAGTTTTTGAGAAAATAGTCAACCTCAGTAAAAATTTTCAAAAACTATTTTTGCAAATGGCCACTGCTCAACGAGCATGGAACTTACTCTCGAGATGCGCAACCCCAGATCGGAGGCAATGGAAAATTGCCCCTTTGCTTGAAAGAGCTGCACGACAACGGAAAGTTGCCCCTGGTTTGAATAGCGACTCGTGGCAACTTACGGCAACGAAAAGTTGCCCCTTGTTTGGATGATGCCGCAGCATTTTGCAAACAGTCCTCATCAGTGATAATCGGACTCTCAGACACGGAGAAGACGAAGACGGTCAGAACCAATACATGGACACAGTCACTTCGGAAGTGTTGGTGGCTGGACTTCAGGATGAAGTTGCCTACGTATCCCAAACATGGGAATCAAGCCTTACGTAGTTCCGGTTAAGGTACACTCGGGTATTTTAACCTTCACTTTTTAGGCTCTAACTTTTGCCAAGGCGCCTGATGCGGGTTTTCGACCTTGCGAGCTTCTTTTCCTTCTTTCTTTTTTCTCTTTTTTCTTTCTTCTTCTTTTTCTTTTTCTTCGTATTGTATATATATATATTTTTTTTGCATCTTTTTTCTTTTTGTATTTCTTTTTTTCTTTTCTTTTGTATATATTTTTTTCTTGCTCTAACTTTTGCCTGGGTCGCCCTTCCGGGTTTTCGGCCCAGCGAGCCTCTCAAAGGGTAAAAGTGTAACAAGTCCATGCCAAATGGTTTTGAGATTGAAGCCCTCTATATCTAGGAGAATGGCTGTTGTATTCGGCTCTTCGAGCATGTCCGACATTTTGCTGCCCCTAGTTCGAGGGGTGCTTCTGATTTGGCCACACAGGTCTCACATGGCGGTTGACCGTTGAACGTTCTGAATGGGTTTAAGGTTCGAAAACAAATGGATTGAGTCTTGAGGCTGAGAGCGATCCTAGGCTAGACAATCTCAAGAGCGATTCCACACAGGTCTTCACAGGACCGCGCAAAACATTTTGTTTTTGAAAGTTTTTACGAAAGCGACACATCGCTCGTGCTGAAGATTGTGTGGAACCAATCTGGATCAAGCCAGGGTCCTTCTCAGTACTCATGCTAACAAGCACGATTTCATTCATTAAAAGGCTTAGCACGCCTATCTTTCTCTCAAATTCATCAAAGTTTTGCAAAACCCGAGGAATTCCTTCCTCTTTGTTTTCATCACCACAGTGTTCAAAAAGGTTTTGGAAAAAACATAGGTCATTACAATGATTTTCAGGGCACAAGAGAGCAGGTGGAATGTACTGTCGTTCCATTCAAATCCTCTGGCACAACCAGCCCAAAATAGCAATAAGCACGGAAACATGATAGCCGCAGTTGTTTCATTCAGATTTCCTGGTTGCAACTGGCTCCACAGCGGAGACAGACTCAAAAAGAAAGCAAAAGGAGTAATTACAAAACAAAACGGTGTTCGAGGCAACAACCCCGAAATCACCTGACATTCTATACAAGGGGACTGACTTGCTACAACAAGACAGACCCTTTAGCAAAAAGGACTGACTCAAGACAATGAGATAGACTCAAAACAAAACAAAAGACTGACTCGACACCTAAGCCAGAATTTACAAAACTAGCAATCGCAGATGCTCAAAAATGCGTGCCAGACGCCACATCCAAAAATACACCAAGCGCCGCCCGCAGGTGGTTCACTCCCTGATTACATACTCGCAGTATCAGCATCCTCAAAATCCAATAGCTGGGTAGTAACGGACTTGGCTGAGGTGGGCGGGAGGATAACCTCGTTGTCGATCAAATCTTGCACCTCATGATGGAGGCGGAAACAATTATCGGCAGCATGACCTATTTGCTGGTGGTACGTGCAGTACAAAGTAGCGTCATGTGTGAGAGGGAGATTCTTCGGGAGAGGCCGAGGCTCCAAGGGTTTAAGGTGCCCTCTTTCGGCCAGGATCTGGAGTACCTTGGATAGCGGCATGTGGAGAGCATGAAAGACCCTGCGCCCTCGGGGCAGGTACTTTGAAGGCTGAGAATTCTTGCTAGACACACTAGCGAAAGGGTCGGCAGGCACTGCCTTGACTTTCTGATCTTTCCCAAATGCAGGGTTGGGAGCGGAAGGAACTGTTCTGGCATGACGGGGCCTATCCCGGTTTTCTGACTGGCTTGTACTGCCTTTGGTTGGAGTGGGGAAAACATCATCCACAGTCTTGGTCATGACTGCGAACACCTGTTGCTTACTCATCCCCCGGCTTTCAAAGCCTTGACTGCCCACAGCAGTTGTTCAATGGGATCGGCATCTGCCTTCATTTTGTCCTTACCTCTGGCCTCAGCCTGATCGAGGGTTTGGGTTGATGTTGATACGTCATTGCCATAGCCGGAGGCTACCTCGGGTTGGCTAAGTTCGATCACAATCCGTCCCAATAGCGGGGGCTCCTGTGGTACAAAACTCCCGACATATGGTGCAGCTGGTGGCGAAGCTGACATTCCGTAGGCGAGATCCGCCACGGACCTCTAGAGGTCACCTATCATCCCCATCAACTCGAATGTGGTGGGCTCACGAGCCTGGTACAACTGGAGGGTCCAGACTGGGTGCGCAACAGGCGACCTGGGTGGATGCGGTACATCAACATTGGTCTCACTTTGCAGAGTGATTCCTTGATCTAATGCGGCTGTCATAACCACAATCTCTTTCGAATTCTGCGCCATCATAGGTCTTGCCTCAGCAAGGGGGAACACTGACTATTCTGGATCAACTCTCTGAACTGAAAGGAAAAACAAGTAGCATTTCAGCCCAAACGAAACAAACACAGGTGTAGCCGAACGACTGTACTCTACTACTGATCACTGTTCCCCAGAATCACTGCCCCAAAACACTGAATCGGATATCCACAGCTATAACTGATTCTCACAAATACAGATACTGGTGCCCTCAGGCCTGATACTCAAACTTTGCAAACTGATATGTGCGTTCCTGTAGAGATACACTCTAAAAGCATATAGCAAGTAAAAGAGAGCCAAAACACCCCTATGTTGGGGTAGGGTTTCCCTGTCCTATTTTGTTAGGAGCCCGGGTTTCACTACGCACGCAGCGGTTTCAAACAACCTATATCGGGTAAGCAACCTGTCCTAGCTTGGAATGGTCACTATAGATCTCGACATGCACTAGGTCGAATGGTCAAAAGGGTGCCCCGGTAAAACTAGGGTTTGTGTTCCCATACTGGCAGAGCCCGCAACCGGTCAGCCTTATGGCCATGCCTTGACAAGACAAGCCTCCGGCAAACCGTTCAGGAATAGCAGATGGCCAACACGGTGTCCTTGGCGCCCTAATGCACATGCAATGCAAAGAAAACACATAAGTGTAGTCAAAATAGGATATCACGAGTTCGAGTCAAGCTCTCTAAAATCCCCAGCAGAGTCGCCAGAAACTGTGGATGCGCCCCGAGGGAGGGAGACTTATGCATGCCACAGTTCGGACACGTTTTTGTCACGGTTCTTAATCTTGAACCAAAGAGTCCAAATCCGGCAAATCGTTTTGAGAAAACAGATTTTGAAAGAAGTGCCAAACATGGACTGCTTTGCCAGATACAGAGTCGCCACCTAAATATTTTTATGGGTAAATTTAGGGAACCCTGACTCGGTGCCAAAGGCCACGTGTCCGTCATCACCAAAGTTGCCTTGGCTCGGGAACTTGGGTACGATTGGGGAAGGTCAGCTATGAGCACCCCCTCTCACCCGATCCGAAGACCAGCCTCTACTAACCATAATATCCTCTTTTGGAAACGTTATGTGTTCTTATTCCAGTTAATTAGCTAGAATTACTACGTGATGCGCACAACACAAAAGTATAGACTAGATCGCCTAACTTGGAACAAAACATTGCATATCCGTTTGTTTGGAAAACGCTTTGGAATTCGCTACTCGCAAGTAGGCTAAAACACGGATTTCAATGAGTTGTTCCAACTCAAACAATCCAACCTTCACCCACAGGCATTCAGGCAGTTTATATCACGTAAGCATCTAGCCACATGGTAAGCATGCTGTCATGTTAACATTCACACTTGTGCGAGATGCTAAAGCATAAAATACTTACAATGTACTCCGAGCTTAAACAAAGAACATGTTAGTAATCATGCATGATCCAAGTCCATGTTAAGTGGCTAATGCAGTGCATACAGAATGTCACTAGAATAGGCTCGGCTAATCTAAGGATGACATATGAAATGCACAGATAGCATGTGTTCAAGTTAGATTTGAAATACTTATGCAGTTAGCATGATGCGCCGAGCCCGGTGCATGCAATACTGATGAATGATGCACGCATGCATAGCATAAGGTATGCTAAATTAAACATGTCCTAATACTAACCATCAAAGCAGGTAAGTAAAAGGGAGAAAGAAGTGGGGGTTGGAAGGCATGCACACACGCACCCACACTTATTACAAATTTGCCCTCGCTCGGAGGGACCGAAAGAATAATATACTTAATTAACCTAATAGCTAATTAAATATTACGGACAAATTAAACTAGTTAAGCAGATTAACTAATCTAATAAAACAGTAAAAAGTAGCCTCGGGAAGAGGGTCCAATGCACACACGTCGGTTTCACTCGGAAGCCCACTGTCATGCGCAAGCTGCCTCTGTTTTCCCTGCTCTGCTCCTCTGAAGACTGCCAAAGTCTCAGGGTTGCTTCTTTGAGTTCTGCGGGACACCACCGGCTGAGGAGGAACACCACCGGCTGGGAAAAATGATCAACGGCCACAAATTGATCCATCGGCCAACAATGGATGGCCGGTCGGTACTGTGGATGGCCGGCCGGCCAAACCTTCCTGCAGAAACTGGTTTGACAGCAACAGAAGGCAAAACTTGGCATGGCAATGCATTTCAAGCAAATGTGTGCACCACCACATCCCTTATCATATTTATGACTCAAAGGGACATGGTTCTCGATTCTCGGGCCACCAATCGCGCATTTCCATGCATGATGGTCCAAAGAATCAAGTGTGCATTTTGATATGGAATGCAATGCACATAATCAAACAAAGGGGCTCAACCTCTGCCATACTCAACTCAAGAGGCAAAGCATGCATGCCAATGCAATGCAATCCTAAGCATGTGAACTAAGATGCAACATGGCAATGTAATGTGTATATGCAAGTATGCAAGCAAACATACAAGGTGAGCATGCAAATAAGCAAAGGGGATGGACTTAAACCAATTTAGGCAGCCCTCAAACAAGCCTAAAACAGCGGCCAATGCTATGGAAATGAAGGCCAACACACACACACACATGTACATGTTGATGGGCCAACACTTAAGCATAAAGGAACAACTTCTAAGCACACTTAAAAGGAGGCAAACATAGACAATTAGCATGCAATGTAAGCTCTGAAAAACATGTAGGAAATGATGCCAAATCAACCTACTAATGCAAGCTAAGCATGCAACCAATGGTCCAAGATTCAAGGCAAGCCCAAGGGGACTTAAACCAAGGCTAAGTCAACCAAGCCTCACAAGGCTAAGGGGACTTAAAACAGGTCCAATGCAGACCTAAGCGAAGCTAAGGATGCACTTAGATGGCATCTAAATGGTCTAAATATGCAAGCATACAAAGAAGCATATTCATGGAGCATAAGGCAACAACCTTTTAGCACATTGAAGGAGCATCAAATGCAAGCATATAGGCATGTTATAAGGACTGAAATAACATGGTAAGTGGTTCCAAACCACTGGAATAATGCAAGTAATGCATGCTAGAGGGGCCAATGTTTAAGGCATACAAGAGGGATTACATGGTGGCTATACAAAGCAAAGCATGGACGACCCAAACAACCAAAAACAGTCCTCAAGCACACTAAATCATTCACAAAAGCTTCACAAAGCTTGGCCAAAGTACATGAGCATGGTAGTCTAAATGCTATGCATGTATTAAGGCAAATCATGGCATTACAAGGCATGTATGCTAAGCAAGCATGGTGTACCTAAACCAACTCAAAAAAGTGCTAAATCATGACATAATAAGCACAAAAAAACAGCTAAGGCATGGTCAACATACACTTAAACATGGTGCTCCCTCAAGAGGCAAAAATGGCCTTTTCCAAGGACAACAAGGAGAGGGGGTGGCCCTCTCCTTCTTGGGACCTCAAGGCACCATCCTCACCTCTGAAATCCCTCAAGATTTTAGTGGTGAGGAGGCCCAAACACAATGGTCCCGGAGCTCAACCAAAATGGCATAAAACAAGGGCCTAACAAGGCTTAAGAGGGGTCAAACAACCCCAAAACTTAAAACACCTTTAACAAACTATGTAGAGCACTAAAAAACAGAACTTTTCTATGTTATATGTTAAGCTCAAAAACAGTTGTAAGGTAGGCAAAAATACAGTGCAAAAATGGGGTAAAAAGGGACAAAAGTCTTACCCTTGTAGACCCTCTTCAAAAATGGAAGACCGGCTGGTTCTTTAGGTTCAAATCAGCTCCAAAACTCCAAAAACAAGCCTCAAGGACCTTAGCTCCAAGAGAAGGTGTAAGTCTAGGTGTTTGTGTGCAAATCTAAGACTAAAACACCTTAAGGGCAAAAAGAGAGAGAGAAATAGATATAGGATAGATACAATTATGCTAACCCTAAAAACCAGAGCTCTCCTCTGAAATTTTGTAACCCTAAAAGAGGGAGAGGAAGCCTCCTCTTATAGAGCTCAATCTTGTAAGCTTATAAGACAAGCTAGCTAAGAGGGAGATCCCTCCATACACGTGCATGGAGGGGAGCCAAGTGCATGCCAGCTGCATGAAAATATCTGCAAAAGAAGATGCACAGTAGCCGGCCGGCAAAAAATGCAATTGACCAAAAAAAGATAGCCGGCCGACCATCTAAAGTGTCGGCCGGCCAAATATTTGGCTGGTGGCAACAAAACACAGTCGGTGGCCTCATGCCATGGCCGGTGATGGGTGAGGATAGTCAACAAGCCCTACCCTGCCCCTCAAAGGCAAAACACAAGTGTTTGGTGCAAAACCAGACACAAAATAGTCGAGTCGAGAGATCCTGAGGTAAGGCGCGTAGCCGAGACCTCCGGGAACTCAAGACGAACACAAACATGGATGATCACCGAGTGTTCAAACGAAAACGTCCAAGTCTTGAGGACGGTCAAAAATGGGGTGTCTACACCATCTTATGAATTGCACTTTACCTAGAAAGCCTCACACCTCCTTTTCAGTCCTCGGTGGTGGCATTTCTAAGATGGCCTTGATTTTGGAAGGATCGACTTCGATACCCCTTTGTGTGATCAAGAACCCCAACATTTTCTCTGCTGTAACACTGAAAGTACATTTCTGAGGATTCAGTCACAACTGATACTCTCTGATCTGTTGGAAAAATTTCTTCAAGGCGATGTAGTGGCCCTCTCTTTCCTTGGACTTGACAATCATGTCATCCACGTACACCTCAACCTCTTTGTGGATCATATCGTATAAGATCTTGGTTGCAGCCCGTTGATAAGTAGCCCCAGCATTCTTCAAACCGAACGGCATCACCCTATAGCAGTAAGTTCCCCATGGGGTAGTGAAGGCAGTCTTCTCCCTATCCTCAAGTGCCATCAGAATCTGGTTATAGCCCGAAAACCCATCCATAAATGAGAGCAGTGCATGCCCAGCGGTGAAGTCCAATTCGTCGATATGCGGTAAAGGAAAGTCGTCCTTCGGACCGGCTTTATTTAGATCTCTGAAGTCCATACATACCTGAATTCTGCCGTCTTTCTTCAGCACTAGAACTATATTGGCCAACCAAGTAGGATACTTAGATACTAACAGGAACCCTGCATCAATCTGCTTGGTGACCTCTTCTTTGATTTTTAGAGCCCAGTCCGAGCAGATCCTTCGAAGCTTCTGCTTAACAGGTCGGGCCTCTGGGTCAAGAGGGATCCAGTGCTGTACAATCTCAGGATCGATTCCAGGCATGTCTTCGTAGGACCACGCGAAAACATCTTTGAAATCTTTTAATAAAACGACTAAGCCCTCGCATTCCTCCGAAGACAACGTGGACCCGATCTGAACCAGATGCGGATCCTTCTCAGTACCAACGTTAATTGAGGTGATTTCATCAACCAAAGGTTTTACAAACCTCTCCTGCTCTCTATCAATGAAATGTTTCAAAACCGGAGGAATTTCTTCCTTGTCATTTTCATCAAAGTTTTGAAAGTCCTGATTAATGCAATAAACTAAAGGCACAAAAAAGTACTCAGAAGCCACAGCGGTACCATTCTCATTAATAACTTCCAGTTCATCTGATTCTTCGGTTACAACCGACTCAAAGGAAAATGAAAAAGACGACCTGGACAAGACAACGGCATCCGCGTTATCAACCCTAGGAATACCGGACTCTGACTCAGAAGAACTAGAATCTAATTTCGACTCCACAGACTCTGTGGAATCAGATTCTGGTTCGTTACCTGACCTAGAACTGCTTGACAAAAAGCCCTCATCGTATTGCCAAACGAGGAAGGGTGCGATGGACGCATCCAGAATGCTAGAAGAAAGGCCCACAGCCGCTTGATCCCCAATCATGGAAATAGAGAAATCTTCCCCCAAGCACTCCAGTGTGATCTGAGGATCTGAGAGGAGACAAGTCAGCGCTGTTCCTATCTCGAGTTCTGTGCCCTCGGACTCATCCTCTTTGCACTACTCAGCCACAACTAGTGGGTCAGTCTGCTCTTCCACAACTTCATCCCCTAACAACTGAAGGTCGAAAAAGATCTCGAAGCCGGGCAAACGCCGCTTCTCTGAATTTAGCCATGGCTCCGAAAAGCCGCAAAATAGGAAATCTTCCCCCTCCCGGACAAAGTGTCCGTTCAAGGTTCCTTGGATAGGTTTGTGCACCAGCTCGTAGTGCTTCCCGGCTTGCGTAGCCTTGGCTCTTCCGGTCATTTCCCTTCCCTTCCCTCCCTTGCCCAATCCTCTTTGGTAGGCGACTAACCTAAACCAAAGATATACGAGTTGTGTGGCACTTCGGCCAATGCAGCGACGCCCTTCTGGCCACTACTTCCCAATCCCATTCCGGGAATGTGTTAAAGCTTGTTCATGAGGTAAACAGATTGCGCACTGACATACAGTCCCTCATCAATAGCCAGCATATCCTGCACTACCCGAGCCTCAGCCAAGGTGAATCTCGACAAAAAGACATCCTCCACGCCGTATTCAATTTCCAAGACCAGTGTAGAGACCTCCGGCGGCGGATGTATGGAAGAGTTCCCAAAAAAAATTGCTACCCCCTTCCCATGGGGGTACTTCAGCATCTAATGTAAAGTGGACAAGACAGCTCTCACCTGGTGTAGCCACGGTCATCCAAGGAGTAGATTGAAGGTGGCTAGAACATCCAAGACATGAAACTCGATGTCCTGCTGCGCCGGGCCGACCTGAGTTTTGATCTGTACTGTCCCCATCACCTCCCGACTTGTGTTATCATAGGCCCGAATTACCTGGGTCATTGGTGGGAAAACTGCAGGCTTCAACCCGATTGCATATGCCGTTCGAGACGGACATACATTGATTGCAGATTTCGTATCAACCAGAACAACCGGTATGCACTTTTCCTTACACTCCACAGAGATATACAGCGGCTTGTTGTGTTCAGAGCCCTCAGGCGGTAATTCTTTGTCTGTGAAGGTTAAAGTCAGTGAAGCTCCACCCGGGAAAACCAATCCCACCAACTGCTCGGGGGTTGTATCAATAGAAAGCTTAGCCTTGTCCATAGCTGAAAGGACGGCTTGTCTATGAACCCTTGAGGCCAAGAGCAGTCCCCAGATGGAGATGTCTGCCTGAATTTTCTTCAGCTGCTTCAGTACAACTTCATCCTCTAGTAGTTTATCTTTCTGGTTTTCTGCTTCCTTGTCTTTCCCCGATGCCTACGGCTAGTCCAAATGTCGGGGTTTGAAATACTGCTCACTTCGGGTCATGTGGTCGACCTCTTCGGTGTACTAAGTATCGTCTGGTTGATTCTGACCCCAGTCCTCATCGGTATAGGCAAGACGCAAATCATCGTCTTCCCACCACATCCCCTCAGCAACCGATAGACAACTGTCCGGTTCCGCTATAGTTGTTCCCGTGTTCTCAACACATTCTGTCCCTATAGGACCCTTGGCTTTTCTAGCCCTCTCATCATTCTCGATTCTCTCCTGCTCAAACTGCTTCAGCGCGGCTTCCTGTTCTGTGTCAGCTGTACACAAATTGCCTAGTTCCCAAGCAAAATTCTCCATACCAATGCTTTCCGGCAGCTCCCCCGTGTTCTCGACCGTTCCAGCCGTTGCTAATGTTCCTGTTTCTGACTGACCCTATTTTGGCTGAGATCCCTCATCAATATCAGGCTCATCACTAAGCTACCCTGTATTATCTGTTGCTCTATTCGCATCGAACCAACCGAGATGTACATCCCCCTGATCCCTTTCATCAAAGAACTGCAAGTTGCTGATATCCTCCTCAAGCTCAGCTAGATCATCCAGCCCCTGACTCGGCTCGTCCTCCCAGACAACATGTAGCTCCATCCCCACTAAAAATTCCACCCTTAGCTTAGCCTGGCTCACTGGCACGATGTAACAGCAAGGGTTATATGCTTCCTCAGTTAAGCTCTCAGAACCCTCAGGTTCTAAACCAACGTTCCCATTCTCTTCCAAGATCACCCTGGCTCTGTCTTCAACAGTCACCACCACTGGCTTGGGTTGGGTTAATGACGTGCTCATCATGCACAAGTCTGTGCTCTGTGGAATGAACAACGTCGGCTTGAGTAGGTGGGAGGGAGTGATGTATATGCTGGGGTCGTATGGAACGGTCGTTGTTTGGATCAGGTTCACTTGCCTGGGTGTAGGAGGGGGGTTGTTATGTGGTGGGAGAGGGTTAGTGGTGACATTTGGCTTCTCAGGAGGCGCAATCACCTTGTTGTCAATGAGATCCTGGATCTCATGACGAAATCTGAAGCAGAGGTCGGTGTCATGACCGTGCTGCTGATGAAAGGCGCAATACTTGGTCGGGTTATGCGTAGGAGGGAGGGGATTTGGCAGTGGACGTGGTTCCAGGGGCTTCAGATGCCCTTTTCTGATTAGAACCCCCAAGGCTTTGGACAAAAACATGTACAGAAGGGTAAAGGTCCTCTGGCCCCTAGGTGGGTACTTTGCAAGTTGTATGGTGGCTCCAGATATGCTGGTAAAGGGTGTGGCTATTTTTTGCGTGGTGGTGACCATGCCGACGTTAGAAGTCCTTGCGGCTGCATTGCTACTCGTAGCTGTATTCGAACCGCGTGTAAATGCCCTCTTGGGCTGTTCCTTTTCCTGGTCAATCAGACCTTGCTTCATAGCATCTTCTATCTGTACCCCTATCTCATGCAAGTCAGCAAAGGTGGGAAGGGGTAAGACAATCATCTTCTATATCAGCTTGGGTTGCAAGTTGCGTACAACCATTCTTATCTGATCTTTTTCGGGTGGCCGAATTGTCATCATGGAGGCCTTGGCCCTCCACCGAGGGACGAAGTTAGAAAAGCCCTCCTTTGGCTCTTGCCTGGTTACTTCGAGATCACGGGTTGTGACCTTGATTTGGGTGTTGTAAGCATATTAGGCGATGAAGGCCTCGACCATCTCCTCCCAGCTCCTTTTCACTGAATCCTCCAGCTTGGCATACTAGATGGCCGCAATACCCGACAGGGTCCGACCGAAGAGAGATAGTTTCTGGAGTCTAGTCAAGCTCATCGGGCGCAGAATATCCGAAAATAGCCTCAAGTGAACCATAGGATCGCCCGAGCCGTCAAAGCGATCTATGTGAGGCATTTTGAACCTATCCGGCAATGTCACCGCCAAATCTGTGTAGCCATCCTCTATGTTCGGGATCGAGTTAACTCCCTGAGCTCGTTTAAACAGCTTTTCAAGCTTGCTTACTTTCAACGCAGTAGGATCAGTCTCAAACTCAAACGGTGTGTCAGTTGGGAAGGCCGGTGCTTTTAAAGTCTGTGGTAGGACTGGTGGTGGGACTGGCCCAGTTGGGACGTCCGTATTTTCCTACACAGTAGCTGTATCCCCAGGTGTTGGAACCCTAGGTAGAGGTGGATGTGAAGTAGAAGCTCCGACTTGTTGTGGTTGCTGCTGTTGTTGAAGCCTAGCAATTAGTTCTGCCTGCTAGGCTACAACCTCTGTCTGACGAGCGGTAACCTCCGCTTGGCGAGCAGCATCCCGCTGCATGGCCTCCATGGTCTGTTGGAGTTGACGCATCATTTCCTCCATACTGACTGTAAAGTGCTGATCTATCTAAATAGGTGTATATTCTCTCTCTGAGGTAGAAACAAAAATCTCAACCTAACTGCGCACAGGTGGGGTAGACAATGACTGCTGAACTAGCGACTACTGTACTGGTACTCTATGCCTAACTGCCCTCTGTCTTGTAACCGGGGGTAATGAAGCAAACACTGGTTGTCCGTCAATAAGATGCTCAGATCTGTGAAGCCTCCTACCTCTGGTCCACAGTGCTCGGGGGGTATTTGCCTCGTCGGAAGCAATGATGAAACACTACCTTGCAAAAAGGAAAATAAAGCAAAAAAAGGAAACAACAATCAGAAAATGAACAGCATCTTTGCTTAGATAAGGACAACACACAGCTGAAATCATAAGCTGGACAATCTGTACTCAAACACTAATTTCTGCCCCCAAAACATTCTGCCTCAAAACTGATACCCTCAAACACTGATGCCCTCAGACTGATACACAGACTTGCAACTGATACATACGTTCCTGTAGAGACACACCCTAACAGCACATATCAAGCAAGTGAGAGCCAAAACACCCCTATAGTGGGGTAGGGTTTCCCTGTCCTAATTTTGTCAGGAGCTAGGGTTTCACTACACACGCATGTGGTTTCAAACAATCCTGCATTCGGGTAAGCAACCTGTCCTAGTTTGGAACAGCCTCTAAGGCTTCCGATATGCAACTAGGTTGAATGGTCAAAAAGGGTGCCTCAGCAAGACCACCTAATATACCACTCGCACTAAACACTGAGAAGTGAAAGGTGGATAAAACGGTACGGCGGTGATCCAGATCCAAGGTTTGGGTTCCCATCGTGGCAGAGCTCGCAACCGGTCAGCCTTATGGCACGCTTTTCCAAGCAAGCCCCCGGCAAACCGTTCAGGAATAGCAGATGGCAAACACTGTGACTTAGGTGCACCAATGCAAATGCAATGCAAAGAAACACATAAATGTAGATAAAACAACATGTCATGAGTTTCGAGTCAAGTTCTCTAAATCCCTAGCAGAGTCGCCAGAAACTGTAGACTCGACTTTCTTCGCGCGCCCCCCTTTCGGAGAGGCGCGAATTGGTCTCCTACAGTTCGGACTCCTGTCACGGTTCCGAATCTAATCTCACAAGGTGCAATGTGAGACTGATAAACACCAAAGAGTCCAAATCTGGCAATTAGTCTTAGAAAATCGATTTTGAATTAAAAGGCGCCAAACATGGACTGCTTTGTCGAATTACAGAGTCACCACCTAACTATTTTATTTTTGGGGAAATTTAGGAAACCTTGACTCGTGCCAAAGGCCATGTGTCCGTCATCACCAAAGTTGCCTCGGCTCGGGAACATGGTTACGAGAGGGGAAGGTCCTGAAATGAGCACCCCCGCTCGCCCGATCAAAGGATCGGCCTCTACTAAGCATGATATGTTGTTTTATAAACACGTGTTCCTATCCTGATTATTAGCTAACTTACTATGTGATGCGCACAGCATACAGGTATAGACTAAAATCGCAAGAATTGGAACAAAACAACTCATGTTTGTTTTTCAAAAATGGTTTGAAAATGCCACTCTCAAGTGGGCTAAAGTGCGGATTTGCCACCCTCAAGTGGGCTTAAAACATGATTTTGCCACTTTGCAAAGCGGGCTTAAAACTCACATTTGATGAATTGTTCCAATTCAAGTAATAAAGCCTTCATCCACAGGCATTCATGCAGTTAATCACATAAGCACATAGCCTCATGGCCAGCATGCTATCATGGCAACACTCACACTCATGCAAGTATGCTAAAGCGTAAAAGCTTATCGAGTACTCCAAGCCAAAACAAAAGCTAGTTAGAAATCATGCATGATCCTAACGATGCAAAATGCCTAATGCAACACATGCAATAATGCAACTAAATAGGCTCGGCTATCTAAAATGGCATATGAATGCAACAATTTGATAACATGCCTTGAAGTATTCAAATAAGTGTATTGAAATACGATGCCGTTTGCATGATGCGCCGAGCCCGGTGCATGCAAGACAAATGAATGATGCAAACAAGTAAGCATAAGGTATGCTAATCAAAATGTGCCATAATCTAACCATCGAAAGCAGTTAAATAAAAGGGAGAAAGAAGTGGGGTTGGAAGACATGCACACACACACGCACACTTATTACAACATTGCGCCCTCTCGAAGAAGGGTCTGAATGAATAGGAGCTAAGCTAATCTAAGCTAAGCTAGGCTAACTAATCTAATTAAACTAATTAGACTAATTATTACACAACCAAATTGAATAACTTGTAAAGTACTTACTAATTATTATAACACTTAACTAATTAGCACACTAATTAATTAAATTACAAATTCATGCTATCTAATAAGAAAAGCTTTAAACTACACTAGCTCAACTCTGTTTGGAAATTAGAAGATGCATGCCTCGGCTTCCGTCTGAAAAGCCATCTGGTTTGCTCTTTAGAGGCTTTGTTTGCAGGGTGTCTCCAAGAACTTTCTACCAAACCTTACCAAATAACTGCTAGGGAGTGCACCAATGGCCAACCGGCCATGAATGCTTGTTGCCGGCCACATGCCGACCAAGGGTGTGCTCTGCCAGCCAACAATAAAGCACTGCCAGCCAATGATGAAGTAGTGCCAGCCACTGCTATGCTGATTCACCAAACTACAATAGGGCATTCACAGAGAAAAAAGGAGGGTTTTTCTAGGACATGTTTGTACTGCACCCTCTCCTTATCATCTCAAAACATTAACGGATGGGGGCTATTATATCCGAAACCACCAACCAAGCATTTTTTATGCATGATGGCCAAGGATCTAACTTGTATACTTTCAATAAATGCACAAAACAAAGACTCAAGTCCACTACCTTATCATGGATGATCAAAGGTAATGGAGACCAAGAAATGTAACATGTTTCATCACTATGAGTATGAAACGTCTCACATTTCTTGTGTTTGGATTAACATCCGATCCAAACACATGCAATGCAACAAAAATGCTTATCTTGAACAAGTTTTACTTTGCTTAATTCTTGTTTACACATTTTACATTACCGAGCCATTCATTAACCGGTTAAGTCCAAGTGATTGTCCTCTAATGCGAGGGGGATCAACCAAAGGATGGTTTAAGACATTAGGGAGTCCATGCCTTTGGCTAGTAGAAACCCTCAAAAGAGAGTTAAAGCCATTGAGCATGAACTCTACCTCAAGCTTAAACACATGCATATGGTTAACCAACCCTCAAACCAAATCAAAAGTGAAGAAATGAGGGAGGTTGCAGAATTTCAATGCTGAGATGGCATGAAAAAGAATGCTAAAACATGCAAGCAAAACATGCAAAACATGCTCAAAAGCTAAAAACCTTGAAACTAGTGAAAAAGCATTACACTAGAGGCATGCATTAACAAGCTTAAATGATCAAACTAGCCCTAGACAGAGCTTAAACATGCCAAAATAAGGGCCTGAACATGCTGAGATAGAAGCTTAAATGATCAAACTAGCCCTAGACAGAGCTAAAACATGCCAAAATAAAGGCTTGAACATGCTGAGATAGAAGCTCAAAAGACTAGGAGAACATGCACACATGTTAGCCCACAAACAAGGCATAATATACACCCCTCAAAAGCAATGAAGAAATGGAATCTACGAGAGTATGACAGAGGTTTATGCACTGAAATTACATGCTAAATGATGCTGTGGCATGCAAACAACCCAAGCAAAGCATGTTGGAGGCCTTGAAACACAAAACTAGTGAAGCCAACTACACTATAGCCATGCAAAGCAAGCCTCCAAGGTTCAAGACCACTCAAAACAGACTTAAAACATGCTAAATCAGTAGCAAAAATGTGCTGGAGTTAAGCTAACACATGCTAGAACAGTAGGCCAAATCATCAAATATGCTAGGCTAGTAAGCATGATTACACTACAAGTGCAAAAAGAAAGTAAGAAGTGACCCAACCAGCCAAAAACAGGGTTGAAGTAGGTCAAAACAAAGCCAAAAACATGCTTGAACTAAGCTACAAAATGATAGAAAAGCATGCTCATACGTTAAGCCATCAACACATGTAAACAAGATACAAGGAGGGGAGGCCACCCCCTCCTATTTTGGACCTCAAAACCAACTTTCCACCACTGAAATTCCCCTGGAATTCAAGGAGGGGAGGCCACCCCCTCCTATTTTGGACCTCAAAACTAACTTTCCACTTTTGAAATTTTCCTGGAATTCAGTGGTGAAAAGACCAAGAAAGGGGTGTTTCAAAAGCTTTGAAAGGTGGCTCAAAAGGCTTTACAAGCCAAAGAGAAAAGGGAGGAAACCACCCCCTAACTAAACAAGGTTCAAACCACCATTTTAAAACCTTAAAAACAGAGTTTTTTGGAAGTTAAAACCAGCCTAGAACTAGCATGCAAAGGTGGCCAAACAAGCAACTACAACAAAGCTTTAAAGAGGGTAAGGCTTTACCCTTGGAGCACAGCAACAAACAGCACAAATTCTAAGCTCAAACCAAGCTTATGACCTCAAACCAAGCTTCAAGAGACCTTAGCTCCAAGGTGAAGGTGTTTGGCTAAGAGGTTGTATGCAAATATGTAAAGAAAACTCACTTTCAAGCACAAAATCAAGAGAGAGAGAGAGGATTCTAGAGAGAGATAGAGAGAGAGGAAATTTTGTTCACCAAAATTTTGTAACCCCTCACATGGGGGAGGGACCTCCCCTTATATAGAAAGGCAAGCCAAAGCTTGCCTTCATCCCTCCATACACACGTAGAGAGGGGAGCACCAGTGCCCACCAACTGGCTCAAAATATCTAAAAATATCTATTGATGCATTGGTGGCCGGCTGGCCATCAGTGATGGCCAGTAGTGGCTCATTGATGGCCGGCAAGCCTAAATGCATGGCCGACAGTGCCAAAAAGTGGCTGGCAATGCACCTCAGGAAGCATGCTGAAAAGACCAACACATGGTCCAGAAATGGGACAAAATAGATGCAGTGTTTGGAAAGCTCAAACCTGTGGCGTTCCGCCGCGGAATTCGAGCGCTCGACGGGCAATCACACTTGTCACTAGATGTACCTACAAGAATATCCAAGTCTTAAGGACGGTCAAAAATGGGGTGTCTACAAAGACATGTAAGTTTTGATTCATCTTGGAAAAGTGTATTGAGATAGATGAATGTTGGAGTTGTAGAATTGAGAAATTGAAGATGTGGTAATGTGGTTTGGAAATACTCTTGGATCCTGAAGGACGTTCCTAATCCTCTGATTGCCACCTGAAAAAGTGATTAACACTCCAGTCGAGGGTGCCGGAATTAGCACTCCGACGGACAAGTTAGTATAAGTCTCTCGTTTGCTTGTGTCTTAAGTTTCTTGGGTTTGTTCTCACATACCTCTCTTTGGTTGATGTTCCTCTATTTATATTCGCTTCTGGACCCTAGGGTCGAGCCCACTCTTAATCCATCGCATGATTGCTCATTCAACCCTTCTGTCGTATGCCAATTCCCACTCGACGTTTTGTTCAACTGGTTCTATGGCCGATTAATCTATTCGGCTTTGGGATCGTCTAGGACGGAGCTAAATAGGATATATATATCCTAATTTTCTTCAGATTGATTCGACTTTCCAGCATATACCAATATTCAGCTCCCACAGGAGAAAATCCTTTTGTTTCTTGCTTACAAATTGAATGGATTACGCATATTGGATTTGAAAACTCATGCATCATGTGCATTATGATTTTCTCTTGTGATCTTACAATCTTGTGGATGTTTGGAAAATGTTGAAAGGGGGATAAATAGAGTATGAGTCTAGGTGGTTGAGTCTGATTTTGGGAAATGGTTATGTATTGTATTGGTATCCACGTGGGGGAGTCAAGGTGCCCAATTGCCCCGTTTTGAGTTTATCATCGGACAAATGTGGGGAAGTGTTTTTGGATGTCCACTAGTCCTGCGGTATAGTAGTTAGTAAAAGTGGAAAAATGGATGATTTTGGGTGCCCATTCCCTACCGTATTAATAGTCGACAAATGTAGGGTATCTTTTGTATATAGATCTATATATGTAGTATGGTTTTGTGGTTCTTACTTAGGACATCATAGCGTATTTGCCACCCCATGGTTGCAAATGAGACTTTGAAAGAAATTCATGCATTGAACATTTTTGGATTTTAAAAGAGAAAATATAAATTTTGTAACAAGTGTATGGAATGATCATATGTGTAACAATCTATTTTGGGTGACTAATCGAGCGGTGAATCGATTGCTCAAGCGATGATGCGGAGCTCCCAGTAACTTGACTATTTGTAGGCGAGACCACTCTCTCGAGTAGTGGAGTTGTCGCTCAAGCTTAGAATTTAGGTTTCCAATAGTTTCACTGTAGCTCTGCAAAACTTCTGAGACCTTGCGTTTACTGCTCGAGCGGTGGAAAGTTCACTCGAGCGGTCTCTTTGATTTCATATACTTCGCTTGAGCGGTGTAAAGTTCACTCGAGCAGTCTGTTCGGAACAACACACTTAAAAGTCAATCTAAACACTTTTTCTCTCATTTTTTTTTCACACCTCTTCTCTCTTTATCCTCAATTTCCGAACCCTAACCTTAAAAACACTTGATTTCTCATAGTTTTACCCAATATCCACCTTAGATCTTCAAAGAGGGTTGAAGAGCAAGCTAAATCCTAAAGTTCTATCGATTGTTTCTTGTTTTGTCAAAGATTAGAGTTGGGTCTTCACCTTTTGTGTTCAATCTTGAGGTATGGGTACTTTTAACTTATTATATCTTTGATTTGAGACTCATTTGTGGTATTTTCATTATTTATACATAGAGATACGAAGATGTATGATGATTTTGTGCCATAAAGTGGGTTTGATAGATGAAGGAGGGTTATACCTCAAGGTTTTGGTAAAGTTTATGAATATTCTTGTTGACTATTGTTATAAATGATAAATATTTGTCCTTTTATGTATAATGGAGGGAAAAGCCCCAAATTTTGCCTAAACCCTAAAATTTGAAGTTTTGGTTAAGTAAGAGGTATAACTCAATTGACACTTTGAACATGAAATTGGATGGGAAATGCCTGACAATGATGATGAATATGAGGTTTTTTTGACGTCATCTTGGATATATGTGTATATAAATGGATATATGTGAAATTTGGGAATAGTGCATTTTAGAACATTGTTAATGTTATGGTGTTGTTGCGAATTGAACAAATCGTAGGGAAATTGGGTTTCAAAACTCAAGCATCATATTGTAGACACCCCATTTTGACCAGCCCTAAGATTTGGGCACTTTCTTTTGATCACCTGATGATGAAAATAAGAATGTGTTTCTCACAAAATCCTCAACAAGAACGATGGAATTCCAGCTTTCTTCCTAACCCTAAGCCTATTTTGGCCAAGTGTTTAAGTTCCGTTCAAAACTCTCTTTCGAAACTTTCTTTCTGTGCTTTGTTCCGAATTTTTTTGTGATGTTCCGAGACTCATTTTTAAACTTCAAAATGAAATGTTTTCTTAGGAAATTGAGTAATGAAGAGTACAGAAATAGGAGGACAGGATAATAATTTTGTCGAAAAATCCTGTTTTGTGCAAAATAGTAGGCCAAAGCCAATATTTTGGTTGGTCGACTAATTTGTCCAGGAATATGTCAATTTCAGCAGAATTCTCGTTTAGTGCATATGGGACATGCCGCCTTAGATATTTATCACATATTTCTGAGATGCATTATGTATCCACTCACCCTCCATTATCAAAAGAGCTTGCCTCTTCAAAAAAGGAGTAGCTAAAGCAAGGGTCAAGTGCTTTATTTGTGTCACTCCATGATCCTTGTCTTCCATCTTGTCTCCAACCATCTTCTCCATTAAGTCTTCCACCATTGTCTACAAGGAAGATCAGATTGTTTAGAGAGAAAAAGATTGATTAAAAAAGATGAGAGATTGATAAAAAGAGAAGTCTTGCTTGAATTGAGAATTGATAAAAATTAAGCTATAAAACCTTCATTTTCCATATACACTGTGATACCATCTTCTAAATATCAAAACCATCCAAGAAATTCCATTATAGCCAAATTCTAATAACTATGGTCAAAGGAAGAGTGATTGTTGTTGAAAGTGAGAAAATCATAGAGTTAGACAATCCCCTCCCCCTCTCTCCTCCACACACTGTTAAGCGATTCAAATCACCATTCTAGCAAGAATTCTAACGTTTCAAATTGACAATTGAGAACATAATTCACAAACTTAAGGGTGACCAATAGAGAGTTTGGAAATCAAGAAGTTCATCCATTTCTTGGAAGGTGAATTTTCAAATTCTTTCATTTTCTTGCATTTTTCTTTCTTATATTAATTTTCTTGCTTGGATTTCATATTATAAGCCTGTTGTAATCTAACTGGAAGTGGTTAGTTGAGCCACCCACATATTCCTATTTGTTCTTTTTCAGTGTTGCAACAAAACAGGTTTTTGCTAGGCCTAATTGGCTAGCCAACTAATTAATTCGCCGGTGGGCTAAGTTTTTGCCCGGCCAACAAACTTTTTCTGGGACAAAACAATGCAATCTTCTGTTGACGAGCAGAATAGTTTCTGGGATCCCTGAGACATACATCTTCTGATTTTATTTTCATTTGAGAGATTTGTGAGATTTTATTATGTTGTAATATGCTCTCTCTCTCTCTCTCTCTCTCTCTCTCTCTCTCTCACACACACACACACACACACATTTGGTTTGTAATTATTCAATTGTTGTAATAATTTTTCGCCTCGCTTCTTGCTATGCCATTATGTATTTGCTTTCCTTATTTGTAAATATGCATCATATTTTGCTTTTCATCATATCCATGCTTTGCATCCATGATTCATGCATCTTGATTCGGCCAAATTTGTATTTATGGATTTAATCAATTTTTATGTGATTATGTGCACTACCTCGTGTTCTTTAGATGATTCACATGTCATCTATTAGAAACCGAATCTTTAGTTGCATCTCATGAGTGAATTGCATTAGGATTTTGTATATAAGAACATGCATATTTCGCTAACTTTATTTTGTAGCTGTTTGTAGGACATCGGAAAATATGTAAGTTTTTATACTTTAGCATCCGGCTTGTGTGTGTTTTCCTTACTATGTTTAGCATTCTACCATGAGGTTATTTGCTTATTTGATATAACTCTATGAATTCCAGTGGATGGAGGTTGTATCACTTAATTAAGAATGACACTGATTTTCATGTTTGTAAACTCAATTTCTTTGAGTTGTACATCTTTAAAACTTTTTCAAAATACATGAAATCAAATTGTTCCAAAATGAATAACAAAGTCTATACTTGTATGCTTCACATAGCAAATTTTAAGATTTCTTAGTAAATTGAAATATGAACATATAAAGTGAATAAAAGTCATATCATGGTTTAGTAGAGGCCGATCTTTGATCGAGTGAGCTGGAGTGCTCAATTAAAGACCTTTCCCTCTCATACATTAGGTTCCGAACTAAGACATCTTTGGCTACGATGAACAGTAGCCTTGGCACGAGCCACAGGTTTCCTAATTTCACAAAATATTAGGTGGCGACTTTGAGATCTGGTGATATAGTCCATTTCTGGCAAAGGTTTTTGAAATAAAATGGATTTTCTATAAAAGTTGTCAGATTTGGATTCTCGTCTATATTTCACATTGCACTCGTGAGACTATATCAAAGAAATCAAGAGTCCGAACTGTTTAGCATGCTCAGGTACCCCCTGAGCGATGTTATAGTTTCTGGCAACTCTGCTGGGGATATTAAGAAACCTTAACTCGAACTCTATGATATGACTTTTATTTTCAATTATATCTTCATTGTATTGCATGCATTGGTGTGCCTAAGTCCGTGCTTGTCACCTGTTATCCTGGACGGCTATCCAACTTCAGGCGGATAGACAAACATGGGCTCTATCATAGTGGCAGCACAAGCCTTGGATCTAGATCACCAATGTACCGCTTGATCCACCATTCACTTATAGGTGACAAAGTGGGTAGGTATATTGGTGTCTTGCTGACGTACCCTTTTTGACAAAAGACTGACCTAGTGCATATAGTAAGCTCTAGAAACTTCCAAAATTAGGACAAGATGCTACCCCATTCTAGGAAATATGATGCCACTTGCTTGAATAGTGAAACCCTAGATCATTTCAAAGCTAAGACAAGATAACCCTACCCTCCATAGAGGTGTTTGTTCTCTTTCCTGCTATGTGCAATGTATGAGATCTATACAAGGGTTCTCAAATTTACATGAATGGTTTAGGCACGTCATTTTGAGGGATTGAATTCACTGTTTTAGCATGTTATATAATGATCAGTTGAGCGAGAATGCTACTGAAATTTTGATTAGGGGTCCCATTTTTGTTTTTTCTATGTAGTCGTAACACTATAGCTTCAAAACGGTACAATATCCCTCAAGTTCTGTAGACTCGCGCTAGTAGACTTCATAAAACTACAGATTTGGTTCAAGGACATCCAGTGTTAGCTTCTTTACCACCAGTTACACGAAGAAGAAGAACTAAAACTTTAACAACAGTCTAGCATTCTCTTTCTTCACCAATTGGATTATCCCCACTTAATTCACTAGAACCAATGATGGTGTAAGTCCCAGAAAATATAGTAGACGTGTTTTTGGCTCTTTAGTGAAGCATGGATGCCATTGCCAATATGGTTGCCACCCATGATGATGCTCTCACTGAATTGCAACTCCCATTTAGGGCATCCAATACTCAACCACCTTCGGTGACTCATCCAATTCAAAATCCAGCTCCACCAGCTGATGAACTTTCTGAACCCAACTTACCAAAAGACCTGAGGGTTCCTGAGAAATCTTTGAGAGGAGCTTTTCCTCTTCCACAACTAGCGGGAGGACTTTTTCTCCTAGACACTAATGAGTTCGACCCGACTATGCTAAAACTAGCCAAGTTGGAAAAGATGTTCAAAAGGTCGCAAGGAAACAACTCGATCCCAGACATCGAAGATGAGTATACGAAAATAGTTGCGAAATTGCCTGAACGATTCAAGATGACACATATTGAGAAATTCGATAGATCTGGTGACACTATGGTGCATATCAGCCTATTTTTTGATATCTTGAAGCCTATGGGTTTAACCCGTCCTCAAAAGCTATCTCTATTCAAGTGAACTCTGTCAGGAGTGGATGCTATCTGATAAGCCAGGCTAAAATACTTAGTAAAATAGAGTTGGAAAGAATTAGCTTAGGCTTTCATCACCTAATATGCATACAACACTCAAATCGAAGTAACCACCCCAGAGTTGGAAGTAGCCCCGTCAGGAACAAAATGAAAGTTTTGTAGCCTTGCTACTATCTGAAGTCAACTCAGCTACTGCCACCACCAAAATGGCTAATCCTTTTGCCAATGCCAGTCTGCAAATAGCAGACTCAACCCAAACCTCTACTAGAACCTTCACCCCTCTCTATATGTCTCTCACCAGAGCTATGAATGTCTTGGTAGCAAGAGGGTATCTCAAACCTCTTGTCCCTCGACCTCTTCCAAATCCTCTCCTAACCAAACACGACCTTGCCAAATACTGTGCCTTCCATCAATAGCCTGGACATGTTACTGACCATTGTTTCTGTATCCATCATGAGATTCAAGATCTCATTGACAATAAAGTCATAGCTCCTCCACAGCCACCAAAACCTAATGTCACTACCAACTCATTGCCACCCCACGACAAAGTCCCACCACCTCCTCGTCTCAACTTTATCCATACACTATCACCCACTTTCAACCCAAGCATATACATCACACCCACTCATTTACCTAAACTTGAGGTACATATTCCTGAAAGCACTGATTTGTGGTTAATGGATGTGTTTCCAACCAAGTCAAAACCCAAGAGTCTAATGGTGGTGGAAATGGAGCTCGGAAAGGAAACAACTGAAATGACTCCGATCAAAATTAGAAAAATGCCAAAGAAAGGATATGATCCCACCAAATACATTGTACCTATTGATTTGCCAAAGCCTAACATCGTTTTACCCAACTGTAGCTTGCTTTTCGTACTCCTTTCAGATACGATTGCTCTACAGTTCGAACTCCCGTGGTTCTGAATCTGATCTCACAAGTGCAATGTAAAATAGATAAACACAAAAGAGGCCAAATCTAGCAAATCTTTTGGAAAATCAATTTTGAAACAAAATGCCAAAAATGGACTGCTTTGCCAAATACAGAGTCGCCACCTAAATGTTTTTGGAAAATTTAGGAAACCTAAGACTCGCGCCAAAGGCCACTTATCCATTATCACCAAAGTGTCTCGGCTCGAGAATATAGGTATGAGAGGGGAAGGTCATGAATTGAGCATCCTATTCACCCGATCAAAGATCGGCCTCTACTACTCATGATGTGATTCTTATTTACATTATATGCTCTCGTTCCTATTTATTACGCTATATTTACTATGTGTTACACACAAGTATAGACTAATTGGCAAAAATTGGAACACTTTGATCTCATGTTTGTTTCTAAAAATCATTTGAATATGTACCACTTGAAAAAGTGATCTCATATTCACATTACTCAAATTATCCCAATTTAAGCAATTAGCCTTCATCTAAAGGCATTCAAGAGTTATATCAATTAAGCACTTAGCCTTATAGAAAACATGCTTCGCAAGGCGACAATCACACGCATGTGTAGACACCCCATTTTTTACCGTCCTCAAGACTTGGATGTTCTTGCAGGTACATCCAGTGACAAGTTTGATTGCTCGTCGAGCGCTCGAACTCCGTAGCGGAACGCCACAGGTTTGAGCTTTCCAAACTCTGCATTAATTCTATCTCATTTTTGGACCATGTTTTGGTCCTTCCAGCATGTTATTCTTGATGCACTGCCGGCCATGGATTTTGGCCCGCCGGCCATCAATGAGCCCCTACCGTATCAGTAGATATTTTCTGATATTTTGTGCCAACTGTTTGCACAGGTTGAGCCATCTGCTTGCAGGTGTATGGCCGGATCTCTTTGAGAGGATTTTGTATCTTCTATATATAGAAGCCTTCCTCTTGCATGCTCAAGGTTGGAAATTTTGAAGACAAAAAAATTTCTCTCTCTCTCTCTCTCTCTAGAATCCTCTCTCTCTAAATATTTTGCCTTAAAGCCTAAATTCTCTACACTTTTGCTTGTGAGCTCTTGATCAAACTTGATCACCATTGTGTTGAGGTTGCTTGAGGTCCTATTTGAGCTCTAGAAGAGGATATTAGCTTGGTTTGACTTGCCTTTGTTGCCTAAATAGCATCTTGTCTTCAAAGAGGTAGAATACTTGTATTTTAAGTCTAATTTAAATACTTGTTTGGCCACCTTTGCATGCTATTTTGAGGCTGGTTTTAACCTCTGAAATCTCTATTTTTATGGTTTAAAATGGTGGTTTGAGGTTTCATTTGAGTTAGAGGTAGTCCACCCTTTTTGTAGCTTGTTCATTAAAGTGTTGTGCCATCTTTCAAAGCTTTTAAAACAAATTTTTTTGGCTATTTTATCCACTGAATTCCAGGGGATTTTTAGTGGTAAAAACTTTGTTTTGATGTCCAAAATAGGAGGGGGTGGCCTCCCCTCCTTGTGTCTTGTTTGTAAGTGTAGATAGCCTAACATGTGAGCATGTTTTTCTACCTTTTTGTGACTTGATCTCAGCATGTTTTAGCTACTGATTTGGCATGATTTAACTCTGTTTTGGGCTGTCTTGGTCATATGAGCCTTGTCTTGCATGGTTGTAGTGCAAATGGCTTCACTAGCTTGGCATTTTAGGCCTCTAAACTTGATTTGCTTGAGATGTGTGCATGTTGAAGTGCCTTTTTACATGTAATTTCAGTGTTCATAGCTCTATCACATGCTCATTTGCTTCACTCTTTCATTGCTTTTTAGAGTTGCTCTTGAGTCTTGTTTGTAGCTTAACATGTGAGCATGTTTTTCTAGCCTTTTGTGCCTTAATCTCAGCAAGTTTTAGCCACTATTTTAGCATATTTTAACTCTATTCTGAGCTGGTATGGTCAGTTGAGCTTTATATTGCATGGCTATAGTGTAGTGCTCTTTACTAGTTTAGTGTTTTTGGCTTTGAACATGTTGTGCATGAGTTGCTTGCATGTTGTAGTATCATTTTTCATGCCATTTCAGCATTGAAATATCTGCAACCTCTCTCATTTCTTCACTTTTCCATTTGTTTTGAGGGTTGGTTAACTTTAAGGTTGTGTTTAAGCTTGAGATAGAGCTTGTGCTCAATGGTTTTAATCCTCTTTTGAGGGTTTCTACTAACCAAAGGTATGATCTCTCTCATGTCTTAAATCATCCTTTGGTTGACCCCTCTCTTATTAGAGGACAATCACCTTGGACTTAACCGGTTAAAGAATGATTTGGTAATGTAAAATGAGTAAATAAAACATGACAAGTAAAACATGAACAAGATAAGCATGTTGTGTTTGCATCGCATGTGTTCAATCGGACGTTATATTGGACACAAGGTAGATTGGAGCATTTCATACTCAAAGTGATGAAATGAGCCAATCTCCTTTTATCTCCATTGCCTTTGACCATTCATGACAAAGTAGTGGTCTAGAGTCTTGTTTTTATGCATTTATTGAAAGTGTACAACTTGGATCTTTGGCCATCATGCATTGAAAATGCTTGATTGGTGGTTTTGGATCCAAGAGTGCCACTCCTTTGATGTTTTGAGATGATAAAGAGGGGCATAGTACAAACATATCCTTAGAAAACCCTCCCTTTTCCTCTGTTTGTGCTCTGTTACAGTGTGGTGATTCAGCACAACAGTGGCCGGCAGTGGCTCACTGATGGCCGGCAGTACTTCATCCTTGGCTGGCATGGCACATTTTTGGCCGGCAGCAAGCATTCATGGCCGGCAGGCCACTGGTGCAATCCTCAGCATTGGTTTGGTAAGGTGGAGCAGAAAGTTCTTGGAGTAAGCTCAACCTTGCAAACAGATCCTCTCAAGAGCAAACCGGTGGACTTTTCGGGGTGAAAACCGAGTGCATGCATCTTCTACTTTCCAAAGTAGAGTTGAGGCAATGTAGTTTAGTGCTTTGCATGTTTAGTTAGCATGAATTTGTAATTTAATTAACTAGTTGCTAATTAGTTAAGTGTTGTAATAATTAAGTAGCTTAGCTTAGCTATTTCTTTATTTTGTTTTGTAATAACTAGTTTAATTAGTTTAATTAGATTAGTTTGCATAGCTTAGCTTAGATTAGCTTAGCTCTTATTCATTCAGACCCTCCTTTCCGAGAGCGCAATGTTGTAATAAGTGTGCGTGTGTGTCTGCATGTCTTCCAACCCCACGTCTTTCTCCCTTTTATTTAACCGCTTTTGATAGTTAGTTTAGGGGTCATTTTTTGATTAGCATACCTTATGCTCACATATTTGCATCATTCATTTGTATTGCATGCACCTAGGCTCGGCACATCATTCAAACTGCATCGTATTTCAATACTTCTTTGAATACGTGTATCAAATTGTTGCATTCATATGCCATCTTAGTAGTCGAGCCAATTGATTTCATGTTGCATGTGTTGCATTAGGCATCTTAACATAGTTAGGATCATGCATTGTTTCTAAATAGTTTTTGTTTTGGCTTGGAGTACTCGGTAAGCTTTTACACTTTAGCATACTTGCATGAGTGTGAGTGATGCAATGTTTCACATGCTTGCCATGAGGCTATTTGCTTATTTGCTAAACTACATGAATGCCTGCGGATGAAGGCTTTGTTGCTTGAATTAGAACAATTCGACGAATGTATGTTTTAAGCCATCATGTTTGATGGCAAATCCACGTTTTAGCCCACTTGAGGGTGGCAAATTTCAAACCATTTTCGCAAACAAACATGAGTTGAAATGTTCCAATTCTCGCGATTTAGTCTATACTTGTATGCATGCGCATCACATAGTAAAGTTAGCTAATTACCGGAAGAAAAACACATAAAGTTTATAAAACAACATATCATGCTTAGTAGAGGCCGATCCTTTGATCGGGCGAGCGGGGGTGCTCATTTCAGGAGCTTCCCCTCTCGTACCCAAGTTCCCGAGCCGAGGCAACTTTGGTGATGACAGACACGTGGCCTTTGGCACGAGTCAGGATTTCCTAAATTTTCCAAAAAAAAAAATTTAGGTGGCGATTCTGTAATCTGGCAAAACAGTCCAGTTTTAACATTATTTGATTCAAAATCAATTTTCCAAAATGATTTGCCGGATTGGACTCTTTGGTGTTTATCAGTCTCACATTGCATTTTGTGAGATTAGATTCAGATCCGTGACAGGAGTCCAAACTGTAGGACCAATTCGAGCTCTCCGAAAGGGGGCGCGAAGAAAGTTGAGCTACAGTGTGCGATATGCTAAAGTGAAAAAGTGATCACCTATTACTCCAAGGTGAGTCAAAAGAAGAGAGCTAGAAAAATATACATGTTCCTAATGAATGTAACTTGACTAATGCAACACATGCAATATGCAATTAGAAGTCTGGCTACTAGCATAGCATATGAATCAATTTGATAGCATGTGATTTTAAGCATATTTTCAAAGAATACAATGCTTTGTTAGAATGATGCGCTGAGCCTAATGCATGCAAGACAATGGATGCAAATCATGAGAAATGCTATGTAAACATGATGCTTATACTATCCAACATAAGCAAGTAAATAAAAGAGAGAAAGATGTGAAGTTAGAAGACATACACATTATTACAAGTTTTCCCTCACGCAGGAGGGTCCAAATGAATGAATTAGCTAAGCTACTTAACTAATTATTACAACGCCAAAATTAACTAACTATTCTAGCTAATTAAATAGTTACAACGCCAAAATTAATTAATATAAATTAACTAATTAGTTACATTAAGGAATTAATTAACTAAATAATTAATTACAAGTTCGCTACTTTAGGTACAACATACTACTATTAAAAAAAATCTAACGGGTCCTGAGGAGCTAGGAAATGGCTTATGCATGCACATGAATTTCTCTCCCAAGAATGCCTCTGCACTATTTTGCACCTCAGCCTCTGCTCTTGCTCTGTGAAAAAAGTGGTACAGGCCAGAAATGGTAGTCGGCCGCCCACTAATAGTGGCCTGCCGTACGATAAAGGTGGTTTGCCAGCCACTAATGTTGGGTTTCTCCTGCTGCAACAAAAAACAAATAGAGCACAAACAAAGCATTCTCAGGGGATGTTTTTCCACCATGCCTCTCCTTATCATCAGACAGATCAAAGGAGGGGTAGGCTCGATTCGCAAGCCATCAATTGACGTAAATTCATTGCGTGCTGACTTATGAACCAAAGGATACAATTTCAATAAATGCACAATTAAAGACTCATGAACCTTCTCCCTCTCATGATATTAGTCAAGGAAAATGGTTGACATTGACTCTTGAACCATTTTCATCACTAACAAGTATGAAATGACTCAAGACTCAATGGGTTCAATTAACATCTGATTGAACCCCAAACCATTTTATTATCTTGCTCTGTTTTAAGCCATTGGTTACCCCTTTTAATTACCTTTCCATTCATTAGTCATTTTAGTCCAAAATGAGCATTAAGCCCACTAAAGGAGGGAAGTGTCAAACAAAGGGTTGTTTTGGGCATGAGAGAGATGTCATGCCATTGGTAATGAATCTCCGAAGAGATTAAACCATTAAGCGCAATGACCTCTATCTCAAGCTTAAACAAACAATCGATTTGAAATGACTCTCAAAGCAAGAAAGGAACCAAGAAATGAGAGAAGTATAGAAATGATTAGAGATGAACACAAGTATGTAGAACTTGAAATAATTGCTATCAACTCAAATAGGTTGGTGTCTAATGCCTAAAACACCAAGCCTATGAGGACCATTACACTGGAAGCATACTATACAAAGCATAAATGAAACTAACACATAAAAAACAGTCCTATATTAGCTCAAAACAGTGCTGGAATTAAAGTAAAACCAGCTAAAAAAGCCAGCTAAAATAATGGAACAATTAAGCTAGCAAACAAAGCTAAAAGAGGGGAGGCTAACACCTCCATTTTTGGGACTTCAAAAGCACATTTTAGCCACTGAAAAACCTCTGAAAATCAGTGCTAAAAAGCTGAGAAAAAGATCATGAAAAGATGGAAAACACAAGGGTAAAAGCCTAGAAGACAAGGGCCAAAGAAGGGTGGTCAACCCCTCTACCTTTAATGGCCTTAAACCACAAGTTTCAGCCCACAAATACAAGTGAAAAAACTATCCAAAAATAGTAAGGAAAGATGGGAAAGAAGTAGTGCAAAAAAGCTAGGATGTATACCTCTTGAAGAGGAATGATCCTTTGAATTACAAACCACTAATTTCACACCTTCAAGAGCTAAAATGCAAGCTCAAACACCTCAGCAAAGAACCCTCAAGGTTTGGTTTACAGTGTCTAGGCAAAGGGTATAGAAGTTGCAAGGGAGAGAGAGAAATGTAGAGAGAGAAATATTTTTCAAAACTTTGCTCCACAAATTTTTATAACCTTAATTTTTTAGAGGGAGTCATCAATATATAGAAATATATGAGACTAGCTCGAAAATATCCATACAAACACAACTGGTGCAATGCATGAATCTGTGGAGACAGCTGGCACAGCTGGCAAAAATATCTGAATTTTTACACAAGTGGCCAAAATGGGTGGCAGGCCACTAGTGGGTTTGCAGGTCCCTGGATGACTAGGCTTGAAAAACTACTGTTTTGGTCCAAAAACAAGGCACAAGGTTTGTAGTTTTTTGAGGTTCAAAACTAAGGTTTCCAACTGAGGAACTCGAGCATTTGGACAACCGTATAAATTCATCATTGGGTGATCAATCGGCGGCGCCCAAGTCTTAGGGGCGGTCAAAAATGGGGTGTCTACGGCAACTCATTTGCTATTAATGTCATCAAAGAGGATACACCTACACAAGGGTTGGATAACTTAGCTGATCAAGAGGAAGACTTACACAATCTCCACTTTTTTGAAGAGCTAGATTTGGGGAATGTAGAAATTGAAGGTGGGATCCAAGTAGTTTAAAAATGGCCATGGATGGACGAGTGGTGAAGATTCTGAAATAGAAGCAGCTGAAGGAACTAAGCCATAAACAATGACAATGGAACCAAAAATGGATACTAAAGAAACCAAGGAGGACAACAAAGAAGAAGATGCCAAAAGAATTAAGGAAAAAGAAAAAGCAAGCTGAGTGGAGATATGAATGGATATCCAATCAGAATCACCTTATGAGTATCATGTGGGGATGATCCATTCAGGGCCAGATAACTGTCTCTCAATGAATAAAGGAGAATGTTAGAAGGATGATAATCTGAACTTTTCTTATACTGACAAAGATTGGAGTACCAATATTCCTGATGATACCTTGTATTCTAAGGAAATCAATCATTTAACAAGGAGTGGGAGTTACTTCAAGCCCCCACACCTAAACTAAGGTGAACCATTTGGAAAAGATACCAAGAAAGAAAATGAGAAGGAGAAAGAGGTGGAAGAAGACCTGGTTCTTAAACAATTGAAAAAGATCCACGCAAATATTTCTATTTGTGGGGCATCTCATGGCATCTAGGGAACATCGTCAGGCAATGTTAACAACTTTGAGCAAAGCTAAATTGTCAATTGACAATACTCTAGAACAACTTTTGGCATTGATTACCCTGAAGGAAACAGTCCCGGCAATGACCTTTGCCAACAAAGAATTACCACCAGAGGGATCAGGACACAACAAGCCTTTATATGTATCAATGGAATGTAGAAAGAAATGGATCCCAACTATTTTGGTTGACACCGGGTCAGCTATCAATGTTTGTCCTTCACGTACTGCCTATGCCATAGGGCTAAAATCAGTAGATTTCACACCCACTACTCAGCTGATTCGAGCCTACGATAATACAAGCTAGGAGGTCATGGGAACAATCAAGGTGCAGATAACAGTGGGCCCGTCTGAGCATGAAGCCAAATTTCATGTCATGGTTGTACCTGCGACATTTAATTTGCTGTTAGGAAGGCCATCGCTCCACCAAATTTAAGCAGTATCCTCTACAATGCATCAGCTATTGAAATATCCATATGAAGAAGGAATTGCCACCGTTTTGGGAAATTCATCCATTCATCCTCCTCCAGAAGTCACAACACCGTTGTTGGAAATACAACATGGAGAGGAAGATGTGATCCTCTCAGGCTTTACATTGGCAGAAGCCCAGCTAGTTTAGACAATCATGGCAGAGGACGAAGGGATGTACGTTCGCACCTAGTCAATCTACTTCATGAGTAAACAGGGTCACATTCTTGAGATGGGATTAGGAAAGAGTGGTAGAAAGGGTATCGCTACGGCAAGTAAAGTATCCCATAACCTACATGCATTTGGACTAGGGTATGAGCCTACAAAAGATGACTGGAAAAGAAAAAGCAAAGAGATGAAGGAGAGGATCAAGGCAAAGAGAACCGAGCGACAGTTTAAGTTGGTCCATAAACTAATCCGTGAAACCTTGAATGGGCGCTTTGTCTGTGAAAGAGAGGATTTCCCCTTTTGTGGATTTGCCGAGCCATAGATTGACCAAATGGAAAAGAAGAGATACCCCGGGTTCGAGATCTTCTTCGATCATCAGCTCTCTGACAGTGACAAGGGATGGGTGGATCCCAGTATTGATGACGGTCAAGATAGTGATGTTAGTTCGGAAAGCAGTATGGAGGAAGTCCTAGGTCTAACATTGGCTGATTTGCTGAAAGGGTCGGATACTAGTGTCGAACCAATGAACTTGGGGGATATGACCATTTCTGTGATCGAAAAAGGACCACCTGTTGATTGCTCAAGCTTCATCATGGATGCAATGGATGGCTAGCATACAAATTGGTGTTTTCAAACAAATGTTTTAAGTTATGGGTCGGTCATTGAGTCTGATTCTATGGAGTCGGGTCTGTCT